>CM019236.1:7319451-7334606 GCA_009741485.1 Malurus cyaneus samueli | reverse complement strand
CTCTCACTCTTCCTCTTCCTCCTCTCCTCTCTCCTCTCCTCTCCCTTCTACCTTGTCCTCAGTTTTCTGCTTTCTCTGGTGTTTGCTGCTATCCCCTCACCTCAGAAAAGAGTGCATTGTACTAAATGCTATTTTCCCTTGCTTGTGCCATCTGCAATTCGGATTTTGCCCGTATTGAACCCCTCAAGGATGCTCTAGCCTCTCATCCTTTCCCAGAAAGCTTTTCCCTGTGGAAGCACAAACCTTGAACACTGTCCCACTGTCCCAGAGCCATCCCCTGCTCTCCCAGCCCCATGCCCTGCTCTGGCTGCCCCCCCTTAGCCCTGCGAGTCCAGCTCGCCAGGCTTCATCCGGTCAAAGGTTTCAACCCAGCAAAGGAGGCTGCAGAGGGAGAAAAAACCCTCCAGCGAGACAGAGAGCCTCTCCCCAGTCCTGCAGCAGCTGTGGCTCCATGGCAAGGCTCTGCTGACACGACAGCAGCTGGAAAGTGATCTCTCTACACCTCCCCAAGGCAACATCTGCCTCCAAGAGCAGGCAAGCAACTTCCCTTTCCCTTCGGAGGGCACCCAGGTGCCAGGCAGGGAGGTGCAGGCAGCACCTTGACAGGGAAGGGGAAATCCAGCACTGGCTGTGCCAGCTGTGGAGTGAGGGACAAGCTGATGTGAGACAGAGGAAAGCATCAGAGAGGCCACACAGAACCTTGTAGAACCCATCAGTGATGGAAACAGCAGGAACACCGACGTCTCTGCAAAATTGAGGTGCTGCTGGTGCACCTCACAAGTCAAAGTATTTAATTTTTGGCAAAGAGAAAACAAGCTTACTTTACCCTCACCACCAGGACCCATTGTAAGATTGATTCCCCATCACTGGGTTCCCAGTCAGTCTTGACATCAGCATTGATGTTGGGCTGCTCTGTGTCTTTGAACAACACACAGAGAAGGTCAAAATCTGTCTCCTGAAAACCAGAGGCTCCCAGGTGCAGCCATTCCCAGCACAGCATCCATGATCCAGGTGAATCTGTGAATCTCCCACCAAGGCTTTGAACCCAAGCTCTCCTCCAGCTTGCACCTCATACAGAAGATGGGTGACGAAGAGGGACTCCAAGTGTTCTGTGTTCAAACACACAGAAAACAGAAACCAACTGCCCAAGAGCCATGTGTGAATTGTCAGCCCACAGATCAGAATGCACTCACATGCAGGACGTGCTGATCCAACATTAAACAGGTTAAACATGCATTTCTCAAGCACTTCCCAGGCCATCTCTACCCAAGCAGCCTCCCATTTCCTCAGATCCCCTGCCTCTTCCTGCAATTTTTACCTGTTTTGCTTATTCTTTTATAAGCTTATAAATGAATATAAGCTTTACAATTTACTTATTATTTGCCCCCTATTCAAGTACTTCTGCTCCTCATCTCTGGCTGGAGTGCAGCAGCCTGCCAAGGGACACAGCACTGGCAACTATTGCTGATTTATACTGATGGAGAATATAACTTCCCTTTACTAAAGTAAATAGAGTCACTACCAAGAGGCAGAGCACAGTATTTTTTTATTAATGAGCATATTTCTGCCTCAGTGCTCACCAGGGAGGCGAGACAGTCAATATGGAGGAACTGAAACCCCCTTCCTCACGCTCTGGGTCGCACTTGCTACACAAAGAGTCTGCTGTTGTGCATTAATACCTGGCCAATGTCACTCCTGTTTTGAGAAAGAGGAGTCTCTGCTAGAGGAGTATTTCGGGGTGTGATTAAGGAGGATATTTCATTCTGGCACTCGCACTTTCCTGCCAGAGCTGTGTTTCCTTTGAGGGAGTGACCACTAGAAAGGCTGTGCTCTGCTGTAGCTGTGCTCACCACACTGAGGCAGAGCCCCCAGATGTCTGTATGTTGCCTTCATTCCAGGTTAGGATGCACAGCACCCACCCCTCATCTGGACTCCCCACCTGGTTATCCCAGAGATAAACGCTCAGATGGCTCCCTGTGGTGGGCTGACCCTGGCTGGATGCCCACCAAAGACAATCCATCACTCTCCTATCAGGCTGGCAGGGAGGTAGAAATACAGCAAAAGCTCCTCCGGGTCAAGATAAGGGCAGTGGATAATCACTCACACCAATTATCAGTCACAGGCAAAACAGACATCAAACTTGGGAGAAATTAATGTTATTTTGTGACCCAAAGTTGGAATCAGAGCAGGATAAGTGAGGAATTAAAAGCCAATATGAAAACCCCTCTTCCCACCCTTCCTCTTCCTGGCTCAATTCACACACACCGTATTTTACTTATGGCTGCTACATCCTCCCTCCAGAAGACTCAGAGGAATGTGGATTAGATGATGCAGTCTGTTCACACACAGTTAGTCCTTGTCTTACTTCTCATCACCTCAGAGGCTGGAATCTCACAACTTCACTTCCCCTGAGCACAGGGCTCTCAGTCCCCCACAAACTCTCCAATGGTGGCCCTTTCACTGGACTAGAAGGCTCATTCTAACACTCTCTCTGGCGAGACATAGGTTTTCGTGTGTTGTGGATTGTTGGGGTTCAATTTATCCCTTACCATTGAAGGGTCAGAAACAGCGGTGGCACTCTGCCTGTGCACAGGTCCTGCAGAGCCAGCTCCAGCAACAATTTACAGCCTCCTTTAGGACCCACCTCTCTGGTGTCGAGGTTGTTCCCCGACAGATGCAGATCTCTCGCTCCAGGATGGCGAGTCCCGTGGCGCCAGGGGAATTCTCTCCGGACACTGAGGAGCAACGTTTCCTCCAGCTCGACTGTTCTCAGAGCTGGTACTCACAACACACCTCACATCCTCTTTTCTCTGGCTGGCCTAACCTGCATTTTCCCCTCCGATTCTCGAAATCCTCATATCCCCAAAAGTTCTCAACCACAGCTGCTGGTGGGCTCAGCCATGGCCAGTGCGCAGCATCCATACTGGAAGCCAGCGGCTACTTGGCTCTGTCGGCACAGAAATCCTGACGCGTCCTCACAGAAACCACCACTGCAGCCCCACCCCCACAGCCTTGCACACAAACCCAGTACGCCCCCAGCCCTGGAAAGAAGGCAGCATTGGGTTTATATGATACTCTATATAATGGTGCAAACAAGTGATTTTGCTCACAGCCGCACGGCTCCAGGACAGGAGCCTTGTTCTCATGTTATGTCTGTTGCCATAGGACACAGATAAGTATCACCTTACACCCCCAGGCCCATCTGCCAGCCTCACAAGCTGCCCGGCAAAGCACATGGACGCGTTCCACCTCCTCAGCCCAAGGGTCCTTTGGGACTGAGCTGCTATCAGAGCATCAGCGTGAGCAAGTGCTTTGTGCCACGTGAAAGGAGTACAGCAACCTCCCTACGAACTGCGCTCACTGGGCAGCTCTCTGAAGGCGCTGGAGACTCATGCCAAGAACCGCCTCCTACCCTCGCAAGGCAGGGCGCTGGTATCACTCCCTTCTCCAGGGAACTCAAGGACCATGCGAGACACCCAACCTTTTCCTTTACTTTATCCCAGTGGTCCTCCCCAGCTCCTGGCCAGCTCTAGCAGCTGATGCTGATCCCATGGGATGCTGCAACCAGAGGAAGGCCCCTCAACTTACCTTACAGCAGCATGGCAGCATGCTGGAGCTCAACACTTCAAACCCTTCCAGCCCTCGGGGAGCCAAAAGGCAGCAGGACGGTTCAACAGAGCCACCCAGCTCACTGCAGCCAAGTGCCATCATAGGTGAAGAGATCTTAAATACAGCTGGATAGATGTTGTTTCAGGGCCTCCTAATTCCCTGTCCCTAATTCTTTCCGGGTTCCTGCAAGACACAGTTAATTCTTGACCAGCCACCACACGTGCGTGTTTCTTTGCTTCCAATTCGCCCAGCAAAATCCATTTACCCTGCCTGTCTCATCCGGTTCCCATCAAGCCTGCTGAATTCTCCTCCAGTGAAATAAGCAAGCTTACTGTAACACCCTCTTTTGTAAGAGCATGGCGAAAATGACAGTCTTGCTGGTACCTGACTATTTCCCTTTGCAGGAGCTAAACATTGCTTGTTTTCAATTGTGAACTGTTCTGACTTCTTAAAATGCATGAAAGTACCAAGGGAGTCAACTCAACCGGGAAAGAAACTCCTGAAAGAGAATATTTATTTACCTTGCAGTTTCCTGTGCGTGTGTGTGACACACAGGCACCAAAGACCAGAACATCTTTTGTTTCACTCACAGAGTGCTCCATATTTCTCCAGGGAGGTTTGTTTTTTGTTTTTTTTTTTTAGCTTTTGGTGCCACAAGCCACCTTTGGATTTTACAAAACACAGTGACAGCCCTCTGCAACATGTGTTTTCTACCTCAAGGCATCTCCTTGAGGCTGAAGACTGAAATGGAGGCAAGAAGAAAGAGTGAACAGAAAACTGTTCCACCCGTACCCCCTGCACCTTCCTTACTGTTTTTCTGGTGGCCCACAGCCATGGCCAGACACCAAAGTTATTGACCCTGTGCTAGGGGCTGCCAAAGAAGCAGCATAGGAGTCAGAGTGACCCTTTCACCCCAAACCAGCCACGGAACCAGATCAAGCTGCTATCTGCAAGGACCTGGAAGACCCACATTAACAACTTGTGCCCAGCAGCCCCAGAGCAGGGGGGAGGAATCCCTGGGGATGCACACCAAGGACCGCCAGCGAGCCTTCCTCCTGTCCCCACTCCTGCCTAAGCAGGACAATTGCACATCTGGAGCCAGGAGCTGACGGGAGCCCAGCATGGTGCACAACCAAACTCTGCAGAAGGAAACCTGGCCCCTGCACTCCATTTGCAAAATGCTTGAAGTCTGATGCTTTCAGCACAGGAAACATCCAAACTCCTTACACTTTAGGATTTAATTTCCCTCCTGCAGTAGCCTGGAGTTTTCATTTCTCATCCCCTCTTGTTTTGTTTTCCCTACACTCATTTCACATCCTTGCCTTTTTTTTCTTTTTTTGGCGGCTCCTCAAGTTTCGTTCTCTTTTCCAAGTTACACAAGATGAATTTAAGACTTCTGCCACTCCTCCCTGCTCATTAGCAGACATAAATTAAAAGCAGAATTAAAGAGATTACTTGCAATGCCACTTGAGACACCTTCAAGCCTCTTATTTGCTTTGCCATGTACTGTGAATTCTGACCCACCAAGGGACTTTACATTCAGACCTTGCCAAGTGTTTATCTACATCCTGTTAGATAGGTTTATGGGAAGAGCTCTCATCCTTCTCAGAAATAAGATAAGACTTTGTGGAAAACTTTCCATTCCTGCATCAATTTTTGTTGCAAAAAAGTCACTACCTGCTAAGGTCTTTTGACACTGAGAAACAGGTATGACCCACTTGCTGGAAAAAGTCATGCAACAAGTGATTTTTAAAAAAAAAATTGTTTCATGGAATTCGGGTAGAATGTTACCAGGAGCATCCTGTTGATTTCTACACTTCCAGGAGACAAACAGCTGAGAACCTGAAGATTTTTATTGCTATACTCAGCTGCACCTATCACCTTCCTTCTGTGATCCTATGTGTCAGGGAAGAAAGAGGCTGCAAGACACCAGTTGCTCCACGCTCATGGATGTGCTGACATTTGCGCCCAGCAGCTCAGGGATGCTCTCTGAGTGCAACCACAGTTATTTCTCAGTCTCATACGATGCTCACAGGTACAGCCTCTGCTGTTAAAAGCTCAGAGGGCACAGGGCTTACAGGGCCCTGCCTGTCCCACAGCACCACTCACACCCACAGAGTCACACACAGACCCGGGCAAGATGCAAAACTGAGCTCAAGTGCCCCAGGGATGGAGGGCAGGGCGCTCAACCACCTGTGGGAAAAGAGCAGCGGGAAGGACCGAGCACGTGTCAGGAGACTGCCCCAGCTGGCCACCGGAAAGGGGCTGGGAGTGATGAGGACAGAGCACAAAGCCAAGAGCTCAACAACTGTCAGCTCCGAGCGCCAAGACACAGCGAGCGCACACGGGCCATCGCCGCTACGTAAGACACCACATGCCTTAATCTGTCCCGGGGGAGAGAACCTCGTCCAGCCCAGACTGTTTGTGTACTCAGCTAATTTTGTTGCCTGACTTTCCACCTACTTGCTCAGCGGAAAACCGATCCTCCCAAGTAATCATCGCTATTTCATCCCTACCCTCGGAGCTGAGGCCATGGCATGAGCGAAACCCTGCCACGCTGCATCAGCTGCACACCCCGTGTCACAAGGGCAACTGGCTCTCCTTGCCGTGTCCCCTTTGCTGAAGCTCCTCTTCCAGGCTGAGCGCCACGTGTGCCAGCACAATCAAATGCTGCAGCCCACTCGTTAACCTAAACGAGCCTGCCTGTATCCCAAATGCAGCTCCAAATCTCCTCTGTGGCTCCTACACACGTCAGGCCGTTCAAGCACAGTAATATAATTAAGGGGAAAAAAATGCCCTGCATGCACCAGGGAGTATCCTGAACAGCATGAGCTTAGCATTAGCTCTTGCTAGAGCACAGTGAGACCATTCCTGGCTGCTGCCTCCAGTGCTGGTGTCCACACTTGTGAAAAAAAAAAACCCAGGTTGTGGAAGTGGAACAAGCTTCCAAAAAGAATTAGGAGAGCGAGCTGGGAACTGGAAAGCCTGCTGTGCAGACACAGGCTTGAGCACTCGACTGGTTCAACTAAGCCAAGAGATGATCAGGAGAGGACTTAATCAGGCCCTGCAGAAGTACCAGGGCAGGCAGATTTCTGCTGGCAGTGGGGCTCTATTCCAGTGCTGCCCAGATTCCACACAGCAAAGGAGGCAACTCAGCTTGTGGGTCACTCTAAGACGGCAAACCAGGTTGGGGTGGCAAGATTTATGCCCAGGTCTCAGCTCCACTGCAAGCCACCCCACCCCTTAAGCCTCGAGCTGTGACAGAGGGGGGCAGATGAGCACTGGAGATGCCCTTGGCCCCTTCCCTGGACCAGCCAAAAAGGTGAACCAGAAGCCAGCCTGCATCACAACACCAAGAGCATCTACTGACAGCCAACCCTGAGATGTCCCTCTGCACCTTCCTTTATCTCTTCGTTTCACCCACAAGAAGCTTGCCAGGGGAGCAGCCCGTGTTCTCAGAGTCAGGCCAGTGGTCATTTGGAAAAGGAGAAGGCAGATTTGGAAAAGGAGAAGGCAGATTATATTGCTTTTAAAATGCAAGTCAGCTATTCTCACTGGATCAAGGGGAGGATCACTTTGAACAGACCAGCAACCTTAAGAGGTCAGAACAGGCATTCCGTGGGTTTCTCATCACTTTGAAGTCCCACTGTTCTTCCTTTCCTGCTTCCATGTTGAAATCAATTTTGTCAGGGAAGCTCTGTATCAGACACAACTCTAAAACTCATCTGCAACACTGAAGCTTGGTCCTCACTCCTCCCTGCAGCTGCACTCCTCACTTCACCTTTAAGGCAAGGCTGCCCGAGATGCCTCTTTGAGCTGAGTAATAAATGGCACAGATCTTTCACGCTGGGGCTGTAATCCCATTTCAGAGCTGCATCCCAGAGCTGAACTTGCACGTGAGAGAGCAGAGGCATTTCACCACTTCATGCGGGGACAGGAACAACTCACTGGCAGCCCCTCAGACTGGGGCATCCTTTGCACTGTCAACACCCCTGGCACCAGACTACCTCCTCTTTTTAAAGCAAAGGGACACAGTTATTTACATTCCATCATTAATTCCCCTAATGCCCTGCAGAGTATTTACTGAGGTTAGCCAAGCATTTGAGATGCTTGCAAAGTACCCTCAAGCTCTCCTTAATAGCTATTTCTGTACAGTCATGTTTTGTTCCCAATCTCCCACACATCTCTTTGGGCTTTTTTAGTCTTGCTAAAGACAGGTATAAAGAGATGGCAAGGATCTCAATCACTTGAGATAGGAAAAGAAATTAGTGAGAAAACAATTCTATTTAATGGACCTATTGTCTCCCTTCTATTTTCTTCTCCCTGGCAGTACCGTGAAAAAGCCTCTCTTCCCTCCTTCCATCAGCAGCTGGAGAGGCTGAGATCACACAGCTCAGACACTTCCGCACCATAACTTGGAGATTCATCCCCTTATGAGCTCAACAGCATCCACACTCCCCTCTGGCATCCAGCACCATCCTTGCAGACAAGCTTCTGATAGTCTGGTTCTTCCCAGACCCACAGAAATCAACATGCGAGCACACTTATCCATTTTACATCCCTCACTGCTGCATGTTTGCTCAATTTCTTTCCTTTCCTGGTTCTCTCCCTGATGCAGTTCTCCAGGGCCACTTCACACTGCCCAGAGCCTCCCATTTTAAAGTCCACTTTCTACTTCAGCTTCCCCAGGTCCAGAATTATTAACCTAAAAATGCAATGGGGCAAGGTATTCTTGCAATATTACACTTCATACCCCCTCACAGCGAGAATCCTGCCCTAGGCATTTTTTCTCCCACAATAATCCTTCACAGTTTGACCTGAGCTATCTCATCACCTTCTCCTGAGGGCAGCTAGACCCAACACAAGTTCTTTGGTCACCAGAATTCTCCTTGTTTGCAATGCCAAGCCAACCTCAGCGGGGGCAGTGCCCACCTTGCCCCCACCATCCACTTGCAGTTGTGTCTCTGCATCATTCCCAAAGCTTCAGCCAGGACAGCAGCTCCACCACCATTCAAACAGCAAGAGGCCCTGCCTGGAAAAATTTAGAGCCTGTGAAGCTGGTGGGGGGTGGAAAAAAAGCAAAACAAAACCAGGTCTGGAGAAAGGAAGGCAGGGCAGCGAGCAGAGCACTCTGTCTGCTCCCTCTCCACTGCCTGAGGTGCTCATCTGCAATCATTCCTGCCTGACTGGTGGAGGTCGGAGCACAAGTGTGGCTTCGGGGCACCAGTGCAAAGAAACCTCTGTGAGGAGTGAGGGAAGACTTGAAGCACCAGCCAAAAAAGGTTGTTTTGGTTTTATGTGAACTCTACCCACCCTTCACCTTCAGGGACACTTCCTCCCTTTGCCACAAGTAACAAGCACAGATAATTGAAGGAAAACATCATTTCCCAGAGCATTTCTGATCTGTATTATCCATGCTCATTACCAGCTGTGAGGCGTGTTCTGGTCTCCACCAGCTCCGAGCAAACAGGAAAGAGCAGCGCAGGGGTAAGGGGCAGAACTGCTGCTGGGAATGCACAAAACCAAACCAAAACCACTTAACAGCTCTTGAAGGACCTGCAGAGACACATGGGCCTGTGTTCAGGCCAGATTTGAAAGGCCCTAGGTCATTTGCACAGCCCAAGCTCCTTCCATGATCTTATCGAAGAGAGTGGATTTAACTGGGCAGTCCTGGAGCACCAGAGGCAGGGTTCAGTTCTCATCTACTGACTCGTGTGGGTTTTGCCCTGCCCTCCTTTAGGCTGCCTCCTTAGCCTCGGCAACAGTACCTCACTGGTCAGTGTAACAAAAAGATAACTTTGAAAACGGAAGAAGTTTTTATTCTTTTTCAAAAATTTTCTTAAGCTTTGGGAGTTTGGTTGGTTTTGTTTGTGTTTTTTTTTTTTTTTGTTTGTTTGTTTTGTTTGTTTTTTTCCCATTGCACATGGAGTTGGTCACTGCTTAAGCTTTGCTGCCTCTACCCTTGCTGCCATGGCTGGCTGGAGCCTCCCAGAAGGTGACTGGACTGACCAAGGGGACCCAGGTCACTCGCTGTCTCACCACAGCATCTCACAGCTCCTCCCCACATGGAGAACTTTCAAGAAGTTCTTCAGGGACCACGTTTCACCAGCTCACTACAGAAAGGCCCTGCACTCAGCAGGAAGGCATTAGTAAACATGCAGCAAAATAGCAGATAGGCAAGAAGACTTGGAGGGGAAAAAAAATTTGCTTTGGCAGCACATTCAAGGTTTCTTTCTCGAGAAGAGCCATGAAGATCCAGAAGGGTTGCTGCACACAGCCCAGGTACTAAAACCACACTGAATTTTTTTTTTAATAGCATTAGTCTCAATCAGGGAAGCAGAAGAGGCATGGCCAATCTGGGCAGAGTGACTGCACATGGAACTGCCCCCAGCAGTGCTGTTTTCCTCCGAGGGATGTTGGATGCACAGATCTGGAACAATCACCCACCTCCTCGTCATCTCCTGCAGCTGCTGTGACAAACGTGGGGACAGATGGGGAAAGAGTGATGGGAAGCAGCAGTGACAGGCTGCAGCAGCACACCAGCTTCCTTTAAACATCCTCACTGCTTGCTTCATATTCACCCTTCCCCAGAAAAACATCTCCCACTCACTCAAGCCTCACCTCCCTCCTCTCCTCAGCCCTTCTTGCTCCTTTTCTTCCTTCCCTGCTCCCATCAGGGTCGGGAAACTCTCTGGTTCAGCTTCTTCCATTTGTGAATCATGTGATTTATACCATCTCCAGCCTGGTAAACTATAAGACACTGGAAGGGATCCAGGACTGCAGGAAGCATGTGTGCCTTGGCAAAGACAAAAAACAGAGGAAGAAACTGGATGGGAACTAGATGGGCTCTTCCTTCACCTGGTGCCCCAACCTCTCATTTCTAAGCCGTGTGATTTATCTCTCTCCGGACCATCTCCGCAGGAACCGGGTCCATTACGGAAATTAAAATGTGCTGCTGCCAGCAGCTGGCAAGATCAAACCCTCAGCACGCCTGTCCCCTCCAAGCAGGGATGGCAGACACCGTGGAGCTTGCAGCCAAGTGATCAGAGAAGATGCCAAGAGAAGCTCCTGCACTGCGCCCCGGTGGGCCACCAGCTTTGAAATCTGCTGGCCAGTGGCACAGCTCAGCGGGCCAGCCAGATGCCAGTCTGAAGGTGGATTCTGGCACAGCCAGGCTTCCAGGAACAATGGGAGAGCAAACACAGAACTGCCATGCCATTGCTTGAGACCCACAGGGGTGCTTGAGACATCAGGGTGCTTCAACACTGAGTTTGGGGAAGTTGGGAAAAGAACCCTTTCCCTTCTCCCCACAGCTTCACTTCCCAGGGAAATACCCCCAGTAAGAACATGCCTGAATCAACGAAAGATTCACTTCCCAGTACAAATAAATATCACAGGGGGTGATGGCTGCGGGTGCTGCTAGATCTGACCATCCTACCCCAAAAGTATGGCTCCAGCTTCACACACACGAGAGGAACCCTAGAAGAGGCAGCTTGATGTTTCATTGACTGCAAACACATCAAGGTCATTATCATTCCCTAGAAAAATCTTCTTTTGTTCATGTATTTCCAAATGATAACACGAGAGCGTTCAATCTTGAAGACGTTTTTGCTCCCAGCTGGTGACAGCTCTGGAGAAAGCACAGGAATAAATGCCTGGGGAAGCGTATTAGAAGGGCTCAGAGCTGGCAAGGCAGGCACAAACTTTTCCCAAGCAAGATGAGCTCAGTCAGGCATTACTGACTGAAACAAGAAGAGAGAAATGCAACCCATGCTAGGAGATGATTTCCAGGTGTCCCTTCCAGCCCTGTGCAGCATCATGCTGCTCCTTACACCAACACTTCTTGACCCACGACACTGAAGGCATCACTGGGCAGCTCAAAAACCACTGCAAAGGCAAAACCTCACAGCCACACAGCAGCACCTGCACACACAAGTGGTTATAGGAGAGGGAGAGCAGGTTTGTGAGCAGAGAGGAGTTGGAATATATCAGAAAACAACCCATGGATTTTTGTCATAAGAGGCGAAGTGGCCCTTTAAAGTTGGAGAATGCAGTCCTGAAGGCTCAGATCTGCATGGCCACATCAAGACAAGAAAGGAAAAGAGCCTTACAACCAAGGGGCCCTTGAAACTCCCACCATTTCCTTGATGCAGAGAATGCAGGTGATGTGCACAGACCCCAGCTCTAACAGCAGAACAAACTGTCCTTATGCACTCAAGCAACAAAACAACAGCTTGTTCCACCTAAAGTTCTACTGGCCTAAGCTCTTGTACAGCCAAAGGGCACATGAGAAGCCACCAGCTGTGGTGGCAGGGCGAGGTGGGGTATCAGACAATTTTGTTTTTTAATGAATTCCCCACAAACAAATTTTTTGCTGGTATTTTCCATCACTTAAGACAAAAGAGTGGACGTTATCATACAGACAGTCAGAACACTGCCATGTCAACAATCAGCCTAATCCCTCTGATTAGAAGAGGATTTGGAAACAAACAGGAGGGGAGATTTCCTTCTTTCCTTCCTTCCGCAGCATTTGAAACACACCCCCTTCAAGCTGTGCCACGAGGTAACCTTTTGCCAGGCTGTTCTCAGCCCAGCCTAGACACAACAGGGCACTGAGCACAGCACCTGGGGCCAGAGACATAATTCCTAAATGCCTCTGACCATGCCCTGTTAAAGGGATCACAGCAATCCCCTGCAAAGCTGCCCACACCACAGCAATACCTGGGAGAGCCTGGGGTGACGCTGCCCTCGGCTGGATCTGAGCCCTGACCTGCCAGTGCCCTCTCAAACCTTCTGCACTCTGCTCCCTGCCATGATACCCTCGCTCCCGGTCACAAGGAGCTGCCAGGATTGCTGATCAGCTGCATGATCTGCTTAAGAGGGCAAGATCAAAGCACACCAACCAGCTCCTTTGCAGCCTGTGCCATTTCTGTCCCACCCCTCTCAGGTCTCAGGGAAGTGCCAGGGGCAGCCAGGGGCAGGTGGCACCGTGTGAGCTTCCCCATGCCTGTCCCCCAGAGGGTGGAAGATGCTGGACAAACGTGGCAGATTTGCAACCAAACTGAATATTCAAAGGAAGGGAAAGCAAAAGTACCCTTTGGCAGGTCCCTTTCTCCCTGGGAAGGTCACTTAGGCCAACAGATGCAGGGAGGAGTCACAGTGGGGCTCTCCGTCAGCTGTTGACAGCACACACACTTCATCTTCCGCCAGCAGGAATGTCTGGGCAGCCCTGCACAAGCTCCTTGGGTACTCTGGACCATCACCAAGTGACAGTTCATCCTCTTCTCCCATCCTTGCCAGCCTTCTGACTGACCATCCGCTCCCTAAATAGCTCAAATCGTTTCAAATGGATGGTACAAGGAACAAGATGTTAAAAAAATTCTTCTCCCTCCCTCACCTGCTGGTGCAGCATCTCTGTCTGAGGCTGAGGGTCAAACAGCCTCCTCCAGTTCAAGGCAAACGAAATCCTGTGATTTTTAAGTGACCATCTGTGACCCAGAGCTGCAGCGTGGAGAGAGTGGATACAGACCTGCATCTTAAGTAGATTGGATTTTGTATTACACTTACACAGCACAGACAGCGGAGAGATCCCCCAAACGCTCCACAGCCAGATGTAACAGCCGTGTGCAGGGCTCAATGCCATGCAGGGAACGTGCTCTCCTTGGGCTGCAGCTGGGCTGTGCAGACCCTGCTTCACCACAGGAGCATGAGCCACCAGGTCCTTTATTTCTGCCTAAAGAAAGAGCTAAAGACACTCAGCTTTTGGCTAACCAAAATCATGTAGGCACACTGCTGCCAAGGCTACAAAGAGCAGGCTCACTCCTGGTGAGGGTTATCCTCACCTGGAAGTGCCAAACCAGCCTGCCATGAGCTGCACAGGCAGCAAGAGACTGCACACAGCTGGGGAACAACACCCAAACACTCCCATGTGCCCCAGGACTGCTCCCAGCACAATCCAATGGGAATCCAGCATCTTTCCTGCTGGTGTTTCTCCTCTGGATACAACGCAGTTCATCTCTGCTCTGCAAACACCTTTGCACATCTCTGCCCCGGCCAAGAGCTGTGTTCCGCAGCTCAAGGGCAAGCAGATGGTGGAAAGCCGCATTTACAGCGGGAGCAGAGCAGGAAGCCTTCGAACCGGGCTACAAATGCAATACAGCCACGCTGCTCCGACTGGCAAGCCCTTTGCTGTGCTTAAATAGAGTCATTGCCTCCCTGCACCTGCACACTGACCACAATTTACACAGTAGTTAACACACCATCTCCAGTGGAATACAGCTGAACCATCAGTCCAGCCATCACAACCTGCTCCATCCCCAGCACAACCTTCTGCCGTGCCAAAGTCACTCCAGACCCTTTTCTTCCTGAGCAAAAGGGGACTGCCCAAGGCTCACCAGTACTGATGCTGCCAGTTTGTAGGTTCTATTTCTGAATTTAAAGTTGTGCAGAGAAATCTACCAGGGATTTTTCAACCTGAAATGTTGATATTTTATTTGTACAAGCAACCTCGGTTGCTTTATTGCAAAGATGTAACTGAACAAAGCCCCAAGAACAGAAAGGGACAGGGAAAGCCACTGTGAGGTGCAGCTGGGATGTGCATGATCTTACAGCTGTCACACACCGGTGCTGAAGGTGTACAACCAGAGTACTGTCACAGCATAGAACCTGTACCTGGAGACGCTTGGCAAGGTTTGTGTGGGCAGAGGAGGGATGCAGCACGAAGCTGGGGTGCACAGCATCACCAAGACTCCTCACAGCACAGAGCACTGCTGGAGGGCAGCCGCAGGTACACAGGCACAGGCTGTGCACTGGAGGAGTGTGAGGGATGAGCTTCCCACTCAATCCTGACAGCACCTGAGTCCCCACAGAAGGAGGGAGAGAAAGGCAGCAGGTCCTCATCTCTTCCCAGGAGCAGGTGGGTGGTGTGGGGATCCTGGGGGTGATAAAGAGTTTTTCCTGAATCTATGCACTTAGACAAATTCACAGCAGAGGGGGAAAAAAGAACAATCTCTTTACTTCTGAGACTATCAAAGGCTGGAGTTATACAGTTCACACTCACCCCGTTGTTACGCCTTTCCTTGCATGTCCGCTGCTGTCCACTGCCAGGGTCGGAACTCTGGGATATTTGGCTGCACTGACCAAGCCATTCTCAGGGAATAAGCCAGCCTAAAACATGCAGCAGGAAAGCACTGGGGCAGATATTTTGATTCACATTTGCAAGGGCTTTTGACAGGAGCAAAGAAAGAACATTTTAAGCATTCCTTTCAGCCAGCACGCATCCCGGCCCATGAGACGTCTCCTAGGGCAAGGCACAAGAACAATCTCTTTCAAATCAAGGGCTCCTTTGTCACCCTGCTGCAAGCCATTTGACCTTCAGAGTCAGAGGGAAGCTCATATCACAAGTGGTCTGATGGGCTGGGGTTGGGAGCGAGCCCAGGCACTCGAGAAGGACCACAGCCCGGCTGCCAACCCCAGCATCTCAGCAGGGAGATAAACAGACCCCGAGCCTGAGCACTCAGCTCTGGAAACACTTGCTTCGACTCAGC
>CM019236.1:7308739-7319426 GCA_009741485.1 Malurus cyaneus samueli | reverse complement strand
CAGCCCAGGCTCCACAAGACCTTTCGCCTCGAACAATACCAAAAAACAAAGCTAACGAACAGGCAATGTGTTGTGACTCCACTCCACACCAAGAGTGTGAAGAATCACTCTGCAAAGAGAGGCCACAAGAGGGAGGGAACGAGAGCAGTGCCCATCACTTCCGGGATCCTCTTCTCCAAAGTTACCCCAATCGGTGGGTTCAAAGCTGGGGAGGAAGTCCTTCTTGCAGAGTTGGTGGGGAACCCTAATTGCCCCACTTCCCAAGGCTCCTGATCGTGTTAACGACCTGTAATGGCATGGGTTATGCTAGCCCATTAAGCCCCAACGGGGTCCTTGTCGACTTTAAAGTGTAAGGAATTTCACTCAGCCACGTTAAAACACTTCCACCCCCTTTAATGGCTTCACGCATTGATTTAACCCTATGGCACCTGGGGTTATTGGCTGGGAAAAGCCATCTGGCTCTCCCCAGCTGACTGATCCCAATTACTAACCCCACTCTCTCCTCACTCACCACCACATCACAAACAGCATCAAAACCCCAACAACTATAACACACCTACAACCAACAAATGGTCATAAAATAACAACCAAAATAATCTAAAACCAAACCATCACAAAACTTCCAACAGAACCAAAAAATACACATTCTCTCCACCCCCACTCCCCCCCTCTCAGCCTATACCTCCAGCCCCAAGCACCCCCAAACAAACTACGAACTTCTAAAACAAACTCCACATCCACTCCCCCATCCAAGAACCCCTACCGAAACCAACTAACCACGACAAAAAAATAAAAGAAAAAAAAAAAAATCAGCCGATAAACCAGAACACCCCCAAATTCCAACCCATAATCCACCAAGACCCATGAACCCCAGTAAGGGAAGCCGTCCAGATAACCACAAACCACAGCCAAAAAAAAAAGAGAAAGAGAGAGATCAGCTGCCCTACGGAACCACTGAGCTGAAGGACCAGTTAACTGCCTCAAGCAAGGATTAAAAAGAAGACGCCTAAGAAATTATGCCGTTGAACAGACCAAAAGCTCAAAGAAACTGGATCACCGGTTGACTGCACAACCAAGCGCAAACCACGAAATACACATAACAAGAGAATTTACAGACAAAGATGCCAGAATGACGAGCGAAATCCGAAAGAAATCCCTGACGGATTACGGTCATGTCATCAATCTAGGCGCGACTTGATCGAAAAAGCCTCTCCCCACAGGAGGGCACTGAGGGTGGGAGGGTGGGGACACTGTGACACAACACACGCGATGTTCACCCACCTTTGCCTGTGCTCATCGTTAGAACTGACAAACTGTTCATAAGCATCATTTGCCTTATAATACTTTATTCCATCTTCTCTGTATTGATTCAGGCAACTTCACCTGAAAAGACAGTAAATTGCGAAGGGCTTTATAGCTCTGAACATCCAATTAAACAATATGAAATTTTATGATTTTATATTATTTTCTCAGGGTTTGAAATGAACTTTTTTAAAGTACAGTGTTTAATTGATTAAGAAATCATTAAGAAATCACTTCAGAATGTGCAAAGAGGCTTCTTCCACTCTTTGCCTTTATAAGTGACTTGTACACAGTGAAATCATCAGTAATTTGATTTTACTCCCTTTTGGAGCCATGCTGTGATTCTCTGACTCTTGAAACTGCCACGTTGCTTGATTTCTGCATTATATCAAAACAGGAGTACCAAAAAGATTTCTTATTATGAATAAGGTTGTCATAAACCTATCTTTTCAGTCATTTTAAAAAGAGCTAGAAGTCTTCTTTCTGTATCTTTTCAAGTTGAAGAGGATTCCTGATGGGAAAAAATAATAGACTATCTAGGGGTCCTGCTACCAACCATATCAGTGTAGCATCTGAAATAAATAGCTTTGCCAAACTGGTGTGTCTAATGTCGGCTTGAGAAGTGTGAAGGAATTGGTCTGGTAAGTGGGAAGGAGTTAGTCTGGTTTCCTTACCCTAAAGCAAAAATTCATTGGAATATGGTGTGATTGTTGTGCCACCTGCCTCTGTGCTATGAAAACGAATGGAAAGCACGTTAAGGACTCTTAAAGAACTGCTAAATTATGTTTATGCTTTAAGAAACATCTACAGACTCCTGTTGCTTTTGCATGTAGAAGAGCTCCAGAAAGCAGGCAGGAGAGCCTTCCTTAACATGACTTTTGCAAGTGTCAGCCTGAATACTTAAAACTAGATGGGTTTGAAACATAAAACTTGTATTTAAACTCTTTGCAGCCTTCAATGGGAAAGGGATCACTTGCCGAAATGTTGGTGAAAGGGAATTCAGTTCAATCCAGGTCTTTCTCCAAAGGGAAGAAACGAAGCCCAGGTATTGTTTGGTTACCTTTAGGTCACTGTCAAATTGCCCAAGCTTCATCTTTTTGGAGCTTCATTGTCACCAACAGGACCCTACATAGGTTAGTGCATAGCTCATCAGAAGATTTATGTCTCTCTTGAAATCTCAGTTCCTTGATTTTTCTTGGAGCAGGAGGTGCATATGTCTTCGTACAAGCGCTGCCCATTTTTATTTGCTGTTGATGTTTCTCTTTCCAACTTGCCTGACTATTCTAGGCAATGCTCAATGTTTTCTCAGATAACTATGAAATTAGCAAAGAAGTATTAGCACGCTCCTTAAGTGTTTCCCTTCTCATCTTTTGCAGTTACCTAAACTCTCACCTTGCTGACAAGATACCTGCACATATGTCCTAGTTTGCAAAACTGCATTTACTAAAATAACCATTAATCATGGTCATGTTGCTAGCCTAGATTCCCTTCTTTGCTTTCATCAGCTGCATGTAATAAAAAGCTGCTTGATTTTCATGGGAGCATCCCTGCCTGGAGGATTCTTTGTGTCATCTTCCTGCTCAGTGGTTGGGATTGAGCTGTTCTCTCTCATGCAACTATTTGCAACACATGAGTTCAGGCATCTCTGAACATACTGTGGCAGAGGAGACAAACATTAGACTGGGATAAAAACAAGTTTATTAATGTCAAAAGTAATATTAGAAATGTGACAAATTGTGCTTGAGGGGCAAGAGCAGCAGGATCTGTTTTTGTAATTTTTGTGTCTTACTGCAAATTTCTGAGTGTTCATTAAAAGGTGTCAGATCTTACGAATAACTTTAGGAAAATTGACATTCAGGTTGCCTCCTATCAGGTTTTGTTTAACCAAGAACCATTGAAAATCTTCAACACCTTCACCAGCTATACCTGCTACCTACCTGTGCTTTCAGACACCCCGTGGGAAACACATGGTAAAGTTTAGGTGTGATTCTGTGTCTGAATTTTCCTTGCACAGAATAATGTTATAAAAGAATGAATTACTGTTTTTTCCTCTATTTTACAGTCCTTTCAATAGAGAACACATTTTTTTATCCTCTGCTTAGCATTGTGCTGCACTGGAATAATGGAGCATGCAGAACCAATACATGAGGTGTTGAGATGGGCTGGTTTGTAAGGAAAGATCTGAGTGTAACAGAATGTGGGGCTTTCAAAGACAGCCTGAGATGTTCAGTTCACAATCCTCTCAAAATAACAAGGCTCAGTACAGTTCATAGAGAGAACTCCCCTCCCTGCCTGTCCATGACGTTCAGTTCCACTGAAAATGCGTTTGAAAGTATTTCTGTCAGCACAGCTCCTATGTGAGGGGGATGCTGCTCTCACCCTGCCTGAGATGACTAAACCCAAAGGTCTCAGTTCTGCAGCTCATCCCTGTGGTGGGCTTTTCATTAACTTTATCCAGTGTCTTTATGAGCATGGAATCTGCATCATCATCCTGCATCGCTCTATTTCTGATTTAGAGGCTGCCAGAACTTGTGAGCTCAGACCAGGTAACAGCGTCCTTCTGGGGGAGTTGACGACATTCCTGCTGAATTCAGTAGTGTGCGTGTTCCTTGGCAGATCACAGTACAAATAAATATAGTTGTTGACTTCAGTGTCTGTTAGGATATTTCAGGGATCTTTTTTTGTGAAGGTAGCTGAGCTGGGTTACAGTAGAGTAGTGAAAGCTTAGTGTTAGTTGCAGAAATAACAGGCTGTGCTGCAAGAGAGTTAATGTTTGCTGTCATGGAAACCTGTTGCCTTGAAACATGATTAATGAGACACAGGCTAAGGGAAAGAAAGAAGCTATATTAGTGTTCAGCAAATCCTAAGCAACACCAGCAGTATACAATACCATGAATTTTAGTTATTTCATATTCTGTTGTCTAGTTCACTTAACCTTGTATTTTTACTTTCTTATTCAGGAGCTCTTGTAAGCACGTTTTTGTCCAAAGAAAATAGTTCAAAGATAATCCTTTGACTGTTGAGAAATAAATAGCATTTTACCTACGTTCCCAGTACAGTACAAAATTTGTTCAACTTTTGTGGAATGCACATACTGAAGACAAACTTGTGGCTGGTCTGGAATGCCCCGATTCCAGGGGGGACAGTAGCAGTTTAGCTGAGGATTTGCTTTGATTGTAGTGTAGGTCAGACCCTAGCCGGCATCCACTAGCCTCACGCTAGGGCGGCGAAACATCTTGTCCCGAGGCTTAGCATAACCGCAAAGCAAAACTATCTCCTGGTTAGCGGGCCATCATTCGCGAGCATTTCTCGGTAGATCATTAACGTAGTCGCGGAGTGCTAGTATTCACGACACTTGCCTTCGGCACTGGAATGCTGCGAATGGAGGGAGCCTGGGCTCGAGCTGGAGGGAAAACAAGAGAGATCGGGTAGAAGTTGTGAATGCACCGATTTCTGTCCACCTCAATTACAGCCCACCGGTGGGAGCGGTAAGCGCTCTCTGCTTTTTGGCTGCCTTTCTTACATCCAGAGAGAGTACCATATATGACCCTGGACAGCCGTCGTCAGCTGCAAGCCCCAAAATGGCTAATGCTTTGCCAATATAACTACGCAAGACGAAGTCAATGAGTGAAAACCAAATAAGACCAGGATGCTGGATGTCCGAGGTTTAAGTGTTTCTGAGCTGCAAACGGCCTCGTGGACACACATCTCACCCAGGTCGGCTCATGAGAATAAACTAGTCGGGTGGGGCAGATCGGAAACTATATCATATTACCTGAACGTTATTGAACACAATTACACAACAATCAAACAGCGAACAGACTGAGGCCAAGTCCGCTTTGCGTATCTTGACCAAGGTGCACGTGTTGAAATAATTCCTCCAGCCAGAGCCACCCCCGCGCGAATTAGAAGAATCAAGGGCATGGATCAATCCACGCCACGCTTCGGGTTATGCCCCAGCAATGTCTTAGAGCATGACTAGAAAGTCTCACCAATCAGATCAATCAGCGCATCTGAACTGCCCCACTAAAACACAAGTGGTATACAATTTTTTTCTTTTTATTTTTCTTCAAGAGTTCTTTATACTACTTTATTTTTTTTTTTTTTTCCTAGTAAATGAGGGAAATTTAGATTAAATGTAGATCAGCTTCGTAACACACCACACACAGCAAAAAAAAATATCGCTGCCAAAAATTCACAAAACTGGGTAAGCGCGTACGGGACTAAGGCGTAACATAACAAAAGACCTGAGAAGTGTGCCTGTGTGTCCACACACAGCCCTGACAGGTGCTCTTGGGCACGGGGCAGTGAGGCAGAGGTATCCCCGCTCCACACTCATACCACGAAGGTACAATAACCTGTCACACACTATTACCCATTTCTGAGAGAAGTCTGGCATGCCCAAGAAACGCACCAAAGGGTGGTAGTCCATATGGCATCCACAGAGCTCTGACCTCCAACACAAGAGCAACCTTCCCAAAAGACAGCTCTCAGGTGCGGTGCCCCAAGTAGCCGTGACTTACATAAAAATCAAAAAAAAAAACAAAAAAATCACCCTTCTCGGCTGGGACCTAGAAGACACAGATACTCATAATACACCTCGTCTACCTTGTATATATGATACTGAATAGATTTACGAGTCAAGATTATCAAGTCTCACCAGGCAGTGACCGCAGGTGAACCGAGGACAAACTATATATAAGGCCCATAGAGGCATGACCTTCGTGAAATAGCCACTCGTGTTTGTATTTCCCCCTGGTTCCAGTAAGGCCCAGTTGGTAGGCGCAGACCAGTGAAGAATGGAACAGGGGATCAATAAGTCGGATCTGGGTAGAGTGTGAATGCCTGAGACTCCCTTAGGAGAGCACTGGCGCTCCTGCTCTGTATATACATGTCAAAGACCCAATCTACAGTAACACATCCCGTCGTCGCTCAATAACACCACCCTTCACAAAACACCCACTAACTCATTCAAGACCCATCCGCTCTAAGAGTTATATCACGCCCTATACGGCTTGAGATCACTTCTGATAAAGGCCCCAATGCACAAACAAACCCCTGAAGCGCCTAGTGGCAGAGCAACGACCCCACAAGGAATATTGGTGGTCGCGGAGAGCATAGGCGCCGCAGACACTTACCATAGTGCGAGCCTGACCATTGAGAGTCATACACTGCGTTTATTCGCGAGGTCAAGCTGTGGTCCCTACTCAGTAACAAACCCACAACCAACAATCCATAAGCCCAGAGATGAGCAGAAGCAACCTAAGAGCGATGGAAGACAGAAAGCCACGAAGCACAAGGGCGGATGAAGTCCCGTCTTACACGCGGCAGCAGAACTGCAAAACAGTCGCAATAGGATCATCACACAAATTATACTATTCTACCCCATAGAAGACCAAACGCAACAGAAGCTTAGACTCCCGACAGCACTCCCCAACCTTTATTAGATAGAGATCTCTGCTCGTACGATCGGCAATAAGGCCCTTGTCAGCAAGCAAAAGCACAGACCTCTAATAAAGGAATTCGCACCAGGGCCTTTGGGGAATTCAAGGGCCGGGTGAGTTTAAGAGCTCTGCTGGCTCTCACCCTTTGTGGCATCAGCTGTGTCCAGGTATCATTCAGAAGTCCTGTGCTCTCTAATAAATAGCTCTGCAGTCAGGCATAGGGAAGAGGCTCCAAATATTCAAGGCAGGACAATTGCAGGGAGAGCAGTGAATGAATGACAAGGGGTGTGCAGTCTCCCTCCTCAGAGCAAGGGAGGGCAGGGGGGCTTGATGCATTTAAAAGAAATGTGAAGATGCTGTTGGTGGAGTGAAGTCTCTTCCAAAGGCTTAAACCTTCTCTGGACACCTGTGGCACAGGCTGGCCTGGGACTTTTCCTTCTTGGCAAGGATATGTCTTGTACGTGGAAAGCTGGTCTCAGTGACCTTCTGCGTCTGGCTGTCAGAGGAAATGTCACACCTTGCAGCTCAGAAACACTTAAACCTCGGACATCCAGCCCGGCAGGTCACACCAGATTCGCTGGAGTAATTGGCAGCACAGGTGGGCTGCAGCTGACACAGGCCAGGGCAAAAGTACTCTCATTAAAAGCAGCAAAGCAAGACCACGCTCAGTGCGATGGGAGGAAAATCGCTTCCCACACCGACTCGGTCGAGCCAGCCACCAGGAGCACCGCGAAGGCAAGAGCTAAAACAGCACTCCCGCTAATAAGATCCCCCAGAAATGCGAATGATGGCCAAAGTAGCTGCGTGAAGGCAGGGCAGGAGGCTGGGGAGAGCCAGATGGCTTTTCCCAGCCAATAACCCCAGGTGCCATAGGGTTAAATCAATGCGTGAAGCCATTAAAGGGGGTGGAAGTGTTTTAACGTGGCTGAGTGAAATTCCTTACACTTTAAAGTCGACAAGGACCCCGTTGGGGCTTAATGGGCTAGCATAACCCATGCCATTACAGGTCGTTAACACGATCAGGAGCCTTGGGAAGTGGGGCAATTAGGGTTCCCCACCAACTCTGCAAGAAGGACTTCCTCCCCAGCTTTGAACCCACCGATTGGGAAGAGGGATCCCGGAAGAGGCCATCCCCTCCTCTGGCCTCTGCACTTTCTCCACCTGGGAGGGGTACACACATCTGAAGCTTGCAGCAGGTTGAGCCCTCAGCAGGCTCAAGGGGCAGAAAATTGGCCAACAGAGCAAAGCGCAGCACAGAAAATTCCCAACCCAATCTCTTCTGCTGGAGGACATCACTCTGCCCCAAATTCCTTCCTCCAGACTCAGCCATCAACCAGATCTGGTGGCGTGGTGGGAGCCCTGAGGCTACAGACCTCGAACTAAAAACAGGAGAAGGGTGACCCCCAAATGTGGCTGACAGCTTCTTCCACACAGCCAGCTCTGGGGAGAGTCTGAAATAATGATCTTCTGAGCAGACTTCACAAATTGAGAAACAAGAACAATCCAGAGCATCAATGCCTTGCTCAGCCCAGAGCAGAGAACCAACTGGTAAAGGCTCTGGGTGGCTGCAAGAAGAGTTGTGGATGGGAGAGAGAGACCACCCATGAGGAAGAATGCCTGGAAAAGTCTCCAAAATAGTGAAGCAAAATCCTACAATGCAGACAGCCTTGGACACAATTACTTGGCAAATAAGGATTTTGCATGATGGAACAGATATTTATTTTTTCTTCCCTCCCCTAAGAGGGTCCAAAGCTCCCACAGAGAATATAATAAGGAACAAGCTCAAAGAGTCTGCTTTCCTCAAATACCTCTTCCTTTGGGCTTCCAGCTCTGTCCACAATCTAAACATCCATCTTACACAGCACATGCAGCCCTTCAGGGCTTTGGTCTCTCACAGGTGGTGCTTCCCTTCCTTGCCTGTCCCAAGAATGGGGTAAGATCATCAGAGCAGCACAGTTCACCACTGTGAAGGGCTGTGACGTGACTCTGGACTTGCACCAGCCCAGCCAGTGCTCAACCAGGCAAGAGCCACAGCTTGCTACATAAAATCTGATGGTGAGCTGCTGGCACAGGTTGCCCAGAGAAGCTGTGGAAGTGTCCAAGGCCAGGCTGGATGGTGCTCTCAGCAGCCTGGTTGAGTGGAAGGATGTCCCTTCCTCCCATGGCAGGTGTGTGAATGAGACGATCTTTAAGGTCCCTTCTAACCCAA
Source organism: Malurus cyaneus samueli (assembly GCA_009741485.1). NCBI lineage: Eukaryota > Metazoa > Chordata > Aves > Passeriformes > Maluridae > Malurus > Malurus cyaneus. Next base: position 7,310,471 of record CM019236.1, on the reverse strand, counting down.
ACCATTGTATGATTCTGTGATTTTGCTCTGCAAAGACCAGGGTGAGCCCAGCCTGCAGAGGCTCCAGTGGGTCCCATAATGTTTTCTGCCAAAGTTGGAGCTTGAAGACCCCACAAGATCATGGGCTTCCTCCCACACATCCCCAGGAGGTGCTACCTGGACTCACATAATCTCAGATGTTGAAAAGAGACAGAAACCACACCAGGGCAGCTGAAGGGACCGGGGGCACTGCTTTAACCCTGCTTTTGCCCTGCTCATGTAGGGAGCTCCATACCTGGCTAGGCCCATTCCCCTGCTGCCACCACCCTGCAGCGCTGCCCAAGGAGTGCAGGCCACCTCCCCGCCCGGTCTGCCATGCAGCATTTGTTTTGTGTTTCAGGCACTGGCAGCTCATGTTTGTAAGATGATGAAGCAGTCTGAAGCCTTGCACATCCATGCCAATTAGCTGCTCCAAACCCCAGGCTCGGCAGAAGGTCGAGCACGTGCCGTGCCGTGCTCTCTGTGCCAGTCGGGATGGGATGTCTGAGGAGGGCTTGGAACAGCATCCACTGTTTCATGGTTTCATGGTTCACTAGGAACTGGCTTAAAATGGGAACAGGGGCTAGAAATAAAGTTGAGGGCTTTTTTTTTTTTTTTGTTTTAAACAGGAGGCCAGACACATACAGTCTCACAACTTCGAGCTGTTTTGATCCAGACAGCCCCCTCTCCGCTGAGTTCTGTCAGGAGACGGGCACAAAGCACCAATTAAAGACGAGTTATGCTTTTCCTGTCAAGCAAAAGAAAGTGGGAGAAGGGGAGAGATGATGGAAGGGGGAGAAGAAATCTAGCCCTGGAGTAATTTTGCTTTCAAAGCGAGCTGTCAAGGCAGCCCCCTCTCCTCCCATCTCCCGCGGAGGAAGAGCGAGGGAGCGCCCGCGGACGCGTGGCATCAGTCATCAGACCGCACCATCCATCACTTGGCACATCGGGCCGGGCCGTGCCCTCGCCTTCCCCCGGGCATCTGTCAAAGCTGTGACAGTGAGCCAGAGCAGCAGATTCCCAGAGAAGATGGGCTGAGCACAAGCCCCACCAGCTCCGGTGACAAGAATCCCCACTTATGGGCAATTAGACCGGGAACAAAACAAAACAAAACAAAACAAACAAGCAGCGAGGACTCGGGGCACAGCGAGCTCCCGTGGCCGCAGCGTCAGCTCCCGTTTTCCGTGGCAGAGACGTGCACAGCCAGCACAAGCAGGCGAACACTGCCTCTCCTGCCACACAGGTGACCATGTTTGAAGGCTCCCTGCACAAACAGCAGCTCTCCTGGCTCACAGCTGAGCTCAGGACAGAGCTGAGAGCTTCCCCCATATATTCCATACCATGGTTCAAAACCAAGGTACCTGCCTTGGCACCACGCTGACAAGGAGCCACAGCAGCAGCATGGACACAGCAAGCTCTCCATCACCTTGGGCTAATTCTGCCACCTCTGAATCCACCTTGAGCACTTGCAAGCCATTCCCGGATCTCACCCAGCAAGCACCAGTGGTGCCGCTGGACAGATTAAGAAGATTACCAAGATCCCTCTGAGCTTTACTGTAGTATGAGGAAGATAAATAGCAAGCACAGCCCCTTCTAGGATGAAAAAGGGCAGGCATTTTAGCACTGCACAAGCACCAACCCCCGTTTTAATAACCTATCTGTTTCTTTAGCAAAGTACCTTTCGCAGAGCCCGTTGGTACTGATCAGGGCTTCA
>CM019236.1:7292740-7304665 GCA_009741485.1 Malurus cyaneus samueli | reverse complement strand
AAAATAAAGCCCAAGGTTGTTTTAGGCATGACAGAAGAGGGAGCAAGAGAAAGCATAGAAAGACAGGCAGGAAATAGCACAATCTTCAGCTTTGGGAAAATACCAGCTAACACATGCAGTGATCCATAGCAGATCCATAGCAGAGATACTCAAAGGGAAGCTAAAGTCTGGGAAAAAATTAATGTCCACAACAGCAATTGTTAGGGCACAGCGAGCAGGCAGGGCTTTCAAACTGAGCAGGACTGACTGGGGCACAGGCTTTACCTAAGGCAGATCCCAAATCTGCAGATGGAAGAATTCTGTACCACTGCTCTGTGGATGTGGCCATGCCCAAAGATGTCTCCAGAGAGATGATCCTGAGTCCCATGGAGGCTGGCCATGCCTTCTGGACATGGTATGGCTAAAAGGGTTAACTGTCCAGGACGCAAAAAGGAGAGCTCCTTTGTTTTTATTTCAGTTTTAGAGAGCTGTCTGTTGCTGAGGCACCTGAGATACTTCTGCAAGGTGTTTGAACAGTAAATAAATTCCTCCATCCCCTTGTCTGGGTGACAAGAGCAACCTCTGGCTTCTCTGGTCATTGAAGCCAACTTTGTAATTACTTGTGTCACAGTGCCTTGCTCCATCCACATACCCTGTCTCTGCCCTGAAATTGAAGGTGCAGGTCAGTTCATGTCTCTGGCTGTCAAGCAGCTGCTTGGTGTCCTCCACAGGCACAGCTGGGCTTGCAGGAGGGGCATTGGTTGGGTTAAACTGGCAGCACCCCACTGAGTTATGGGGGGACCCTCCTGAACTGCCATCCTTGCTGAAAAATGCTGCTCAGGGACAGCTGAGGCAGCTCCCAACAGGCACCATGGAGGGTCTGGTGAGTGTAAAGGGGAAGGGGAGAGCCTGAAAAGAGACAGTGAACCACAGCTGCCTCAAGATTGGTTTTATCATTGTGCCTGGTCAGGGATGAGGCTTGCACAAGAGGAAGGGATGGAGCTAAAACCACACTGTACAAAGCTCTCAAAAATGCTCTAAGGACTAAAGCTGGAGCTGGCTGCTGGTGCTGGGAGCAAGGGATGGCTCTGGTTCCAGCTCCAGCGCCTGCAGCCACCCCAGGCTCCCTATTCCTGAGCAGGATGAGTGCCATCCTCTTCTCATGCCAGGAAGGAGGCGCTGATCCTTCCTGCTCACACGATGGCAGGAGCTTGTGACAGCCTGGGAGGGACTGCCACACACCAGAGCTTGCAAACGCATGTTCTGGGGAGGTTTCTCCATTCCCCAAGCTGCCTTCCAGCTGGAGACACGTGCCTGTGCTTGTCCCCAAGGCTGACAGAAGAGAGAGACAGCCTCTGGTGCCACTGTCCCCCAGCAGAGCATGGCAAAGTGTTTTTCCAGTGCAAACCTGGCTCTGTGCTGCTTTTGAACACCTACTGCTGGCTGAGCCCAGAATGACCTGATCAATAGGGAGAAAAAGGAAGCTAAAATCTGTTTCTGCTGCTCCAGCCCCCACATGTTAATGCCAGTGATGGGCGAGGCAGGAGGAACCCAGCAGATCGTGCTGCTGCTGGGCCAGCACTTAGGAGAAAAGCATCTTCAGCTTGACAACTCAGCAAATTTGAAACTGGCAAGAGAGAAAAAATGTAAAGCCTTTAAATGTCATCTCGGGCTTGACTGTCAGAAGTACAGCAGACGGACAGACAGAAAGACAGATAGATAAGCACAGTGCTGCACAAAGAGCCGGATGCCCTACTTTGATCTACTCAAGTATTTACTAATGTGTCCCACAGCTGGCATGAGCTGTTAGCAACTCAAGAAATCTGGTTTTCGGCTACCACCTCCTTTCTGGGACCTCAAGGAAATCCCAAAGCCACTCCAGGTTTAAGTTTCCCCATTTTGCAGGCAGTGATGCTTTCCCTCCAACCCCTAGAGGTGGCAAGGTTGAAGGCTGCCCCCGGTAATGTACTACAGCAACAGCCTTGGGGAACCCTCCAAGCCTAAATGCAGATGTGCAGCGACTCAAACCTCTGGTCTGGATCCCAAAGACAGGCCAGATCAATTCCTTGGGAGAGGCAAAGTCAAAATCATCCACACATGTCCTTTGCCATTGGCCTTCTGACCTGGGCAAGTCACACCATCTTCTTCCTCTGGCAGCACTGGGGGCACAACCAGTCCATCAGAGCACAAATGGCTCACCCCTGTGAATAAGGCAAACCTGCTTGGAAAAAAAAACCAACAAAATTTCTGGTCTGATTGCAGGTGCAGATGTGCCAGAACTAGGAAGCACGAATGCTGCATCCCCTGAAGTCAAGGATCTGCCATGGCTGTTGGGGAAGCTCCTCATCATCTTCACTTTGCAGATGAACAAGCTAGAATGAACCCAAAACTGCTGATCCAGAGCGAAGAGGGCTGGGGGAGAGCAGGCTGTCTGTACAGCAAAAAGCACCTTGCAGAGTGGGGATACAGAGCACTGATGTCCTCATCCCATCTAGACAAGCCCCAAGAGCACAGTGTGTCTCAGCATTGCTGGAAGATGGCAACACGCACAAAACTGGAGCCCAGCAGGCAGGGCTTGCCCATGGAAATGACTGATGGCAGCTTGCTGGACTTCTGAAGGGTGGAAACCTTCATTGGGAGCTCCCAGGTGCGTTTGTGGGGTGTCCTCAACACTCATGTTCCGCAGAGCTCAAACCTCACCTTTGGGTGAAACAACCCCAACTGCAGACAAAAAGGAGGAGCCCCCAAAACGTTCAGGAAGTTGGGACATTACAGAAATGCCCCATCAAAAGGGCAAAGGGTTTCTGCCAGGTGGCACAGCATGTTTGAGGCGTGGCCAAAAATACTGTCCAGCAAAACGCTCCCTCCTGCACAGATGTCAGCATTAGCTGGTGCTCTGTGCCCTGTCACAGCACTTGCTTTCCTGCACAAAATAAAAACTAGACTTGCCAACATACCCAATGGGCCTGTCAGACTAATCACGTTAGGAGGACTGGAAACACACCAGCAGCAAGAGCCGGCCCCTGCTCCAGAGCCCTTGCAGAAATCACGCATCCAGGAGACGGAAAAGCCTCTGTCGTTCCCGTAACCAGGTCAATAAAAGCCACAGACACTCCATCCAGAGAGAGACTTTTTTTTTTTACGAATCGCAAGAAAGAGCAGCTTCAGCTCCCCCAGCTGCGAATAGGTGGGCAGGCACAAAGAGGCAGCACAGAAACGTGTCTGTGCAACACGTGTGGGCAATCGGCCGCCCCGCACATGGCTGGGATATGGGGCAAGAGGAAACCGCTCTGAACCGAGCCGGTAGAAGCAGCAGCGGCAGCTCGGTGTGACTTCTCCCACCCCCACCAGCTGGGCTCCCAAATCCAGCAGCCTCCCACCCATATGTGTGTCTGGCATGCTGGGGAGAGACAACAGGCTAGACAAGGATTTCAAAGCTGAGAGGTCCCAGGCAGGTTTGAATGGCTCTCAGAGTCATGGAGCGGCAATAACCCCATCTTTGGGGAGGAAAAATACTCAAAATTAACTGCATCCTGGTTCCTCAAGTACAAAGCAGTCCCGTCCCCAAATCCACAGTTATCAGTGGGTACACTTTACTGTAACACTGTTATTTCTGGAGCTCTTCATTAAATGAGAAGCCCAGAGGAATGGACAGAGCTTTTTTTTTTGATCGAATTTCAGAGCAGCAACAGCCTTTTGTTGTCTCTCCTCCCTTTTAACATATTTATTTTTCAAGCCCTTAGTTCAGTGGCGCAGAGGAGGGTAAATCACACATTGGTGGTGAAGTCTAGCACAGGCTGCCTCCCCTCTGCATCTGAGAACCACACTTTAACCACAGGAAAAGACACGTCCTCATTATCACCAACATTTTTTCCGGCCCTAGACAAAAGGACCGTGGTGCAGAGTGTACCCATAGCAAAAGCAGATATAAGGTTGTTTTATGATGCATGATATTGTTTGATTTCACAACCAAATCTCACGCCTGGCCCTGAAGTGCCCCAATCCAGGCTGCTTCTCAAGCAGGAGGGCAGCAGTGCAGCTCCCTCCTTCTTTGCTATCAGCTTGTGACCCTACAGTGCAGGGAGCAGTTCCCCATCCTTATACCACCGCACCCTAAAATGCAGTGTGGGACACCATGGCAACAGCTCAGGGGACAGCTGGGAGGGTCAGCCCTGCATGGCAGGATCCTGCAAGTTACTACACCCACTCTCCAAGTCACATGTACGCCAGAGCCTGGGAATGCCACCAGAGACCAGGAGAAGCTGGAAAATACCAAGCTGCAACTTTGTGAACAAAATGAGTTTTCTGGCTCGACACCCACATAATTAAAGGCAAGCCCATCCCCCGGTGACTGCCAGCACGGGGGAGTGCCCGGCTGTGCCTTTGCTTTCGGGGGGCTGCAGTACCACCTACAGCAGCAAAACCGGGCACAGTCCCTCTGCAGAGCCAGGCTGCTCCTGACACTGATGGAGCACACTGGGAGCATCCTTGCCGCAGGATCTGTTTTATTTCCCATTGAAACAGGGGTAACAGTAGCCCCTTCGTGCCAGGGAGGTGTGAGCCACCCACTGCTTCTCTCTCCTGGCAGTTCAGAGGGCTCTGACAGCCGTGGGGACCTCAACCCCAAGACAGCAGAAGGAATGGCAATGGGCCCTGCTATCCACACTCATCCACCAGCCAGCTCCCGGGTTTTAGTGGCTCCTGCTGGCTCTGAGCATCTCGGCTGGAAATGGGCAACTCCCGCTGCCCCCTCCTCGCAGGGCAGAGCGAACAGTGGATGGAGAACAGGCAGCGAGAGCAGCCTCAGAGGGAGCAACCCCCAGTCCCCCCTCTCAACAGGGAATCAACCACTCACCAGCCAGGCTTGGTCCACTGGAGGGCGAGGCTGCAAGCTCCTTCCAACATCAGGGAAAAGCCTTCCCAGGAGCCTTTTCCTCCTACCCAGCACTTCTTGTAACGCTTCCCGCACCAGTTTCCCCCCCCACAGGGTGTGTTGCATAGTATTTAAATACAACCAGGTCTGGGCAAGCCAGATTTCAGGTGATCCCATGTCCCCTTTGTCAGGCAATGCTAAAAAAGGGGTCATGATTCCTCCACCAGCTGTTAAACAGCATCATTCAATGCCAACCCTTACAGCCTTCCTCCTCCAGCCTCCCCCAGGCAGAGAGCAACACAAAGTGATCCCCCTCGGGGAAAACACAGATTTCCCACATAATGGGCACCAGTATTAGTTCTTCCAACTGCTGCAGCTTTCCTTTCATTCTGTGACTTTATAAACATCACACGACGTTGGCAGCAGCCCCGGAGGGTATCACAAGTCACCTGAAAGGAAAAAAAGCCTCTTCAAGCAGTGCTATCTGGGTTGCCTCTGAGACAGAGGACGGCAGCTCTGGCCGTGCACGGCCACACTGACCAAACAGCTCACGGCCACAGTGCTGGATCAGCCATGCCTCAACAGGGCTTTGATGACATCTTTAGGGTGTCATGGCTAATTAGAGCCCTGACTATACCCTCTAATTAGGTAACACTTTCAGACAAATCACCCTGTCCTTCTCAAACCATTTCACACCTCCAGACGCATCCCTAATTGACTTGAAAGTTGACTCGGCACTTCTTCCCGGACCTCCTTCCATTTCACAAGGCATTTCAAAACAAACAAACCTCTGTCCCTCAGTCCTGTCTCGGAGCCCAGCTGGGGAATTGCCCTCACATCGGCACAGGCACGCACCTGCGCGACCTGACACAAAACCTCCATCGCAGGCACAAAGCGAGCGCTCTGACGCAGCGGCAGCATCGTCCTCCTCTGATCTCTCGTTCCCAGCCATCCTAGTGCTACTTTCAACAACAGTCAGCAAAGCTTTTTCTCGGAGAACAGGAGTGTTTGCGATGCGTCAGTGTCCTACTAAAAATATTGCCTGGGGGCTTGCAAGAGAAGCAGGGCTCCAGCAAAGGAGCCTGGTGTCTGGCAGCAGAAGGCATTAGAAAAAAACCCCTAACCATTGAGAAATTAATATGCCAGAATGTTATCAAGTGCCAGCATTTCACTCCAGAAGCTCGACTTCTGTTTTCATTAAGTAATGAATAAACTGAAATGATCCAAATGTTTTCAGTTTCCCAACAGCACAAAATTTGAAGTAGATTGGCAACCCCCACCACCACCATCAAAACTGCAAACATGCTGAACAAAAACTATCAAAATTCATAGAAGATAAATATTGAGCCCTTAAAAGCCTGCTATGAGAACAATGTCTCTTTATTTGCTTTCTGTGAGGTTTGTTATAACAAGAGAGAAAGACTCCAGTATACAGTGTTTTCATATGTATATATGCATTCACAGCTGGAATAATAGATTGTAAGGACAGAGGACAATATTACAGCTGGATGTACGCAGAAATGCATAAACATACCTTCAAAAACATATTCTTTGCGCCCCACCCAGATATGCAGATGGGTGCACATATAACACACAAACACACACACGCACTCCATGTTTCAGATCGATCAGAACCATTCATTAAATCAGACTCTCTAAAGTTTCTGCTGCTTTGGGAAAACATGACCCTGAGGAGACATCATGCATGAACTTAACAACCAGCAGAAAATGAAACCATAACACGCTGCATCTTGAAAGCCAGCCCTGAATCTAACTTAATCCCTGCTCTGGACAACGCCTCCAGAGAGGCATTAAAACCATGCTAAGGTGTTTTCCTGGATTTCCCAGATTCCCCGGAGATTCCCTGGCACTCTGGCTGCATCCATCTCCTTCTCGTTTCGGAGATGTTTCCGGCTGAGCGCTTCCGTCGTTATTCCTGCCGCTTCCACGGCCAGTGACAGACAGACCCAGTGGAAAAGCATTCGGAGAGCTGCGTCCTGCCCCGGCAGCAGGACGAGTTACCCGGGACAGCCCGTGGGGTTTAACATTCATAATCGTACAAAACGTGCAGGGGAATGGTGTACGGGGCTCGGAGGGTCAAGAGCGGCTTTGCATCCTCCTTTCGGATCCCCAACAAAGGAATTCCAGCACATCTCGTGCCCCCTAGTGTCATCCTGGCGAACGGACCGACACCGGGCACCGCCAAGCACCGGGTACCACCTGGCCCAGGCGGTGCCCTTCTCATCCCGCAGCGGAGCTGCCACCGTATCCCGCTGGCACCCAGAGCGCAGTGAAATGCCATTCCAAACAGATGATGTAAAGGGCAGCGTGAGCTTCTGACCCTCCCCAGCGCCCCACAAGCGTCCCCATCGACGGCACAGTGCCATCTGCATTGTGCTCTGGGGGAGCCCCGGCAAGATCTGCCCCTCCAGCAGAGAGCCCAAACGGTGTCCCTGGAGAAGGGCCAGGAGGAGGAGAAGGCAGAGAGCATCTGCAGTGGACACTGTCCAGAATACAACTCCTCCTAAAAATAGACAGACCCTGGAAGGGCACGGCGCTTCCAGGGAATGGGAATGCTCGGTGCTAGGAGCTCGGGGTTTGGCATGATAAAACTCCAAAGTGCACGAATGCAAGGCACGTTGTTGCCCTGTTTCTTGCCCATGAGAGCACCTGTGGCATCAGGCTCTGGCTCCGAGCACAAGAAGCAATGCACAAAATCAGCCCAGAGCCCAGCATCCCTGCGTGCCAGCCTGCTCTGGCCAGAGATCAGCATCTCCTCAGAAAATGCCCACGCTGACTGCAACACCAATGAGTGCAGTGGAGACCAGACCCCGCACACAGAGCACCTGAATGAGTGCTGCGTGTGGGAAAGGTGCACAGGAAATGTGCGTGCACGTGCCTCAGTTTCCCCATCTACCCAGCAGCCCCTATACAGCTCGCCCTCATTTTCCTCATCCCTCCTGTTCAATTATTAGTTCTTGTGGGAAGAGGCACCGCAGCAACACACCTAGACCACCGGCCCGTTCCAGCATCTGCTAGCAGCGTGCAAGCAAACCCCAGTAACCCATCACCAAAATTTGGAGGAATTCTCCCCAGGGCACTGACCTGAGTATGCTGCTTTCTTCTGCAACACCGAGCAGGGACTATAGCTTAGAATAATGGGGAAGTAACTCAGTTCAGTGCTGACAAAGCATCACAAGCCCCAGCGGGGTGGGAGGGGAGGAGGTGTCCTTCCCTCACGCTGCCATGCCTGGTATACATCATGTTTAGGGCCAGGCATACGTCACCGCCACAAAATGGACAAATTGGAGGGATTTCAGAAAAACGAGCGACAAAAATGATCAGGAGGCAGAAAGGGATTGATTTACAAGGGGAGATTAAAAAAGCTGCGATCAGACTAGCTGGGCTGAGCAAGCACTGACTGCAAGAGGCAGTTGGATGCTAATCTGCAAATGGGATGAAAACGATATGGGAAGGAGTAATTTAGCATCTTCATCAATGCTGGGATGAAATGAAGGGGAACTCTGGGCTGAGTAGGCAGGCAAAAAACCCCCAAACCAGTCCAAAAAACTTCTTTCCTAGTTATACATGACTGTCTCCATCAAAACACTCAAAGTCCCCAAAACTCACTCTGCCTCAGACAAGGACCCTGGGGAACAAATGAGTGTGTGCACAGACACACAAACACACACGAGTACACACAGAGCCCTTTCCCACCCCCGACTCACACTCAGGAAAGCAGCAGGGCCGCCACGATAGCCGGGGAGGATGGAGGCTTCACGCTTGCAGGGAAGCAGCGGAGAGCGGAGGCTAGAGCTGCCGGGAGTGCTGGGAAGGTCCCCGCAGAAGGATGCTTTTGCACTCCTGGGTCTTCACGGGGGGAAAGGTGCTGAGATGGCTTCCTGCAAAGTGGCAGGAGTGAGCTCAGCTGCGAGCACTCAGATATTTACACACAAACAGCACATTACTCAGCAACTCCCATTTGTCAGGCATAATGGCAGCGGCAGCAATAATAAACGACAGAGCCGAGAGACAGGCTCCCCAGGCGCACACCCAGCCCCAGCCGGCGCTGGAGCAGGATGCATGCCTCCAACTCGCAGGGAATTCACTGAGAGTGGCCAGCAGCTGGGGCTTGCACCCACAAAACTCCTGCTGCCGGCTTCAGACACTCAGTCACGTCTCCAAAAGCTAAGCCTTGGCTGCATAGTTATTTGAATATGTGTGCATCACAAGCTTTGTGGCTCTGAGAGGTAGCAGGGCTTTTCCCTTCCCGAGTCCAGGAGGTGCTGAACACCTCCCAGAGGGAAGGGGATACAGAGTGCTGGCAGGATGGGGTCCTCCTGGGGTGAATCAGACTAAAGATAATGTAAGATCATTAGATCATGGCTTGGCCTGCTCTGACAACAGGCTCTGATAAACTTATCTTGAGGAGCTGTCACAAGGAAGTCTGCCAGGCATGAGGCTCTCATTTCTAAAGCTCAGCCTGTCTTGGGAAAGTCCACCCGCTGCAGTGAGCCCCCAGAGAGCTCTGGTCCCAGCACCAGAACCCCACCGTGCTGCCTGGTCAGACAGGAGCATCCCTTGCACATCTCCAGGCATCACAGCAAAGCTCTGACTCCTCATGGAGGGGTAGGGCAGGGAGCCGGGAGCAAGAACGGCTGCTCCCACATATTTGCACATTTTGCAGGAAGCAGCCAATGTCAGTGCCTCGCTGCCTGCACACACAGCCAGCGGCACTGGCGGCAGCATGTGCAGGTCCCATCCCTCACACAAGTACACAACGTGGTGCGCTGAGAGCGGGCACAGTCCGTGAAATTTGCTAAATCCCAGCAGAAGTCAGCAAGGTCCTGAGCAAAAAGCAAACCGAGGAAAGGACCTCCCCGACTATCCCGCAAATCAAAACACAAAGAGATGGGAGAAAGAAATTGAATAGCTTTGCAAGCGATCCCCTTTCTGTAACCTGCGCTCTGAACAGACCCTGCACGTGTGTCCGTAAGCGCGGGGTGGGGAAGGGTAAGAGAGCGATGAAGTACCGATCGTTTTACCAAAAAAAGTTTAGTGGTTACAGAAACAACTGCCAGAGGAGCCAGGGAAGCTGGAACGTGCGGTTGTTGTTGTTGAAGAGATGGGGAGAGAAAGCGTCCCCCCCGCCCTCCTTTCTGCCTCCCTCGGCGGCGGGCACCGCGGCTCGCCTCGCGCTGACCCCCGCTGCCCGCACGCCGCCTCCCCGTCCGGGGTGCGTACACCCCGTTGCCGCCGCTGCGGCCCCGGCCCGGCCCGGTTACTCACGGTGCCTTCCTTGCCGCGCTCCCGGCTCTCCCCTGCAGACCACCGGCTGTGCTTCGTGCACCGGCTCGGGGCATATAAGCTCTTTATAACTCCAAGCACATAACCGCATGTGACCGCAGAGCCACTGGTAGAGAGCGCCGGGGAGCCAGCGATGAGCTCAGCCCGGCACCCCCCGGCACCAGCGCCCGCGGGACGCGCTCCGCGGCCCCGCCGCGCCGCCTGCTGCCCACCCGCCCGCACACACGCGCGCACACCCCGCACACGGCACCCCGCTCACGGCACAAAACACACGGGCACCCCGACAGCGCACATGCTCCACGCCCCTGCGGACGCCGCCGCCTTCCTCTCCCACGGATGCTGGCCGGAGGGAGGCACCGACACACGGCGCCCCGCCGGCCCCCGTGCAAATGCACAATCGCGGGAGCGCCGTGGGCACGGAGCGCCCACACACACACACACACACACACACGCACACATCATGAGCAGCAGTCCCTGCGATGCTTCCCCACCTCCCAGAGATGCAGCCCGAGTGGAAGCAGCAGACTTGTGGTCACCCCGGTCACATCACGCGTGGCCCACGCACGGGTTGCACAATGCACCTCTGCCATGTGCACAGCCCTCCTTCATCGACGAGATGCAGATCCAGAGAAAGTGTCTTTGGCACACACACCCCACACTTGCAATCTTGCAGCGCACTCTTGCTGTGAGGTGCGCACTCCTCACACCAACACCTTCCTTGCTAGTACCCAAAGAAGCCCACAGGAAGGTGTGCGTGCATGGAACACTTCTCCTCACTGCGCTCACACCTTTGCCACGGCCAACACCCAACACAGCGCGTGGGCTGCAGGTCCCTCTCACACATGCCATCACCTGCACCCGCTTCCCGCTTCAGTAAAACCTTCTGCTGCCCGTCCTGCAACCCACCGCTCCCGTCCATCACAACCCCACGGCTCTGGGGTCTCCTGTAGCATGTGGGGTCACCGCATCTCCCATCACAGCTACAGACAGAGAGCTGTCACACCGGTGGGTGTGGTCTGCAGGGCCAAGAGGACAGATGCACCCTTATCCTGTGCCTTTTTTCCAGTTATCCTGATGAGGAGCCGCCGGGTGGCCACAGAGCTGGGACAGGTGGCTCCACTCCAGCTGCGACACAGCAGAATCGGAGTGCCAGCTGAAATTGCGCCGAGAGGGGACGGGAGCGGGGGTGAGGCTTTGGTGTTGCAAAAGGCTGGGACAGGCGTGGTCCGTGGCGGGGCAGGCGTGTGTGCTGCGGGCACGCCAGCAAACCGTGTGAGAAGCAGAGTGGCAGGCAGAGGGCCGCTTGAGAGGCTGGAGTTATTGGAATGACTCTTTCAAGGAATTGCTAAATTAAGCAGGCATGTGGTGCCACAGAAGCAAAAGCCGAATGTGAGGGAGGTGAGCAAGGGACAGCCAGAGCGGACCTGAGGGCAAGGAAGGGGCTGGGGGAGGAGGCCGAGGGAAGGGCCCTCGCAGGGACTAACACCGCCGCCGCAGCTGCTGCAAACTGCCCTGGCAATTGCAATACTTTGGGCAGGATTTGAGAAGGATTGACTGCGCGAGCTGGGGGCAGCTGAGTTAGGGATCCATGTGAGAAGGAGCTGGGCGAGGAAAATTAGCCTTTCCCAGCCACTACTCCCACTTGGCTGCCAGTGTGCAGATAAATACCTCTGTTTTCCCAGGCTGGAAAGCAAGATGCCGATGAGAAAGCAGCCTGTCACGCCTGCCAGGGGCTCTGCCAGGCAAGGGCAGAGACCAGTGCCCAA
>CM019236.1:7276636-7292715 GCA_009741485.1 Malurus cyaneus samueli | reverse complement strand
AGACCTGGTTCTGTCCCCAGTGAAGACAGCACAAATTGGCTCACGAGCTGATCAGAGTCACAACTCGTTTTTAGGATTGCAGTGGGAGAAGTCACCAAGATGTGGAAATGTCAGGGAGTTTTGTGCAGCAAAGGGATCGGTGTGTATTATGCAATTCTGGAAAGCAGCCCTCGTACTCACGCTCGGGATGAGCTGCCTGCCTAGCCCGGGGAGAGCAGTTCCACAGAAGCGCCATGTAGACACTTTTCTTTAGAATAGCCGCTTCAGAAAAAGAAAAAAAAAAAAAAAAAAGAAAAAGCAATTTAAAAAATTAAAAAAAAAAAAAGAAGGAAAAAGAAAATCTGCACTGACACAGCAGAGAAGAAGGCAGGTTGCGCCTTTGGAGACAAGGAGAAGAAGCCTGCTCTCCCGCCCAGGAAATCCATGGGCTCCGGTTTACAAAGAGCCGCCCCGCAGTCCCGGCTCCAGCCCCGCGCACTGCCGCAGGAGGACTCATCCCTCTCAGCTCTCAACCTGGAACCGGCCGCGATGCCCTCCCGGCCGGGCAGGGGACAGGGGGTCCCGCCGGGCAGGGGACGGGGTCCCGCCGCCGCGCCCCGATGCGGACCCACTGGCCCGGAGGGTACGGGGACGTTCTGGCCCCTTGCCCCCCATCTCTCCCCGTCCGGAGCACGCACACGGCGGGGCAGCAAAGTAAGTTGCCCAGATTGTTTCCTCACGGGGGGGTGGCCCCGCGGCCCGCGTCGGGGCGCGGACACGCGCGGGCGCTGGAAAGGTGCGCGGCTGCGGGGCGGGATGGGAACCCACCAGACCGGGGGCCGAAAGTGGGGGAGAGAAGCGTCCCCCCCGCCCTCCTTTCTGCCTCCCTCGGCGGCGGGCACCGCGGCTCGCCTCCGCTGGACCCCCGCTGCCCGCACGCCGCCTTCCCCGTCCGCGGTGGGCGTACACCCCGTGCCGCCGCTGCGGCCCCGGCCCGCCCGGTTACTCACGGGTGCCCTTCCTTGCCGCGCTCCCGGCTCTCCCCATGCAGACCACCGGCTTGCTTCGTGCACCGGCTCGGGGCTATAAGCTCTTTATAACTCCAAGCAATAAGCCGCATGTGACCGCAGAGCCCACTGGTAGGAGCGCCGGGGAGCCAAGCGATGAAGCTCAGCCCGGCACCCCCGGCACACAGCGCCCGCGGGACGCGCCTCCGCGGCCCCGCCGCGCCGCGCTGCTCGCCACCCGCCCGCACACACGCGCGCACACCCCGCACACGGCACCCCCGCTCACGGACACAAACACACGGGCACCCCCGACAGCCGCACACTGCTCCACGCCCCTGCGGAACGCCGCCGCCTCCTCCTCCCACGGTGCTGGCCGGAGGGAGGCACCGCACACACGCGCGCCCCGCCGGCCCCCGTGCAAATGCACAATCGCGGGAGCGCCGTGGGCACGGAGCCCCCACACACACACACACACACACACGCACACATCATGAGCAGCAGTCCCTGCGATGCTCCCCACCTCCCCAGAGATGCAGCCCCGAGTGGAAGCAGCAGACTTGTGGTCACCCCGGTCACATCACGCGTGCCCCACGCACGGTCTTGCACAATGCACCCTCCATGTGCACAGCCCGTCCTTCCATCACGAGATGCAGATCCAAGAGAAAGCGTCTTTGCACACACACCCCATCTGTGCAATCTTGCACGCACACTTGCTCGTTGAGGCGCACTCCTCACACCAAACACTTCCTGCTAGTACCCAAAGAGCCCCACAGGAAGGTGTGCGCTGACATGAGAACACCTCTCTACTCGCTCACACCTTTGCACACGCCAAAACACCCCAACACACGCGTGGTGCTGCACGGTCCTCTCACACCAGGCCACACCATGCACCCGCCTTCCCGCTTCAGTAAAACCTTCTGCTGCCCGTCCTGCAACCCACCCTGCCCGTCCACACACCCCACGGCTCTGGGGTTCCCTGTAGCATGTGGGGCACCGCATCTCCCATCACGCTACAGACAGAGGCTGTCCACCGTGGGTGTGGTCTGCGGGCCAGAGGACAGATGCACCCTATCCTGTGCTCAGTTATCCTGATGAGGAGAAGCCCCAGGGGTGGGGCCCGACACATAAATCAGGAAGGGGGGGGGGCTTGGACAGCGTGTGCTGTCCACCTCCAGCTGCGAGCACTAGCAGAATCGGACGCAGTGCCAGGCTGAAATGCGCCAAGGAGGGGACGGGAGCCGGGGTGAGGCTTTTGGTGTGCAAAAGGCTGGGACAGGCGGGGACTCCGTAGGCCCACCGGGGCAGGGTGCAGGGCCCCATGTTCTGTGTGCTCGCGCGTGTGGGCAACCGGCCAGCAAAGCAAACACGCGTCTAGTCGAGAGAACGTGGCCCAGAAGCTGGCACCCCGCTCCGTTGAGAGCTGACTGGAGTTATGGGGAAAAATTGCCCACAGGGGATTTTGGGGAGCCCTGCAGAGCCCTGTAACTCGTTATGCACATCCTCTGCTCTTATCTCCAGCCTGGTGACTGTGGCAGGGCTGGGGTGCTGCTCCCCGGACGTTCAGGTCAGCAGTGAGGGCAGTTCCGGCTTCCAGATATCTGAGTGTTCCCAGCTCAAA
Organism: Malurus cyaneus samueli; assembly: GCA_009741485.1. Taxonomy (NCBI): domain Eukaryota; kingdom Metazoa; phylum Chordata; class Aves; order Passeriformes; family Maluridae; genus Malurus; species Malurus cyaneus. The sequence continues at coordinate 7,290,111 of CM019236.1, read as the reverse complement.
TCCCCATGACTCAGGAGACAACACATGTGAGAAAACTCTGCAGAGAGACTTGGGAGAAATACTCCCATTGGCAGGTTCCCACTTCCCCTGGCATCCCTGGACTTCTCCTGGTCTGAAGAAAACAACAGTAGTAACAAAACAACACAACTTTCTTCCTGGTCTTTCTGTTAAAGAAAAAAAAACCAAAAAACCAAAAGGTAGTATTTGGGGAAAGCCTACAAAAGTCAATCTCTTTTGTTCTAACAAGATAAATGTTGATCAAATCAAAGCCACCACCTCTCCCTGCAGCTGTGGAGACAATGTCACACAGGCAGAGGAAGGGGGCTGGGTGGGAGCCAGGTTTTCTCTAGTTTTTCATTGAAGTTGCTAAAACAAACTGTTAATTGGATGGAAATAATGATGTTTTGCCTCAGATGAAAATGCACAATAAATTATCTGTTTATTGTTACTAGTTTTATCCACGAAGAATAACCAGCATGTTGGGACTCTGGGAGAATTTGTGATAGCAAGTCCTAGGAAAAAAAAAATAGATAAAAACAGGAGGGAAAACTAAAAGTCAAAAGGAGATGTCTCCAAGGCTGTTCAGCAGGCTGCAGCAGAGCTGGGGAGTGACCCTGCTGCCCAGAAAGTCAGGACTAGATTGAAGAAGTCACAAAATGGAAGAAAAGGAAAAAAAAATACAAAACCCCTTTTCTTCCTCTCCATCCTTCCTCGATGTCAGCCAGGATCAGAGCTGAAAAAGAAGCAGTAAAAGCTGTGCAAGAAGCAGAAGCTCTCACACGCCATTGTGAAGTGTGTCAGGAGAGCAAGTGGCTTTGTGGGGACAGAAAAATAAAGATTCCAGAGCATTAACAGGTCCAGGAAGAGAGCTGGACCTGGGGAAATAATTCTCCGTTGGTTTATGAGCCAGCATCTGTCCATCACCCTGGGCTGCTTTCCCCATCTGTAACACCCCAGAGAAGGCAAGGGGCTCTTCAAAAGCCTGTGCACTGACGCTCAACCAGGACACTTGTCACCAAAAATGCCACTCTACTGCATTTCACCCTTCCTTCCCACCTGCCCCAGCAGCAGTGGTTCCCCAAGCAGGGGAACAGATGCTTCACAGCTGCATGGCAAAAATATAGTACAGCTGAGCCATGGTCAGATCCTGAACTTTTGAGACTGGTCCTGGCCCGTTGTAAAGCAGCACAAATCTCTGGGACACCTGAGGCCAAAGCTCAGGGGACAGCATTGGCCTGGTTTGTCCCAAAGCTGCGCATATGCGAGGTGAGAGCCTGAGCCAGTGTCTTTCCAAACCATTTATTTGATACTCTGTGGCAAGCATCTGACTAAATTACTCACAGATTATTCAAACATTGGGAGAGTTGATTAAATGATTACTGGTGAATCATTTGTTCAAAGCAAAATGCCCAAATTCCTGCACTGAGCTACTGGCAGGCAACAGCAGATGAGTTTCAGTCCTCCAAAATCCCTGAGCTCACATCAGCCCCTGAGTCTGCGCTCTTTGCTCACGGCTTCCCCAAAATATTCGCCCCCTGCCCGACCCCTTGCCACTGGCAGGAGCAAGGTGAATAGGAGACGTGGGGAACCATTCCTTGAATTCCTGCTGGACTTCAGGCGAACAACAACACAGCAGGCTGAGCCAGGAGCCTTGTCTCTCGCCTTTGCACAAAAGAGATTCTCTGGAGGGGGAAAAACCCCACAACAATGGTGAGGAAACGTACAAGAAAACTGCAAAGAAAGCAGCTGACCTTGCATGCCGCAGGCCAGAAAAAAGTACAAATGTTCTTGCAAAGAAGCAGGAAAAGATGGAAGCTATGGAGCCGACGAGCTTTTTACCAGCCCAATTTAATCATCTTCTCAGCAAATGCTCCCCACGAGGAACAAGAGGGGAAAGCAAGATCATGAAAAGATTTCAGGCAAAGGAATTCTGCTGGTACTCCTGGACTGATTAAAATTCCTCAGGACTCATAGCAGGAGAGAATATTTAATGTAAAACTTCACCTTGTCTTTATTACGTTCGCCGAACTTCTTCCTGTGTAGATAGCGGGAGGTGCGTGCGAACGACAAAGATGGAGATAATAAGCACAAGACCTGGCTGTGGCTTTCCAGCAGATTGCCCGTTTGCCTGGAAAGAGTCACGGTGATGGTGGTGAGCCTTTGCATGCATACAGCAAGATGTGGGCAAGGAGAGGCCGTGGGGACCTCCAGAGCCTGGGCAGAGTGTGAGCAAAGATTAGTGCAGGAGGAAATCCTGTCCTTGGATGATCACGGGCATCAAGCGGCTCAGAGATGAGTGATTGGCATGATTTGTGATACAGAGGGGTACAGAGGGAACCAGGTCTCGCCAGTCAGCTGAAATGAGTGAGTGGAGTTCCCAGTGCAGCAAGGATGTCAGGTTTGCTGCATGCTGCTACCAAACCCACTCCTGGAAAACAGATTGGCACATGGAGAGACCCCTCGCTGCTGCTGCTGCTGCTGGGTAAGGTATCAATGACAAAGTATCGCCTGACACCTGTTATTTATAACGCCTGTCCCATCACCCACTCACCACATGAGCCACTGCCGCCAGCTCCTCACTCGGAAGACGCTCAGCGTGGAATGAAAGCCATATTTAAAATACGTTTTCACATGTGCCTTTCTGAGCGAGGAACAGCGGGGTAGGGGTCTGGAAAAGGTTTCCTCCAGCACTTTCTTTCCTGTGGTGCCAGAAGAGCAGCCCCATGAAATCTCAGGCAAGAGCCGAGGCCTTAAAGCAATCATGTTTTGCACCACTGTGCACTGAATTACAGGATTAGTGTTGCAATGCTCCTGGAATGGGGAAATCAGCACCATAATCCTGTGCGTTTGCCAGGTCGGGTGCTTTTTCCCTGTGGATCAGGACATTTTACAGGGGCTCAACCACTGCCAGGGTCGGGGGCCATGGCGGTGTCCAGAGGGAATACGGCTGGGGTGAGGCACACCCAGGGTAGCGCTGCCCTCATCCTCTGCCTCCAGCCCCTTCTGCCGCAGAACTGAGCCCAAATTGTCACAGGATCTTCATGGCAGGAGGGCTCTCAGTGCCCTGGAGAGCACAAGGATGTCCTGATGGCCGTGGCTTTTGTATGGATTGAGAAATTCTGCCGCAAAAACCCACCACACACCGGCCACATGTGAGCACTTCCCGAGCAGGGCTGGTTCATCCCCACACCTGGCAAGCCAGCGTCTGCTGCAGCCTGGCTCCTGCTCTGGTTGTAGGGCTGGCTTCCATCACAGATCATCTTCCTCACATAAGAAAGCAGAAGCCAGGGATTAGAGCGGTTTGAAGTTTTTAGCATGAAAAGGTTGGGTTTAAAGAAAAAAAAAAAAAAAAAGTGAAAGGGCTGCTTTTTGAAATGTATTTTGGTGAGTGAATTTGAAAACCCTGACGGACCAAAAAGGGTTGGGGTTTTTGGTGGGGCTTCTTCTGGTTGGCTTTTTTTTTTTTTTGGAGGGGGAGGCGGTGAGAGAAGTTAATTTGGTTTCACTTCTCTATTATTGCTTAGCTGATTTCCCCCGAAACCCATATTTGGGATATATCCAATATTGAAAAAAAGAAATCTGGAATGTCAGGAGAAATCAAAGTTGACGTCAGTTTCAAACCTGAAAGTCAGAAAACCACCGGGCAAGTGTGGGAGAGCAGGGGATGGAGAGAAGAGGGAGATCTCCCATCTTTAACACGAGCATGAGGCTGCGTTCAGAGGGGGAGCGTGCAGTGGGAAATTGCTCATCACCAAAATATGATGCCTGCGAAGGAGACATCTCTCCTACACTACGCATCTCCTGTGCCCCCACTGTTTGGCTTTGGTCTCAATTATAAAACCTTTCAAAGATGCGGTTTTTTTTAATATATATTTGCTGGTTATTCCTTCTTTAACCTAAGGATAATATTCTCCAAGTCCAGAGCTCACGCAAGCAAGTGAAACCTGCTTGACTAAGCCCCATCGTCATCCTTGGTGCCATCTGTGAGGGGCACATCTTATACCATGAGATGGAGTGCTCCTGTGCACACTGACAGAGTCAGAATGGATTCTGCTGCACACCGTTCACTCCTTTACAAAATGGAGAAAATCCTCTTCTTTCTGCTCCTCCATCCTCTGCCATCTTCCTCCATCTCTAGCTCTTCTCCATTAGCACATTCCAGCCATCCTCCTTCATTTAACCCTGCCAAGGCCAAAAGTGGACAAATGTTTACTTTTCTCTCACAACCTGTACATCAGACAGTGTGTTAAGCCCACCGCTGTTTACCCCACGTTGAAATGTTCCACTTGTGACCTTCAGCACCAATTTCTTTTCAGTACAAATTCATTTGGCTCCTTCTCAAAAGGAGCAATCTTTCCTTGCCAAAAATGCCACAATTAAGTCAAACTGCATAATTGCTTTTTGTCATCTTGTCAAAGCAGGTAGGGACCTACACTGTTCCTGTTCTCAAAACTTTGTATTTGAGAATTTCCAACTGAGAAACAACTTCCCCCACTCCGTCCAACATGCCCCCCCCGCAGACATACAAAACCAACCAACCAACTGAAAAAAAACCAAAACCACCAACCATCAGGAAAGAAAAGCAACCTCAGACAGCATCAGCTTGGAGCCTTTTACTGGCCCGATAAATTCGTTTTCACAAGAGAATTGATGGTGTCTTCTCACTTGGTTGCATTGAATCGCTTTTTGGGAACACCTTGGACAATGCACCACTGGGAACACAAATACCCATCCTGCGGTATTTCCAGCAGCTATTTGCCAAGAACACTATGGTCCAAATATTCTCCCTGAAACGCAAAGCTATCCTGACCAAAACTGTTCAGCTGTGACTTCCTGAAGTTGTTGAAAAATCTGGCAGGGTGAGGAAAAGCCCATGAAATTTCTTGGGAAATGTGCCAGCATTGCAAAAGCTGCCGATCCTCCATGTTCGTCAGGTGGAGATTCAAGCGTCTATGAGAAAACAAGAAAATCTGCATCTCCCTTGATACCTCGGGTGAAACAGCGAGTTAGAAAACTTCAGTCCTGTAAATTTTGATTCCTGACAGCCACTTTAGCAAAGCTTCCCACCTAGAGACGGGAATTAATTATGCTTGCACAGCTTCTTTGTTTGAATTGAAAGTAAAAATAAAAAAAATAAAAGAAAAAAAATAAAAACAGGCTCCCAGGAAGTTTTGGGTGATTATGAATCAGAGGGGCTGCAGTTAGATATTCATGCTTGGAGGTTCCAGCAGAGCCTGCAAACCTCGTGCTTGGAAAGGGGTGTTTTCATCGCTTGAGGACAGAGCTCAGACTTTTTCTGCCTCCATCCCTCTTCGCCCGAATGGTGACAGAGATGCGCCGTTTATTCCCAACCATCCCTTGAGCCACCTGCCTCCTCACGCCCGAATTTTGCGCGGTGTGAAAGAAGTGCTGCAAAGCGGCGGGGATGCAGCGATCACAGGGGAAAAGAGGAATATTTTTCCTGCCGGGTCTCGGGGGAAGCAGGGGGAAGAACAAATAAAGAGAAGTTCCTCAGTCTCCCGCGGCTGCTGGCGGAGCGCGGCGGGATGGTTCTCCGTGCCTGCAGTGCCATCTCCCGGCAGGGCCCGCTCGGGGACCGCGGAGGATGCTCGGAGCGGCCGCGGGGGCTCTCCAGGGTGGGCACAGGTTTCGGAGGGCAGTGCTCAGCCTGGGGTGCTTCCCCCAGCCTGCCGAGGGCCGGGCCGAGCGCCGAGGGGCTGAGCTTGTAGGGGAAAGTGAGTGAAACAACACAGTGGTCTCCCTCGTTTCCCTGCTCTAATAAAAGCGGTGCTTCGTGTGGGGGGTCTCTAAATGAGGTAGGTGTTCTCTGACAAATAGGGTGATAGAGACCCTTGCTAAACCTGATGTCTGGACAGACGGAGAGGAGTGATGCTGGACTTTACAGCCTGGTATAAATAAAAATATCCCCGAGAAGCTCTCACAATGTCCCTGTGCTGTCCCTACATCCTTCCTCTGGATTTTGCCTGTTCCTACAGCAGTGTAGGAAAGCAAGCGCTCATCCTACTGTGTTCTCAAATTACCGAGCAGTGGGTCCTGGGCTACTCAGGCACCTTGGGAGAGCAGCAATGATAAGGAGAAGGTTTGAGAAGGACCAGTTTCCACACCTTCCAGTGGCTCTTTCTCTAGGAGGTATTTTGAGCAGAGGTTTTGCTTCTGCGAGGGCATTCTTGGGTTTGGGAGTGTGGGGGCTCACCTCTGAGATCTGCCCTGGTGGGTGAAGCAGCGGCTGCTGAGGTGAGCGCTCCCTCAAGCCTGTGCAGCCCATCAGATAAGGCAGGCAGAGGCAAGAGGAGAGATTAGCGAATGGAGGAACGACCAAATTTCCTCCTGGGGCTGGGACAGCCCAGATCTCAGCGTGCTGGATCCCAGCGGCTTCCCAGCAGGGGACTCGCTCAGCTCTGGCTCTGCCAAGGTCAGCAGCGCCCCACATGTGCCTCTCATGGGCTGGATTCTTCCCACAGGCTCCTCTGAGCGGGCCAGGGAGCAAACCCCAGTTTGGGTGCTCACCTTTCTCTGCCTCTCAGCACCTCCCAAGTGTCCGGATTGTTGGGGCCAGAGGAAAACGTCCCTGTCCAGCAGCCGCTCCACGCCCATGCTATGGAAGCGCTGTAATGATGGCACTCGGGTCAGCTCCCAGCGCATCTCTCACTGCTGTAAGCAGTGATAAATAGCTGCAGTGACCCCCCTGTAGATCACAACTGTACTTAGAGACCTCTCCGGGAGTCAGAGCTTCTGGATGAGGCGTGCTGCGTGCTAATGGCTGCTCCCCCGTGCTAATTGAAGTAGGGATGGAAACAAAAGCACACCAACTCTATTTTCAGACAATGGCTCAGAGGAAAGTGGTGACAGCATTTAGCCGAGCAGTGCAGATCAAGCTCTTAGGTTCCTTCCCTTTCTCTTCTGGCTCAGTGTTTTGGCTTTTTCTCCTGGTGCATCCTCCCAGCTCCTTGTGCCCAGATGTGGGTGCAGAAGCAGATCCTCACTATCTCTGGGGTAATCACAAGGCATCCTTTTAGTCAAAGAATTGATAAATCAGTTTAATCTGTACTTTTCGACTACTGAAGAGTGTGAGTGCTCGCCATTCTCTCAATCTCTCTATCAATAGAGACTGTTTTTCTAGAAGAGGTACAAAAGTCCTCTGCTTGATGCAGGAGTGCTCAGGCTGGCAGGAGGGATCAGGTTCATACCAAGCAGAAGTCAGACCAGATGATCAAAATGTTCCTTGCTGTCCTTAAAGTTCATGAATGCGGTTGAAAGTCTTGGGAGCACTACTTCAGTCAGTGGGTTTAAGCTAAAAAAAAAAAAAAAAAAAAAAAAAAAAAAAAAAAAAAAAAAAAAAAAAACCTTTTGAATTTTGATTGCTTTCCCATTCAGCTAAATTCCAATTCAATTTTCTCTGGACAAGTTTTAATCTTGCTTTTGCAGCCGGCGCTTTAATCTCTATCATTGTCTTGTGTTGCCAGGAGCAGGCAGGAGCTGTGGGTGAGGGCTGCTTGCACCACGCTCACAATCACGGTCAATACCTTGTATCTCCAAGCATCCTAAAACTAAAAGCAGGGAGGGAAGAACTGCAGGGATAGATTAGTGCTGGCTGCTGACAAAGAATTCAGCAGGCAGAAAAAGAACTGGAAAAGGAGCAAGATGAGATGTTGAATGCACTCAGCTGCAGGGGAACAATATTTCTTGTGCCAGCAATGAATACAGTAACAGGGAAAGACTTGTAGCATCTTATTTTTTTAAGTATGCTCCTGCTGCCACTGTAACAGCATGTACTCACAGATAAAGGGTGTTTAAGAGGAGGTTGAGAAGCAGGAGCATAGTCCCCAAGTATTTCATTTCTTCCACTGAGAATTGCAGCATGGAAGCAACGGGCAAGCTGAACTGTGATCTTGCAAAGGACGTGGTGTGCACCAAAATCTTGCCTTGACTTAGGAATGGTTGTGAATGAATGAATGAATGAATGAAATGAATGAATGATGATAATGAATGAATGAATGAAGAGCCTGTAATGGTTTCTGGTGGATTCAGAACTTTCCCTCTTGCAAAGCTGCTGAGGGCACCTGCCAGGCTTGGGCTGGCAGAGCAGAGGTGAGGCAGGGATTGGATGGAAACAGACAGCAAAATGATCAGATGGACTGAAGGTAGCTGCACCTGTGTCGAGCTACCTGGAATTAGAATTAATTAGAGGAGGAGGAGTTGGCTTTCAGGAAAAGTTCAGTGCATGGAGTTTTGGATGCGCTGATGTTCCATGGGGAGGTCTGGGGCGCCTTCAGCAGCTCAGCTCTTGTGCTCTGTACCTTGTGTCTGTCAAATACACTCAGGCTATTCTGTGACTGCACCTAGGAGGGTTCTGATTTCACAGAGACCCCCACCAGCCATCTGCAGCATCTCCAGGCTGCCCTGGAATGCAGCAGGAGCCACATTCCCATGGACATGGACAGGCCAGTTCTCCACGCACGCAAGCGCATGGCGACAGAGGATGTGGAAGTGATACATTAAATCCCTACTTATGTCTATCCACCACTCCACCCATGGCGTGGAAGCACAAGATGCCACAGCATTAAGGTTTCTCTGCGGGAGCTTTCTCTGCTTGAGCTCCTCTCAAGCAAGAAGCAACTTCGAAAAACTCTTTCAGCAAGCGTGATGGCAGACTGAAGCGAGCAGCAAACACAACCCCAGTCAGAGACCGTTTGGTTATTATTTTTAATTAATTGCACATGTAGTTTACACTGAAGAAATAGAGACGTGACACCCAATTATTCAAAATCAGTTTCTGCAGTCACACACCGCTGCTGCTACCAAGTCCCAACCAAGCTCTGCCCTCTGCTTCTCCAGATGCCAGATATGCATCTCAGGTTGGTAGCTATTGTCTTGCAACTCTCTGCTGTCAAAAGGGTGAGAATTGTAAATCTACCAGCATGCGTCCCACAAGAATTGCATTTCCTAGAGACCGGTGAATACATCCTCCCATGCAGTTTCCCCTAAATGTCTCGTTCTTCACCATCAAGCACAGACTGGCTCGAAAAAAAAAAACAGCAGTTCCCCATATCGAGGAAGGCACTGGAAGGGTCAGCTCCAAAGCCAGAGAGGACTCAGTGAGAACAACAGCCCTAAGGGCAACACCCCAAAGCAATCCATTCTCCAAGGAGATGCTAACCAGCTCCAATCATTGGGAACGAGTTCAGGAAGTTAAAGCAAGTGCTTCAGCTGAAGGAACTTCAGTTTTCCTTCTGTAGTGACCAAAGTATGAAAATGGACTGTCAGGGCTTTTCAGGACTGGGGCTTTTGAACATATTCCCCTCGGGAGCAGGCATTGCTGGTATTCGACTGCCGTTCTGCTTCCCAGCGTGAGGGCAAGACGTGGCATGTATCTGTCTGCAATACCGGGGGGCACAAATCCCTCTTATCCCCAAGAAGCAGCCCTGGGCTGTGATCCCAATAAAAAGGGCTCTCAGCTTGCAAGAAATAGGGCATTTCCTCATTTCCTGCACACATTTCCCCCCAAGCAAGGCTCAGTGAGATCTCCCATGATATCTCTGATGGAGAATGTCGGAGGTTTCCAGTAGAAAGAAAAATTCCTGTCTCTGGGCACATCTGACATGTCCTGTGCAAGCCCACGCCAGCATCCACGAGGCGCCATCCAGCCCAGTGGGTATTGAAGAGAGCTCAATAGAAAAGGCAGACACAGGGCATTGTGCCTCAACAGGGCGGTGAGTGGAGTTGAATTTATTCTGATTTGTATTCTTTTTTTTTTAAAATCAAACTGGTGCATATGTGTTGGATTCTGCCTGTACTCTGCACCTTTGGTCGTCGGACAGAGCCCAATGCTCTCCCTGGCTTATCCTCAGCTCTTTCACTCTACAGTCTAGCTGATTAACTAATCCAATTAACTTCGGCCCGCTTCCCCATTTGCATTCCCTTTGAAGTTGCTCTTTTCTATTGAGACCTGGAAAAAGGGTTTGATGTGTCCCAAAAACTGGTTTTATTGTTCCCCAACTATATCAGTTAAGTTTGACAGAAGATAGTAATCCTAGAATTTCTGGTCCGGTGGGTGCTTGAATTGCACACCACCCCTATTCTTAAGTGTGCAGTAATTTTCTGTTTCATTGTTTTTGAAAGGTGTCCCTGCCATCGGAGTTGGCACTAGATGATCTTAACAGTCCTTTCATCAACCACCCCATGATTCTATCACAATGCATTTTCCTCTGTCCTCACCACGTCGTTCCACTGAAAGCCTTCAGAGGAGGATTGCTGTCTGTGCAGAACAGGAGAACATTTTTAACCATTCTGCTTTAGAAATGGATGGAGTTTAATCAGCATCATCCACCTTCTCCGCAAGGCCAGCTGCAGCGGCGCGGCGCTGGCATTCTCCAGACTCTTACAGGCTTTCAGCGCCAGAAGCTGGGCCCTGCTACATGGGAGGGAGCCTGATGGGGGACAGCTCCTGTTTCACCTGTGGACACCAGCCCGTGGGTTGAAACAGCTTCTTGCCCAGAATGGTTTGCCCCAGGAGAACGAGCATGCGGTGCAGGGGAGCAGGGGCTGCAACGCTGGGGGTGGACGCCTGCTCAGGGGGGGCCCTGCCCAGCTGCCTGTGCAGGTAACCATCATCAAAGCATCATTCGCACAAGCAGCTTCGGATGAGAGGCTTTGATCACAGCCGTTTGTTCTCAGAGCCCACGCTCCTCTTGACGCCTTTTTTACTGCTTACAGAGACATTTATTAAAGATTGCGAGGTTTTGATTTTTCATCAGTGCCATCCTGGACGGATGCTGATGCTCTTTTCCCACAGAGTGGGACTTAGGCCTTGCCCCACCCATTACAACTTGGGGAAATTTTCGTCTGTCTGGATTTAACCTGGCGTCGGTGACTTCTTAGGGAGGAAAATAGGCTAAGGATAGAAAGTCTCCTGCACGCCTTCATTGGAGTGATCATCTTAAAATAAAACCTCCCCAAACCATCCCATAACAACAGAACAGGTAGCCCGCTTTCCAGTTGCCCTATTGAATTAAAAATCAGCCTAGACACTCTTTCATTGTCTGTGTCAACCAGTGGGGTGTTGGACAGCAGGGAGAGTTTTTAGAAGCTCAAGCGGTTCTTTGCTGCATTGAGGCACACTCTGCAGCTTGCCCAGAGCAGCCAGGCTTGGGCTCACACTGCAGCCTAGCCAGCGGACCTTCCCCAAGGAACCATCCCCCCTGTGCTCCCAGGCTGTGGGGACAGCACAGGACAGCCTGGGTGCTCAGTTGATGCAACTCCTGAGCCTGAGGCAGGTCTGCACAGTTACTGTGCAATGTGAATCAAAGTCAGTTGTTCTTCCAAGGATGCTTTTTTTTGCTTCTAGAGTGTTGGGGTAGTGCTACAGGTCTAGAAGCTTCAGAATCACTTCCATCTCTGCATTTCTTTTGGCTTGTGATTTTCACAGAGCCAAAACAGCCCTCCCCTGTCTCCTGTTGAAGTTTCATGGCGTACCAGGAGCGTTTTTCCAATTCCCTGGACCTCCCTGGGACAGCTCAGGCTGAAGTAAAGGCCTGAACAGTGACTTCCAGTCCAGGCTTTACTCTCTGCTCATCTTCCTCACCACCAGAACTGCTTTATCATGTGTTAGGCATCATTTTTCTTTGCTGAGGGCTTGGAAAAAGTTTCCTTGCATCATTGCTCAAAATGAACAACAGCACCAATAGAAAAGAAAAAAAAATAAATAAATAACTATCGGCCAAAAATCCCCAGCAAATTAAAACCAGCTTAATTGCGACTGCAGGGAAAAGGAAAAAAAAAAAAAAAAAAAAGAAGAAAAGAAAAAAAGAGAGAAGCTCTTCCAGGTCTGGCTGATTTTGTTCCTGGTCTTTTCCGAAAGTGGGTGACTGAAGATGGACCTAGCTGGGGAAACGGTAAAAATTCAGCCCCCTGCCACAAGGAAGCTCTTTTCAAAAATCTGAGTAGGGGAGCATTGGAAGAGCACATCTCTCACAGAGAGATGGTCCCGAGGAAGAATGGCTCCGAGAAGGCGGCTTGGCTTGGGACGATGCCTTGCGGACAGCTCAATGATTTGTTTCAAAACAGGCAATGTTTTCCAAAAACAAAGAAGAAGCTGTTTCCAATAGAATCCAAACATTTGCCAGAAAGGTACATTTTGGTAACTATCTTAGGGGAAATTAGTCAAACAATGGTTTAGATTTATACTTTATTTTTATGCGAGTTGCTCACATTGATTTTTTATTATGTAATATATATCAACACCAATTTGCATTCTTAACCTTAAGGATAAATTCCTCCAAGTCCAGAAGCTCAACCAAGCAAGTGAAACCTGCTTGGACTAAGCCCCATCGTCACCCTTGGTGCATCTGTGAGGGGCACATCTATACCATGAGATGGATGGCTCCTGTGGCCACTGACAGAGTCAGAATGGATTCTGCTGCACACCGTACACTCCTTTACAAAAATGGAGAAAATCCCTCTTCTTTCTGCTCCTCCATCCTCTGCCATCTTCCTCCATCTCTAGCTCTTCTCCATTAGCACATTCCAGCCATCCCTTCCTTCAGCTTCACCACTGCCAAGCCCAAAAGTGGACAAATGTTTACTTTTCTCTCACACACCTGTACAATCACAGTGTGTTAAGCCCACCTGCCTGTTTACCCCACGTTGAAATGTTCCACTTGTGACCCTTCAGCACCAATTTCTTTTCAGTACAAATTCATTTGGCTCCTTCTCAAAATGGAGCAAATCTTTTCCTTGCCAAAAATGCCACAATTAAGTCAAACTGCATAATTGCTTTTTGTCATCTTGTCAAAGCAGGTAGGGGACCTACATGTTCCTGTTCTCAAAACTTTGTATTTGAGAATTTCCAACTGAGAAACAACTTCCCCCACTCCGTCCAACATGCCCCCCCCGCAAAGACATACAAAACCAACCAACCAACTGAAAAAAAAACCAAACCACCCAACCATCAGGAAAGAAAAGCAACCCTCAGACAGCATCAGCTTGGAGCCTTTTATCTGAGCCCGAATAAATCTGTTTTCACAAGAGAATTGATGGGTGTCTTCTCACTTGGTTTGCATTGAATCGCTTTTTGGGAACACCTTGGACAATGCACCACTGGGGAACACAAATACCCATCCTGCGAGTATCCAGCAGCTATTTGCCAAGAAAACCTAATGGTCCAAATATTCTCCCTGAAACGCAAAGCTATCCTGACCAAAACTGTTCAGCTGTGACTTCCTGAAAGGTGTTGAAAAATCTGGCAGGGTGAGGAAAAGCCCATGAAATTTCCTTGGGAAATTGGGCCAGCATTGCAAAAGGCTGCCGAAATTCCTCCATTTCGTCCAGGTGGAGATTCAAGCTCTCATGAGAAACAAGAAAATCTGCATCTCCCCTGATACCTCGGTGTGAAACAGCGAGTTAGCAAAACTTCAGGTGCTGTAAATTTTGATTTCCTGACAGCCACTTTAGCAAAG
>CM019236.1:7239948-7258933 GCA_009741485.1 Malurus cyaneus samueli | reverse complement strand
CCCCAAGTGCTCCAAAGCCCAGCCAGGTTTATGTAGCGGGGATATGGCCGTCTGCCTTTTATTGCGTTTTGGTGCGCTATCCCATTATACTGCACAATAAAACACCAGTTTCCTCCACTCATTAGCCATTTGCTTGTGCTTGAAGTGCACTGAGGGCTCTCACGTGCCTGTGAAGGGAGGTGTAATCCGCTCCTCAGGAGTCCCTCACTTCCCTGCAGACCCTCTGCTTGCAACAGAACTGTGGCCACAGCCTCTGTGTGTGTGTGTGTGTCCAGCTGTGTGTCCAGCTGCGTGTCCGGCCACGGCAGCATCGTATAAACACTGCTCTGGAAGTTACATTCCTCTGGTCAAGCTGGCAAAAGCTGGGGGAAAGGAAATTTGTGGTTATCTGGGTTAACTTTAATTTATCCCCTTTGTGCTTCTGCGTCCTAGATTAAATGAGATGTGGGGACCTATGAAAAATGGGACCTTCGAGTGTCAGTGCAGACAGCTCAGGTGGGAAGAGGCAGAAATAAGGCACTCAGGCAACAGCAAAAATGGTGCTTTTTTACTTCACTGCCTTAGATACAGCTTTTCCCTTATAGATTTTGGGGGTTACTTGGTTGATTTTTGCTCTCAGCACTTTTGTGATGCCTCTTAAATAAAAATGAGGTTATATTATAGGTGCAGCAGTCCAGCAGCTTATGATGCCCCTTGGGTGTTGGGAAGTAAACAGAGTTAACATGGGATTTGGGCACTGGCTGGCAAATACAGGCATGATTTGTACACACAGGGACTGTGGCAGGGAAGAGACAAGAGCATCCATTTTTCCTTGCTTTTCTACAGGAATGTGTGTGTAGAGAGAGGAACAGAACCATCTGGGTGCAGGAGCTGACTAAGAGAAGCAGCAGGAGCTGCCATAACCCTGCCCAAGACCAGGCTGGGCTTGGCCCTTGCTGCATGGACAGCGATTCCGAGGATGGAACGGCCCTGTGAACTTGAAAATATCTCCGGCCACCTCAGCACAGGAACCAGCAGCAGCCTCTGCCCCCCAGGGCAGACTGCAGCTACCCCTGCACTGTTCTGCAGCTCTGCAAAACCTCCCAGCTTCCAAGTGACCTGCCTCAGCAAGGACCGATAGTTCCCTCTGCTGGGAGGACTGCGAAGAAGTGTCTTCGAGCTCCTTTTCCCATCGGAGGAGGACACAAAAATCAGATGTCCCATTCCTGGAACATCCCACCTTAAACATCTCCAAGAAAATCCTTCCTCGGGTGTTACTTCCCTCTCTCATTGTTATCAGTAATTTAGAGATGAAAAGACAATCCACAGTTCACATTTAGGATTTTTAAAAAATTTTTAATTAATTTTTTATGCCCTTCCCTGTGGTGGAAATGGGCTATTTCCAGGGAATTTCAGCTTGGCTTTTTTTCCAGTTTCTGTAGCACAGTGTTTGCTGTCATAGTTGCTGAGAAAAGCTGGGCGACGCATTCCTAATATAGCAAAGAGCAAATGCTTCCCGTTTTTTAGATCTTGCAATTCTTTTTTAAGCTGATCTGAAAAATCTGATAACTAAGGAGTTTTAAAAGTTGGATGATATTAACAACCAAACAGAGCATCCGGCAGCTACTCTCCTTTATTTCTGGCTCTCAACAGGTAATTCTCCATTAATCTGAGGCATGTGGTTATGTTTCTCAGTCAGATAAAATAGTCTTTTCTGAGTCCTGTCAGCCTGAAATCCCATTAGTTTTATCTGGATGGATTGGTAAGAACATAGGGGATGTTCCTCTTTCCTTGATCCAATAAATGAGGGCCCAAATTAAGAGCAGTGGGTGGAAGAAGAGGAAGAAGAGAGGGTATGCTGAGGAAGCAGAGGCTTTGTGTCTTCTGGAAGAGACAGCAGCAGGGCTGGGAAGAGGAGAGTGTCTTAAGACATCCTTAAAAACCAGGCCAGGAACCACCAGACACATTAATATTTTAACAGCCTAAAGCAAGCCCTGCCCCACCTTGCCCTGCCTGGTTTGGGGTGCAGGAACCTTGTGCTGAATTAGTTTATTTCTTACCCCGTGACTGGAATCAGTTATGGTGGCTGCAGGGAGCAGCCTGTAGCTCTGCTGGCTCCGTGTGGCTCCTGCAAATGCAAAGGGATGCACCTGGGGGAAAAAACAAAGAATCTCACACAGCTGTATCCGACAGACAACAAGCTATTATGCTCCTGAAAAGGGGTTTGGCATGGACAGCTTTACAGAAGTCTCAGCCTCCTGTTCATTAGCAGCCAAAGCAGCAAACAGAAAGTTGTGCCTTGTGGGGGGAGAAGTGGAGAAGGCGCCTGTGCAACCACACAGACCGTGGTGAAGCTGCATTTTGGATGCTGCCCTGACCTCTGTCTTAGACAAGAAACAGAGCTGGAAACAGCAGAGGAAAGGAAAGGTGACAGGTCTGATCAGAGGCACACAACAGCTCTGGACACAAAGTGACTAAATTACTTAGGATTCTGCAGCTTAGAGAAAAAGGTGAATGGAGATGTTGGGAGCAGCCTGACAGGTTAAAAGAAGGTGGAAAATGAAGTATTCCTCTTTGCTGTGGTTTGGAACACAAGGGCGAAGAAGCATCCAGGGAATTCACCAGGCAATGGGCTTAAAATGAACACAAAAGGATGCTTTCCTGCCACCCATCCTCACACCACCCCCCAGTTTGTGTTCCAATTGTGGAGTTCGTTGCCAGCAGATCTTGTAGATGACAGGAGATTCATCTGTTTCCAAAAGTGACTGAGCAACATGAGTAAAAGGAAGAAAAAATCCCATCAAGAGCTATTAAGGGCAAAGATACCATCTTGAGAGGTGTGGGAGTGGGGAGGCTATGGCCATATGCGCCTTGTCTCTTGCGTTTCTCTCCAAAAT
This sequence comes from Malurus cyaneus samueli, assembly GCA_009741485.1. NCBI lineage: Eukaryota > Metazoa > Chordata > Aves > Passeriformes > Maluridae > Malurus > Malurus cyaneus. Next base: position 7,256,057 of record CM019236.1, on the reverse strand, counting down.
CTTCACTAGTGGGAAGTGGCAGAGGGCAGATTTGGGAGGAGGAGGGTGGTTCTGCCCCTCACTGCCTGTCCTTATGACCTTTGGTATAAATTTGGGGTGTGCTGGGCATGGGCAGAAGCAGAGCTAAGCACCCTTTAGACTCTAGGAATGAAAAGAAGGGCAGGCAGTAAAAGAAACTCTGGTCCAACCTTACCTTACCTACATCCCAGCATTGCTCCTTAGCAAGATGTGCCATTGCTTCCATCCTCTCTGCAGCCAGCAGAGACAGAGGCCAGGTGATAAAGACAAACCCAGTGAGGCTCACCAGAAGTCCCTGACAGCAGCCAGGAGCGCCCACCTCAAATAAACACAGCAGGACAAGCCCGTAGCAGCGCTTCCCCGGCAAATCATCCCTTCTGGCAGCAATCTGCCGCTCTGGGACTTGCTGAGCAGTGAGCAGCTCTCTGTTCACTAACTCCACCGCCAATTTTGTGACTGCAAAAGGCTGCAGTGCCTTTATTCAGAGACAGGCAGATGCCTGTCTGCCTGGTGAATCCCTGCATGCTGTGGGTCGCAGCTGAAACACTCCAGCCCAAGGTCTGAACTGGGCATGGGTTAGAACAATGTGCTGTCTCATCTCCCCATGCTCCATGTGAGCACGTCAAGGTCCAGGACAGCCAGTCCAAATTACAGCTGTGGTTCCATCCCATGGTGCTGAGGGCAAGGACCAGTGCCCATGAGGCTCACACAGCAGCACCAGATCCATACCGCAAACTCAAGGTCATGAAATCACTTCTGTCTTTGATGTGTGCCAAAAAGTGAAAGCCTAGGAGCTCAGGAGAAAACTCCAACCCAGCTCTTGGCCAGAGGAGCTTCCTGACTAGGAAGCATCATCCCTTTGCAGTCTGGGAGACAAAAGAAAAACTAAGACAGTCCTTATGCTGACTCCAAGCACAGTGCCTGTGTCACAGCCAGAACACAATCCCTCCTGCACGGTGCCAGCCCACACATCAGGATTTGTGTGAAATTCCTGGGACTCTCACCACAGACAGCATTTGTATCTGGTTGCATTCAACCTGCTTTCAAACAGAGGCCCAAGCCATGCCAAACTCCAAGCAGCGGGTCCGCCTCACGTGTGGAAGGTTTTAATGGTTTTAATGGTTCTAAACTGAACAAGGGCCAATTTAGATTAGACACAGGAAATGAGTTCTTTTACGATGAGGGTGGTAGAGCAGTGTCAGAGGCTCCCCACAGAGGTGGTAGATTCCCCATCCCTGGAAATATTCAAGGTCAGGCTGGACAGGGTCCTAGAAAACCTGCTCACTGCTGAGCAGATGGACTGAGTGGCCTTAAAAAAGTTCCTTTTAACCCAAACTGTTCTGCAGTCTTAGGATTCTGTGGCTCTGTGATAGGATAGGATAGGATAGGATAGGATAGGATAGGATAGGATAGGATAGGATAGGATAGGATAGGATAGGATAGGATAGGATAGGATAGGATGCTGAAGCCTTATCATCTCAGACCAAACACAGCTGAGTTTTACTAACCCAAGGACACAAATCCTGACTTTCAGCACCCTCGATTTCTTTGTATGTTTTCTATAAACCAGGAGTTTTGTGCTCTGTTTCCTCAGCCTTCACTGGGCTCACCAGTCAGGCTGGACTTTGCAAGTGCAAACACTGTCTTAGATCAGAATAAAAGAGAAAGAAAGGTAGAGGGAGATGTGATCCCACAGCTCTGTAGACCCCAGTGGTGTGCTGACTGCCTGCTAGCATTCAGGAACACGCAGGCAGAGCCATCAGCAATAACTCCAGCTGCAGGGAAAGCAGGACCTGCACTTCCCCCTCCCTGGTCACATCCCCTGCAATGAGATCTGTGATGGGACTCCCTCTCTGAGACATCCCAAGGCTGGAGCTGGGGAAGCCGAGATCTCCCTGGGACATTGGTGTTTGTACCAAGCAGTGCCTGCCCTGTGAAAGGTGATTATGAGTTTGTTCTCAGCGGTGATGACTGCATCACCTCCCCGCTCTCACTCCTGCCTTTCCCACATTTCCAAGGGATAATGATCTCATCTCCTAACTGTTGAAGATCACTCCGTGTCTGCACTTCCCCTCCCTGTTCCCCTCCTCTGTTCATTATGGGATAGAAATGTTATCGACCAACAATCACTAGATGTCAAAAAATCTTATCGCAGAATCCAGCTGCCAACACAGCCTAAACGTGCTGAGGAAATGTCAGTAAATTACAGCAGAGAGAGTTGGTGAGCAAGGGAGGAAACATTAGGATGAGCAGTGAACTGCAATTAACTGCTCCACATTTGGAAGAAGCAGGAAATGTATGGAGAAAAGCAGAGTTAAGGGGTCATTGATCTCTGTAATTGAGGGGAAACTGAGAAATTGATGGTTTAATGGGGTTCTGCTGAAAGGAACGTGCGCTTTGTGGGCCCTGCTGGGGCAGGGAGACCATTGCTCTTGGGCATAGGACCCATCCTGGTTAAGTCACAACACTCCAGGCGCTCCCCAGCCTTCCTTGGAAACATCTTGTCAGTGTTATTCAGCTTGAAATCTCCCTGGAAAGGACTTCTTGACTCATATCCATGCCTGGACTGTGTTTTTGCAATGGCACAGAGCTGTGATCGCCTTCCTTCCAAACAGACCGGACAGCAGGCCTTGAGTGTGGGATGGTCACCAAGGCAGATTGGGATCCCTCATCTCTGAGGATGTGTCCAAGAGCAGCCTGGAGAGGAGTCAGGCCAAGCTTGCTCAGTTTGAGTTTGCCTCCATGTATCCCACAATTCTTTCAGAAAATATCATGTGGAAGAGACTGCACAACCCTCCTGGCCCAGCTTTCCACCGCTGCCCTGGGATTCACTGGGTGGCTGTTTAGGGGTCCTGGGGGTAGGGTGCAAAAAACTTTATAAGGGGCACCAAACACTCTCAAGGGTTGCCCTTGCAGGTCCAGCTTTCTGTCCCAAGAGCACACAAGGGTCAGCCCTGCAAAGCTCTGGCACAACTGGACCTCAGGAGGAAGCCAGCAGCTTACAGGCTCTGCCTTGCCACACCACGGTCAAGCAATCCAATCTCTCCCCACTCTGAAGAAGGGTCAAACATCACTGGAGAAGTCCTGAACTGTCACCTTCTTTATTTCCTACCACCTCTGCCTGATTATTCCCCATATACATTTCTGAGTATTTTGACTCGCAGGAGCAGGCCTTAGGCAAAGTAAACTGCCACAAAGTTCTGGAGGTTATTTTACAGAGCCATCCAGCCCCTCTCTCCCTTTCCCTCTCCATCATCTCTGTCTCCATCTCCAACTCTCCTTCAAAACTCTTACATATTCTTAAATCAAGCTTTCAGTCCCAGGGCTGTTTCCATCCCCCAGTCCATGCTCCACCTATCTTGGACACTGCTTTCTACCCTATCTCTGCTTTTCATCTCACACTCCCTGTCCTCCTGATTTTCCATCCTGCACACATCCTCCCTGAGCTGTGAAAGATGCTGCAGCGGACAGAGCAGAGCTGGAATGGAAAACACAAAGCACTGCACAAACATGTCTCCATGACCTGGCTGTTCCATGGGAACAGCCTGACCTTGGCTTTAATCCCATGGCAGAGGGAAGATGTTCCAAGGCTCTTTGTACCACTGAGGAAGAAACGCTGACTAGCACAGTTCCCAAGGACAGCCACAGGTCATGGTCTGTGCCTTCCTTGTCATGCCATAGACACCAGGTCCCAGTTTGGGAACCACAGCCCTAATGTCTTGCAAGAGTGGGCACCACTTACTCCACCAGGAAAATGTTGAGGTCCGCCTGCCAGATTTAATGGTCACTTGTAAAATTCATCGGCCCCTTGGAGATGTCAGCCTCTGGTAGAACAAGCTCATCGCTTGTCACCGCAGCTCTGCTCAGCTCATGCTTTGCACAGCTGAGGCAGGCGCCAAGAGGCACAGACCTGTGTTCCTCCATATGCTCTCTGCCCTGCTGCAGCTGCTGCACAGCCCAGGGGCTGCACAGCCTGGACAAGCTGCGCCTACAACCCTCCCCACAGCTGCAAAACCACAGCCAGGTCCAGGATTCCCTTTATGGCATGCACAATCTAGGAAAGGATAGGCCAGGTTAATAATTTTCCTTAAATGGACTAGAGGGTGAGCAGGGGTTTGTTCTTTTTCCACAGGGTCATTTCCCCACTCTTTGAGATGAGACATTGCCATTTAAGAAATAGCAGATCACATTTATTTGGCCAGCGAGTGCATCCAACAAAGATGTTCAGGCCTTGGAAAAAGATGCTCACCCTCCTCCAGGAGATGATGACATTTCAGTCTTTCTAATTAAGTTTGTGTCCCAGACCAGCAGAATCTGGAAGATACAAATCTCATTTTTCCCCCTTTGTATTAAATTGAATTTAATGTTTGTGTAAGATAAAGAGCTTATAGCCCTGGATATCTTTGTTCTAACTCCCTATGGTCACTGCTCAGGACAGCAGGGTCTTCTCCTCCATGGCCCCTGGTCCTAGGAGTCTCAGCTGCCTCTGCTGATAGCCCATCTACCTTACAGAGCAACCACCTCCCACTGGGGAACCGTGGAGAGGCTTAGACTTCTCAACAAGTTTCAGGCAGTGACCTTCAGCAGAGCAGAAAAGCATGATTAGCACCACAGAAGCTCGTCCTAGCTAGAAAAAATGGTTCTTGTGGCTGCAACACCCGTGTTGTTGTGTAGGATTTTCGAGAAGTGACAGAAGAAAAGCCGAAATCAAAATCAACCTCTCCTGAGACAGCCTCTGTCTTTAAGGGACCTGAAATATACCAAGTATCTAGACACCCAAAGACTGCTCACTGTCCCACCACAAGGGAAGGTGAATCTTTGAAAACAGCAATAATGACACTGCTTTTAGAAAATTTCCAACCGTGCACTGAAAAACTGCACACAAAACTGCTCCTCTGTGCTGGGAAGTGCCATCACCATTCCAATCCCGATCTGCTGACGTGTGGATCACCAAGGTCCTGCAAACTTGTGCTGTTTTTCCTCAGTCTGTTCTACTGAGCACGGCTGGAGTTGTAGACCTGCCGTTCTTTCTTTGTTGTGTGTCTGTGAGTGTAAAGGAGCTAGAGGTGATCCTGAAGAGCATTTGCCACCAAGCTGTAAAAAACAGTGAGAAAATCCTCTGTGGCATCACCCCAGCAGTGCAAGCTGGCCTTACTTCCGTAGAGACCTGCCCTGGGGTTGTGTTTGCTGTGCTGCACTTGAACGTGTGGGGTTTTCAGGTGTAGAGAAACTGGTCCTGTCTTTCAGCTGTGAGGAAAAAAAATATTAAACACCCCAAATATGTAGAGCTTCATCTTTTCCTTCACTGTATCCTGGGGACTGGTGATTGAGAAGCTGCCTGCACCCAGCTGGGGCCCCTCTGTTACCTCTGCCCCACAGGAGGAACAGCCTCTCTTCCCACCCATGCAGAGAAGCTCCCTGTGAAAGCTGAACTCAAACCCTGCTCAAAAAGTGCTCCTCTCCTTCTCCAGGGCTGCCTTATCTCCCTGCTCCCTGTGCCTTTGCTGTGACAGTGGAAGGAGGAGGTCATGGAGCCCTGGAATCCTCTTCCTCCCACTCTCACCAAGCCTTCCCTGCCCGGTGCAATTACGAAGGTGTCAATGTTCATTTGGCTGGGCCTGCTGTGCCACAAACTCGTGTGTCCCTCAAGGGACTCAAAAGTCAAGGCAATTCCAAAAGCAGAGTAGAAGCTTCCACTCACAATTTTCTCACTCTTTCCCATCTGCTCAACCACAGTGATGGGAGGGTAGAAGGAGAAAGGACATGTGAAAGGCTGAAATTCATCAGACCCACAAGTTTCATTAACCATGCTCAAGAGTTATTATTCAGACCTTCCTGGTGCTCCAAGACTGCTTTTAGTCGGCTGAAAGCTTTTAAGCACAGAGCCACTGGATATAGGCCAAATTGTGTGACTGTGATGGTGTCCATGACCTCCTTCAGCCTCCCTGGACTTTTTACCTCCCAGGTGTTCCAGCTGACCTGTAAAATCAATACGCTGGGACTGTATATTTAACTGAGTGCTTGTCTTGGGCCAAGGCCTCAGAAATGTAGATCACAGGCAGGTATTTCTGGAAAAGGACAGCTGAGAGATGAGAATGGAAGAGTGTAAAGATCACTTCAAGTAGGGAATAATCTCGTGCTGTTCAGTAGAAATAGCGTGGTCTTAGAATTACAGAATCATGGAATGGTTTGGACTGGGAGGGACCTTAAAGATCACTTTCTTCCAACCCCCTGCCATGGTCAGGGATACCTTCCACAAGACCAGGTTGCTCAAATCCCCATCCAGCCTGGCTTTTTCAGGCTGGGGCATCCACCACTTCTCAGGGCAGCTTGTGCCAGTGTCTCACTGTCACACAGTAAGGAATTTCTTCCTCATGTACAATTTAAACCTGTCCTTGGTCAGTTTAAAGCCATTCTCGCTCATCCTATCACTACATGCCCTTGTGAAAGTCCTATTCCAACTCTCTTGTAGCCCATTTAGCTACTGGAAGGTGCTCTAAGGTCTCCCTGGAGCCTTCTCTTCTCCAGGCTGAAGTTCCCCTTTTGCCCCAGGAGCAATCACAGAATATCAATGCACAGCATGGAAGACCCAAAGGACCACAGACTGTTCCATATGTTTTCCAATCATCCTGGTGTTTGGGCACCCTACTGAGAGTGGCAAATCCTGGTTCTGTCTCTCCTCTGATTCGCTTTTGTCCCGTGCAAATACACAAGGCAGGGTTTTCAGCTGCTGTCCACTACCTTTTCAATTCTGGTGGCTGTCCTGCTTTGGATAAACTAATCAGTATTCATCAATACCCAATCCTCCTCCAAAACTCTCTGGTCTTGGCTAGAACAGTGGTTGTTTTGCTACCAGGAGTCTGTTACCCGAATCTCTGACTGGAAGAGAGAAAGGTTGTACATATTTTTTTCATTTGCAAACCTGTAATGATGAAAGATGGATGGGGCAGAAGGCAGGTTTTCCCATCTCTTGTCCTTAGGATCTGCAAGGTCTTCAGGGACCATTTGCTCTCTAAAGCTGCTGTGATCCCAGCTCAGCACAATCTGAAATTTCTGCAGCCGTGGGTGCTGCTGGCAAACATTGGGGTTGTAACTGATAGCAATCTCTGCAAAGACAACTTCAGGCAGTACATGGGAAGTGCCTGTTGTAATTTCATATTAATTACTGCTGTAAAAGCAGTACTCAGATGAGATCAAGCCCTCTGAAAGACAAGGGGCGGTGCTTGCTCCATCTGAGAGTCCAGACTTACAGTCTGCCTTGAGACGAAAGGTAACGAGGAGTAATGAGTCTGCAAGTGTTATAAAAGTGAGAGGGGCATCTCAGCATGGCCCCATGTGTCTTTGCTGAAGACATTCTGGGGAGTGAACCCTTTCAGAAGCCAGCCTGTGAGTTTCTGTGCCCACTCCAGCCCTTCCCCAGTGGAGAAAATCTCATTTCCCACCACTAATTGATGCACAGAACTACTCAGCTCACTGAAATCACAGAGAAGAAAGGGTTTTGGATTTTTTTTTATTGGCCATCTATTAGCATTTTTAATTTGCTACATGAGGTAAGTTTCAAAAGGTGCCAGAGGGCAGCTTAAGAAATTAGCTGTTCTTAGCATTTTCTCTTCTTTCTGCCTGACTTGGGTCCTCAAAGTCTTAATTAAAACTAGGGAGTGCTTCCAACACACGACACATCAGACAGTGCATGACAAGACAAGCTGGAGTCTCCCACAGAGCATCACACTTCTCTGTAACTTCTGATGGGAGCCAGGAGCATGAGGGAGCAGAGGGGAAATGGTCACCTCAAAGTTCCAGAAGTTTAGGAGGCACAGGGGCTGTGAACACTGCAAGTCCAGGAGCTGCTGCAGGAAGCAGAGCTGGATCCACTCTGGGTGAGAGGGGCAGACAGGCAACATCACAGCCTTGATGGGAGACTCTTGGGGTCTGTCCCTCCTAGTCCCTGATGCTAGCTAGTAGGTGAATAGATTCATTTACAGGAGGAATTTCCCTACTCATCACTCATCACTGCCTCCTCCCCCTGATTCCTCATCACATCCTTTGCTGTCAAGCAGCAGCACCACCAGACAGATCAGGATGCCTGGAGGAACAAAAGGATTTTGCACAGCTTTTCAAGAACATTGTGTAGTAATGCGGGAGCGAGCCTTGCAGCAGGTTGGGTCACTGAAGGCCAAGACCCAACAACATCTTGCAGTGATGAGTAAATTGCCAAAAAATTAAAGAAGGGCAGAGTCTCAAGAATGTCGGTAATATTAAGCCTCTTGGACACTTTCTCCAGACTCAGAACAGAATTTCTTTGCCTCCTTCTTCCCACTGGCCATCCCTGCAGGGCAGCCAAACTCAGAGAGCCAGGAGAAAGCCACACCGCTGCCCACACATCACATCCACCACCTTGCTCTGAACCTCTGCCATGTGATTGAAGAGAGCAGGCACACCTCTGACAGCCCAGCACGGGCCCCAGCCCAGCATCACCATCTGTTCCAAGGCAGGAACAGGGTAGGAGGCTCCAGAAACAAAGGACATGTGCTCCTTCCAGCAGTGGGGAAGTGGCCCAGGGAGAAGCTCCAGGGAGCCCAGCCACAGAGCATAGCAACGAATTTGCTTGATGCTGCTCTCAGGATTGATCTTAGAGAACAAAAATGTGGTTTGGAAGAAGGTTGGGTGTGGAAGTGAATGTTAGCTGAGCCAGGGACAGAAGAGGGACCACCTGCCTTCTGCAGCATGAAGCAGCCATGAACAGATGGGATGCTTTGCTTTGAAGAGAGAGTGGTCACCGTGACCTTGCAGGAATGGAAAACTTGGATCACTTTGCTCCACATGACTCCACCTGTTGAAATCCAAGGACAGAATGTGGCTGGAGCAGCTCAGGGTGTGGATTTACAGGCTCTGGATGGAAGCTGTCCCCAGCTGTCTGTTTGGCAATTGCTGTCTCAGCAAGCAATGTGAGCTGAGGCAGGGCCATCCAGGGCCATCACCCTGTGGTACTGACTTCATTAGCTGCAGTCGAAATGGCATCTACAAAGAGAAAGCCTCCAGGGTTAAACCCTCCCGTCTGTCTCCTCCCTCAGTTCCTGCCACTTGACTGCTACTGCAGTGCAGGGACTTGACTGACCCAGAGAGGGGATATCCTCACGCTTTGGCTGCAGCAGCCAGCACAGACCACAGCAGGTGAGACTAGAATCCGGGTGCTCCATCAACAAAATGACCAGAATCTTCTGGAGCAATTAGCACCTCTTCCAGTGTGGATCAGGATTCGTGCCCCCAGGGGTCACAGCTCAGAACAGACCCCAGATGGAGACTTCCCTTCTGTCCTGCTTCCTGCCAGCCTTTCACTCAGCCTTTTGCCTGCACCTGGTTGTTGAATATCTAGCTGCCACTCTTGCATTAGGTCAGCACAGGAATTCCCCTATAAATGCAATCAAAGAAGGTCAGTAATTTCTGGCTGAGTCCAGCATGCAAGGACTGGAGCAGGAGAAATCCCCTCTGGGCTGTGTCCATGCTGCATGTGCAGGACCAGGTCAGGGATGGCTCTGCAGAGGCGGAGGCTGGTGCTGCCATCAGGCACAAGGCAGCCTGTGCAGCGAGCAGGAGCTTTTAAATATCCTGCAGACCCCGGGATCCGTGCTGCACATAGCTGGGTACCATCTGCCTTCCCCACCGACTGTTCATCCCACTCACATCCATAGGGCTCTTGTTAACACAGCTCTCCACTGATCAAACCCTGCCGTCGTGCTGGGCTCAGTTTTCCTCTTCCTCCTCTCAGGAGCCTTCTGTGGGTTATTCCACCCCATCTTTAATTAACACTGGGGAGAGAAAGTGAAAACAGCTCTTAGTTGATCATGGCAAGGGACGAGACCTAATAAACCCCAGGAGAGGAAGAACTGACTGCAGAAATCAGTGTAGTAAAACCAGAAACCTCTGGAGCAAGGCTGGGCTCGGGCTCCGCAGCCGGTTAGTATTCAGCTGGAATGCCACGTTGTTATAGACAATGCATTAACATCAAAGCCACTGGGTAAGCGGTTTTAGTTAAGTGATAGATTTGGTGTTATATTTTTACTGTGTGTTTTTTACACCGTGTTTTTATTTTTATGTTTTCATGTTCGAGTTTTTGCAAGAATTTAGTGCTGCTCAAAAGTGTTCTATCGACAGCCCCGGAGATGGAAGCTCCTTGTCTGTATCCAGAGCAGGCAGCATGCTAGCAGCCTGCTGGCACCACACTGGCTCCTTGCCTCAATCCCACTCTCAGGGATCACCTTCAGAGTTGAGAGAGCAGTGCTGTCACCCCTGCCAGCAGAGAAGGACAAGAAGGTGAATTTGTGGGGTCCCAGCCTAAGATAAGGCACTCTGAAGTCCACTTAGAAGCCAAATTGGCCGACAGCCCTCATGGTCCTGTGCCCCACTGTGCCAGGGCGAGTCAGGGGTGTCACAATTGGATTTTAGGTTGCTCAGTGTCATGGATACTTTTGACCTGCAAACCAAAAGTCTCCTCTAACAGCAGGATTCAGGAAATCTCATCTGCTGCAGAAAAGTGAAGGCATCAGTCCCCTTCCTGTAGGACCAAGATCTCTGAAAGAAAAAGTTGAGATCAAACTTAGTTGGGTGAAGGGTCAGTGACAGAGTGAAGTCCCCAGTCTCCTTTGGCCATGCTAAAGGACACAAGGTGACACGGGTCATGCTGCTGCTCCCCTTCCTCGCTCCTTTCCTTGCCAGCACATTGCTTTCCCCTCGCCCATGAAAAGCTGAATTGACAGGAGAGGAGAGGATTAACCTTTGCCACCCGTGTAGGCTGCTGCGTACAAATATTTCTCTCCAAAGCATCAAGTAATAAATGAGTCTTCATCTTTGTCAAACACCTTGGAGTCCATTTGCCATGTCTCCCCAAAGGCAGCACAGCGGGGCAAGGCAGTGTGTGAAATACAGGAGGACTATAAATCTCTCCAACACTGTATGGGCATTTTACAGCTTGCAGTTTTCACTGAGAAGTGGCTGTAAATAACGGAGGGGGATATCTGCCACCTGTCTCCAGGGGAGGATTTATTTGGGTGTAAGTGCTATAGATCTTCATATGTATGCTGTAGCTGTAAATAAGCAAAGTTTAAGCAGTGGCTGGGGTCTGTCTTGCTCTCTTTCTCCCCCCAAACTCCTTCTTTCTCCGTTGTTTCACCTGTTTGTTTCCCTGCTGTTTTAGGCTACGTCTCACTCCCGAGGTGAGCACATGTCTGGAGAGTCACTTGAGGAGGAAGTGGATTGCTGTGATTGAGTACATATTTTGCTTTCACATTCAGCCCATACAAAGGATTCGAGGGGAAGGGAAACTGATAGTTAGGATTCAGGACCCGCTGCTGTGTACTCTTCAAATGCTCCTTTGAGTTCTTGGTGCAGGATTTTAATGATGCTGTTATTCTTGTGCAGAAGCATATGGTTTGCTCCAGCCTGCTCTGTGTTGCTGTGTGCCGGCCACTGTTTCAAGTCACTTCACTGAGGAAAGAGTATCTGGAGGGAAGTTAACTCTTTGAAGACATCGAAGCTGCCAGTCCACAGAGTCTGGGGCAGGCACCAGGGATGTGGCATGGAGAGACAGAAGGCTTGGCACTGTCAGGATGTGCTAGGCTGGCTAAGAGGTCAGACATATTCCTCAGGCACTGGAGACAACCTGCGATGTGCAGCTTCACCTGGAGGGATGGTGAGGGATTGAAGAAGTCAGTCCTGATGGATGCAGCAAAGCAACCCTCAAGGGCACAATTTCAACCTTTCAGCCCAGCTGGTTGCTGTCCCCTGCAGCCAGGACCCACGCAGAAGGTGACCTGGTTGTTAAGGCAGTGTTTGGGATCTCAGAGGCAGATTTTGGGTGTACCTACAGACTGCAAACAGCTGCCCTCAGACTGCGCACATTTCACTGGAGGAGGAGAACGTGGCCCTCGTTGGCCTTGGGGTTTGCCATTAGAAGGTGGAGTCTGATTCTGGCAGTGTTGCAAAAGACACAGTCACCTGAAGCTACCAGTCACTGTCAACCCCATCCAGAAGTATCTTCCTTCCACACCTGGCTCCATGTGCTCCTCCAGAGACTCCCGGAGCTCTGCTAAAACTCCAGAAGAAGAGATGCATATGTATGGACAGTGATCAATTTTCAGCTCTTGGCAAGTTGGAAAGGAACTAGAAATCATAACAAGAAAATATTGTAGACACCCCACTGATTCAGGGAGACACCAGATCCCTGTCAGCTAAGCACTGCACACATGCAATGAAAAAGCAGACCCAATTCAAAACAGCTTGTGGAGATGCAATATTAAGTAATGCCCTTCCCTTGCCCTTCAATATCTTTATAAATTCTACCCTCTCTTCCTGCCCACACAACGTGTTACAGAAATCAGAGAGGAAACAAAGAGCCGAGGACAAGGAGACCCGGCATCCCGAAACAAAGAGCTCTGCGAATTCTTCAGGAGATCCCCATAGTGTGATTAGCATCTCTTTACAGCAGCATCATCTCTCCTTCTTTTGTTTCCCCAGAGGAAGATAAAATTGTCACCAAGCACCAGAGAATGAAGCTTGATGAATACTGAAAAGACATTCACCTGCAAACTACGATGGACTAGCCCCAGAAGTTTTAATTAATGCTTTCAGAAGCTGGGGCAAGAAGAAGGAATATCTGGGTTTAGAGCTGTGAGGGGAGCACAAGGAAACAAGGCTGTCGTAATGAGAATGGACGAGGGGTACTGGCCGAGGTGTGAGCTCACATCCTGCTCCCAGGCGCACATCCTACTCCCCTCTGCTCACTCAGACCCCAAGCAAAAGCGTTCTTAGGGTGGAGGACATGGGTGGTGAGACAAAGCCCTGCTCAAAGTCACCTTTTGGGGCTCCCACATGGGCTGCTCTGAGCACAAGTCCAGGTGAGGAGCTGTGACTTTACCCTGTGCCTTGCTGTAGGCAAGGAGCTCCTACTCATCCTTGACTTCTTTTTCCATGTCTCAGTGAACCAGGAATTTTTTTTTTTTTTTGCAAGCTAGAGAACAGGATTGCTATTTCCAATTTTCTAATGTGTGTCCTTACCTTCTCCTTTTCTTTAAAGAGAAAAACAACATCTCTCAAAAATTATTTTAGGGGAGGTTGATTTTATGAAATGCCGTTGCCAAACTGAAATGTGCAGGAAGTTTGTGGGCAGCTTGAACTCAGTCTTGTTCCTTCCCAGTGACTTCTCACACTGATTTTTCCTGTAGTGACTCATTGTCCTCTGTACAAGCATCTCTGACAGAGTGAAGCAAAAAGGTTCAATTAGGGAAGGGTTCCTCTATGGGTCTCCTGAAATTATAGTAGTTTAAATTGCTGCCCAGCAACCCAGAGCTAAATTGCAGTGCTTCATCACCTCTGGCAATTGCTGTTTCTCCATTCATATGCCAGAAAATGATGGGTCCAAACAAAGAGAGCTTAGCTTTTGAAGGAGAGTAGGAGAGGTGTAGGCAAGCCACGGAAAGCCTTAGTAACAGATTCCACCCCTCTCAGTTCAGGAAGAGGGACAACTTTTGAACTCCAGCTGTATCACGCTCAGAGTCCTTCAGAGGTGATTTTGGACAGGTTCTTTTCTGGCCTCAAATGGAGAGGCAAATTAATGGGGTTTGGCCACATTGCATGGGTGAGTGGATACAGCTTTAGGGCTGGTTTAGGAGGTCCACCTGGAGCTCCTCAATGAGAGTGATCCTCCTGGTGCAAACAAGCAGACTCAGCATCCCAAAGCTCTCTGTTGATCGATCAGCTTACCTGACAATACTGCTTCTGCCTGGTCACCAAGATTTCAATTTCATCCTCTGTGTATCACCGATGCCTATAAATTCACTCTTTGTGTCTCCTGCTGTTTGTGAGCTGGGACTTTCCAGTGTCGTGATGCTCCCCAGAGCGAGCTGTTTCGGGAAAGGTTTGGAAAATGGCAAAAACAGCAAGCGAAGCACTAGGGCTGCAGCTGTGTGAGGAGGAACCAAATGAGCTGAGGCTGAGATTTGACAAACTGATAACCAAAGCGTGAGAAAGGTCTGCAAGATTGTGAAGGGGAAGGAAGGGATGGAGAGAAGCCAGTTGTTTTCTGTTCTTTACAATGGAATTAGGAAGCTTCAAATGAAAACTTTAGATGGCAGATTGCAAATGAAATAGATCCTTTGGAACAAAGCATCATTTGCCTGTGGAGCTCACGGAATCACAGGCTGGCTATGACTGGGAGAGTCTGACTGGAGTCATTTTATACAAGCCCTCTGTCCAAGCAGGACCACCCTAAAGCAGGCTCCTGTGTCCAGATTTGAATACCTCACAGAGTGGAGATTCAATGTGTTGCAGTGTTTGGCCACCCTCACAGTAACAAAGTGTCCCCTGATGTTCAGGTGGAGCCCCTTCGTGTCCCCGTTTGTTCTCGTTGCCTCTGTTCCTGTCGCTGGGTACCACTGGAAAGGACCTGGCTCTGTTTTTTCACCCTCCCTTCAGGTATTTCTGTACCCTGATGAGATCCCCTCTCAGTGCTCTCCAGGCTGAACTGTCCCAGCTCTCCCAGCCTTTTCTCATGAGAAACCCTCCAGTCCCTTCATCATCCTTGTGGTACTGCAGTGGACCCTGTCCAGCGTGTCCACTTCCCACAGTGGGAAGCCAAGAACTGCACACGACGCTGCAGCTGTGGCCTCACTAGGGCTGAGCAGGGGCAGCACCTCAGCACCTTGCTGAGCTCATGAGGTTCCCTCCCCAAGCTGTGCTGCCAAGGCCCTTTCCCTGTGAGCAAAGCAAACATCAGGAGGACACAAACTCCCCAAGACCCTGCTGGGATGGGGGAGCAACGTGTCCTTGAGGACGCTGCAGAGACAGAAGGGGCCGACTCACCTGCCCATCCTGCTGAAGGTGGTGATGCAGCATCTGCGAATGAGGCTGCTGATGTGCAGGGAGGATATGGAGAAACGGGGCTGGAGCATAACCCGGGGCAGCACCAGGGTTCAGGGGCCCAGTCGATCCGAGAGCAGAAGGCAGGCTGAAGGGAGGCGGAGTGCCAGCATGGAATCCCTGCTTGTCGAACGTCTGCACAGGGGGCAATGGGCACAGCGTCAGAGACTGGTGGGAGCAGCCCCAACCAGACCACAAGAGTGGCACAAACACATCACCTGAACCTTTCACCTACCCCACGAGGACGCCAAGTCACACTGAACACCTGCAAGCACACCAGAGGATGAGTTTCAGCTCTCATTTTCACCTGTATTTCTGCACTAATGGCTCTTGACATTTTTATTTTCACAGCTATTGTGATATTTTTACCCCTGACCTCTTTTCATTCAAAGGGACATGGGATGGCAGCAACTCCCTGATCAGTCCTTCCCACACTGAGTGAGCTCAACCTAGACTTTCTCAGTCTGTCTAGAGCAGCCAAAGAAAATCACAAGAAGTTGCAGCAATATTTTCCTGCTGCTGGCCAAAGCTTGATCCCTAAGCACATAACTGACAGCTGGCTTTGTACCTGTAAGCATGGATCACAGCCAGACACAGATGTCCCCTGCTGAGATTGCAGGGAGGAGCAAATAGGAGTTGAACATAAGCCCAGTGCACAACACAGCTTGTCAAAGCATCTTCTGCTTTGTCTGGGAAGCTGCACTGAGCAATGGCCACAGGAGAGCATGGGACACGGACCCTCGAGTGTTAGAGGTGGGCACTACTGCCTGGACCCTCTGAAAACAAACAGTCTCTCTAACTCACCTGCTTTGGGGACTCTTTTGACTCAAAATGCTAACATCCTTAACTTCCCTTGCACCCAGGACACTGCTGGCATGGGGTAGTGTGGGCACAGGGGGCACTGAGCCTCTGCCTGCAGCTGCTGTCAGAGCTGACACAGCAGAAACGGTGGAACAGAGGCAGAGACTTCACTCCAACAGCAAACAGAGCCAGCGTTAGAGATGCAATGGCCTGCTGACCCTGAGACTGGCCAGCCTGGGAACAGGAATCATCAGCTTTGGGCCTTGAGGGAAGAGGGTCCAGCACTGCTCACCTGAGTCTTGTTATAGACTGAGCCACTGATATCAGGCACACCCGTGTTACTTGAGGTCACAGAAACACCTGGAAAACAAAAAAAACAG
>CM019236.1:7127569-7235115 GCA_009741485.1 Malurus cyaneus samueli | reverse complement strand
GTTCCTGGAAGGAGCAACAGTGTCTCAGCGAGCACCTCCTATAAAACCCTGCAGAAAAAGAGCTCCACGATTAGCAACAGCTTCTGTCAACAGAAACAGAATGAGAAGCAATGGCAGGACAAACTGCAATTTATTTGAAAATATGCAAATCTGCTCATTAAATAATTCACATGAATTTTCACACATGAAGGTGAAAAAAAACTCCTCGGCAGCTGTGTGTATCCCCTCTCCATCAAAGCCACACTTTCGGCAGCTGCTGTTCTCTTTCATTCTCAGACTTTTCCCTTTCTGTTCTCCACATTTCAACCTCCTTTTTCTACCCCGTCACCCGATACTGGGATTTTCAGAGTCCTCATACCATCAGGCAACATCTTCCCCTCATTTCCCCCTTTTTTAATCTGCAGCCTGCCTAAAATTGTTTCCATCCTTGGTGCACCCTCTCTCAGGATCGCCAGGAAATGAGATTCTGATATAACTTGGGCTTTTTTACATCGTCAAGGAAAAGATAAAGACCCCATGTCCTGAGGGTTATTTCTGAGGCACTCTGCTGTTACTGGGTGAGGTGTGTGATATTTAATGCCTGGACAAACTTCTTATCTGGGGAGGCTCCCATCAGTTGCAGTAAGGCTCACCCTGAGTCCCACCCTGCAGTATTCCCAGCATTGTCAGGACCATGTCCTAGTGGAGAGGCAGGACAGAGCACGAGCTAGAGAGCTTCTCACTTTCCTGGAGAAAAAGAATTGCTCCACTGAAATGAGGATGCAGGTCCTGAAGCCCAATTCATGGGAGGAGGCACTCAGGGAAAATTCAAAGCAAAACAAGAGACCAGCAGATGTTAATTGTGTCAACAAAGCATTTAAGGGCAGTGGGGGTACCAGAAGTCACTGAGCTCTCCTTTAAGGGGTGATGGGTATTTGAACGGGATGAAACTCTACACAACTGATTGGTACCTACCTTTGAGTCATTAAGGTTCAGCCCAGGGCTGGACAACTCATTGGAAACGCTCAATTTAATGCATAGATTAAATTTCCATCTTTCCTGCTTCAATAAGAAGTTCCCCAATTTTCATGCAATTAGGGCATGGGGAGCTCCACTCTAGCAAGAGCTCTCTCTGTACCTCTGTTCTTTACTCCCAAGAGTTTCCTGCTAGTACCATATTCATGGAGTCCCCACACAGATGATAGGATTCTGAAAAACAGGAGCCGGCCAGAGTTATTTCCCATGCTGTGAATATTTTTAAGATTTAAAAAAAAAAAGAAAAAAAAAAAGAAGTAAAAAAGGAAAAACAAACAAAATGTCTATTCCAGATCGGGCTGGAACTGGAATAATAATCCTTCAAGACTGGTTTGGCACAGTCAAAGTATTTCACTCCTGTCACTGTCGACTGCTCTGCTCTTGCCTCGAACGTTTCTGTTACCCTGGGGTTGCCTTTCTAAGTAAGCACTGAAAGAAGTCAGAAGACCCTTAGTTTTACAACAAAAGGTATTGGGAACAATTACTTTTAGAGTTGGGAAATCCATCAATCCAGACCATTCCCTAAGGCAAGTTTTGGTATTGAGAAATCAGAAATTCTCTTTTTTTTTTTTTTTTTTGTTTGTTTGTTTTTTTTTGAGGAAAAATCATAAGATTCCAAACATCTCCAAACGATCCCCTTGAGCCAGAGGATTTCACGGTGCTGTTTCCATGTCTTCTGGCAGTGAAAGGCAACCACGGGTAATGAAATGGATAAGCAAAATAAGAGACAGCTCTGGGATCAGATATCCCTTGGCTGGGCCACTCCAAACACCCTAGATTTGTTTCTTTATGAGGCCCTGTATAGCTGGGCAATTCCTCTGCTGGCACCTGGCTCTGACAATATGTTATTGTCACACTCAGATCACCACAGCACTGATAACCTCATGCGGAGCTGAGATAGATCTCTGTTTAGTAGATCTTCCTTCATTCTCAGCAGGTATTTTCCCATCTGCCCTTTTACGTGTCATTTCTGATGGTGGAGCATGAAGTAAAGAGACTCAGCTATCTTTTCTCTTTTTTTTTTTTTCTTCTGTTTTTTACTTTTTTTTTTTGTGCCATTTATAAATTTCTGAGTAAAGCAAGGCACGCTCCATAAATCAGACTGCAAGTTAGAGAGTCACACTGTGGAGCATGCAGCAGGATGAGGTACCAGCTGTTCTCTGCAGATGATAAAGCTGTAAATATGATGCTGCTTTAAGGAGGCAGACCCTAGCTCATGGCACCCTGTGCCTTTGCACACCCTGCACTTCATAAGAGGTTCTCCAAACTGTTTGAAGAACCCCACCAGGATGAGCTGCCAAGTCAGTGCCAATCACCTGTGTGGGCGTGCAAGGGCTGGAAACAGGTTCAGACCTTCCTGAAGGTCACAGCAATCAAATATCGTGCCTGGATTCATTCAGTATGCAGCAGGGAGCAGGAGCAGACTCTGCTCCTCTTTTATAGGACCTTGAGTTGTTTGACGTAAGGCCGCATGCAAATCACTGCCCAAGGATGTGTTTGTCATATAATTAATATTAGCTCCCACCCTGGAGCACACTTCTGTCAACACAGAATAAATATTCCCCATTAGGAGAAGAGCTGGTTGGGGAGATCAGGACTTGAAGCACTTGGATAGTTCTGTGCTACCCATCAAGGATCACTTCTCTGGTGCTCCAAGGCAACCAGTGAAACAGAAGATGGCTCATTTTTCTTTCCAAGAGTTTTTGGGTTGATTTGTTTTTCTGGTTTGTTTGTGTCGGTTTGGGGGGGTTTTTCACTTTTCTGATTTTTAAAAAATGTTCTAACTCAATTTTCCCTTTGGAAGTGGCCTCTCCCAACACCAAGACGTGATTGGAAGCCCATCATCCAGACATTTCCAGCACAGTTAAGGACTCATAGAAGAATGAAGAGGCTTGTACCAAGTCTGGCTGAGAACCCATACATGAGCCTCAGAGCCTGGTGTTACAGCAAGACACAAAATTATATAATTTTTAATAGAGGGAGATAAATAGTGCATTTGTTGGAAAACATATTTGGAGACAGGGTGCAACGAATTTCAGATTAAACTTGGCAGTGTTTTCAAGCTAAAGAGGAGATGTTTAATCATATTTCTTGCAGAGGAGGCTGAACACTGGGTTTCAGCACTATTTTGAAATGAAATGTCTCCATTTTTTTCAGCAGTGCTTGTGTTTGTCAGCCTGACGATGTGTTGAAGGGGCTTAGCAAGGGATCTTGGTAACCAGTTGAGACACTCTGGCAGAGCCTCCGCCGAGTTCTTGAGCTTTAGCAGTTTCTGATCAGGAGAAATGCTGAATAGGCCAAGGAGCAGGAGGATTTGGCTCTGCTCAGCAGCACCTCCACCCACACCACGCTGGGTCTGGACCCACAGCCAGAGGTGAAAAGCCAAAGGGACACGGAGTGGCATGAGAGAGGCTGTGGATCCTTCACCCTGCACTGGGTGCAGGAACTTTGCTCTGTGACAACAGTGGCACCAGCCACATTGGGTGACTTCCCTGTCCCCACTTCTCCCCTTTTCCAAGTCTTTGGTTGCAATCACATTGCGAGGCTCCCAAGAACTGGAATCTTCTGATGGCAGTAAACACAGAATAATTTGCTGGTGCTCAAAGCAGAGGCTGCCAAGGTAGCACAAACGAAAAAAAGGGTTTCATAACAACAAAAAGAAAACTCAAGAAAAAAAGGATAAAAAACCCACATGCACAAAAAAAAAAAAAGCAAAGCAAAGAAAAAGATTATGCAAATGATCTAGAGAAGATGAAAAATTAAGCATTCCAAACTAGCAAATAATTCAGTCTTCTCACTCTCTCTTTTTCCTCTTTTCTTGCCTGCATGGGATCTGAAATTCCATTTTACCACCTGCCTTCCTGAATTGTCCTTGTACCTTGCCTACCAGGTTCCACCCTGCAGAGGACACTGGCTCCTGGGGGATGAGGCATGACCTGCTCTCCTTGCCCAGTGTCCTCAGGGAGAGGCATCTGCTGCAGCCCTGCCTCTGTGCAGATGTGCACGGGGTGCGTCCCGTCTCCACTCTGGAGCACGCAGTTTCAACCCCTTCAGCAGGAGAGAGGGCAAGTGAGGAGCAAGAAGCCTTTGGGACACTGCAGTGGGCACCAGGTGGAGGAGAGGAAATCCTTCTGTCAGGTTCTTGTTGGCACAAAGGTGCCGTGGTGTGGTGGTGGCACTCACACCTTCCCAGGCAAAGGAGAATGAGCCCAGCTGCCTCCAACCCTGTGTGCGCAGCAGGAGACTCACCCCTGCAAAAAGCAGGACCCCTGGTTATGTCTGTACCACACACATAGCTCTGAGATTGCAAAGGCTGGGGAGAAGGGAATTCAGCTCCCATTTTGCAGAAGGGAAGTGGAGTCTTGGGTAAAAGTGAAATGCCAAGCAGGGACACGCACAGCTCGCAGTGTAGGGTTAACAGTTGAACTTGGTGATATTGAAGTCTTTCCAACCTAAACAATCCTATGAGTCGATGACCCTGAAAAAAAAAAAAAAACCAAAAACCCTCCTTGTACCACGGCTCTTTTGCACAAAGCAGAGGGAAAAGGAAATTTATGCTGAAAATTAGAGAGCAGTGCTCTCAGGAAGAGCTGTTTTTGGCTATCAAACTCTCTCCATAGGAAGAGAGTCAGAGGACTCACTGCAGAATTTATTTAAGGGCAGGCTAGACAGCTCATAGTGGTTGTTCATGGCAAATAGTGGAAATTATGGCTCCCCTTTTTCTGGAGCCACATGACAACCCCAGCCAGTGAACTGGCAGAAAGTAAGCTGTCTGTACAGATATATGTATTAAACATGGAAATATGTACACTCTCCTGTTTAAGCCTGATCACCTCTAGTTCATCGTGTGTATATGGAAGTGGTGGAGATAAGGGGAGGTGGAGAGATAAGAGAATTGTTCATGGACCACAGCCTGACAGCTCTGGTTGTACATCCTGAGGATTTCTGTATTAGCTGGTACTTTGTCTTCTAGAAGTTGCTAGTGACTGGAGCCTTGTGAAAAATCTCAGCCTGTTTGTTTTATTTATAGTCCTTGTTATTTCGTGGCTGAACTTGGAGATGTGACCCCCAGCGATTGAAAGGCCAGCAGACAAATCAATAGATCCAACACCTGCTCAAAACCTCTTCATTTTTCGAGCTTTATCTCACCGTTTCCAAATGTGCTGGACAAGTTTGCCAAGAGCAGAGAGGAGCAAGCTGGTGAGCAATGCCAAGGAGAGGTGGAGCAGGGGCTGCTGTGGGGCCACAATGGTGCAAACCCCATTGTGCCAGTGCTGTTGTATCCAGACTGGTGCAACAGCAATTAGCACCCAGCAGAATTGCCAGACTCTAATGAATCTGTGCTGGGGTTTCAGTGTGGACCTTCACCTGCTGCTGGTCTTGAGCCAGGTTTTGTGTGGTATTTGCTGTTCCTGCTGTGTGCTGCAGGTCTTGCCATTTCCTCAACCACGACAACTTTCAGGGAAGGGTAAGAAAAGGCAAGAAGGAGAAATCTGCTTCTTGCAGCTCCCTTTAATCACAAGAAGTAACCTTTTAAATGCATCATCAGTATCATATTTCTGTCTACCTTAGCTGCAGATACTCTGTTCAACACCATTGAAACCTTCATTGGGCTTTGCTGTTTTCCTCTGGTTTTCAGTACATTCTGCTGGTGTTCCTGGGAGACCAGGCTTCTGGAAGTGTGTGTGAAAACCCAGCAGCTGATCAGCCCAGAAAATAAGCCAGAAAAGGCTGACAGCTTGCAAGTTCTTCAGGTACAGTAAGCTCCGTATTTGTTCTGTGTCTGCCCAGACAGCCCCCAGCAAAGTGCTGTCCACCTGCTTCACAGGCAGCCTTGTGAGACAGAGGGGACAGCAGCTGGGGATGGATTAAAAAAAAAAAAAAAAAATTTAAAAATGCATTCTGGGGCAGTTTTGTTGCAGCGTGCCTTGTGGATGAAGCATGCCTCGCACAAAGCAGGTCCCAAGGATCCTTCCAGAGCTTGAGAGGAGATCCAGCTTGAAGGAGAGGCAGCTTGCTTCTCCTGCTTCCAGCTTCCCGGTGGACCCTCCTTCACACTGCTGAAAGTTTGTTTTACGCCCTTCAGTGCACTCAGACATGCCCTAAATTGCTCTCTTTGCTGGGTAATCTATCCAGAACCACCCTGCAGCAGCCTGCAAAAGTAATAGCGATGCAGCTGTGACAGCAGCTCGGGGTTTTCAAACAACGGGTCTGGGCTGTGTAACTGCTACAGAGCAGAGAAGAAATGCAGCATCTCCACAAGCCGCAATTGTCACACTCTGGCCACCAGGTTCCCAGCCTACAGAAGGATCCAGCAGCATTCCAGACAGAGCAGAGGGCTGTGTTAGCTCACAGAGCACGGCTCTGCAGAAGGCTCGGTGGCACTGACATGGAGCAGCTTCTCGCTGTGGCACACACAGACACACACACACATTGTGGGAGCAACGCACAACAGCGCTGTCTGCCAAGCTGCCTGCTCCCATTTGAGGATATAAATCTTCAGCCTTGCTCTCCCGGATTGGGGAAGGTAAAATGTGGTGCTGGCTTCGTCTGCGGTGACCAACAGGGAAGAAACCCCAGCATTGTGAATGAAAGGCATGGGAATGTTACAGGAGTCTTTGCCAGGTAATTAAAACCAGAGCAGCAGAGATCAGAAGTTGTGATGCTGCCTCCTGTTCTCAGCTTCTTCTGGTCTCCCCCATCTCACAGTTCTAATTTTAACTGGCCTCCCATTCCTGTCCCTTGCTCCTCTGCTCTGCAAAACCATTGCTGGTTTTTCTTCTTTCTTTCTCTACTCTGGGTCATTTCCAGCCTTGATCACTTCCTGTCAAAGACCCTGCGTGTGCATATTTTCAAACTCCCATCGAGGATCATAGAGGAATTGAAGTAGGCAAGATGTCTCTAGCCTTGGTGTTGGTGTCTTGAGCAGAAAGCAAAGATACACCAGGGACTCAGAGCAGCTGTGCAAGGCAAGGCTTCTTGCTCCATGCATGGTGGAGGACAGAAGGAAATGCTGGGAATGACATCCCTGAGCATTAGGGTTTTCTCCAGAGCCCTCCTGCAGCTGATCTCCATGCTGCCATGTGTGCTCTTAGCCCCTTCCAGAGCTGTGTCTGGGACTTGCACCACCCTGTGCCCATCAAACCAGCTCTGGAGGTAAAGCTCTGGATACAGGTGAAGAGGTTATCTGAGCCAGGAAGATACAGAAAGCCCCTGTCAAGGCAAAGAATAAAGTTACACCTCTCCCTGGGGTCCTTCCCTGATGGAAACGACTGCTGAGGATGCTGGTGGGGCTTGTAGCACACACAAATCTGTTTGAAGGTACTGGAACTCTTGGGCTCTGTGTCACACTCTGTGACAAAAGCATGTTCTGACATCTGTCCCCAGAAGTTCTGTCTCCTGGACCACAGGAGAACTACCTCTTTTCACCCCATGCAGACAGCTTTCCTTGAGATGCTTCCCATTGTGGGTTCCTCGTGGAACCAGTGCCCACAGGGTGCCTCATCCCACTTTGCCAGCTCTGCTCCCTGAGTACACAGCACGTGAGCAGCAATTCCCGAGTCACTTTGCCAGCCTGTTCCTGGAAAGCAAACTGGAGAGACAAAGAGTCAATTCATTAGAAATTCAAGACCCTGGGAAGGGTTGTTTGGGGTTTTTATTTTTTTCAACACAGAATCCACCTAGATCTATGATTTTCAGATTACTATGCAATGCTGCACAGCTATAAAAATACAAATAATTCTTTACATACAGGGATCAGAAGAACTCGAGACTATCAGAACAATTTTATTAATTCAGATCAAAGCCCAGATATCTCAGCATCCTCATAAAAATGGATGCATAAGGAAGGCATAATATCATGGCAGGTATGATCCCCCCTTCCTTCATCCTTCCCATGTTACAAATATTAGGGGATTATAGGTTTCATCCTTATTGGATCTTTATTTTGTGAGTTCATTCAGTCTCACCTTGGACTCACATAAACTTCTAGCAGCCGTAGCACCCTTTGGCAAGGAGCTGCCCAGGTAAATGAATATCCGTCACCTCTGACTTGGTTTGAATGTGTTGTGCGCAGCTTTCTTTGATTCCTGCAGCTTTTGAGCTGTAGGAGATGTGCAGACAGAACCCAGGTCTGAAGATTTTGCTCTTATAGCCTGGTGCAAGGTTTGTTGTTTCTGCTCTGGCACATTAGAGACCTGAGGCCATTCCTGTAACAAAACCAGAGCAAAACGCTCTGCCTTTGTTCCTGCTCACTGCAAGACAGCCCATCTCTGCTGCTCATTGTTTTAAGACTTTTCTATTAATAGCAGAAACAGACATGCCATTTCAATAATTCTATTCAAATTAATGCCTTTCATTATACTCCAAACACAACATCAAAGGCTTAGATTGCACCCTGGCCCTTTGTGAGACAGAAAGACTTGTGGTATAAAGATTTCCATCAGAATAGACTTTTGATGGGAGAAAGCTTTTTTTGTCCATCAGGAAAGATAAGTTTCTTAATGGGATTAGAGGCTTTGGTTCTTGTGGATGAGTGACTGCAGCAGCCTAGGAGGTCCTTTGCAAAGGTAAATTTTGTCCCACAACTCACTGCAAGGGAGACACTTCACATGGGGAATATTTTATTTTTGCTCTTTTTTTTTGTCTGGGAGAGAAAGGTCTGTCTTGCCAGGATTGCCAGGTGCTGGTGTTGGCTGGCAAGAACACAGGGACCACGGTGTGCCTCGGACAGAGCTGGGACTGCACATCTCTGATTGCCAGGAGAGGATAACGCAGAGACAGCTGTGTCTGCGAGGTTCCCTCTGCAGGCTGTGCCAGACACCCTTCCCCTGCAGCAGACAGATCCAGCCAGGAAAGGGTCACCCACAAGCACAGCAGAGGGCTTCCTCTCCTGGGGTATTGCAGGTGGAGGTTGTAGGGATCTATTTACCCGTGTTTCTGTCCATGACCCTTTGCCCTCCAGCAAGAGAAGCTCTGGGGGATTTGGGATTATTCGTGGGGTCCCTCCACCCCTTGGATTAGGCACTGGGAATGGTGGCTCAGCATCTGTGTGTGCATTCCCTCCTGGGACACCTGCAGCTGTGAGCCACCCACCTCAGGCTGGGTCTGCACAGAGCACGAAACACAAATTATTGGGTCCTCAGAGCAGGGCAGGGCTGGATCTTGTCCTGTTGTGGCATCACACCGCAGATTCTTTCACCCTCTCAGACTCCAAATACATCTGTCACCGACCCAGACCTTCACACCTACTGCCCTGAACTCTGCAAAACAGGCTGGATATGCTCCATCCCAGCCAGAATCGATCCCTGAGAAGGCTGACACCTCCATGGGCTTATTCTTCTCTGTGTACATGTTTTCATCATGCAAATTATCATTAAATCTCCGTACAAGTCAAGGAAGAAACGACATCTCTTTTCATTGCAGGGAATGGGCTCACACATTCCTGGTATGTAGTAAATTCTGGTTTTCCTGTTTTGCTGTTTTCTCTTCATTGGGAACCTTTGATTGGGTTATTCTTTGTCTTTTGGTCTATAAAGGCTCTTAATGAAGCCCTATTAGTGAACTAAACAGAAACATTTACTCCATAAAGGACTTCATTATGCAATTGTAGCTGCTCAGAGCCTGTTGAAATGTCTCTGCATGTTCCTAGTTAAGAAGTCCAGTTCGTGTCTGAAACTGCAAATGGACCATGTGGTCATCCCCTCTGGCCAGTGATAACTTGGAGATCAGATCTTCACCTGATTACCACCATCAGGAGATGCTCCTTCACTTCACACAACCCAATTTAACCCCATTTTGGATCCACCTGTGGCTCCATATGGTGTGTCAGCCCAATATATGAGCAGGGCTGGAAACCACTGCTTCCTTCATTGTTTATTTCAGTGGTGAATTGGTTTCACGGTGAAAAACCTGTGCTTTCTGTCTGAATTGAATTTCGTCTGCCTCAATTGAATCCTAGCTGCTGGTTCTGACTGGTACCAGACTTTGCTGGATTAAAGAAATGGTACTTATTCCTCATTGTCATGGTTTTAGCCCCAGACAGCAACTACACCTCACACAGCCACTCACTCACTCCCCCAGCATAGGGATGGGGTAGAGAATCAGAGGAGTTAAGCTGAGAAAACTCGTGGGCTGAGATAAAGACAGCCTAATAGATAAAGCAAAACGAGGAATTCAACCACCATTTCCACGGGCAGGCAGGTGTTCAGCCATCCCCAGGAAAGTAGGGCTCCATCACACCTTGTGGTTACTTGGGAAGGCAAATTCCATCGCTCCAAATGTTCCCATTTCCCCTAGATTCTTCCCCCAGTTTTATACATTGAGCATGTTGCCATATGGTATGGACTGTCCTTGTGGCCAGCTGTCCCATCTGTGTCCCCTCCCAGCCTCCAGCCCCACCGCTGGTGAGAAGCAGAAAATGCCTTGAACTCTGTGCAAGCTCTGCTCAACAATAAATAAAACATTCCTGTATTATCAACACTGTTTTCAGCACAAATCCAAACCACAGCCCCGTAGTAGCTACTGTGGAAAATGTTAACTCTATCCCTGTCAAACACAGCACACTCACAAAATTGTTTACACAATTTATTTGTCCCACCTCTCCATTTCTGTTTTGATCCGTTACCTTGAGCGAATTGCCTTCACGTAACAAACCCCCAGCCTTTTTGTTCCAAAGCCTTTTAAAAACGTGGAAGCAGAGTCAGGGTCCATCTTTGCCTTGGATGCACACCAGAAACTCCACTCACAGTCCTGGGTCTCAGCCTGCAGACTCCTGCAGCTCTGCCATCAAAAAAAGAAAACTCACCTTACTTTTCTTTTTTTTTTTTTTTTTTTTTTCAGCTAGAGACTGTGAAACACCAGCACTAAAGCTGAGTTTGCTAGAAAGACTACTGAAATAATATAAACATTCCCTAGTTTACACAGCATTAAATGTGGCCTTTGCTGGTGAATCTGACTAATTTTCTTAATTTGAAAAAGACAAATTGAAAGTAAGATGTTTCATGTCTGTTTTTTGGTTCATTTATTTTATTTTTCCTCTGCATGTCTTCCAATGGATCATCAAGAAACATTCAAGCAAGCACATAAGTGAAGTTAAATAGCATCTTTTAAGGAACAGACACTGTGATGTCACATTTTGTGGCGTCCAAAATGGCAGACTATTTGCTGTGCTGCTAATTCATACTGCTGTGTGTGAGAAAGACTTTTTACCTGCTATCAGTGAGAAAATGCAGCTGTTTGTAGCCCTGGGAATTAGAGAATCTAAAACATCCAGCAGCAAGAAGGAGGGCAAAGTCCCACCCCACTAATTATTGCATCATTCATGTAACATTATGTGCACCACAGCACAACCCCAACCTTGACTTTAAGAAGAGTAAAGGACGCCTTGCAAAGCCTCTCCTTGTTATCCACTCACTTTTCCCACTTTTTTCCCAGTGCGAGTGCATTTCTGCTGCCTATCACTGGATTTTTAGCTGCCTTTTCCCAGCAAATCAAAGTCCCATTTATTTCCCTAGACTATTTTTCAATGCCCAGACCTATAGGCCACAATCCAATTGCCTCTTAGTTTTCCCTTGGATAAATAACGTAAGTGATTTTCTCACTAGAATACAACCTCACCCAAAACCAGTCATTATGGCAGCAATTTTCTTATCCTCTTCTAATTAACTAAAGGTCTTTTTGGAAAGCAGAAACCCATAGCTGGACATGATATCGACAAGAAAAAAAAGCAGCAATGTCCTAGTTTCTGCCTACCTTCTTGCTGCTGCAAGATTCAAAGATATCATTCAGTCCCTCTCTTACAGCAGTGAACTGAATCTCTATTATGAATGTTTCAAGAATGACTGCCTCCCGAGTTACAGCTCCCTGCCTTCATTTCAAATTTGCTGTCCTGGGTGTGGAATTTTTCAGAGTTTGCAGCAGCAGAGTGCTTATTACAAGGAGCAGCAGTGATGCCCAAGGAAGGAGCACCTCACTGTGTGATGTTACTATTACACCCTGAATGGGGTGTAAGTCAGCTCTGAGCTGATACAAAAGGAAAAGAGCTAAATACTTCTCAATGGACCTGTCCAGCTGATGCCCATTTCAGGTCTCAGATCTGTCACTCGGGAAAGTGACCTGTATACTCTGCATTCATTTTTGCCAAAATGGTGTGTTATTAGTGTCACTTGATACTGGCTGAAAGGGAAACTGCCAACGGCTTTGTGCTTCCTACATTTTATGTGGTGTGTGTGTGCCAACCTCTGGATTGATGGATTCCTCTCACATGTCAAGGTTTCTTATCAAACCTACAATTAAGAACGTGAAGGGTAGGATTCTCCTCCTGCTTGTGTCTGGTTAAAAAAAAAAACAAAACAAAACCAACATTTGGGCTTCTCTAAAACCAGTGGAAAAGAAGAGGTGTCTCCCCAGGATGGAGTGATGCACTGGTCAAAGATGCTCCTACAAGATTAGCTGCTCCTTGGCATGTCTGAACTCTCTTGGTGGGTTGCTAGACAGCTGCCATAGCTCAGAGACACATCCTTCAGCTGCCTAAATATGAATAACCCACCCCAATCCTTCACCTTAATCTAACAACATCCTGGATCTGCACCTATACAGCCCAGTTCAGTGCAGGCCTACTCCAGCCTGCAAGACCCAGATTAATGCTTTGCCTGGTGTGCAAAGATCACACTACACACTCAGCTGCTTTGATGGGCTCTCCCTGAGCCCATCAAAGAGACCCAGGTTGGCACTTTACCAGGCACCTGCCTCTGCGGTGTTTCATGAGTTAAAGCAGACTCTGATCAGCAGCAGATGCTGCACCTCGCTCTTGCTGTGATCAGCATCTGGCAGAGAGAAAATGGCTTGAACCAGACTCTGGAAAAATTAATTGCTGAAATTTAAGTGACAGAATAATAATTATTATAATTGCAATAATTGCAATAATTGATAGTAACGGCTCCTCTTAGCATGCCCCTGGGGAACTCGCATCGCAGGCCAGCTCTGTGAGGTGCTCTATAAACACACAACAAGGGGAATTTCCTGGAAGCAGGAGCACAAAAGCATGCGTGGTTCCTGTTCTGACTCTGTATCAGCTCTCTGAGCTGCCAGAGACAGGCAGCAAGAGCAAGAGAACCTTCAGGCTGCCCAGTTTTGGGTTCACGTGCTAACCTCACTTTCCTAAAGCAAGGTGTGAAACGCTAGGAAGAGGCAGAAATTCAGGATAAATACATGGAGACAGTGAGAGCAGTTTCAGGCAGCGGTCTGAGGGAACAGCAAGCTGTGGATTGTCAGTGCTGGGGCAAACATCGCAGCAAAACAAAAGTGGTGAAGGGAACTCACGAACACAGGCCCCAGGAAACACACAAGGTGGCTGGTTTGGGAAAGGCTTGGTTGGGGGACGCCAGGATTGAGAGGCAATAGCATGTGGGAATCCACTGGATTGAGATGGACCAACCTCAGGCAGCCTTTCCAAATGTGAACCATCAGGACAAAAGCAGTGGGGAAAGGTCTGACGGCGTTCAGTGCTGTCTTGTGTTCCCAAAGGCCATCTGCAGAGGGCAAAGGAAAGGACATCACAGCAATTTTTCCTTTAGATGTATTTTCAACCTCAACAGAGGTTTCTGATGTGCAGCTCTTAGTACTCGTGCCTTAGAAACGTGGTGGAGAAAGGGCTGTGGATATTCAGGGAATTTAAAGCAGGCAGTGCAATTATGGTAATTGGTTTTGACCTCCTGAAGGACCTGATCCATGGAATTACAGCAGTCCTGCACGGCACTCGTGACTGGGCTCTGACATGGGATGTGCATTTCAGAAAGCCATCCAGTCTTGACTTCGGAACCTCGAGTGATGAATAATTTTTCCATTCTTGGAAATTGCTCCAGTGGTTAATTGCTCAGCACCTTATATCCACCTTTAATTTTTCCATTTTCAGTTTCCAGCCACTGGATCTCATTTTGCTTTGTCTGCTCAATTAAAGAAGACTGTAATATCAAATACCATCTTCCTGTGTGGATACCTATAGGTCAAATTACTTCTTACCCTTCACTCTGGTAGGCTAAATAGAATAAA
Organism: Malurus cyaneus samueli; assembly: GCA_009741485.1. Lineage (NCBI taxonomy): Eukaryota > Metazoa > Chordata > Aves > Passeriformes > Maluridae > Malurus > Malurus cyaneus. Next base: position 7,221,051 of record CM019236.1, on the reverse strand, counting down.
TTTCTTCACATTCATTTCCAAGTTCTCTTTTTTCCTAGGCCTCCCATCATTTTCACAGCTCCTTTTCCCAGCCATTCAGTTTCAACACCCTCCAAAAGCTGAACACCAAACTTAAACATAATGTTCAAACAAGGATTTTGGCCATCTCTTATGTACCAAGAATCCATCCACCAGGACCCCAAGCTCCTTCTCCACAGCTCTGCCTCCCAGCAGGGTGGTCCCCAGACTTGTTGTTCCTCACGTGCAGGACCCACACTGAACTTCAGTCAGTTCCTCTCTATTCACCCCTCTCTCCAGCCTGTCAAGGGCCTTCTGAAGGGCTGCACAGCGCTCAGGGGTACAGAGCAGGACCCTTGTGGAGATGCCAAGGAATGAACCTGGGATCTTACGCAGAAAGAAGGAAAATTTTCTATTAAAAAGAATAAAAAGTATTTCTTTTTTTCTGTTTGAAGAAATCTTATTGCCTAAAAGATCCCATGATGAAGCCTGAACCTTAACTAACATATTTCTAAAAACCCAGAAACTTAAAAAGTGAACAAAAAATGAAAGATATAGGAATGGAATCAAAATCTGAAAATACACAAAGGAGTAATTTTTCTCTCCCCAGCACACATTCCAGGAGGAAGATTGGGCTAATTAAAGTGCAAATATTCATCTGGACTCTATGGTTTTTAAAATCTCTCCCTGTGTTAAGATGCACAACACTCTGGGGCCCTATGGATTTTTGGTTTGCTGGGATCCTGAGGAGTCCAGTGTCGGGTGAGCAGCTCAGAACAACCCAGTCCTGTAAAAATCTGGTCAGATTTTTGAACAGACATGAGGAGGAGCATGAATGAAGCACACAGAGAAATCTGTGACTTCTGAGCCTGCCAAAACCTGAGAAAGAGTTAATACAGCAAATGGGATAAAGGGCGCTTCGGGACATAATTTACTCGGATTTTTCTAAAGGCTTTTTGGTAGAGTTCCTCACAGGAGACTCTTAAGGAAAATAAATATCTGCAGGGTAAGGGGCAGCATCCTGTTGTGGGTCAAAAACTGCTCAAGCAATGGGATACAAAGGGTAGGAGTGAATAAATGATCCCTGGAGCAGAGGGAGGTTAAATGGGAAAGACTCAAGGGACTAGCTTTAGGAGGGGCGTGACTGAAAATATTTATTAATGGTTTGGAGAAGCAAGAGGACAGAGCAAGAGGTGAGATCCATCCAGGTGGCATCACACTGTGTAGGGTTTTATTTGTTAATAGAAGAAGGAAAGAAATTGATGAAAGGACAGAACTATGAAGGATTGTGAGAAGCCCTGAAAAGATTTTATCAAACTGGGAGATGGAAAAGCTGGAGGATTGTGAAATAAATGCAAAACTGGGCAGCCATGGAAGCCTGTCTGTGCTTCACAAGGGCTCTGCAGGGATGGGCTGGAGCTTAGCAGAGTCCTTTTAGGGGACGACAAGCCCACTGACATGACATCAGGCAAAAGGAAGCAACCAGCAGCTGCTAGAGTTGAGAAAAGTAAATTTAAAAGCAATCCCCCAAAATGTAATTCCCCAAGCTGGTAGGCGAAGGTCTTAACCCAGTTCCAGGAATGAGCCTCTCATCCTTGTGTCACCAGAGGCGGGAGGGAAAAGAGGAAGTGAAACATCTGGAGGTGTAAAAAAATCCAGTTGTACAAAATATTCCTGCCATTCTTTATCCCTCACAAGGCTGTGAGATGAGCAAGTGTGAGAAAAATACGGGTGTTGGGTCCCTCATGTCACCACAGGCAGGAGATGTCAACAAGGGGTGTCAGGGTGGGCTCAGTTGTGCCTCCCTCTTACACAGATCACTGGGAAAGTGGTCTGATGGGCTCATGAAACCCTCAGACACCTCAGACTGTTCACTCCTTTTGCTGGACTCCCAGACATACCCAGTGATTTCAGCAGTCTGTTGCACAAGGGGCTTTGACAGAGCTGGTGAGGTGACCCTGGCAGACAGAACACCATGGAAATGCTCCGAGCCTGAACCTGGAGTCCTATGGTTGGTGAGGAAGTTGCAGAGTGAGAAAACAATCAGAGAACCTGGAAGATTTATCATCAGATGGCTTTAAATGGTGTTCTCTCCTGGCCCTGGTACATCTCGTGGCCCTGGTGATTCTTAGCGAGGTCTGAGTGCTGATGTTGTTGGGCTGGCACTTTGCATGCCATGCTCCTGTGTGCTCTGTCCTCATGCCAGGGGGCCAGCCTGCCATGCCAGCAAACTGGTGACCCTTCTGCTACGAGGAATGTTCCTGTGCTGACCAGAGAATGCCTACCAAGCCCGAGCTCCTCTGACAGCAAAGCACAGAGCATTGGCTTCGAAGCTTACAAAAGCATGAAATCAGGAGCTGCACTGGTATTTTGCCCACAAAGAGAGCCAATCAAATAAGAATAGCTCTGTATCTCTTTCCCCCACTCAGCCTTTCTAAATTAGTTTCTCATTGTTTCACATTTTGGGTTCTGCACCACCTTTGACAGTAACTGCACTTTGTTGGTGACGCCTGACCAAAAGAAAACAGTATTTGTTTGTGAGTGCCCACCTTTGGACATGCACTGCCTTTTCCTGAGCCTCCTGTCAGGTGTGTTCCCTGCTGCCATTCGTCATCCTTCCCATTTTGCAATCAGCTCAAGTGTGGGCTGAGAGGAACCAGCAAACAGGTTCCCTGCTGCTCTCTAGGCTGAAGACCTGAGGTGCCTGCGCTGTCTCAAACCTGGAGCCCGATTTCCAGCCAGCACATCACAAGGAGCAAACAACAACCTCACCACGACCTTCTGGGGTGTTCTCCATCCGCAGGCACGGCTATCAAAACTCGCTCCTTCAAAATGGTTTCAAAGCACGCTGTTAGAGCTCCTCAGAGCATGTCGTCCTTCACTGCCACACACACCGGGATGCCATTTGCCATTGCTTTGAAATAAAAACCTCTCAATGCAGTGAGTTTCCAGCTGGCAAATGGCTGCCTGTGGGCAGCATGGAAACCTTCTGACTCGAGTGTGTGTGTGATTGCTGCAGCCTCTCAGCGTTTGGCAGCACTTATCCCCACGATGCCCTTGCAAGGTGGACAAGCACAGCTCCTCTGAGCAATGGGGAGCTCAGCCCCCCTCAAACACAAAACTTTACTCACAGGCATCAACAAAAATCCCAATGGAGGAGACCTGAAAGCAAGCCTTACCCTCTCTTACTTCTCAAACTCTTCTTCACCCTAACTCTTCAGAAGATTTAAAGTGTTTTATATCTTCTGATAAAAAAAAAATACTCCATCTGCTGCATAGGAAAACATGTAAGTAACCCTTGCATTCTGCCTCTTGCCTACTTTCCCCATGACAAAATCCAGCCAGAGCGGAGGATGAGGAGCATTTTCACCTGACCACAGAAGGAAAATGTTGGCAATCAATTTTAGGCAGGTAGCTCGTGTCCTCAGTGATACACAGAGCTCTCCTCTCAGCAGTTATCCTGCTGTATTGCAGCTCCTCTAACAAGTTGCACAAGTTTTATTCTTTATCCTCAGAAAGCCTTCACACTGTCCTCAGAAGAAACCATTTCTTCCATGACACATTGCTGTCAGGAGTGGCTTTCCAGGTTTAGCTGCATGATGTGATAGCTGAAAACAAGCAGAAACAAGATTATTTAAGCCATAGCCCCCGCTCTTCAAGTGTGCTGTCAGGGACTGGGGCTTTCAAAACTACTTTCTCTCCCCAAACTCCTGATTTCAGGAGCGAGCACAAATTCTGATGGGTTTGTCGGACATGACCTTTAACACCCAGGCTCAGCTCTCACAGCCTCCCACACTGTACTGACCTTTTGGCCGCGGCAGAGATGCTTTAAAACACTGACAGAAATTCAGAAATCTTGGGGCCAGATGGGAACTTTTGGATGTGCTCTTCAAACCGGCAGTATAACACGTACAACAGAGTTTCATCCAATTATGCCAGCACGGAGCCTAGGAACATGTGATCATTGCAGCTGGTTGAAAAAATACTAATTACTTTTCAGAGGATATACACATTATATATCAAATATATATGCTAACATATGCAAATTTTCTTGTGTGCAAAAAATAAAAGTCTAGGGGGGTTCAGGATGTTTTTGCTGTCAGTGTGCATGTCAGTTTGGAGCATTAAGAAAATGTTCCTGAAATAAAAGTCATCTTTTCCTTCCTGGTGAAATTCCTGAAAACGGTATCTAAGTAAAGGCTCATTTTGTTTAAAAAAAGAAAACACAAACCAACTCCAGCTGCTTTTCTACTCTGTGACCTTGAGGGAGCAGTTCATGTGTCTGGTGGAGGTTTCCAGCCCCCAAGGAGACACGCAGGAGATCCCACCTGGCCTTTCAAGGGTGCGAGGGGCTGTCCTCTATTGTATCCACCAGCCCAGTGCAGATGTTTCGGGTCCTTGGGGTGTCCCCAAGGGCACCAGGGGCTGTGCCTTCGCTGCAACGAGACAAGGACGCGCATCGCAGCGGAAATGCAGAGCAGTTGGGGAGCTGAACTCTACAGAGAGAATTGCTGATGGATGCCTCCATCCCAGGCTCACAAATAATCTGGAGACAGTCATTTTAATTCCCGTGGCACCTTCCATCCTCAGCCACGCTGCTCCCCACAAGTCATCGGGATGACAGTCTCTGCATGAGCCGCATCAGCATTTAGCTGCTCTCAGCCCATCGCAGCCACCGAGGGAGCACATTTTTACAGAACCTGCTTTTCCTCCCCGGGCAGCCAGGGGACAGGGCGCTGCAGGGTGCCACCCTCCCTCCTAAAACTGCTGCACATCACTGCTGGCAGATGACTGCAGTTTCAAGCACAGGCATCTCCATAATTTCCTACCCTTCCCAGTGCAGGAGGCTGGTTCCACCCTTTCCTTGAGTGTGAAGCACCCAACGCCTGCCTTTGTCACCCTTTTTACCCCAAACATCTGGGAGATGTGGGAGCCTGCCACCCTATGCAGTCCCATCCTCTCCTGACCTTAATGCAAATTGTTTGAGGCTAAGGACATAATAGGAAAGAAGCTGGGAACTGAGCCATGCCATAAGGATAAGTGACTTGTCACTTATTGCAGCTCTATCTTGTCCTTCACACAGGGAACAGACTCAGGGAGGGACAGCAGAGAGGGGCTGGGGACAGGGTGGCCAGCCAGCACTCCTTCCAGAGGGCAAGAGAAGGAGCCATTCACTACAGAGGACAAGATGGGAAGCCCAGGACAAACGTGACCCATGTCCCTCAGGGCTGACATCCTTGGGAGGGGCTGTGTCCCACATGTCTGGTGACACCCCCATGGTGTTTGTGACTCCAAGTCCTTGGCTCAGTCATCAGCATCAGAGGAGCATCACACTCACCAGGCCACCAATCTCTGATTCACAGTCAGCTCTGCCTGAAAGGCTCCTGGAGTAGGGGGAAGGGTCTGAAAAAATGTCCTCTCCCACTGCACCCTGGCACAGTCTTTGCTCCACCAGGCATCCAGAGATGAGATGCCCCCAGGCAGGGACGTGTTGTGATGTCTGCAGAGGGCTCAAGGTCATGAATGGACCTTCACAGGAGAGGTGATGAGGCACATGACACTGCTGAAACTTCTCCGAGCCTCCCCCTAGAACTTAGGACATCTCCTTATTTGCAGGGCTGTAGGGATTTTTTGCTCATTCACTGGGCTCCATCTTGCATGGTGCGGTAGACAACTCAGAGAGCTCCTTTTTCCAGCTCATGTTTTCTGAGTTTTAAACGCTTGGAGATTGCCTTGAATGTGGCTGTGCTCACATCTCAGTGAATGCCACAGCCCACATGCTCCCAAAAATGTGGGCTTCAATGTGCCACACTGATTTCTTCCTGGAAAGTCTGGCCAGGAACACATATCATCATGGACATAGTGACACTTTTCACTGCAGATCCCCAGGAACAGCTCTTCCACAGCAAATTATTTTCTTTCCTGGCTTGTAATGCTGCTGGATGACATTATTTTGATTAATAATGTATTCCACCATGCTGGAGCCCATGGGTCACAGACTCCTCCAGCAGAGAGAGGCTCAGAGCTGCTGGCAGGTGTCAGCAGACGAGGAACCAGTGTAAATGAAGTCATCAAAGATTAAGAAAGAGGAAAAGCAGGCTGCAAAGGAAGGAAAATTTTTTGTAATAGGCAAATGGGAGGGGAGGGAAGAGGGGAGCAGGACAACTCCATGCTGAAGCATTAGAGCCCCTTCCCTCCATACCCAGCTGCTGCTTGGTTTCAGCTTCAGCTGCTCACAGCTGAACAATTTCATCATGCTCTGCTCCCATTTGGATGGATTTGGGGTGTTTTTTCCTCACTGCTCCTTTTCACATCTCCTGGCACCTCTTGTCCATCCCCCCTACACCACCCAATGCTGGGCTTTGCCAGCCAGCAAGACCTCACAAGACCCAATTTTAAAACCTTTGTGGGCTCTCTCCACTCTGCCTTTGGCCACTTTACCTCCCAGGAGGGGACATGGAGCTGTGGGAATTGCACTAAACCATCCACTCTTCACCCACCACCCAGCAAGCTGCCTCACTTTCCTCGTGCCTCAGCTTCCCTCACAGCACCCTCACAACAAGGCAGCAAGGCTGGCCCAGCCCATCCTTGCAAACTGCTCTCCAGTCCCCGGGGAGAGTGGCAAAGTATGATTAATATGACTGTTTATTTTGCAGGCATGCAGGAGGTAAAGGTGGAAGTGCTGAAACATATATTTGATTTGGCAAATTAACACATCATAAGACATAACCGTAAAAAATGCACAGCCTCCTAACATTGCTTCACTACATCCCCCCACCACCCCCATCCTTGTTGGATGAGCTGTAATGAGAGAATAAGGCAAGAGAGCTGTCAAGGTAATCTTTCCTGTTACACTCCATGTAGTTGCAGGGAAGGAAGCTGCAAAAATAACACATTTTGCAGTCTTCAGGCTAGACCCTGCCATTAGTGAGAAAGGCTGCACAGCCCCGCTGCTTTTTAGGCACTTGCTTCGTGTAATGAGTGCCACCCGCTGAGGAGTGAACTGTTCTCCATCCCTCTGCTCTCCGTGGTGAGATCACCCTGCCCAACAGAGATGTGCAGCAGGAGGAGGCCAGAGCAAGACATCATCTGGCTCCTAAGCAAGGCTTGTCCTGAGGGTTCCTCCCCCAGGCAAACACACTGGGCTGGATCAGCTGTTGTGGAAAACCTGTGGCAGGTTTGGGACAATTCTTCCCAGGGGTCTGATGCTCTCTTGCTCACCACTGTCATTAGGTGGGGAGGTAATGAAGGTTTCAGTGTGTCATTACAGGAGCACATTCACATCGTGGCTGAGTAGCCAGGAGGTGCCACGGGTCAGCAGTGCTGGGGGCAGGTCCTGCATCCCCAGAGCTGGACAGAAAATCTGAGGTACTTCAGCCACCCCAAACACCTGCACCTCCCTTTCCTAGGCATGGAAGCCTTCCTTGAGCTCCGTGCTGTAGGGTGAGATTGACCACATCACAGGAGAAGTTTATTTCTCTGCATGGAAGAGGAGGTAAACCTGTTGATGTCAGATCAAATTTCAACACTCACAAGATGGTACTGCTGGCTAGCTAGCTAGAGTAGTGGCATCATTGCCAAAACTACGATGTCTCTCCAGCCTCTGGGACAGGTTGGCACGAGGTCTTTTACAGCCAGGAGGAGAAAGCTGTGAGTGTCAGGTCTGGCACTGTGCCACGGGATGAAGATTTTAGTCTCAACCCTAATATTGCACCACTGAGACTGAAATGGGACTCTGGGGATGCTCCCACCCTGAGGTGGTCATCGGGCACCTGGGTCTGCCAGGGAGACACTGAGGCAGCACAAAAGTGGGCAAGAGCAAGGATGGGGGGAAAAGGGATGAGAATGTCCAAACCTGACCTGGATTTCAGGCTGTGTTTGTCAGGGTGATAGCCCTGCCTGGCTCCTGCTGTGTTTCCAGGTGGGATGGAGCTGTGTCTGTGCACTCAGGAGCTCAGCTGGCTCTCACAGGTGACCCCCTGATTTCTCCCACTCACCTTGCAGCTCAGGGCCAGGGAGAACTGCCTTCTGCCATTCCTAATCCTCCAGGCAACTGGTCAGAGATGCGTGAGCAGCACTCTCCTTAAAAACAACATGATATGGGTTGAAATAAAATGTCAGCTTAATTCTGCATCAAGGGCTTTGTCATTCACAGGCTGCTGCCTGCTAATAACCCTGACAGATTTCAAGGCAGAGCTGGATGCTTTTCCCTCGGAAACTCTGTGCCTGGGATTATCCACTTGATGCTCTCAAGTGGGGAAGCAGCCACATCTTCCTCACGGACCTGGGATCACACAGGGGACTGTGTGGCTCTGTCACCTACACAGGATTTTTCCATGAGGGGATGGAAGGACATCTCCTCACCTGAGAAATGGCAGACTTTATGTAGGGAGTGCTGAATTCCCAGCAAGAGACATCCAGAAGGGGTTCCGACCTGACTGATGGCACAGGCAATGCCGCAGGGGGTGAGGCCAGCTGGGATCCTGAGAAAATACAACTTTATTTCCACCCAGCCACACCAGGTTCTGGCAACCCAAAACCAGGGCGAGCTCGCATCCCTGTGCAAGCTGGAGACTGACCCTAGAGCATGCAGCAGGGAAGCAACATTAATAAGAGTGAAACCTAAAGACTGTCTGAAAACACATGTGCTGCCGCCAATAAGGAGGGGAAGTATTTTGAATTCAGTTGAGGCTTTCTCCGGCTCAGGGTGACCTTTAGAGAGCCCACATCCCAGTTCACAGTTTCCAGCGGAGCTGGCAATGCAGTCAGCTCTCCATTCTCATCATGACTTTTTTTTCTTCCTTTTTTCAGCTGAAATATTTATGCAGGTTTTTAGGGGTGTAGCTTTCATCACTCCAACCGAGAGGAAATGGTCATATCACAAAGCAGGTTACAATATACGGCCCTGGGGATAGTGAGGCCTTTCGTAACACTTCTTCCCATGGCCTTTCTCCTAGGTAACCTAAGAGCAGGAAGGTTTATGAAGCTGATCCCATCAGACCCCACGGAGAGACTTAGCCTAAACATCTGAAGAATGAGAGTCACAGAGAAGAGGGAGCGGAGGGAGAGGGTTTGTAGCAACAGCTTGAAATAGGAGGGAATATTAGGACAAGAACATAAAGGAAGTCAGAGAAATAACACCATCTCATTTACCACTCAAGCACGCAGTGTTTGTCATATCAAAATAAAAACAGTGGGGAATGATTCCCCAAGGAGACCTCCTTATCTGACTGCATTAATGCAAGATAGACCCTTGTGTTCGTGCAGGCAGTAAGAGAGACACTTGTGCGGACACAGAGGATTGCCTTGAGAATGGGAAAGGAGGAAGGCAAGAATCCTCAATTCTCACTTGCAGAGCAATGAGCAAGTGTGTTGTCACCTCTGTGCTGCCCACAAAAGCAGACACCATCCACTTCCCCCTGCTCCACCTGTAAGAGAATGGCTCTGACAGGGCAGGGCTGTCTCCCTGAATATCCATACAACAGCTCGAATTCAGCAGGGAAAGCTCCACGCAGGGCGGTGGCGAGGGAAATCCAGTGCTGAGCTGGTCCTCATTTGCCCGATGCCCTGGGAGAGCCCTCAGGGATGCCAGGGGCACCAGGACAGCAGAGCCACCTCTGCAGCAGGACCCACAGCCTCCTGGACAGAGAATCCAGCTCTGCCCTGGGTTTGGCTCTGAGCATCTTCACTGCATCCTTTGAGGTTTCCCTCCTTCACCACCTGCATGTCCACTGCTCTGCACTAATCCTGCCCTTTGTCCAGCCTCCAGCTGGCTCAGCCTAGGGCTTTTCCCAGCTTCTGGCAATCCTGTCCCACCTCGCTGCTCTCTGGAAACTGGGGAGAAGAACAAGGTGTTCCCCACAGCTTACAAAACCATGATCCTAAAAAAACCCCTCTTTGCCAAGGTCATCTCTGTGGTGCATTTGGAGATCAACGCTGAGCCCTGCTGCTGATTTCGTCCAGTGCAAACTCTTAACTACCAGCAACCTTGGTGCTGCAGGGCTGGAAGGTGATGCTTCAAAGACAATCTTTTCAGAAGCAACGGAGACCAAGCAAACAGGTGTCCTATGAGCTTGACAAAAACTCAAATCCTCTTCAAGGGGAAATTAGCAAGCACTGCTGCTGGCTGGATCCAATTTATTAAGGTCCCAGAGAAAGCAATCATGAAGAAAAGAGATAAACAATCTTCAGAGAGAACAATTGCAGATCAGTTGTGACACAATCAGGAGACCAGTTTCTCAAGGATGGAGAAAGGGGATGCCAGGCCTTTCTCTCATTAATCAGAATTAAAAGCTAGAAATATGCTGTCTATCTCTGCTCTACAGCAGTGCTGCAACTGATTGCTAATTGTTCTCTTTGAAGATTATTTATCTCTTTCCCCCAGGATTGTTCCTTCCTCCCCTCTCTGTTTCTTCCCATAAAAAAGAATGACCCTAAAGTGTCTTAAAAGGAGAATTTGCAGAATGGGAGATGTTTTTCAGTGTCATTATGAGCTCCCAGGCAGCTGGATGGGGAAAGAAGCTACCCATTATGGCCACAGTCTTGTCTGTTTAGTGGGAAAGGGCAGATTGTAGCTTTAAGAGAAGCATCGAAGAGTTGATAGGTGAGAAATCAAGCTGAATTTCCTCCTCTCTGATTCTCAGTGCTCTTGGGTTAGGCACCATGTGATGTATGGAACAAATCTGGTAATGCTGGTAACTGCAGGGTCCTTCAAAGACCTTCCAAACCCTCCTTCTGCTCAGCAAATTAAGCACAGATGAGTCTAAGACAGAAACTGAAGTACCTATCTGTATTTGAGGGTCATCTCATTTTTTAATTTAGAGCTTTATCATATTACAAAATTCTTATTTTGGCTGAAGTACACCCCTGGAGCCAACCCAGCAACCCAGGAATGCCAACCAGAAAGTTTTGAACCCTGTTCAAACCCTTTGCCCAGCAAGCACCGGGAATGGGAAGATGCCAGGAATGAGATCACTAATACTTCTCTTGGGAGGTGGTTTGTAGCTGGAAGGGCAAATACCTGCCCATTGGTATCTCCACACCCTTGGTGCTCCATGGAGGGTGCACGGGTGACCAAGTGTCACAGTCTGGTCCCCTGTCACCCTTGGAATGATGGTCACACCTGTGTGTCCATACAAGGCATGGGAGGAGAGGAACCGTGCTGGGGAAGAGTGTGGCAAAACCCTCCCTTGCTGCCTGCCTGGGAGGAGAGGAGGGAGCCCTGAGGGGCAGCTGCTCTGCCCTGTCCTGGACAAGGAGGGCTTGGCTCTCCTTGGCTCTCCTGGCACAGCTCAGCTCCAAACACAGCTCTGACGATTACCAAGCTGCTCCCAGTTTGCTGTGCCCCAACACGCTGCACTAAAGCTCTTCTGGTGCCCAGTGCACTCAGACACCACATTTCTTCGTTTATTTATCTCTGGCTCTTTTCTGGGTCATTTCTGCCCTTTCTTCTGCCAGACTGTGCTCGCTTTTTGCACCCAGTGTGGCAAGAGCACCGGCTGCAATTGGTTCTGTGTGGAAAAGCATCATTTTGCTGCCCTGGCAAGCAGCAGCAAGGGCACCCCTGGTCTTTGCATGGAGGAAGTCCCAAGGGCAAGAGCACTGTTTCCTGGTGGAAAGGCTCAGCCTGGTGGTTGAAAATGTGCTCTGAAACACTGAAAGCAGCATTGCAGGGGGAATCACCCAACTCTCACCTCACCCTGAGTCAGAGGGAGGGTACAGCACCTACCCCCAAGGGACCCCAATCTGTCATGGCAAGGAAAGAATGCAGAGAAGGGAAGAAATACCCATTGTTTACACCCAGGTTTGTTTTTCTCTGTCAAACGAAGTGTTGGCAAGACAAGATCTGTTACTGGATGGAGGCTTAGGGGCCTTGGTTTAGAAGCAGTTCGGGAAGGGTAAAGGATGATTATTATTACTGCAGAGAAAGTCCCAGCTGTGGAATCACCATGTCTTGCTAGCCTTTAAAAATGAGAATCCCAAAAAGGAGATAAGACCTGGAAGGAGCCAGCTATGGGGAAGTACCTCCCCATCCCACTTTCTCCCAGTTTCACCTTCCCTGCTTCAACATCCACAAGACAGGGAAGGTTTCCTGCCGTAAAAAAAAAAATGGTTCAGCTCTGCATAGACACACAACTTGTTGTCATCCCTTTGAAATATCTGTTCTCCTGTTGGGTTGCTAACTGGAGCCTGTAAAATATCCACCCTCGGGTTCTCAGTCTCTGTGTAGCTACACATTCTGGTTTGCAGGATGTGACACTTTAGGAAAAGACCTTGATCCTTCATTCCAAGATCAGAACCCAGTTTGCTCTCTGCAGTTGGAAAAATATTTTAACTTGATTTTACCACTTGCTGTTTCTTACCAAGATTCAGGAGGGAAAACACACTTAAAATGCCTCTTCCACTTCAGTTTCTCAACTTGAAATGGTCATTAATTTTCTTTTTACTTGCGAAGGACATTGTCCTTCACTTCAGGGGGAAAAAAAAATATTTAAAACAAAATATGTAATGGTAATGAACCGATTTTGATTAAATTCTTGATGGAAAAATTCAACAGGTCCTTGATTAGACTTTTAATGAAAATCAGTGATGTAAAGTAGCCAACAGCACAGAAGTCAGAGCACTCAGGGTAGGCCAGGGGGAATCAGCCTGGCTGAGACTCATTTCAGCTCTCCTGCACCAAGAAGTGGTCGTTGGCTGTTGGCCAGTCTTGAGCACTACTCTTTTCATTTCTTTTCCCACAACCTATAAATACATTTAAAATAAAATTAAGAAACTTGGTTTCTTTCCAGTTCAAGGACAGGGAAGAAAAAAAAAAGATGAAAAAATAAGCAGAGCAAAAAAAAAAAAAAAAAAAAAAAAAAAGCAAAAAAAAAAGGCCAGACTTTTAACAAATGTATTTTCCCTGTAAAATAAAAGTATTGTTTTCTGGCTTTTCTGATTGAGCAGGTGTCAGGGTACATGTGACTTGGTGAAAAGGCATGTCAGCTTTGTTGTATGTTTGAGGTGTGCAGAAATCTTCCCTATAACATCATCCAAAGTGTTTTGTACCAGCAAATATTTGCTTTCTGCATAGCAGTTAAAGGGATTGTTCTGTGGTTCTCTGCACCGGGGTCATTCGAGTCCTGGTACAACAAATACCTTAACTGATGAGAGAGAACAGCATTTGATCTCCGGCTGAAGGCAATCAAAATCTATTTGGCATGGTAAGTCCGCAGAGGGAGAAGAGAACAAGAACTTAGCGAACAAAAGGAGCCCCAGCAGCACGAGGATCCCAGAGAACAAAAGCAGGTGAGAGCTGTCAAAGGGTGCTGCGAGGGAAGAACCAAAAACAGCACAAAACCCCACATGAGCCTCCTGTGCCATGCTCTGGCGCAGGCTGAGTGATCTCCTGGTGCCCACAGGGGAAGGAGAAGAGCAATTTGTCCTCTGGTGCTCCAGTCCTGAGGTGAAGGGTGGCCCTTGCCCTTAACTGTCCCCTGGAGGTCACTCTGCATGGAGATAAAGGCTCTTGGGCTGCACACAGGTTTTGTGCTGGAGGCTCCTCCTGGTCCCGGGGATTGCAGGTGCTCAAGCCCTTCTGCTCCAGGGGGTCACTGGAGTGATGATGCCTCAAACACAAGTGGCTTCAGGTGGCAGGGCACGACCCTTCCAGACCCATCAAGAACCCTGCTGCAGCTGGGGTGTTTGAGAAGTACTTGGCTGAGGAAGGTCAGCTGTAATCTCCCTGTGAACTTCATCATGTTCAACAGCCAAATGCACAGAGACTAAAGGCTCTGGTGTGGCCGGGAAGAAAAGCAGAAGCACTGATGGACACATCAGCTTGGCACACCTCTGTGCACAGGTGAGCTGGGGAAGAGGCGTGGGGAAGATGATATTGAGCCTTTAACCATCATTCCTGGCACAGGGTGAGCACCAGGGTGGTGCTGCTGGTGCAGGACAGGCACACAAAGCTGAGGTGTGGGCAGCAAAGACAGCTGCAGGCACAGCCCCATTACAGACTGCACCATGCTGCTCCCTCCCCTGGTTACAAACCCCACAAACCCAGTCCTGTTCAGTGACTGCAGGGACAAGAGATGGGCTTTGTCTGTGTCCTGTAGCACAAATGTGACACTTGTGCTTTTACAATCTAGGGAACAGGTGAGTTACACAACTCCCCTCTGTCTGTGAGGGAACAGGGCTGGACATGGTGTCTGGCAGTCTTCAGATGCCAGCTCATTTCAGTCACAGAGGTCCCCCATCAGGCTCTTCCCCGTGGTACTGTGACTGTCTTGTCGGTGATAAATCACCCTGCACAGGGAGCTCAGGTGGAGAAAGGCGATAGAAACTGCCAAAGGGCAGCAAGGGGAGGGAAGAGCCATCCTCCATACAGATGTGCCTTGTACCGCAGTTAAAGGGGAAACAAACATGCCACATCAAAGAGGGGAAATTAAAAATATAGCAGAAATGTCCCTCCACTCTGCAGCTATCACCTGGGAGTTTGCATGAAGTTTATGGCACTCTTTCATTGCTAGAAACCAGCAGTAAAGGAGCCAGACATTTATTTTGCAGCTTGGCTCTGCTCCTTGAGCAATAAATGCTGCTGGGTCTAATGCACAATGTGAAGCCAGGTCTGCAAACACATTGTGCCTCTGCAGGAGTAGGGCTGAGCACCGCAAGGTGGTCCTGGAGTTCTGGTGTTCCTCAGGACCTGGAGGTGCCCTGATGGATGCCGAAACAACAGGGAGAGTGAGAAAAAATGAATGTATCAGCGCAGGCCTGCAGTGATGATGAGGTGCCTGTACCACCATGACAGCTGCTTTCCATGGAGCAGAGCGGACCAACAGGGCTGTGACGATCTTAGAGCTGAGGGTCTGTGGGGTCACTGAGGTGTACCACTGCCCTGTTTGTTGGGGGAGAAACTGGAGCATGACTCAGGACAGAACTGAGCAGAGCCAGCTACAGGACAGACCCCAGGCTGGCCTGAGCCATGTGTCAAGACTCTGAATGACCACAGGTGTCTGCTTATTCTCATTTCTCTTCCCATAATTACATGAGAAGCACAGAGCAAATTTTCCAAGCTCTGAGTAGAAAAATACACTGTCTCCAAGCACTTTGAGAGAGAGACAACACAGCTTGGTGTGGGAATGCCAGCCAGCAGCTCAGGACAAAGGGAAGAAAGCAACAGATCCCTTAAAGGGCAGCTAGGCTACCTCCTTCAGGGATTTCTCCAAAGGAGAAAAGTTTCATGGACAAGTTCACCTCTGACATCAGGACCCAGGTAACAGCTGGCCAGAAAGACACAGCAGTGTGCCACAGTGCTGGGGAGCAGAACTGCACGGGGAGAGGGAAGAAAATGAACCAGCACAACCTCCAAGCCTCCCTCCACAAGCATACTGCCCCAGAATAAACTTTGGCACCAACCAGGTAAGATTGTAATATCTTAGCACCCTGCAAGGACAACCAGGATGACATAAATTCCTCTCACATTAAGTTGTGGAGACGTGTGCAAGGCGTAGCAGGATCACTGGGTTTTGGAATGCCTGGGAGCTGCGTTTCACAGCCTGCCCACCGAACGCCTGCAGCCAGGGTTTATCGCACTTGCACAGATCTTCTGGTGTGACTCCAGCTGGATGCTGCACCCTGGGCACCTTCCAGTTCATTAGCTAACATCTGTCTGACATGCTGTTTGTTTTCTCACCCCCTTGCAGCAGGGACAAGCCTGCTAAGGAAGGCTTTTGATCACTGGCTTGTTTTGGGTTCTGGGTCACTCTTCTTTCACTGAGTTGCTGGTGAAGGAGCAGCCTCCCTCCAGCAGAGCTTTTACACTCACAGGGCCTGTTGGGATACCCACAGTTTTACACACACAGGGCTAAGCCAGCAGACCCTGGAGAACAGTGCCTGAGGGCTGTGTTTGTCACTCACAGAGCTGCTCCATCAGCTCTGAGATGCACCACAAGGCTGCATCCTCATCCATCCATGGGTAGGGATTGCTTCAGTCCCAAACACCTTGGTGTGAACTTTGAGAATAATGCTTCTCCATACACCCTCATTCCTCTCACAGTCACCTGGGCTCATCTGAGTCCTGGCCCAAGCTCTCTCTAGGAGCTCAGACTTGCAGGAATGCAGGGTGCCAGCTTCCCATGGATGAGCCAGGCCTGGATGAATGATGGCACACATGCTTCCAGCCCTGGATGAACGCACCACCAGGACATCCCACACACACCTCTGCACACACACTAGGATGTTTCACAGTCACCATGGCTCATCTTGGAATGGATGCAGCTATGAGTCCAGGTTTGGGTCTGGCTGGAGCAGAGCTCCTATTTTCCCTCCTCTGAGGCCAAAAGCAAGCATTCAGCCTGCGCTGCCTGCGTGTCTCCATCTGACAGCACTGCCACCAGAGAGCTGTTTGCAACCAACACAGGCATTTTGGGTTTCTTGGCTGAGCTGTGCTGCCTGCTCCCTTCTCTTCCTGCTCCCTTCTGCTGGAGCTCCCCCTGCCACACAGCATCTTGTTCCCTGCTCCAGGGCTGTTTCCACAGCTGCACAGAATCACTGGGATCGCATGTGAAGTAACATCAGCCTTCTCCTGTTAACCTGGCAGCAGAATAAGGAGGAAAACAGAAGTCCAGGTGGCAGACAGGCCTGTGGGTCCATGGGGATAGTGATGGAGATGATACATCCCAGGCTGGTTTGATTTTGAACCAGACCACACAACCCCCAGGTACAGAGGCATTCACCCCCTCCAGCTCCACACCCAGCCTGGCTGCACACCCAGTGGTGCCTCAGGAAACCACAGGAAAATCACCTCAGTGGCCTTTCATCTAACCATAATGACCAGGGCAAGTGCCAGACCCGGGCTTGTGTTCTGGGAGCCTTCAGGGCCCGGCAATCTCTGCAGCTCTCCCCTTCTCTTGTCCCCAGCTGGCGCCCGTCCCGATTCGCACGCCCAGAAATTCATGGTACACTGATAACCCAATGCAAACAGAGAAATCCCAGTGTGAAAGGTGGCCATGAGCTCATCAGGCATCTCCTTGGTGTTGTTTGTAATTACAGAGGCAAACAGTCCTGAGAGCAGCGCTGCCAAGGGCTCCCTGGAAGAGCCCCAAGGCCCAGATATCCAACTGGTCTGTGGATGGAGCACGGAGGAGCAGAGATGTGGCTTTTCCCTCCTGTTCTGATTCAATTAACGTGCTTCTGCTTTAGCAGGCAGCTGGGTTGGGAGCAGTCCGGGCTCTGTGTGCCTGGGAAGCCCTCCCGTTGGCACGGGACAAGCCCAGGCATCTTCAGCTGCTTTCTGCTTTGAAAAAGAATTCATCCGTGGTGGAAGCTGGGAGGCAGACCAAGTACAGACATTTTGGCATGGAAGCAGCAGGTACTGCATTGTCCTGAGATGCCTTTTTCTCTTCTGACTTGCTGATGTCAAGCCAGGGGGTTAGAGGGGAGCTCAGACCAGAGAATAATTTCACATCAGCTTTCCCTGTCCCCTCAGTCTGCATATTCCTACGCCACATTAGTCCAGCTCTGCCAGACCTTCTCACGGCATCAAAACATTTTGCTGCCGTCCAAATTTTCTGTTGTTCCTGATTTTGTTTGTTTGTTTGCTTCATTATCACTCTGTGGAAAATTTCGAAACGGCAACTGTTCCGTCCCTTTCGGGACAAACAAGCAGACACTGAAATGCTGGGATTCCCCTTGGAGCGAAAATCCCACGTCACGGGGGTAGAGGTCAGTGCCTTCATTCAGCAGCGGTAGGAGGGTGTCAGGGAGAGAGGTCCTTCAGTGAAGGCTGGGACCAAGTTTTCAGTGCCTTGGGCATCTTCTACTCTTATCCCTTGGGAAACAGAGCCTGCAATTGCCAGCAGCTCCCACAACACGGCAGCTGGAATGCTGGATCCATGCAGGGCACTTGCAGAATGAGTCCTGTTCCCAGGTTGCTTCTCTGGGGATCTGAAAGGTGTCCCCAGTTTCAGATGAAGCTGTTCTAACATCTGCCCTTTCTGTGTTTTTCTGTTACTCCTGATGCATCATCCCAAGTGCAATGACCTGCTCTAGCAGGGAGGTGAGGCTAGACTATTTCCAGAGGTCCCTTCCAGCGCCAGAATTCTCTGACTTTGTGATTCTGTGACCTTCTCTGCCTCCTCAATCCCTTCTGGGTTCTATCACTCCTCTGTTTTCCCACCAGGAATCTCTGCTCTTTCCTTGCCCCAGAGCTTCCCTCATTGCCCTGAAGCTGCTCAAGGCTCTGTGGGGATGAAACAGGGAGGAGAAGGTGTGACCTTTCCTGCCTAAGCCTGAGAAGTGGAAGCACTGGGCTTCTAGAAATGCACTGTGATGCTGCTTTGCCATTCCACATTGCTCTCCAAAGGGCTTTGACCAGCAACAGAGGATCCAGCAGTGTCCATTCCCACTTGGTGTCAGGATTGGTGCCAGATGAGTGTGGGATGGGTGTCCAAGTGCTCTTTGCAAACAAGAAAATGAGGCAACGGTCAAGATTTTTTTATGGGATATAACACCATGACCCAATATCTCCTCCGGGACAGCTCTGCTGCCTTTTTTCCCTCCAACTCCAGCGAGCTTCAGCACAGTCTGGCTTGGATCCCTGCAGGGCTCTCTTTGTCCAGACCTTCTCCATCCCTGGACTGTAATTCCCCACCGACCTCTGCCCCCTCAGGGCTGTTTTGTCCCCCTCCTGTGATCAGAATCACTTAGGGCTGGCTCTTCTGTGGTCTCAGCACGCAGCTGCTGGCCCGCAGCACCACAACCCGAGTCCCAGGACTCAGCAGCCGCTCCTCTGAGAAGACAAATCGGTCATTATGCATCTGAACAAATAGATTTCATATTCCAAATGGAGAGATCTGTCAGCAGCTCCATTCCTCTGGGAAGCCATGAATGTCAAGCCATTTAAGAGCCCTTTCCTAATGATGCCCCTGGTGAGCAGCCGTGAAGACGTATAGCCCCAGAGCTCAGAGAGGGTTTGCAGGAGACTATCAGGGTAGAGGGGAAGATTAGGAGGCATTAGCACAGCAGAATGGCTCGTTCAGCACTTCCTCTGGAGTCCTGCACAGCAGAAAAGGAGCAGGAGGCTTGGGCTCAGATTAATGGCTTCTTCACAAGCCAGCTTTGTCTTCTGACAGAGGAGAAAAATGATTGCACACATACACACACACACAGAGGCACGCACACGAATAGGGGAGATGGGCCGTTCTGCCTGACTTGTACGTTTTGTAATGGAGAGCCTGGCTGCAAGGAGAAGGAAAAGATGAAGTAGGGCAATGGGAATGCGATCCCTCTCTGACCTGCTGCGATGCTTATCAACTGCAGACCCTGCGAAGGTTTGTCCTGGCACTATTCCCTCTGCAATCCACAGCCCTGTAACAGGCAGCTCTCTGCTGGGCTGGGGGAAAGTCACTCAGCTTTGGGGACCCTCTCCCAGGCCAGCAGAATGCCAGAGCTCACTGTGACCCCCAGCAGTATTGACAGGGTTAGAGTGAGCTAGGAGCTAGCCCTTGCAGCCAGGACTGTCCCTATGGGCAGGGACCAGGGCTCCCTGCTTCCAGACAGAGGGTGTGGAGAGACAGTGATGTCTCAAACCCACCCATACGGAAAATCCATGGCTTTCTCCCACTGTCCACAGAGCTGCTCCAACCTGGAAATCAAACATTTCACATTGAAAACAGGTTGTAACAGTGCCCTGGACAGGCATCCTCTCCCATGCTCTTCTTTGCTATATTTGGTCTAAATCTGCAAGGAGTGCTAGTCCCCTGAAGGTAGAGGTTTTTGACAAATTGGTGTTTTCCAATTGGTGTTTTCCAGGAAATAGACCTGGCTAAGTGTCACCAAGCACTTCGGAAGCCTCTTGCAGATCTGCCATGTGGAAAGTCCTTAAAAATTAGCAGTTGTGTTTTGGACAAAACAAACACACTCACACCAAGTAAATTTGACCAGAGCCAAACACCTGGCCTCAAAAAGCATGGGCAATTTTAATTAGCATTCCCCAATACCCCTAAACTTAAACACTCATGCTGATAACTGCTGCCTGTATACAAAATGTGGCCCTATCTTCTTCTAAATGTGTATACCAGCCTGCGTTTTATCTCTTCAGATGGATCTGTTCATATTAAGGGAAGAAAAATGCAAGTATCTAGAGGCCACCTTTAATAAAGTATTTGATAGAGTGCCTTGCAAAACCGTACCTGGCAAATGAATTAGAATTGGAGCGGATACAAGCTGAGACACCTGACGGAAATTTGGCTAAGAGGTGTGTAAACACAGAGCCATGATAAACTGCAGGGGTCTGCATGGGGAAAAAGGTGTCCAGAAGGTGCCACAGGGATCGATGTTAGAGCTGGTCTAGTTTAACATCTTTATTAATGACAGGGAGGGAGAAGTAAACAACACATTAATAACATCCCGGGATGATACTGAACAGCACCATTCCCTAGACAGAGCCAAGAGAAGGAATCTGCAGAGCAAGGGCTGACCCTGCATAGCTCTTTGCTTTCTGTTATCAAGGTCAAGGAACATATTGGGTACAGGATATGGGAGAGAGGTCTTTGGGGTGGAAGGAATCCAGAAAAGGAGCCAGGCAGGAAGCATAAGATGAATGCTGTGAGATAACTGAGGAAAAGCAAATTCGGTTCAAATCTCATGCCTTGCTTCCCTTAGTCCTTAATTCTGCCCTGAGAAGGGCCCTACAGATGCCTGCAATGGGCTGTTCACACTGGCAGCTATGCATCCATAGATGGAGGCTCCCTTCAGGATGCTGTGCCCCTCCGAGGGAGCTTCAATTGCTTAAAATTAGAGATGATGTTTATCCCAACACCAGAGATCCTGCATCAGTCCAAAGGAACACCATGTCAGTAAGACAGAGAGAATGAAGTGATCAGTGAGATCCGTGCTTTTGGAAATTGCTGATTGCTTAATACCAGCAATTGTCATTTTATTTCATTTATGTCATCTTTTGGAGCATGGTCCTGGCTAGGGAAACACACACACATACGCACACTCAATACTTCAGAAAGACTAATTTTCCACGTTTCAAGGGAATTATGAGCAAAACTCTTGGGGAGGAAGGTGAGGGCAGGAAAATGAGATGATCAAAGTTGAGCAATTGGGAGACAGTGCAGGAAAAAGACACAAAAAAACCCCAACTGTGGAGCTGGAAGAAAATCAGCTTTGCAATGAGAGACTGAAAATTCTTGATCTGTTTAGCTCATCAAAAGGAAGATTGAGATTTAACTGATTGCAATGTGTAAGTACCTTCCCAGGAAGAAAATACAAGGTGTGAAAGGCCCTTCAATCACATGGGGAAAGGAACAAAAGAGCCAAGAGCTGGAAATTAGGGTCAGACAAATTCCAGTAAGATGTAAGGCCCAGATTTTCAGCAGAAAATGTGACCAGACATTCAGTCAAAACCCCAGGGATGTGGTAACTTGTGGGACGTGGTAATTTCTTCACATCTTGAAGCAAGGGATGATTTTCTGTAAGATGCTCCAGCCACATACTGGACGCTGTTCAGTATAAACCAGATGCAGCTCCCGGCTCCACACAAGAGGGCTGTGCTGCAAAGGGGGTCACGACAGATGACCTGTGGTTCTCTTCCAGAATTACTTGGCTGGAGGAGGATGTTTAAATACCTTATGCTGCATCTCATTCCTTTCCATTCCACAACTGCTGGCATATCCTCTTTGCACTCTTAATTACAGACCCGCATTCATCGTCTTTTGTTCATTCTGGATACTGTGGAGTGCTTGTTTTTGTCATGTTTGCTATAGCTGTGTCTTTATTTATCCCACACTGCTGTCTGTCATTTCAAAGCACAGCCCGTGGCTCCCCATGCCTTTTCCACACCTGTGGTTAAGATCTCGATAGGACAATTCCTGTTTTATTCCTAGAACCGCAGGAGCCTATTAAAGAAGGAAACTTATGCTGTGCTCTCTTTAAGGAAAGCTTTATTCTTCTCTGTGCTAGTCATTTTTTTTCCCCACAGTTATGAAACTCTCATCCTTTTGAACAGCACAGCCTCTTCTCTTGAGACAACCTGGTATCAGGTACCCTGAATTCACCTCTTGAGAGGTTCTGGCTCACTCTACCTAATGCCAAATGCACCTTGACTTAATGCTGCAGGAGGGGCTTGGACACTGCTGGAGGGAAAAGCAGTGGACTCTGGGGATGGGACTTGACAAGGAAGACAAGGTGGACGAGAGAGACTGAAGGGTGTTTTTGCTGCTGTTATTTAAGTTAGGAAAAAATGTAAGGCCAAGAGCAAGGATAGGCTTGACCCTGCCCCCCACTCCACGGCTGAATGCAGTGCTGCTCACACACAGGTCTTGTGCAAGGAGACATCTGGAGATAGGACCCATCTGGATCAGACCTCTTTCCTGGGAACAGGGCTTGTGTGACTTCCTGGACACCATAAAGTTGCCAGAA
Source organism: Malurus cyaneus samueli (assembly GCA_009741485.1). Taxonomy (NCBI): domain Eukaryota; kingdom Metazoa; phylum Chordata; class Aves; order Passeriformes; family Maluridae; genus Malurus; species Malurus cyaneus. Next base: position 7,198,641 of record CM019236.1, on the reverse strand, counting down.
ACGCAAATGGGCAGAAGTGATGAAAAGTCTGTGGGGAAAGGCCCGAAGCAGGAGTAAAAGGGGACTTGCCTGCTTGCAAAAGCTTGGGAGGAGGAGGAGGGTATTAAGTGTCCCCTGGTGGATGCACTGGGAGAAGGGGAATGAAATCAGGCGAGAAAAATTGCATCTGAACATCAGGAAATGCTTTCTGTCACGTAGACCTATTAGCTTGGGGAACTGCATCCTCAGGCCCAGGGTGAGGACATGGTTTCTCAAGACATACTCAGCAAACCTCTGAACCTGAAGGGAAACGTCTTGCTGAGGAGTCACAGTCCCAGAGCTGTGCCCAACTGGGACAGTCCCAGCACTGCCATTTGCTCCCCATTGTGCTGATGGGTGGTCTGTGTAGCCCTGGGACCTCAAGGTGTCTGGCTTCACAGGCTGGGAGCAGAGATGTGAATCCTCCTCATGGTGTCCAGCCTCAAGCTCCTGTGTCCTTCTCCCAAAGGTGAATGATATCCCCATTTCTCCCATGGATGAAGCAACATTTCTCCCACAGATTTATTTTCTTCCCAAATCCCACAGATATATCTGCTACCCAAATAAGACCTGTTGCCAGCCTGTCCCTGTCTACCTTTTCCTCCTTTCCAGCTGCTCCTCTCTTCCTGGCTTCTCCCTGGATGGATCTTGTCTCAAGCGCTCTCCAAGCTCTGGCATGACAACCAGCCGTCTTAGGTTTTCCCAACACTATCCTGTGGGATATTGGCTGTAGGGACTTCCTGACTTTCTATCACCTTCCCTGACCCAGCCTGCCGCTCTTGCTTTGGCCAGGAGTGACCATGACCCCAGGGCAGACCCCCGTACCGAACCGGTGGGCTCCTTGAGTGCCGAATGCAGCAGCCAGCAGCACCATTTCTCCCGCAGATGTATCTGTTTCCCAAGCAAGACCTATTGCCAGCCTGTCCCTTATCTACCTTCTCCTCCTTTCCCAGCAGCCCTCTCTTCTCCCGGAGTTGTGTTGTTGCCATGGTTACCCGTTTATCTTTAAAATATACATTCCCCCCCACACCCCACCCCGGAGAAAAGCGAAATTCCCGAGCTTCATCCTCCACCGAGGGCTGCCTTCCTCTAAAATGGCACTAATTGAGCATGAAATGCTATGCAACTAAATTACACCATAATTTATTCGGCGTTAAATGATTTTAAGCAGTGGCTCAGGAGTGCTGGGAACAAGAATCACTCCCCTCTCCCCACTCCCCTCACTTCTCACTCCTCTGCCTGCACCGCAGCCAGGAGCGAGCTGGAGCCCCAGGATTGCATCCTCTGAAGAAGGATCAGGCCTTAACAGGACAGCCATCACCTCACTGCCTGATATTTTTGGGAGATACTTTTGGAGATCCCATCCCGACCCCGCTAAGAGCCCGGATTTCCAGCAGGGATCCTGTCTGTAACCTGCAGTGGGTGGGATATCACCAGCATCGTGCAGGATTGGGGTGGTTTTATCCTATCAGGCTCGGATTGGGGGCTGAGGGTTTTTCCTCTTTGAAGAGAGGCAACTTCTGTCCGGACAGTTTGGGCCAGTTTGAAACCAGCTGCCAAATCCTATAACATTGGCCATTTCTTCATTCCCAGGCCACAGATCCATTTCTCCCTGCCTGACAATTGCCCTCCAGCACTGTAGAACATCAGGTCTCTCTCACTGGTGTTTCTCTGCAGCGAGAAGATGCATGCTGTTCCTAAGGAAATAGGAAATCATTTGCTCCCCCTTTCTAAACTCCAACAAAATACCATTTTGAAGAAAAATGCAGAAGTTTCGCGTCGAAAATGGAAAACCGAGATGTTCCAATACTATCCATAAATACCACCTAAAAAGCTGTGACAATTTTTTTTTTGAGGAAGGGACTGCAATAGAAAAATAATGTTGATTTTTTTCAGATTTTTTTTCTTTTTTTTTCTTTCTTTTTTATTAAATATATGGGGACTAGGGTTAATTGGGACTTCTTCAAGTCAAAGAGTAATTGAGGACAAGAAGCAGCCAGCTGTCCCATAGAAAATTAAGTAGGGCTACCTGAAAAAGCAGATTAGGACTCTTCAGTTTGGGTAAGGCCTGGGTGATGATTAAGGATGGGTAGATTAGGAGTTCAGCAAGTCTAAAACAGCATGGGAAAGATGACTGGGGATGGATGTTTTTCTGCCTTCTCTGAGACAGCAGTACATCAAACCAGAAGAAAGCAGATTCAAAAGCAGCAAAGGGATTTTTCTCTCATAAATGGAAGTTAACCTGTGTAACTTCAAGCCACAGAACATTGTGGGTGGCAAAAGTGTTACTAAAAATAAAAAAAAAAACAGTACATAAAACAGCAGAATTATTTTGCAGGGGGATTATTCTTCAAAAATTGCTTAATCCTGGAGTGGTGTTTGTTTGCAATCCCAGAGATGCTACTCAGGGAAAAAAAAAAATCATAGAATCAAGTTGCATTGGTCCTGGTTTGAAAAACACCCTTGAGGACATTGAGCTGCTGGGACAGACTATTTAGAGGGATTTTTGTGGTCTCATGGAACTTCTCAGGTGATTCCTATCCATCAGGAAGGGACAGTGCAGGTATCTGAGCCTTGTTGCAGCAGTGCAGGCACTGACACCATGCCAGACCTCCTCCCAGATTCTGCAACCTCCTTCTGCTGTGGCAATATTCCAGTGGGAATGGTCAATTTATCCAAAGTGAAGTGTTTTACTTAGAAGTGTTGCCTTTGGGACAAAACTATTTTAAGGTAAAAAAAAAAAAAAAAAAAAAAAAAAAAAAAAGAGAAAAGAGAAGAAAGGGGAAAAAAAAGAGGATGAGTACTTTGATAAGGCAGAGTGTTTCATTTGGGTCTTTCTTGAGTGCAGTGTTTCAAGATGACTTCTTCCCTGTTTCAAAAAGCAAATGCATTGTAACCAAATAAAAAGAAAAAAAAAAAAAAAATGGAAACTGAAGCGAACTGTGAGTCATCCCCACATCTTTTTCCCCTGCTGCTTTCTTTTCAAGAAGACGGTTAAATCTTCCCTGGTTTTGTTCCATCCTGGAACGAAAACCTCTTAAAACCACTGAACTTCCCCCAGGTTCTCACACAACCGCTTCCCTGCTCTTTGGGATGACCTCTGTGGTGGGAAGCCAAGAGACTGAGCCCACACCACTGTCCAGCTGCCCCAGATAATCCTCCCAGCTCACACTGGGCTCTGCCGAAAGAGCCAGGCAGTTGGTACAAAATTGGCCTATCCTTTTCTAGGCAGAAAGGGAAAATGCCAGGCTCTACAACTGCAAGTCAAATGCCTTTCACTGCCGTGAATTTCCCTGAAGATGAGCTTTGAGTGCTGGCACTGCAGATGCGCGGACAGCAGCAGCCACGCCAGCTCTGCATGCTGAGGAGCAGCCCCTGTGCTGAGCAGGGAGCACTCACCTCATGTGTCCACCCCACCAGGACACCAGCACCCACTGGGACCAGCTCTCCAACACTTCTGATGTGATCTTCAGAGCTTGTTCCTCCACCAGGAGCCCGTGGAATGATGAAAAGGCTCTTTTCCAACCTCAAGCTGCACAGGTGCCCCCTGTGCTGGTGGCAGGCAGGCAAAGGACCACGCTCCTTCCTGCCAGTCAGCTCTGAGAAATGAAGGAAGATGTTTGTTTGCTCTCCTCTGCCACCCAGCTTTGTGAACTCAAGGAAGATGTTTGTTTGCTCTCCTCATCTTTCCTACAGCACTTGGGAGCCCTTTGAGGCAATGTTTTTCACTCCATCCTGCCTCGTTCTTTGAGGTGATTCCCAGCATACAGAAGTCCTCCTGCACCTCACCCAGCGAGGCCAGGCTGTGGTCAACACTCAAAACCCTTGCCAGCAAATAAATAATTACTTGAGAGAACCTAGGCTCAGAACTGGCTTGGACAAACAATACATTCTCTGGGTTTTTTCTTTTTCTTTTTCTTTTTTTCCTTTTTTTTTTTTTTTAAAAAAAAAAAAAAAAAAAAAAAAAAAAAAAAAAAAAGCTGTCCTCAGCAAGAGAGTGAAAAATAGTTTTGCCCAGAAGTAAAACTTTGGATGAATTTGAAAGGTGAAAAGCACTATTCTGGTTCCAAGAAGCCTCTGTTTCCTTTCAGAGCTTCCCAACATTTCTTAACGTGATCTCACAAACTACTTAACCACAGTTTTAACTTGAAAATGTAAAAAGAAGTGCAATTTAAGTGTTTGTGGAAGGACTTGTTTCTGAGTGAAGCAGTCTTTTCTCACTGTAACTGCTAAGTTGATGCAAAGTTTCAAAGTCCTCTCCTCACACCAAACTGCAGAAAATTTCACCCAAAGGGTGCAATTTCCTGGCATTCCCGTGTCCGCAGAGGTGTCATGCAGGGGGTCGCAGTGCTCCCACGAAGCACCGAGAGCTGTGAGCTGCTGCGCTTTGGGGCTCTGTAAAGTAAAATAACAATCTTTTGAGAGTGAAAGTCCAGTCCTGGCAGAACAGATGTTGTAACTTATCACATTTATGGTGGAAACTTGAGGGCCGAGAGGGAATTCAAACAGCAAATAGTTAACAGCATAAACCCAAATAACGAGAAATATATAACGTGTATCAGAGGACCGAAGGGAGTTGATTGGTCTGAGGAAGCAGCAGGAGGTAGAAAGGAGCAATTAAAGAGCAAGAGGAAGAAGAGGAGGCAAAGGACGGCATTGCTGAGCAGCTCAGCGATTCCTTTAAATACAGAGGGGCAAAAGTATGGGGTTCTCATTAAAATCAGCATCTGTCCTGAGGACCGGAGTGTGACACGTGCTTTATCCGTCTTCTGCAATGACACCATGAGCTGAGGGCAGGGTTACAGGGCGCTCGGGTCTTCTCTAATTAACTGCCCCAAACCTCATTAAATCAGCTTGTGTGTGTCCCTGTGCCTTTCTGGGGTGCTGACAAACAGCCATGAGCGGGAGCACTGAAGTGACACAGGTTGCCAATGTGAGCTGAAACTCTGAAACAGAGAGCCCGTGTAGAAGATGGAGACAGGTCACAGCCCCCGCGAATTCCCCAAGCTGCCTCACCAACAGCTCGCAGCGGCTCAACTCCGGAGCTTCAGCTGGCTGATTACCTCCCTTTTGTCCCCCTTAAACGCTTTTGTTGCCGTGATTAATTGTTTGCCACCGAAGCTATTACTTATCAGATTGTTTGCTCGCTCCTTTATCAGCCTTGCTGAACAGGGGTTTGTTTGTGCGGCGCTGCGGCAGCGTGGGAGGCGGCGGAGCGGGATGGAGCCGCGGGAGAGGCTGGCTGGAGGAGGATGGAGGGACACAAAACCGCCTCTGGCAGCCAAAGCACAGAGTTTCCGAGCCACGGGAGGTGCTAGTTAAGCCCCGGTACCGTTCTTGTCAGCCGCAGTCAGTGGTTTGCTCAGATCTAGTATTCATTAAATGCTATATTCTTCGATAAGTGGCGAATGTATTGTGGAGCTTTAATAAAGGCTGTTGCTCATAACACTGCTTTCCGAAGCCTTTCATCTTCACCCTAATTAATTCATGCTAATTTCCTTGCCAGTTGGATACATCAATTTGAAGTCTAAAATAGAATCTTAGTTTGTTTGCTGGGTTCAACACGTTGCAAAATATAACTCTCCTGTCAGAAGAAAAAAAAAATTGCAGAAAGAGAAAGATGCGAACGAGATCCTTACAACAACGATGTGCACTGTGGATTGGAGAAATGAGGCATTGCTCCAAGGTCCCACATCTGCTCTACCCACTGTAGGATCAGCCCTAAATGCTCAGAAATTTCGCTGAGAACCCTCTCGACTAACAGGGTCTTTCCACTGTGCTGTTGCACCTTTGCTTTTATCAACACAGAGACAGGAGACTGCATATTCCTTCACTTGGACTCACTCCTGCATGCCACGATCGAAACAAGCTTTCACAGAAGATGCCATTCCTTGGGGTTGGAATGTGGGCTGTTTGGAAGGCCTCTCTTAGGAACAGGTTTTTGCCTAATCCAGTGCAAGCCCTGGGGTGCTGGGGGAAGAGTACAGTGGGGATTGCATTCAGGCTGCTCTGGGAAGTTTTCCTTCCCACCAGCGCTGCAACAGCACACTTCCTGCTGTAGCTTAAGGGATATAAAGTCACAGCTGAGAGGGCCTTAAAGGATGCAGAGAGACATCAGTCATCTCCCTCCCCAAAACTAGTCTTTCTCCAGTCCTTTCTGGCAGACACGTTATTCTCAAAGATACCCCGAAATAGCAAGCTTTCTCTCCAGACAGTCAGCAAACACTTAATTCTTGTCACTGTGATTTACTCGTGTCTTGCTTGAAATCCCCTTCCTGCAGTTTAAACCTGTTCCTTCTTTCCTGCCCAGTGGCTGTGGGTCATTCCCACCCTCTCTGCTGCCTCATGACTGTTCCCCAGCCTTTTCCTCCTCGCAACCCCCAGTTTTTCTGTTTTTCTGTGTGGGTCAGTTTGGAGTGGCACAGGTAGACGTTCAGAACAAGCGTGATTGTTCTTCTGAGAGAAGCAGAGACCCAGGAGATGTGTGCACATGGGCTGGCACACCCACACATGAGTGCTTCCAAGCGTGCACACCTTGCATCCAGACTTTTTCTCCCTTGGCATCCTTTGCTGGCGGCGCCGGCAGCAGCACAGGTCCCTGAGCTGTCAGAGAAATAACCGGCTCTCCCAAAAGCATCAGGTACCGTGGGCTTTGCTGCCCTGATGAAAAATCCCCTTAGCATTCAAGAGGAGGAAAACTCGGTGTAAACAGCTGTAGAAATGTCTCTGCTCCCTCGCCTCTGACCAGCAGAGAGACAGCAAAGGAACTGTCCGTGCACCCTCAGGAATGATAATGCGCAGGGCAGATTCCAGGGAATCGCAGGAAATTTTGCTAGAAATGTGGCGTGCAAAGAGGTACCGCAAGTTCCAGCTGGTTTGAATTTTCTCCGTATTTATAAAAAATAAATTGATACTTTATTACCTAATCAAAGTAGCTACTCATGCGTTTTCGCCTCCCCCTCCGTCCTCAAATTTAGCACGGGTGTTTCAGATGCTAATATAGAGCTCCCGAGAGAACAAGAGAGCCTTTCTGTGAGACTTTTTAAAGACATCTTAGAGGATGCTTAATAAAGAGGCAGCATGGGGTGGTGTCTGGGTCAAAGGCTCGACATTCAGGATACTTGGACTCCTTCCCAGCTCTGGCACAACTCCAGAACAAATTCTCTGTTGCTCTGTGACTCAGTTTCCCCCTCTACCAAGTGAGAACCTAAGCCTTTCCCATGCTTTGGCAGAGCATAGAGTGCTATCAGAGAGCTAAAACTTGTCCCTGGTGCCATCACCACCCCTGCATTCCCCATCCTACCAACCCCTGCAATGTGCTCCCTGTGGCACAGAGCACTGCAGCCCCAGCCCAAGGCTGAGCCCTGCTTCTGTGGGCAATTCGTGCCATAAAAAAACCTGTGCTCAAGGAATTACAGCTGTCTTGGCCAGCAGTCAGTCCCAGGAATTCCTGGATGCAGCTTGGGTTAGGGATAGACGTGTAGGATTGGCTGCTCACGCAGGTGAGCTGACACTGTATCACCTATTTTCAAGGGCAGTTTTACCCCAGATTTTGGGTAGCTAGGTGGCAAAAAATATTTTGGCTTTGTGGGCATTGCCAAAGCGAAAGAAAACTGTGAAGGGACATGATGAACTCTGCTTTTACCCATGGATTCCACTGGTGTCCAGGTGACACTGATGGAGGGATGAGGGATGTGGAGTTATTTGCTTCCCATATGAGCAAATGTGGTGGAGATCCAAACTTTTTTGCTTTTGGCAGAATTTTAAGGAGATGGTTACCTGTGCTAAATGTGTGTTACCCTCACATTTTTGAGAGAAGGAGCCCTGTACAAAACAAGAAATATATCTTTTATTTTTCCTAGTAAAAATTAAAATTTTGGAAAAACATTGTCTGGATGTAAACTGTTCTGTCTTGCTTCACACATAAATCCAGCATGAGAGGAGCCCCAGGACCAGCCATGTCTATTGTCATTTTTGTTCTCAGCACCACTTTCACCGGTCAAATGATGGCATCAGCCTGGGACCAGCCCCTGGGTCACCTACCCCACACACACAGCCCCACACGTGTCCCCAACATACACATCAGCAGACACAGTATAGGTCTAACAAATGGTGTTCCCCAAAAGGTATTCCAGCAAATTTCAGCTTAGGTTTTTTTAAGGAGAAAAAAAGAGAATCCCCCCTGAGCAAGATAACAACTCAGAAAGGATCTTTGAGAAGGGCCACTCCTGAGAGAGTGTTGTGGTTTATGGGGATCTCCTTTTGTTTCCTTTCATGGGAATTTTTCTTTCCCATTTTTGTTGCTGATTGCCAGGTCATCCTTTTGATGGCAGGGCGATTAGTAAAGACAATAGGACCTACACCCCACCCAAACGACCTACACCCCACCCAAACGACCTTGCTAAGTACTGGGAGGGGGTGGGTGTGGGTGTGGTGGTGGCGGGTAACTATATATACTGCCCTGCTTGGCTCAGAGGGGGAGTTGGCCTGCTACCTGTGGAGCAGAGCTCGACTGCTCTTTGGTTCCTGTTTTGCTGCACTGTGATCTTCTGCCTCATAAATCTGAGCCAGCCGGGACCTGCGCGACAGTGCTCCTGCAGTCACTGGGGAATCAGGTGGGTATCTCTGTGTGAGGCTGTCACTGGTTTGTGGCTGGGCTGGTTGCTGCTATTGTTGTTATTACCTATTTTCACTTTGTTATACATATAATAAAACTGTTATTCCCTTTCCCCCATATCTTGCCGAAGCCCGTGTTTTTTTCCAAAGCTATAATCAGAGGGAAGGGGGTCATATCCACCACTCCAAAGGGGGTCCCTGCCTTTATTGGCAAAAACCTGTCTTTCAAACCAAGACAGAGAGGGATCCTGCCCCTGCAGAGTACTGCCAACAGTTTGTGCCACAGCAGCCACCACAGCCCAGTGTGGGACTGTGTGAGTGGTCAAGCACAGCTGGGACAGAAACTCCAGGCATCAGCTGGGCAGGAGGGAGCTTTCCCCCTTCAGCCTACTCACCTGGATAAATTTTGGTTTGTTTCTCTTCTCTTTGTGTGATTTATTTGATATGGGAAGACATGCTGGATGATGAAAGAGGAAGAACTTTTCGAAGCATATGCTTCAGAAACATGACTGCATTGATATCAGACTCCTGAACTGGAAAAGAATTCTTTGCATATTCTATAGACAGGATCCTGGAGGACTTGCTGGCCAGGTTCCAGTCAGGACAGGAGACTATAGCATCTCGTAATCCCCTCTATGGCAGAGTTCATTTTACTGGACCCTGCCCTGCCTGCAGAGGTACCCGACTGTCACCCAGGAAATACAATGAAAATGAGCATTGCTCTGACCATGTTTCAGGGTCTGTAAGAACATCAAGATGATGAAGAAGATACACCCCAAAATCACTCAAACTGTCCTCACAGGACGTAACAAGCTTTGGGGAAAGCTGGCTGGAGCATTTTGAAACTGCGAAAGTCCTCGTGCAGCCCCATATTCTCAGCCCTATTAAACACATGGGATAGGAAGACACCCTTTGTTATGCCATTGCATGGAAAGAAACCTTAATGAGGACCTTGAGACTTGATGAAGCTATGCCTCAACCATGTTCTGGATCTCATCTCTATCCCTGCCTTGGGTTTCCGTGGTTTTGCATGGCAGAGCAGAGAGGGAGAAGAGACAGGGAACAGGCAGCAAGCACAGGCAGGCTGTCTTAAGAAGACAGGAAAATACAGAGTCTGTATATTTAGCCAAACACCCCTTAATAATTTCAGGTTTATTTCCCCACCCTGTCAGCTCGTGAAGCAAGTTGAACAGTTTCAACACCCGGCTGAGCTTTGCATTTCATCTCACGTTGAATCCTCTGTCTGGAGACATTTGTTTTGCTTTCATTTATTCCAAAGTCCTGATCTAAGCCGTGGAGGGGGATTTTTCCAGTAGGTGCCTGTGTGGCAGGGGGGAAGAGGAACTCAGTGAGTGACTCAGCTTCATACTAACAAGGAGAAATTAAAACCTAAAGTGACTTCATGCAACCAAATGCAGCGAAACAGGCCCTTGATCTAATCAGCACTTTCTAAAGGAATTAAATGCCAATCTATTTTAAAATGCATTTCACTGCGGCTTAATGAGGGCAACAGGGAAAAATCAATTGGTTGTGTAATTTGGGATTTCAATAATAAAAACAATAAATGCTAATTAGGAACATTCTTATTAATGTCATAAAATTTTTGGACAGATTGTAGTCACGTAATTAAAGTTTGACAAAGCCGCTTGAAGAGTTTGAGCCCTGACAGCAATTGCAGAGACATGGATGAGGAGTGGGATGAAGGCAGGCTGTGCTCAAGGCTGTGTGGCTCCAGGGTGTTGGTGAGTTCTGGGGAGGATGGAAAGCCCTGAGAAACACAACCACCCCAAAATCCCTCTGATCCTTCAGAGGTGTGCAGGGACAAGGGCACGGAGCTGAGCATCCCTCATTCATAATGACAGTGGTACCCAGAACTTAGTCCACATCCTTGAGACTCCACTGCTGCCATTCACACAGCACAGGAGCCTTCTCTCCTGCCCTGCATCTGAAAATCTCTCGTGTGAATGTCAGTTGCCACTCACATTTGGGATCTGGCATTTCCTCCAAGTGCTGAGCCAAATCCTGCAAGGCTGGTGGGATGTCCATTCAGTTCATAATCTCTCTGCTCCCGTTGTGAAAGAGACACAAACTCTGAGAAATACAATTCTCTTTTAATGTCTAACAGGCACTGAGACTATCTAGCACTGTTAGGGAATAACTCATACCCTTCTGAAACATCTCAGAAAAATAGAAATCCCTGCACTAAAAATGTGCAATCATCAGGCCAAGGCCCCTGTTGTATCAGAAGAGGGATTGGAATGATTTTGTCAATAGATCCCAGCATCTTGCCTGGAGGCACAGACATTTCTGCATGGAGCATCAGAGGGCATGGTTCAGACTGTGCAGAGCAAGATGAACACAACCAAAATAGGATATTCATGCAACTGGCTTAGACAATATCTTGTCTAGTGGTCTCAAGGAGGGTAAGCAATTCTGCTACACTTCACAGCTCTTACTCTCATCTGATCATGGCTTTTCCTAGAAACTGTTTTTCTCTAATGCAACTAGAAGAGTAAAAAAAAAATCAACAAAGTTTGGAAAAAAATATATCACTATTTACTAGTTCAAAACTTTAAGCAAGAGATCCCACTCATCCCCCTAGTTTTGATGTTCCCTTGAAAATGTTGTTTTTTCAAGCTCGGGTGCATTAACATTACTTCTTGATGTATCCCTCTTGTACTATTACCCTTTCCCTCTTTTTACTTTCTTCTTCCACATAAAAGAAAATGAGATGAAAAACCAAAAAAAAAGTCAAGACTGGCTAAACCAAGATTTGCTTTATTAATGTGGCAAAAAAAAAAAAAAAAAAAAAAAATAGTAGCAGCTTTTGAAAACTTCCAGGAAATAACATGTTGTTTAAAAGCTTGGATATTAATTTGCCCTGAAATGTCTCTGTCCTCATCCTGATCTCCCAGTGCAATCCCCACTGCAGGATCCCTGCTGCCACAGAAGGATGTTTCTTTACCCATCATTTTCCCTCCTGACAGGAGTGTCTTTACCCATCCTCCAGCACCAGCAGCTGCTTTGCACACCTGCAGCCTGCATGTGCAGGGCACCGCTGTGTCTGTGCTCAATCCGGCCCCTCTGGGCTGCCAGGGCAACTCTGCTGGCTCAGACAGACCTGCTGCCCTCAGAGAGAGCCAGACTTCTCCCTCCACAGTGTCATTTTTGTGCAAATACATGTATATGCATATATATTTATGTATATATATATCCACACGGTTGAGTCTGCAGGACTCAGCTGCAAAAAACCAATGGAGAGAGGTGGGAGCTCGTGAGCTCGTTCTGTCTTTTCACTCTTGTCCCACAAAGTAGAGGGGAGCTGCAAGGAATTTCTGCAATTCTATAACCAGCCATTCGTGTCCTGAGATGTCATTCCCCAGGATCAGTCCCCTTCCTATTTCTCTCCTGTTATGGAGGCAGAGCTCATCACCTGTGAGCAGCAGGCAGCCCTCTCCCGTGTGATAAATGGGTGACACCAGGCTTTTACCCCTGCCCCCATCTCAGCTCCCTGCCTTCAGGACTGAGTTAAGGGACCAAAGTGTGCAGGAATTGGTACCATGTGCTCGCGCTGCCTTCCCGGAGATTAGCCCCATATGGGGAGAGAGCTGCGTTCCCCTCCATTTGGGATGGGGGTTGATCTAAATGTATAGCAGGCATTCTTTGAATATATGTGACAGCCCAGGAGATAGACTTCAAACATCACCAAAACTGGCCCCTTCCCATTGATCTTTGAAATATATAGCCTGGCTTATTACGTTGTAAATATACTTTTAATACGCAGTGTCTTAAAATATGTTCCTACCTGACTGTAGAGCCTACGTTTCTCTTTGGCTGTGTCATAAATGGACAATGTAAGGCCCCAGGTAATTTCACCTTTAACCCCTTGAAATACCCCACAGATTTAGGGTTGGATGCTGCATGGGCTGGAGGACAAGGGCATTGAGATGTGCAGCTTCCTGCCAGAAGAATCAGAGTCTCAGTGAGACCCAAAGCCTGGCTGATGGGCCCTTGGTCTTGTTCAGGGTTGTTTCTACAGGTAATAAAATACCAGCTGTTCTCAGTCTTAGGAACAGCACATTTTAGGAAGGTCTTTGCACTTCATGCTTTAGGCATCAGTGGGAAAACTGCTTGGCTTACCTGTAGCCTTATGTATTCCTCCAAATTGTCTGCCAATGGCCATAGAATGCCTCACTGCCCCCCAGTTTGGATCGGTGTGATAGAGGGTCTCAAGTCTGGAGGGATCCAACCACCAGCCCCAGAGCAATGCATCACTTCATCCTTTGAATGGGTTTTTCCAGCCCAATTATTGAAGACAGACAAAATTGTTGAGAACAGGCAGATGGCAGATTTTGTATTCCCTAAATACTTTAAGATATTAGTGTTGCCATGCTGTTTGAAATTTTTATTTTTGCTAAGTAGCAAAGGATTTTGTAAGAGAGCATTGCAGAAAACAGCCTGAGATCTAACAATCCCTGTCAGCTTTAGTTTAAATTCAAATAGCAGTAGGCAGTGACAACAGGTCTACAACTAAGATTTCCAAAGACAAATATCATGACGTGAAGGAAATCTCTGTGGGGTAGCCAACTGCGCTCAATAGGGCAATGCCTGGATCTAGTTACAATGAGTTGCAAATGCCAGCTAGAATTTTCTTGCATAGAAAGCAGAGATCTCAGAGGAAAATGCTCTGAGGTAGTAGGATGAATCCAATCTCTGAACAGTTGTGAGGGATATGTAGGAAAAATAGAAGAAATGGCTTAAGAAGATGAGATCAACAGAAGAAGCGCTATTGCACAGGTCAGGAAGCAAAGCAAGGAGCTGCACCCGAATTCCCCTGTGCTTTAAAAGTTCCAGTGGTGGCGAGAAATTCGCTTTTCAGCTAAGATTCCTTGAGTTCTGCAGAAATCCTGCTGGAATTGACTGCCACAGTTGCCAGGACTAGAGGCAGACAGCACAACAAATAGGGGCTACGAATTAATGTGGCTGAGATGGGATTGACCTCTCCACTTCCTGCCATCCTTCACTGAATGGATGTATAATTCTATTGTCGCATTAGCACAGTAATTTTGCATGACGTTTTCTTACCCTTTCTTAGTAAGAGAATATCAGAGTAGAAGAAAGCCCTGTGCAGCTGTTTGGATTTTTCTTGTGCTCTGCTACCCCTTGGAATCTGGGAGGTTCATGGAGGTGAGAATGCCTGGTGCTCAAATGCATCAGCCAATTTGCAAGGGCAACATGGCACTGGTTAAAAATAATTCTGTATTTAAAATAATGAGGTTCTTTCCCTCACCTCAATATTTTGTGGATCTTGAAGGTGTTTTTTTCCTGAGGTACCTGACTCCACGTATCCACCATGATGGGCCAGAGACAAGAGCGGGATGCTACCCACAGAATACTGCATCTGGAATATTCACATATCATAAGGATGTGAACTCTTTGGAATGGGTCCAGAGGAGACCAGATGATCAGAGGTTGGAGCATCTCTGCTATGGAGACAGAGTGGGGGCTGTTCAGCCTGGAGAAGGAAAGGCTCTACGGAGACCTTAGAGCACCTTCCAGTGCCTAAAGGGGCTTCAAGAGAGCAGGAGAGGGACTTTTGACAAGGATATGGAGTGATAGAACTGGAGAGGATGGCATTGCACTAAAAGATGAGACATTTCTCTTTGATACTAGGAACAAATTCTTTACTGTGAGGGTGGCACTGGCACGGGCTGCCCAGAGAAGCTGCGGCTGCCCCATCCCTGGAAGTGTTCAGGGTCAGGTTGGATGGGATTTGGAACAACCTGGTCTAGGGGAAGTTGTCCCTGCCCATGACAGGAGGGTTGGAATGAGATGATCCATACGTTCCCTTGCAACCCAAGCCGATCTCTGATTCTGTGCCCAGGAAATGTAATTCCAGGACAGCCACAAAATGAGGCTGGAGCATGGAAGGACCCTTCCTCAGGAGTTACTTGACCAGTGCCTCAGCAACAACTTGCTTCTACCATGAGCAGCTGGGCAGAGAGGAAAGTGGGAATCAGACTCAGAATTCGTATCTAGAGAAACCTTGGTGTCTTGCCAAGCCATGCTTTCACACTTTTCTGCATAAAGGTGAAGTTGAGAAAGTGCTTCCTTTACACTTATACATGAGATTCTGCCTTGCCATTTGACTTTCAGAGATGGAATTTTTTTAGGAGGAAAAACAGCAAAAGTGAATATCTTCAGAATCCAAATCACACAACTTGGTAAGACTGCAAATGGAGATGCACCATCATTCTGCATTTATGGGAGATTTGCTTGTCACTCAACCTCACATTCCTGTCCTTAACCCAGTGACCAACCTAAACCAGCCCCAGGCTCAGCAGCATTTTCTGTACACAATGTTTTCTTGCAAGTTATAGGTTTAAACTGGCCTCTTTTTCCCTCTCCCTAAAATCCCAGTGTATCTCAGCTAAACATGCTTAGAGGTGATTTTTCAATGGCTCTTTTTCTTGTACATGATTTCCCCAGTCCACTCCCTACAAAAGCTTAGCTTCTTGGGAAGGAAAATGCCAAAAAGGTTAGGAAAAGGCCTTTCCTAGCTTTGCTAGTTGCCAAGAAGAAAAAACATTTTAAAAAGCCATAAAAGTGTAATTCTCCTCTACACACATTCTAATAAATCAAAGATAGCTAAAAGGATTTTCTTCAGTGAAAGAAAATCATCATTTTTTGCCCTATACAAAGTGTGAAAGTTTTAGTCTGAACAGAGAAATTTTACAGAGAATTATGGTCATGTGAAACCGAAGGGTTAGAAAGAAAAGCTCAATGTAACCCAAGCACTGGCTTTGGATATTATGAAAGCTATAATGTATGAAACACTGCAGATCTATGGGAAATATATTCCTTTCCATGAGAGGAATTGTCAGAGCACAATGTCTATGAACCAAGATTGATTACACAGAAACTGTTTTTCCACTTGACATTTATTTTGCAGAGATATTAATGAGGAAACAATTTCTTTTCCCTGCAGTTCAACCTGAGGTCATTCCCCAAGTCTGTTATCAACCTAGACAGCCCATCTGAATGTATCTAATACATGCATTTGAGAGATGAGCTATGATAGGTGTATTTGAGGAGCCACCATTTCATTTTTAACTACTTTAATTGAGTAAAAAATTGTTCCTTGGGTTCTGACTTATCAGTCTTTGCCTAGTTTCTGCACAGGACCGAAGGACCACTATAGGTCTGCACTGAATTGTTTGTGCCTACAGCAGCTTTTAATTGTTCTCCAGAATCTCTACTCTCATTAACAAGGCAAAGAGATCTCCAGCAGGCCTGACTGGGGAGAAGGTCACCAACATAAGTACTGGCAGTGGTGCTGTTCTGCAGGCAGCCTGCAGTCACTGCAGGGAGCTGAGCACCAGCATTTCCACTGCAGAGGACACAGAACGTGCTTGGTGGCTCCTCTGGACTGGACTTTAAATCATTAAAGCAGATTTTTTAATGCCACTACCATGAAATGAGCCTGGGTGGACATTAGTGAAAAGGTTTCTTGCAAACCATGGCTGAGGGGTTGGTACAAGTCACATCCAGCCATCCCTGTGGCAGGAGGGGTCATCATGGCAGATGGGGGGAACTCTGAGATTGGCCACAACTTTTTTTACAACCTGATATCCCTGAAAACTTATTGAAAATCTCCGTTTTGTCTCCTCTTCCTCTGTCACTCCCAGGCACCTAGTGTAACACCTGAGATCTGAGCATACCAGAGCCATCGAAATGTTCTTTTTATAGACAGTGAGAAAGGGCAGGCAGCATGATATAGGGGTGACCTCCCATCTGACACAGAGGGTAGGACTCATCCCACCTATTTTTGGCAGTGTTAATGCTATGGTTCTGATCCGCACCGTAGCTGCTGTCTGCTCCTTTCACAGCCAGTGAAGAGGAACAGATACCTCCAGGGAATGAAGAAGACATTTCCTTCTTCATACAAGGGTGTTCGACAGACAGGGTGAATCTGCATCAAAAGGTGTTCAACAAACAAGAGATATCCCAAATGACAAGTGCAAATTAGATGCTGAGCTTTCAGGGAGCTGCATCGACTGGAGAAGTCACACTTTTGTAGCTCCTTGTTCTTGCATCCCCCCCAGGCAGGCTGTAGGAATATGTGGCTGGCTTTCATGGCCAAAGCAGGATTTACTTCTGAGCTTCTTTCTGTCACTGTGGTGACCACTTTATGCAAGGCAGCTGTGAAGCAGCAAAGCGAGTAACCTGAACACGCAGAGCTGCATTTCCTCCAAAATCCCCTTTCCCCAGAGATGAGTTTTCAGATAACCAGGGGTTTGTGCATTTACCCTCGTCCAGGCACACCTTACTCAGCCACAGACTGGGAGAGATAAAGGGATCTGAAAGAAACGTCCCAAGGGATAAGCACTCAGCTGCAGTGCCCAATACTGGGATTTCTTGCCCTGTGACCAGGTCCTATAAAGCAGCTCCTTCCCTGACCAGAGCTTTGCTTTCTGCCCAGAATCCCCAGGGCAGCTGGAAAAATACAATCATCCAGCAGCTGGTGATGAACCTCACTGATTGGGATTTTTGAGAAAATAGTGGACCCAATGTCTTTTAGGAAAGAAGAGAAGGAAAAGCCCCAGAGATGCCTTATATAATGGAAAATGGAAGGGAGGAAAAATGGAAGGGAGGTTTATGCCAAGTAAAGCTGGCAAATCCCAAGGGATCCAGACAGCACCCACCTCTCTTCAAAAACCTGTGGGGTGCTGTCCAGAAGACCTCAGCCAGGAGACAAGCTGTGGGGATGACACAGAGTACCCAGCTCCCAGCCAGGGTGCCCTGAAAAGCATTCCTTGCCATGACAGTGGGGCTGGAAAGAGGAGATGGCAACAAGCCTTGGAGTGGGGGAGAGTTCAAGTCCAAAACCTGTGAGAGAGAGGGGAGAGTAAGTTTTCTGTGACGAGCTGTCCTGTGATTCCTTGACTGCAGTTTGGAGGAAGAGGGATGGGATGCATTCTCTGCTCTCTGCAAAGAAGAGGCTTGAGGACGTTCAGCTGCTTATTGCCGCTGCTAGGCTGCGTGGATAAGCAGCAGCCTCCAGCCCCCGGGGAGGCTGAGCCAGCCCTAAATCCACTTCAAAGCAGAAAAGAACGTTATGGCCTGTGCGTGAGGGTCTTAGCTTCTCACACGGCTCCTTCACTCCGGTTTTATGGCGTGAAGCACACAGCCCTTACGACAGCAGCTCAGCTGCATTTTTCTTGGCGAGCTCATTCCCACCGGACATCATTCAGGCACTCTTCGGAGTGGAAACGAAAAGGAACGAGAAGTGGCCCCCTTGAAGTTCTGCTCAGCTGGGCTGCTCGTGTTCCTGAAAAACACATCTACCTTTTAATAACTCCCCCAGCTCGCGTTCGGGGAGCCTGGCTGGCTGTTTCCACAGGGGGTGTGTGGAGGGGTGCCTGTTTGGGGTAGGAAAGGTGTGTTTGCAGGCTGCAGTCCTGTAGGCATGGGGAGAGAGGTGAGGTGGGTATAGGGGCTGCCTTCTGTATGGGATGGAAAGAGATGGAAAGCAGAGCATGGAAGGAGAGAGAAATGGAGACACCATGTGAGGAGGAGGGATATTCCAGAGCCAGATCCAGTCAGCACCCATTTCTGTCCCCACTACCCTCCTCTTCTTTCCCACCACAAGCAGCTGTCCCGTGCAGCACAGGATCCAGCAGGACTGGGTGCCCATGAAGAGGTGGCAGTGCTGACAGACAGGGCCGTGCTGGTTCTGCAGCTGTACAGCTCACTTTCCTCTGCAGGTACACAGGACACGAGGGCATTAAATCTGAAAAAAAACCAAAACATGACCACTGCTCAACAGCTTGCAGCTTCCTTTTTGTTCAGTGGAAAGCCTGGCACTGGCTATTGTGGTCTGTCTGCAATGGTGACTTCTGATAGAGGGGTCACCTCCCTATTTCCTTGATAAATCCTGTGCTACAAGACAGTGGTGCAGGAGAGTCTGTTTTAAGGGCATGGGGTGAGCAGATCTCTGCTTTTAAAGTATCAGCTCATTCATAGAATTATTTTTCTTTCCAGCCTGGCAATGTCCATTTGAGACAATTTAAATAAATCCTGGCCTGATGCTGAAGCTAAGAGCTGATGTCAAAGGGAGATTTAGCTGTTTAGTAGCAGAATGTTTAAAAAATAAATTGGAATGCCCCATGCAAATTTTCTGGTGAAGAAGATCAAATATATCCAGAGGGATTTGGTGCCATTCCTGTTTTTCACTTTGACATCCCAAGGTCAGGAATTGGCAAGCCTGTTCCATCTGGGCTCTTTCTCTCTGAGTTTAGTGCAGGTCTGAGTCAAGGGCATTTGTCTTTGAGTGTGAGATGTGTGACTTTGCTCCTCCTCTCAAGGAGACCTCCTGAAAGATTCCCAAGCAGCCAGCCAAGGGCTGACTGCCAAGTTCCTGCTTTCCTATGCCCCTATAAAATCACCAGTTAATACCTGATTGCCTGAGCAATGGCCAGAAACATGGATATGTGTTTATATTTGACTGCATTGCCAATACTCCTTTCTGTCACAGGAAAGCCCCGCCTGAACTTCTTTGCCCGTGTAATCTCACGAATGTCCCAGGTCGTGCACTCACCCAGACATTGCACAAGGACCCAGCTCCGTTTGCACGAGGGCCAAATGCCATTTTCCTCTCCCTTCACGTTTGCATTTTCATTTGCTTGTTGCTTGCCTTGCTCACCTGTATGTGCACACACGGAGGGATGGTAGCACCTGTGTTTATATACGAATTCCCAGCTAGAGCATTTGTGGACAAGGCTGTGAACAACTATTTCCCTGCCAGTGTGTCTCTGAATAAGTGCTCACATGAGTGTTCTTTTGCCAGCAAATTCCTAGATAAATCCTCATCAGTTCATATAAGTGCAAGTACTTGCTTTGGGATTTGCCTGCCAATACGTATCTAGAGATACACTTTGCCTGAAAATTCATATCCGCATGTGGCTCCGCATGCCAATGCTGGTTCAAAGAATCTCACCTCGCGTTTTCCTTTTTTCACCTGCACCTTTTCAGCCTGGATTCTGCCACAATAAGTATTCACAAGAAAAGCAAGCAATGGGGGAGGCGAACGCCTTCAAAGCAAATCACAGCTCTTATTCAGATGAATAGTGGAGAGTCTTTTCTTCTGATACTGTCCTTCCTGCTCTTGTGATATGCATATGACTCTATATGTTTCCATTTGAGGCCCGAGGAACTCTGCTAGTTCCCCCCTGCTGCCCACAAGCCAAAAAGACGATAAGGGAATATAATGAACACAAACAATGGTGGAGGCTTGAATTTGACTTTTTTTTTTTTTTTTTTCTCCAGGGACAGACAGGACTCACAGATGTAGGAATATTATTGAATTCCTTTGGATACATTTGATCTCTCAGCCAAAAAAGTATGTGGGACATTTCCGCTTATTTTTAAAACATTCTGCCACAAAACAGTAATTCAATTAACGAAAGCTCCCACTGATGTCAGCCCTGAGCTTCAGCCTGGCTGAACATTTCTCTCTGCTGTACACACAAAAGCCACCTTAAAGGGGAGCAACTAATCTACATATGTTTGGAAAGGAAAAGCCTTCATGAAATCTTTTATGATTTAAAGTGAAGGCATGTAATGAACAAAGTGTGTTGCTCATTAAATGCACCCATGTGCAAGCAGGCCTTCACCAGTTGGGTTGTGGTCTTTCAGCCCTGCTTGAGGTGGATCTGGAGCCATGGAAGGTGTCTGAGAATTGTGCTGAGGCACTGCATGGCTGTCTCCACTGAGCAGCCTGCTTCCCTTTCTTCCTCTCCTGGCAAAGAAAATGGGAAAGCGAACGTCGCTGCACTGTGAACTCAGCTTCATTTTCATGCACTGACTGAGGGCTCCAATTCTTCAGGTCAGAGCTGTTCAAAAGATACGCTTTCCCTGCAATAAGTCCCTCTCCTCACTCCCACCCCCTCAAGCCCCAAACAATTACCTTGGCCATATGTTTTGTAAAAAGCACTTTTCACAAAAAACAACATCCTATGTGAAATGGAACCTGACAGCTCTCTTTTAATGTGATGTTAAATGTGAGGTTTTAATCTCATAAACCTCAGGAAATTCAGAAGTTGATCTTTCCCCAGAAGCTTTAACACTGCCCCCTCGTGCATGTGCCCTCCAAAAGGAGGGCTCGCCAAGCGAGCACATGAAAATACTTTCCAAGGAAACCCTGTGTGTATAATTCTGATGCCTCTCAGGTTGCAGGGGAAAGTGCAATTTAAACACAAATCAAAATCAGACAATTAAGGTTACTTAAAAAGTAATATCCCAGACGTGTTATTCAACATCATTTGGGAATATGCAATGAGATACGGAGATAAACTGAGACAGAGAAGCTGCGGGGGCAATATGTTCGAAATATCCAGGTAGATGGATTAGAAAGCAAATCAGGCCTCCGGACACTCACTCAGATGCAACCAGGCTGAGAGCACTGAAAGTTGCTTCTGAGCAAGCTGTTTGGAGCCATCCATGAAATGAATCTCTGATCTCTGTCCATCCTCGGGAGTGAATCTTACATGGCAAAAAAAAAAAAAAAAAAAAAAAAAATTGCTGATCTTATCTAGAATCCTTTGCTGAGGGCAAGAGAGTGTATTGGACACTGAATCTTGTCCTGCTGTAAAACATGTCCTTTGCACCAGAGCAGAGCCAGGATCCATGGTCTGGATGGTGGCAGGGGAAGAAAATAAAGCTTGTCAGGCTGCACTACTTGAAATGGCTGAGCTGAATCCCAGCCCAAACAATTAATTCCACCCTGGAAAACCATGTGCACACCCAGGACAGCCTCACACAGGCAGAGGAAATATCCCATGTCTGTGTGGCCACAGGCGTGGTCTCTGTGATCTCCTGGTCTGCCACCTCCAGCCTCCTGCACAAGCTCAGGCAGGCGCAGCTCAAAGGGGATCAGTGGAAATTGAAAACACAGTCACATCTTCTGGGCACCGAAATGGATTGTGGAAGAGAGGGCTGGGGCATAGTGATGGCCTCTTTACCCAGCAGACGTTTTCTGCAGTCTCATGGCCCAGGGAAATGTGCCACACTGTGGGAATTCCTGTAGCAGGAGGGGAGGAGGAGTTGTTTTAAACAAAAAGAAGGGATATTCAGTCTAGATACAGCAATTAAATTCTTTACAATGAGGGCAGGGAAACAGTGGCAGGGGTTGCCCAAAGGGGTAGTAGATGTCTCACCCTGGGAAAATTCAAGGCCATGTTGGACAGGGCTCTGGGAAACCTGATGCAGTTGGAGGTGTCCCTGCAGGGGGCTTGGAAACAAATGAACTTTAAAGGTCCCTTCCAACCCGAAGTATTTTATGTTTCTTTTAAATGGGCAGACTGCTCAGCTACAGCAGAGCAGGTTTGGCCTTTCAGTAGTTTGTGGTGAATAGGGGCAGACTGCCAGCCTGGGGGAATTTTGGAGTCTGAATAGACCTTGAGGGGTTTTATGGGGTTACAGTGGCTCTTTAGAGCTGTGTGAAGTGAGGCTGAGAGGACAAGGGGAATGCTAAAGAGGAAGAGCAAATTTGCACATCTTGTTTGGGCCTCCGTTAGCACATCCTTTCCACAGGATCAGGGCTCAGCTGCCCAGCTGCTCTGACATCCCTGTGGCATGCAGGGCTGTGCAAGTGCTGGATCTGGACACCCTTGTGTCATCTGGAGAGGGTGAGGGACAGCCTGGGGCCAGGCACCCAGAGCCCTTCCCACTCAGCGACCCCTGGGACTTGGGGACACTGCTCCAAGTGACCTGTGGGACACAAATGTTCTTGTTGCAACACTTCTCAGTTCACCCTGTGTGAGAGGGTGAGGATTTTATCTGCCCTGAGCTGGGAGATGATTCCTGATGTCGCTCTGCCCTGGGGAAGGAGCACCCTGAAGGGGAGACAGTAAATGCATCCAGGGACTTAAGGACGGACAATGAGTGTGATGGATAGGAGGAGAAGAGTACAAATATTAATATTTTGTCAGGTGCTGGATGCTTCAAGGTATCTGTGTACAGCCTTTGGAGATGAGTGCCACTGACCCTCCTGGCACATCTGGAGCTGGTCACCTGGGGGTTGTGTGTGTCCAGCGCGCCCAGCAGCTGCATGGCTCGAGCAGCTCAGGTGCAAACTCTTGGTGTCCATCTCTCTGCTCACCTGACCAGCATGAGAAGCAGGATATCCCTCACCAACACCTCTGGCTCATCCCAGCCTCCAGCATTGTCTGTCTCCAAGCTGGCAGAGCAAAGCTGCCTTTCAGAGGCTGGGCAGATGCTCATGCCAGGCAGCTTTGATCAAAGCCCTTGTTTTGTTGTCAAAGGCAGGGTAAACAGCTGGACATGCACCTGCTGGGGAGAAGCTTTTTCCTCCTTTCTCCGATCTCAGCCAACTTCAGCACAACTGGGACAGATCATTTTGCCCACATTTGTGGCCGTTTCAGGAGGGAGATGCCTTTTTTTCAGGATACTGAATGAAGTGTCCTCACAGTCCCCACTACTGCTGGGTTGGGCAATCAGTTTGTGATCCTGGAGAACACTGAGATCTTTGCCCTGGGGGCAGACTTAGAGGTGTGGGGTGCATGAGGAGATTTTGCCTGAAAGTACCAGGCCCTTACATAAATAACTCGATTTCTGGATCTCCAGGGGCTGCCAAGGAGTTCCTGCACAGTGTGGGGCAGGAAGTTTTACCCACCAAAGCTCTCATTCAGGTATGCTCTGCTCGCGCGAGCCGTTAGCAAGGAAGTGGACGATTAGTGGATCTATATCCTGGAGTCTCTAGTACTGGCAACGATATTCTGTACATCAGGCAGGCAGTGGTACATAATAGTCACGAAAAGCGAGCTATGCTTGACGTGCACACGCCGATAGTGACCCACTCTATCTATGGAGATACTATGATTGTCAGTACCGACAGCATGCATTATTATGGAAGCCAGATTCAGACATCTATAGCGAGCGTACAGAGGAGGTAGCAGATCAGTTCGTATCAGTTAAGAACAGAGGAGATATACCAAAAAAATTAACTGATCACAATAGTATCAGCTTTGAAGAGTGAGGTATTTCTGTGGCTGAGCTAAGGCTGAGAGTCCTTGGCTCAAGGAGCAGGATGAAGCAGCCACGTCGCCTGCTTTTCTGAAACCAATCTCCCCCAGCTTTGTGTCTCCCTACTGAGGCTCCTCTCCTTTCCCCTTCTTTTTTTTTTTTCCTTTTCTTCCTAAGGAAAAAAAAAAAAAAAAAGAAATGCAGAACAGAGCTGGTGCTGTTTCCCAAAGTGTTTCCCCCAGGGTCCTTGTTGCAGCATCAAATTTCCTTTGAAATGGCTATGTGAGAAACACAGTTTCTTGGGTCACTTCCCAAATGAAAAAAGAAAAAAAAGACAATAAAAAATGAAATGGGAAAATAAAATTCAACATATGAAGAGTAGAAGCCAAATCACAGCAGCTCTCTGTCCCATTTAATCCTTGATCCTAGGGAGGAGACTGAAAGTGTTGTTGGGAACAGTGATTTTGCATTACCATGTTCCTGCTTCTAAATGTCTTCCTGGCTCCCTCCCTGGATTAGCCTTTTTGCCCTTTTTCCATTTAAATTCCACTAAGATCTGGGGCATTGACTGTTCTGCAAACTGAGTGTAGAAACAGACGGCTGACTGGAAGCAATTCCTGGAGTGTATTCCAGACCACCAAAGCCACCCAGGGAAGAGGACAAGCTCCTCTTTAAACACTTGTTTGTGATTTGGAGGAGGACAAAGCTGATTATTATGGGTATGAGGACTGGTATTTCTGTCTTTGCCATCTGCCTCTGCTCCTAACCAGCCCTTGGTTGTCATCTCTGTACCAGGAAAATGGGAACACCTCCGCTCTGTGCCCTGTGTCCCTCTGTCCCTCTGTCCCACCCAGCTGCATGCACCCCTGATTCCTCAGCCGCTGCGCTTGAAGGTGCAGTGACCTTCTGAAAGCTGCAGCCTGAGATCTCCACAGGACATCAGCTGTCTCCTAACATTCCCGAACTTTTCCTGGTGCCTGCTGACATGTGAGAAGCTTTCTGCCACCTGGCCCTCTTGGCAAGCAACAGGCAGAGTCTGTCCCGCTTTGATCTGCTACGCACGACGTTTGACCAGGAGCGGGCTGACGTGCATCCGTCTGTTTCTGCCAGAGCTGATAGAATAAGGCAAAGGATTCAGTTGGCTGGGGTCAGCACTCCAGACCTGCACAAACTTCTGCTTGAACTCTGTAGACAGGCCTGCAAAGTCTGCAAAATCAAGGGCAAATAGGTTTGGTTTGTTGGTTTTTTTCTGCTCAGATATTTATTTTCCCCAAACAGAACCTTTATTTATACCAGTGCTGGCTGATAGAATGGGAAAGCACCAAGAAAAGCACCAGATGGACTATCCAGGACAGTTTTCCTTGGGCTTTGTTTATATCACACTCGAAAAATCTGTTTTCATGAAGGTTGCCCACCAAGGAAATGCAGAACACCCAGCTTCAGTGAGACCTGAAAGTCGATGGCTCTGCTGCTAAATTGGCTTCTCCCATGCACACAGAGACTCAGCTCTGCTTGCTCTGCCTCACAGTTTCTTTTGAGTGATTTTGTCACATCTGGGAACCTCATGGCTACCCTGAAGCTTCATTTTCTGGTCCAGCAAAGCTGGGCCCCTCCTGACCGTGCTGGTGGTTGTGCTGGGGGGAGATCCCTGAATCCTGATCCCAGCTCACCCTATGAGGCCACAGTTTGATTCAACCAACCCGACACATTCCCCTGCTACAGCTCGCAGTGCACCCCCTCTGCATTTTGCAAACATCCCATCAGTCGGGGCACATTTTGTCCAAAGGGGTAGTTTTTATGTAGGTGCTGGTGGTGTCCTGGTCACACTGGCCACATTTGTGCCTAACAAGCCCAGGTGAATCTCCCCCCACCAGACTTCTGAAAAATACCGGGATGAAATCTCTTTGGTGTTATAATTCAATCTCGGATTTTTTATATCCAAACAACCTGAATTTTGAAGCCAGAACATCAGTTGAAATAATTTACTGCTTCTCCAGACTAGATATCAAGCCCAAGGAATACTAAAAAGAAAAAAAAAAAAACCCTAACAAAGAATTTCATTCTGTCCTATACTTCCCTCTATGCCTCTGTTGTGTTTGTTAAAAAAGGATGGGTCTTTATGCCTTGTTGTTGACTGCATCAAACTGTGAAAAATAAATAGTGATCAAAACCAAATGTCATCTGTCTTTAATCAATGAACTGTTGAAAAGGACACAGAGTGCCAGGATGTTTGTGGAGTTGGGCTTAAATAGAGCTTGCAGCTTGGTGTGTATTTATGAAGGTGTTGACTGGAAGGTTTTAGACTCTGCAGCACATATTTACTTTGAGCATTTAGCAGCGCCACTCAGCCTGTTCCCATTGCATCCACTATGTCTGCATGGATGCCTCAAGCTCATTCCTGGCTGCCTGCATGGACAGTGCTGGTCCTCTCTAGCTGGGGCTTGAGAAAGCAGGCTGTGCATAAAACATTAAAAGTTCACTGAAGTACAATTCCTTGGATACATCATCCCCTCGGAGGGAATAATCATAAAACTGAAGTGTTTCTGCCATTGCTGGATGGCCTCCAAAGGAAGTTTGGGAGCTTCACAGCACCTTTGGGTTCACCAATTTTCACAGATATTTTACTGAGGACTTTTACAAGACTGGTGTTTCTGTTCATCGTTGTGGGGAAAAGCAGTGAATTCACAGGCACAAGAAACCCAGCTGGCTGAACAGCTAAAAATACATTTGGCTTGGCATCCTCCTTGTGCACCAAGACTTTGCATAAACCTTCATTCTCCAAAGGAATGCATGTAGCTATGAAATCAGAGCTGCCCTTTTGTGTCGCTGCGGGCCCCAAAATGAAATCCATCCCTGCATGTAGCATTCTTGGAAGCTCACCGGAATAAAACTATGAGATCAGAAACAAGAAAGTTGCTGGCTATGAAAGCACCTCCTATACATGGAATCATCACGTGGGAGGTGCACAAGTTTCAGACCGTTTGCTCAGAGACCACGAGAAACGCGCATGTCCACGCTTTGTGAAGGCCACGAATCAATGCAAAACCCTTTAATTCTTGTTATTCACCAGTTGCAACTTCCTTCTGACATCTTGTCTGGTCTCTAAAAATGGCAAGCTGGATCGATAAGCCATCCTACAACAGTGAGCACCCTGACCCCGAGAGCAGTATCAAAGAATGTGCCATTACTTTACCACTCTGTCATTTTGTCAATGTCAGCTTGAATAATGACTCCTATCTTGCATCAAATGCAGTCTACCCTGAAGTTCATTCACCATTAAGATCGTGTCTGCAAGGAGAGTGCAAGCTCAGCTCTGAAACCCCATCCCAAGGAGGACGTTTGTTTTGCTGTTGATGCGGTACAGCACCCAGCCATACATCAGCCCCTATGAAACACTCGCGGTCGAAGAGCAGCCATACCAAACTTTCAGGTACCCTCAGCCCGTTCCCATGCCTGTTTTGATCATGGCCAGGCATTTCTGCTGAGTTTGATTAAAAATACAAGAATGGGTGCACTCAGACAGACAAAAAATCCATTATGACACTCTCCTGTTTCTGGCAGTGGCCAGCAGTAGATGCCCACATGGAAAGCACAAGAACAGGGCAAGGATATAGTGATATCTCCCCTGAGCTCTCTGCCAGGCTCCAGCATTTTCTATCACACAGACATCCTGATGCAGGTGAGCATGTTTTGCTTAATGGCCAGCAGCAGCTCCCTCCTCCACGAATTTGTCCAGTCATCTTCTAAACACGTGTACTCTCTTACTGCCCACAGCATCCTGAGGTAAAGAGATCAGCAGCATAATTACATGTTGTGGGAGAAAATGCTCCCTTTGCTTTGAATTGTGATTGACACAAGCTGGGTGCTGTGGCTGGAACAAAATGGCTGCTGGAACAAAAACATTCCACCTGTGTGAAAAGCTTGATCACTCAGGAATGAGTGCATTTGTGCTCCCGTCATTTAATTTCAAATGTCACAGGTCAATGTTCTGCATTATAACCAGTGATGGAGCTCCATTTGAAGCATTATTGTGTGAACTATTTAAAATGTCGAAGGGGGATAGGCACATCGTACCTGTCTATCACATCAAGATGGAAAGCCAGTTTGAATAAATTAACCATGATTCGAACCATCCATTTCAGACTCAATGACTGGGGCTGAGCTGACTGGGTTTTATTCCTTCGATGTGCTGAACTTTTGTCTGTAACGATTCTAAAACTGTGTCTGTCAGCTACAGCTTGCTTTATGATAGTTATTTCACCTACAATTTCATCTCACTTTGCCAAAGGTTTCTCATGCTCCTTCAGCTAGAGCCTGATAAAGCGTCTTCTGACATCCTTACAGGCTGAACAGCCACACAGAAATTGCAAACAAACCAAACTGACTGTCATTATTGAATAGTCCTCAGACACACAGATTGGGTAAAGTCATATTAGCTGGAAAAAGCTTGAATTCCTAGGAAATCTCATAGGAGCCAGAATTATCAACACCTAAGGTCATTCTGAATCATTCAACAAATTGAGTCAGTCACCTGCAAGCAGGTACAACCTTTGTTACTTAACGTAACAAAATCTGTCTTGTCTTCCACTTGTTGCTAATGTAAAAGAGCATTTTCTCCTCCAGCTGGCTAGATTGTCTCCTGTCCTCACAAGGACATCCCAGCTAGTTCCTGGTCACACAAATCTGGGCTCCAAATGAATCCTATGAAATGGATGAGCTCAGTCAACATCAGGTGTTACATACCAGCAGAACTGTCCTGAGTTCTGTTATAAAATATCTGCGACCCTGAGAGAGCACTTCAGTCTTGAGCCTTACTGCAAACATGGAGAGGATTGAGAAAGGTGAGGTTAAAAAAAAAAAAAAAAAAAAAAAGAGGATTTATAGGTTTGATTATCTTAGATGGACACCTTTCCTGCTCCTTGACCAGCCTTATCCAGCTACATCTCTCTCTGCAAAGTGCAAAAGCTCTTGGAGGGTACATCAAAGGTCCTGCCTGGATGCAGCCAAGTGGTTCTGTACCCTTGTCTCTTGCCAATGACACCTGATAAAAACATTCTTCCTCTAAAATATGTGTGCTGTGACTTCAGAAAACATTTTCCCAAAGCTGAGAGGAAGTATGAATTTAACTGAGCAGGGGAGAAATGTGTATACACACACACATAAATACATATACACACACACACACATATATGTAGTGTTAATATATTTATGCATATATGTATAAGGAGAGCTCTAAAGGGGCTTCACAAAGGCCTAAACCCTATGGTTTCATAAGAAAAAGATCAGAACAATTTTGTCCAAATAGACATTTTTAGTTCACCATTGACATGAAGGTAGCAATTAGCCCTAGAATAGCACAGTAAAGCAAGGACATGAAGCAGAAATGCAAATCAGTATAAATTTTAAGATAGGAAGTACAGAAAAATGGAAAGGAGAAGAAAAAGGTGGCAAGGAAAGGTCCAAATTATTGAGCAGGAAGGAGTTTTCTAGGCTAATTAGGAAAAACAGAAATGTCAGCGATGTCATGGGCCAACCATGTGGAGACAGAAAAAAATGTGAATAATGATTTAGAGGCAGTAGAAACGTTCAATAAATGTGTTTGCTCTGAGTTTGGAAAGAAAGAAGAGGATGTGTTTATATCACACAAGGATGTCGAAATATTTTCCACTCTACTAGCAACCAAGAAGGAAGTTAAGCAACTTCTTCTAGGGATAAACACATTTTATACGAACAGGATCTGCAAACTTGCAGCCAAGCGTCTTCCTAGAACTGGCTGAGGAAATTTCTGACCCTTTGACTTCGGTCTTGGATAACTCCTGTAGCACTAGGGAAATTCCAGAGGAGTCGGAGAGCTCTCATTGTGTGCCAGTATTAGAAAAGAGAAAGTGGTCTGACCCCAGCAGCTCTAGAGTGGCAAGTCTGACATAATCTCATCACAATAATGGGAAAACTAATACAGGAGTCAATCAAAACAGAATTAATGCATGGGGACATAATTAGGGCCAGTTAACACAGACTAATAGAAAATAGGACTTGTCAAACACTCCTTGATGAGATAAAAAGTTGGGATGATAAAGGTGACTATGCGAATGTAATATATTTAGACTTCTATAAAGCTTTGACTTTGCAGCTCATGACAGTTTGATTAAAAAATTGGTGTGATGCAACATCCATGAAGCGCTCCCTAAATGCATTAGGAAGTGCTAAGTGATCTGCTCAAACGTAGTTGTTTATGAGG
This sequence comes from Malurus cyaneus samueli, assembly GCA_009741485.1. NCBI lineage: Eukaryota > Metazoa > Chordata > Aves > Passeriformes > Maluridae > Malurus > Malurus cyaneus. The sequence goes on along the minus strand of CM019236.1, from coordinate 7,168,724 downwards.
CATCAAGGGCAGGTGGGGGTGTTTCTGAGGAGGCAAGGTCTGTAGGAGTTGGTAGGAAGCCTGGCATGACTGTGTCTTGTCATTCATAATCTGGGAGGAAAAGCAAAATTGCTGGTAATGAAGCTATTGGCTGACACGAAGATGGTCAGTGCTTACAAGGACAGGACACACATTCAGAACTAAAGGGAGTGTCCTCCCACAGGAAGAAGGGAATTTAGGATACTGGTGCTATCTCTAGAGAGCAGAGAATTGGGAAGAAAAAAAATGGAGAGTTTGTAACGGGCAAGCAATTTCCTATTTTGATGGCAGATTTATTGCATAATATTTGAATAGAGAAACAAGATATAAGATATAATGAGCAGAAGCAAGAATAGGAGCAGGGAAGGTGTTTTAACTTTGAGAGTGGTCAGTGAAAATGCACCTGGAATGCTGCAAACAAAATCAACCCTGGATGGAAGAGATGAAGGGTCCCTTTCTTGTGAGCTTAGGGCTGGGCATGAAAGAGCGCAGTGAGTGACTCCTTTGGCACAAGGCTTTCTCTCCAAGCAGGACTGCAAGTTTTCTGAATTTCTGTCTCCGGCCAGAGGACAGGAATTCTGTTTATTTTCTCCATTACCCACTGAAGCAGGTGGCCTAAGTCTTGCCCTCAGTTCTCCTTAGGTTATTGATAACAAGATCAAGAGACATGTTGCAGCAGCACGTACACTTCTTAGAGAGGATAATGTGGCTTTTGGTAAAGATTTTCAGGAGCTGTTCAACACAGTGAGAAAAACATGGCAGGGGCTGTGTCAAGAACCTCAAGTCAACTTCAAGTTTGGAAATAAATCTTGATTTTGAATTCTAGATGGGATTGAGAGAACACAAAAGAGAAATGTATAACTTTCTGTCTTCTGATGTCCTTAGCCACAGGATACTGCCTCAGAAAAGGTACTTTAACCAACTGTACATTACCGACATTAACTCAGAATGAAAATATATTTTAAAGATTCTTGGTAAAGAACTCCTTAAAACGCTGTGCATTTCTTAGCGTGTTTGTCCAGGAGAAGATTCCTGGACTCCTATGACAGGAATTGACTTAGCCCTCCAGTCCTTTTTAAGTGTCAATTTTTCAGTTGTCTGTTTCAGGAGCAGTGAATGAAGTTTCCATCCAAGCAGGTAAAAGGAAAAAGGAAAAAAGAAGAAAGAGAGGAATAAGGACCAGTGGGAAGAGACAAAAAATGGATCAAAGGATGGATTATAAGCTTTTTAAAAAATAGATCAGATATGAGAAAGAGCAAAACAGTCAGTGTCCTTTACACTGTGTTTAGCTGGGTCACATTCACTTGTGGTGTGGCACAAGACACAATTTACCGTGTGGTTCAGCTCCCCAGGTGAGGACTGTATCTTCCTTTCCCAGTGGATGCCAAATGCGCAAATTCAAGATGCTGAGGGGCATGGGAAGTGCTCTCACTGCTTCCCCTGAGCATTTGTTTTGAGCTCTGCTTGGTAGTGATGTTTGCAGCTGTTGTTTTGCAGCCTGTGTGAAATTTGCTGGTGGCCCTTGTTTGGGTCCTGGGGAATTATCCGTCTGCACACCACCCACAAAGATCTGCACTCAAAGTCCACTAAATGCAGTTTTTGTTGATAATAGCAAGCCTGAATGTACAAAGTTGAACATCCTTGAGCTGCCCTTCCAGCTCTTCCCATGGAGCTTCACAGTTGGGGATAAAAAATGCTTCGTGTAGGTGTCAGCAACCGGAATCCAGGCGCCTGCATGCCGCCATACCACAGCAATTTCATTTATCTGGAAATTATTGCTTCATTTCACTGCCTACCGTAGACAAACAGTGCCATCTGAGATATCTCAGAATATCCTGGCCTTCTGCAAATGGGCTTACAAATGCAGTGCATTGCTTCTTTTGGGGTCAGAAGGAAGCACAAAGGGATCCCACAGGTCCCAAGTGAGTCTAAACTTTTCAATACTGTCAATGTAATTGGGATCATACTGGGATTTCAAACCCACCATGGATATGCATGCACCCAGCTCACATGCAGACACCCATACAGCAGACAAAAATGTCTAAACAACCAAGTAGAGAGTGATTCAGCATCACCAAAGGTCAGTGTCTAAGTCAGGATCGGAGAAATGGCTCTCTGGACTCCCACAGGAGCCCAGATACCCAATTCCTGAGTACACCTCAGAGACTTGAATGTCTACATCTGGGGTTTTACTTATTGCTTATGTTACCCATGGTTTGTAGGCTCCCTGAATAGCACACTTATGGGGCTATCCATCACTCACAGAATCACTGAAGTTGGAAAAGACATCTAAGACCATGGACTGCAACTGTTAATCCAGTTAATCCACTGCCAGCTCCACCACTAAACCATGCCCACCAGTACCATGTTCACACATCTTTTGAAAACCTGCTGGGATGGTGGCTCCACCACTGCCCTGGGCAGCCTGGTCCAGTGCTTTCAATGAAAACTTTTCCTAATGGAGGTTTTTGCTAATATTCAAATTAACCCTTGTCTGGCAGAGCTTAAGGTCATTCCCTCTTGTTCTATCCCTTGTTACCTGGGAGAAGGCACTGACCCCCCACCTGGCTGCAGCCTCCATGCAGATTGTAGAGAGCAAAAAGTCTCTCTTGAGCCTCCTTTTCTCCAGGCTGAACACTCTCAGCCACCCCTCACAGGATTCGTGCTCCTGATCCTTCTCCTCTCCTGTTTCTCCCTCCTTCATTCACAGGTGCAAGGTACTGACCAGCAGTGGCCACCAGAAATCTTAAATGTCTTCTGAAGGCAAGAATCAGCCTACCCACTTTAGGATTCTCCAGGGAAAGCTTCTGTCGTGCCTGCTGCCGTGATGCCGTTGATCTTGGATGTGGAAGGTGTCACCTAGTCACTGGGTCACTGTGCCACCCTGCTTGCTCAGCTCTCTCGTGGCTCCCCTGCTCTGGACAGTGTCCTTCCATTTTTGGGAAGACAGTGGTCGCTCAGGAAGCTGGGAATCTGGAGTCAAGGCACCAGTTTGCTCCAAAGGACAGGAATAAGAACAAACAGCTGTCAGAGCACATCCCTGACACTCCCTTGTGCAGTCCTGGGAGGGAAGGCACTGAATACCATTCGTACCTTTAAAAAACGGGAGGGAAGAGAGGGACGAGTGCCTGAAGGAGGCGTAGCAACAAATAGGTATTCATCCCTTCTCACCAGAGGTCTTAAGTACTTTATTTACCTCTGGTGCAGAGGCACGGGAGCCAGAGAAGTACCACACCTCTTCAGGCTGGGACTGAGCATTTTAATGCATATGAACAGCATGCTGACTTCATTAAAGCATTCGATTAACACCGGAAAGGACCCACTCCAGCAGCTGCATTTATCACTAGGGCTATGGCATTTTTAGAGAGAGTGATTTGGTAGGCCTTAGCATAAAAGAATAGATGAACCTACCCTGGAGGGAAAAAAAAAAAATGAAGATGTAGCTTTTAATAGACCTGTAAGTGCACTGTGAATATTTATTGTGTCCATGCTTCCAGTAGGGGCTCAGTGAGGTAGGGAAAAGGACTGGGACAAGGTGGTGGGCAGGATCCCTCAGCAGTGCCTGCCCATGTCCTTAGGTGTGTGTTGGTGCCAGTGCACCAGGGCTGCCACACCAGGCTCTCCATCAGCTCTGCAGAATAAGACAATCTGAAGAATTCTGTCTTATTCTCTGAAGAATAAGACAATCTTGCTGTCCCAATCATCAGCAATATGAGAACCAAGGACATCCTGAGCCAGCGATGATATATTGGTAGTGACTGATTCTCCACAGAGCCATTCTTCCACAAATTTGTTCCTTCCTTCCGTTTCATCCCCACTCTTCATCTCTCCCCAGGCTCACCACCACTCTGCAAAACAATGAGCGCTTTTATTTATTTTTTACAGTATTTTTTATGCCTGTGAGTTTGGGAGCCTTCAAATTAATGGTCCTCAAAGTAAGTAATTACTGGAAGGAAGCTGGGAGAAGGAGAGAAGGGAGAAGAGAGTTAGAGGCAAGAGATTGCCCTTTGGGAATGGGAGAACTCAGTGTAGATTATCTGAGAACCAGTTTAACAGCTGAGACTGTGATTAGAGTGTGTGTCCATATGTGAAGTTGTGAGTTTACTGGAAACTAGACAGTGGTGGTTTCGCTAGAAAGTCCCTAATAAAGCAGAAATAACTAGGACCACATTTCCAAAAAGAGCATTTTTAACAGCCTGCTTGGGGAAAGTGGAGATGGAAGAGTACTTCACTTGGAAAACACCAAAAAAAAATTTTACATGGAATGTTCATTAATCTCTGAGACTGTTAGGTCGAATTAGGATAAGAATCTATCATAAAGCGGTGAAACAGAAGGACTTTAGCCAATTCCAAGGCAAATCTAGTCCAGCTTGAATGTTGAAGATTCTGCCAAAGGTTTCTGCATGTACATGTCACTGTAACAAACACAGTTTTTAATTGGTCTCTCTGCCCGTATACAGGGGCAAACGTGTAGATGCAAGATCTCTTCTTTTTTTTTTTTTTTTTTTTTTTTTTTTTTTTTTTTTTTGTTGTTTTAAATTTATATGCATTGCTAAAGATGTCATTTTCTGTAATGCTCCCTGCCTCATTCTCTCATATACATGACCTTTAATAAGCAGGACTACGTTTTGACAGCAAGGACTGTTGAAAAACACAAGGAAATCCTGGCTGGATTAAATTTTTAGTCCATTTCCATCCACTGCTTACACTCAAGTTGTACGTGGATCATAAACTAAAGATGGCAATTTGGGAGGCAATTTTCTTGAATTGCAGGTACAGCAGGATCAGGAAAGTAATGGCAGATCAGACGTTTGACATGTAAAACACTTAAACTACCGTTATATTTAATGATTTTTATTCATTCACTTCTTTTCTCTCCCTCTCTCTTTTTAATGTCCATGAATGAGGGAAATGAAACAAAACAAAACAGCATCAACAACAAAGGAAAATAACAGGTTAACACCTTATTGATAAAGAGCTTTGCTGGCTTTGCAGTTCTCAGTGGAGTCTTTTCTCCCCCATTGAAAGAAAAATCTCATTGAAGCACCTGCAGGTGCGTAGGCAAGAGCTCAAGAGCTCCCAGGGTTGCTGCAGCAAGGTCACCTCATTTCCCATGGAGAAGAAGGGTAAGTGATGTACGAGGATGGCGCTGGGCTGTGCTGTTGCTGTAGTTCTTCTGGTCTGGCTGGAGTTTGTAAATCAGGACTTTTCCTCATGTTTCACACTTCAAAAGGGAACGGTATAGGCAGCACTTTTTTTTGTATTTAATAAAGATTACGTGGGGATATGCCAGACAGGTTGTCAAGCTTGCCCTGACTGTGGTGGTGAAAAAGGAGAATGAAATTCAACAGCAGAGCAGCTTCATGTGCTCAGGAGCTGGGAGTGCACCTCTTGAGCAGTTTCCATCTGTACTGAAAGCATAAGAGCGCCCAGGTGCCACAGAATCAAGATTTCTTACAGGATGTTTCCCTACTCACCCACATCAGTCGTTTCTGCAAACCTCAACTGCTGTGAATGTGACCTGAATTCGAAACAGATGCAGTTGTCCAGAAACTGGGATTCCCTTACGGGAGGAGCACTGTGTCCAAGGTGCATGCAGTTTTTAAGGAGACAGTTGGACTTTTTGGCAGCTCTCCAGGGGAGAGCAGTGAAAACCACGTAAGATAAGATCAAAGACACCAGGACCTTTTAGTTTTGGAAAGAGAAGCCCAAGATACAAGTATAGATTTTAAATATTTAAAAAGCTGCTTCAAATAAGAAAGGAATTCTCTATCGGCACTGGGAATGGAACAAGTTCTGGTGCAGGAAGAAGGTTCAGATTAGATGTTAGGAGACCTCTAAAACTAGGAATAATGAAACACTGGGATAAGCTGTGTGAGGAGGAAAAAAAATCTTCATTTCTTGAGGTATCTCCAAAGCGGTTAAACACACACCTGCCTGGGATGGGGAGAATCCTGCCTTGAGGCAGGAATGGACACTTGCTCTCTCCTAACTCTACCCTTTCTTGACATTTGACTTTTGCAGTAGACAGAGAAAGTGTGCCTTCCTAAAATAAACCGTTTTGGCTGGGGAGCAGTGTTATTACTGGCCCTCCTTTCCATCAGATGATTTTTCCACAGCAACTACTTTACAAATACACAGAACCCACTTCTTCCATCAGGAATTGCCTGACCTGACCTGGCCTGAAGGCAGGGATTGTATCATGGCTTAGCTCACTGGCAGTGCCTCCTGGAAGCTTCTGGATCCTGGATGCTCGGAGTCACCTGGTTCCAGTGAAGTTCCAGGCAACGATGACGATCAGGGCAAGCAGAATTGGGCCTGTGTTTCGTTATGAAGTGCTATTAATTAACCCAAAGCTGTGACCCGACAGACACAAACCTGCCTGAGCTGTCTTCCTCCACTGAACCCAGCAGGGACAGAAATCTCCACAATTCAAATCTGGAGCTCAGGTCAAGGGTGAGTTGGGTGCTGCATCCTGCATGACAGGCACTCCAAAACCACACAGGGACCTTTCAGGGGCTGATACCCCAGCAAACAGCAGCATTTATTCAGTGCTCCCCATGCACAAGGCACAGGGCAGCAATGGCTGGAAATGAGAGGGACAAGGCATGAGCATCCCACAGGGAATCATACACAGCACAGGGACTGGGAGGTTGGCTCACTTGAGCACACGGAGCATTCCTTATGCAAGCACTGATTTCCTGGGTCAGCGGGCACACACGACAGGATGCCTGTGCACCCCAGGAACACACACAAAAATAAACACATACTCACCCCCAGCATACAGAAACAGTCATTACGTTTGTGTACACGCAGAGGCAATGCCTGAGAGCTGGCCAGGAACACAAACGAGTCACAGTTGTTGTGTTTGCAGGCAGAATTGAGCTTCATACACACATGAATATTATTCATTTGTAGACTCTGCCACCATGTACCCAAAGCCCCTTTCCACTGCCCTGCATTTGCTGGCTGTCTCTGTAAGACCCTTACATTCTACCGACACAGACAAATCCCTGCAGTGGCAGGCATGGGGAGCCTTGGCAGCATGACCTGTTTGTCCGAGTGACGTCCTGAATAAGCCCAGCAAAATTCCCACATGGGTATAGGAGCCTGCGGCTGGTAGTCTGATAGGGTAATGTGTTTCCTGCAGCATTAATAGCTTTAAAAAATCCTAACTGTCATTTAGATGAAAGTTGCAGCTGAAGAGTCAGGAAATTCCCAGGTGAATGCTACATGGGCCAGATTGAACTCTGCCTGTGTGCAAGTCCAGCGTGAGAGGGTGAACGGGATGGAGATAGCCAAAGCTGTAACATTGCTGAGCAATTCGATTCCCTCCTGGGGCTCCCCAGCTCAGCGGGAAAGTTTTCTGTGTTGACATGAGCACCATTTATTTTGGCTGTGTGATGCTGTCTCCAACACCCCCGTGGATCCAGCTGTGTCAGGAGAGGGACTGCGCACGCAGCCCAGTGTTCCCGCTGGGCACCGGTGTCACAGCCTCTCCTGGCACTGATGGGAGGGGACAGTCCGATGGATGGGGTCAAACTGTCTCAGGGGCATACTGTGGAGCGGTTGACTGGCACAAATTCGGATTTTATCCTTGCTCATGCAAGTCTTGCTTCGTTAGCTGCACAACACCCAGCCTGTGTGAGGCAAAGCTGAACAGCAATTTGCCACTGCAGCTCCCCTTGGTTTCCAATCAGACCATTTACCTGGGAGACAAAGCCTGCCTCTAAGTGCCTCACTTCAGAAACCCCTGCTTGCAATGTTCAGCTGAAGCACTTCCATCACAGAAATTTCTGCAACCTGCAGTCTCAGCAGTGAGGCCGAGGGCTAAATGAGTCACAAAGGCTTGATTTCCCTGCTGCACTCCTGAGGAATAACATTTACTTATCAACCCCTACCTGGGGCTTTTCAAGGATTAATCACTAATGCAGCCAGGCTGGGAACAGGATGCAGCGCTGCTGTAAGCCAACCTGCTCCTTGCCTCTCAGAGAAGTTTTCTTTATGCTATGACCTGGTATTTGTTTTGGTTGTTGGGTCGGTGTTGTTCTTTTTTAAATTTTGCTCATTACAGCTCCATCCAAGCCCCAGGAACTGGTAGTTCTGTTTCAATAATAGTGAAACCCACCCAGTCCAGGTGGGTTTGTCTTTGCTGCCGTGACTTCTGCAGAGCAAGAAACTTTGGTTCCTCGGGGTTGGCTCTCAGTACGGCTTCTTTCACTGCCACTAAAGTCAGTCTCAAATATATATGAGAAATAAACCTGTTAAGACAGGAGAAAGCCAACAAAAAACAATCAGTGTTTGTTGAAAGGGAGAAAACCTGAACAGCACAACATTAATTCCCACCTTGGTGTCACAAGACACAGGAAGGTTTATGAAAAATAACCAAAGAATCGTTCTGTGAAGGGTGTGTGTTTGGCAAAAGCATCTCCTTTACAAAATATCCCCTGCTCTGGGATGCCAATTAGTTGTGACATGCAGATGCAGACGATGTTCAGCTGTGCCATTAGTTACTGTCCTGGGCAGTGGAGATGTGGAACTTTGCTTCAGAGGAAGGATTACTGAAGCAAGAGTAAAGTTCCCCTCTCTGTCTGGATTTGGATGGACATGCCAGCACGTGATAATCCTCTAAGGGCTCAGACAGTCTGCAGGGGCTCTCCTGAGCCAGTCACACATTGATTGAGGACACTGCAATTATGAGGGTAGTGGTCAGTGCCTCAGAGTCTCAATGAACATCAGTGACAAGGGCTCAAGCTCAGTTCCCTGAGCTAGAAGGTTTCTTGTTGTGGCAGTAAGCCACGCACAGGATCTGCCCTAAGCCACAATTCACAGAATTATAGAATCATTAAGGCTGGAAAAGGTCTTCAAGACCAAACTTTGACCAAATTCCAGAACTCCCACTAAATCATATCATGAACTGCCACATCTACTCCTTTTGTGAACACTTCCAGGGATGGTGACTCCACAGCTTTCCTGGGCAGCCTGTTCCAATGCTAAATCAATTTTTCAGTGAATAAACTTTTCCTAATATTCAGCACTACAGTATACCTATAATCCTGGGACAATCTACTGTAGCTCTTCTGCAGCAGTTCTGTGCCAGGACTTATTTCTCACAGTGCAGGTGACACAGTGCATCATTCTTTCACGTCGGCATCAGAGACCTCGAACAACCTTCTCTAGGCTGAGCTTCCAGTCGAGTCCTTAAAAGCAAGTGCTAAATAAGGGCTGCAAACTTCTGGCACGGTGGATGTGTTGATGTGGTTGTGGTGGGGGTGACCTCCAACCAGCACTAGCCTGTGGGAAATTCCTGCCGCACGTATGTAATCTGAGGAGAAACGCTGCGCTCTGCATGCAGAGCTTGCTTTGTAACAAAATCACCTTTATTCTGCTCTGGGCTGATGGGGTCAGCACTGCCTAAAGCTGGCCTGCCTGCGAGCTCTCAATTTGCAGATGTTCAGTGCCTGCAAGGATCAGAGCCCCACAAGAAAATCGAGCCCCAGTTCCCTCCCCTTTCTCCACGCTTTGGTACCTTTGCAGGATGACCATGAAGCTGTTGGAGATGAGCCAGCGGTTCAGAGCCAAATCAAAGCCAACAGCCCCAGACTGAAGCTCTGCCATCTTCCAGCATAACAGGCTGCCTGCAGGCAAGTTCAAACAAAATACTGCTACGGTGCCAATCTTTCAGCACAGGTACAAAGTACACATCATGGTTCAGTACAGATGTATCACACTCCGACATACAAATAACTGGTAGGCGACATGAAGGAACAAGCCTAAATAAATCTTCTGGAGGGAAAAATCAAGCTTACTTGGAGAAGAAAGCTGCTTCAAACTTTCTGAGAAGCTTTGCAGGAAGATGGGCTGGGCTCACTGGGAAGGAAGAAGCCATCAGGAGATCAATCTGCGTGACTGTGAATGGCAACAGTGGCGCAATTCACTTGTCTATTTCTATTAAATAGCTCAAGAGCTAGAAGAGAAGAGGCTGTTTAAATGTGTCCAGTTTGATTAAAGCTAAGTATGTCCAAGCAAGACAAAGCAAAAACACAGGCCATTAGACCCAAAGGCTAAACATCCTTGGCCTTATTTTGCCACTGAGGGCGAGCAGGTGCAGCTCTGATGAGGGTGACAAGAACTTCTGCCCACTTCTCCTCAGCTGGAGCTCATTCAAAGCCACTGATGGAGCTAAGGTTGCTTCTGGGTGGCTCTTTCTCTCTTTTCTGTTTTCTTCGACTGCTGTTTGTCTGTCTCGTATGTAGCCTGAGAGTCAGGTGAAGAAAGAACTACCAGGCATTGAGTGTACAAACAGAAACCACAATAAAGGTTTGTGTTGTAACTAGACACTCTTGACCCCACCAGGGTTTTTCAAAATAAGTAAGTGGATGGATGGATGGATGGATGGATGGATGGATGGTGATGGATGGATGGATGGATGGATGGATGGATGGACATATAAATATTATTCACAAAAAAAACAAACCCAAAACAAACAACCAACAACAACCAAAAAAAACAAAACAAAAAAAAAAACAAAAAAAAACAAACAAACAAAAAAAAAAAACACATAAAAACCTAAAAAAAGCCCAAAACCCCATAATAGCCAGCTAACCTCACAGGCACATATCTGAGCACTCCCAGCTGCAACGATCAATCCATATGCCAAGCACAAGTAACTGAGACAGATAAAGAGCAGATGCTGTGGAGCAGAGATTATATAGTGGACAAAGTGCTCAGGAGACCCTTAACCTGCTGGATAATAAGAGACTTCACCTTGCTTTCCACAGACATTGGTACCCAGGATGGGAAACTGATGCATTTAGAAGAGAAAACACAGTATCAGGGAGAGCCTCAAAGCCTTCTGTACTGAAGGCATTTACACTGCAACAGCAAACAGCCCAGGAAAGCCATTGTTAGCAGCCAGTGTTGATGGGAAGCTAAATTAACTATTTCTGGGCATGTCACAGATCTGAAAGATGGCATGGCAGAACAACTCCTGTAAAGTTTTGGTACTCAATCTGACATTTTCTAAATTTTCTAAACCACCTTGGATGGTTGTCTGCTGCCCCAGGTGTGAGTGCAGCTTTCTCTAGGGAACATTGCAAACTAGGAGAGAGGAGAGTGCTGCGTTTCCCTACTGTGTCCACCTCAGCACATGCTTTAGATGTTAGTTCTGCTCCTTCCTGTCATGGTCAAAGCCTGCCAGGTTGTTGTTTTCACAGTGAAGTTCATGGAAGGATTGATCCCTCTAAGCATAGCACCCCTCTTCCCCAAAGCAGGAGCTGCCTCAGCCCTTTCTGGTCACGGAGAGCACAGAGCATCAGGGTCAGCGAGGGTTTGCAAATTGAGCTGGCTCTTCTTGGGAGCTGGTACTGTCTGCCCTCCCATGACAGCAGACATGGAGCCAGCCTGGTGGTGTGTGTTCTGTTAGCTCCCCAGTGCCTTTACAGGACAGTTTGCATAGTCTTGGTCTCATTGCAGTGCTCAAGGGCTGCCTGCTCAACCCATCCTTACTTCTATAGCTTAACCCCAGCAGTGCCTTAATGAGCTGTAGCAACATCTCTGCTGCAAGGGCTGAGCAGTGATGTGCAACTGCGTGGGCTTTTCATCTCTGTAGTGCAATTAATCCTCTCTGGGGACCGTGCTGGATCAGTGGCAGAGGTGTGTGCGTGGCTGTGAGGCTGTCAGTGAGGACAGACCAGACTCGGCAGCACTAGGTTAATGGCCGGACCTGATGATCTCAGAGATCTTTTCCAGCCTTACTGATTCTTTGATTGAAGAGGTGTTTCAGCATCTTGGGGTATTTTTTCAGCCCCAGGGATGTTGTCGTTGCCTGAGCCTGACAGACTGAAGCAGACACACAGGTTTCTCCTTGATCCAACAATCTGAAAACCATGCAGAAAGCCAGAGAGCCCAACTGGACATCAGCCACTGAATGAGTCCGATGGTCCTTACTAAGGACACATGTCCCTGGGTTTGCAGAGGCTCCTATGACCATCCTGTCCATGTGTCCATCCTGCTCTGCTATGCTTGCCCAAGCTAATCACAAATGTTGCTTGCCTTTGCACAGAGCAGAAACAAACATATCTGTTTGTCAGGAAAGAACAAATAGTGTCCATGGGCTGCATTTGGTTATCCCAGCTTCCCAAAGAAAACCCTGCAGATGATCCCAATCTGTGAAGTGCACATAAATTCCCTTTGGACAGGAATGTCCCAGTCCACAAAAGAAGTTGTTCAGAGGCCTCCACACAGAGTAGAGGTTGCACAACATCACACAAATGATGCTGTGAAGCAGTGATAGCCCTGGGGGATGATAAAGCTTTGCCATCCTCGATGATAAACACCATTGGTGGTTGCTTAATAGGTAATGTGGGATTGGCACAGTCCCAGGGCAGATGTAACACTCCTGCAAGTATGTGTATGTGTGACTTCCCATAAATCCACGTCTGACATGAGGACCTTTGTGAACTGGATTATAAATAATTAGCTGGACATGTCTGTATTTCTTTTTGCAGTACCACCGTCATTAGGACAAAAGTTGAGGTCTCCTGCTTGTGTGGTGCTGTGGGTTGCATGTCCAGAAGGGGCAGGTGATGGTTCAGGCAGCATGACCCCTCACTGCAACCTGTCCAGACATCCTGTAATGAGTCTGGCACTTTGTGCTCAGCCTAGCCCATCATATCTGAAGAAATCCCTAGAAGGTTAATGCAATATAACCCTTGGCAGCTTGTTCCTGATATAAATTAGGTCTTATTTTGAGGAATTTATGATTAAAGTGAATAAAGAACAGTCATCTTTCCAAATATAAACTGAAGGTAGTCTCTGATTTATTTCTCATGATGCATTTGGTCATGTTCTGTTGTCTTTGCGAATCTGTATTTTTATTGCATTGAGATGGTTCTCAGGTTTGGGTTACATTTCTAATAAATATCCGATGCCATGTTGATTTCCTGTATCATATTTCATTAGTCTTAGGGAGGAATGGAGCACCACTTTTATAAAAAACAGCAGCCTTAAAAGGAGTTTTTCTGCCTTTAGCAAGTGATAGCTGGCTCTCTAACAGTGCTGGTATTGTTAAAAGCCTTACAACCTGCCTTCGCATGGACTTGGTTATCTCAGGATAAAGGTGCCTTGCCGGCGTAACCATTTCCATGTGTGAAGAGGAATAACTCCAAAACTGTAAATCAAGGTTTTTAGTGGTGTAGCTTTAACTGGTAAAAATCACACTGCTAATAGAGACGTGGTTGAACTAGGGGAAGAAAGCTCAGTGTGGAGAGAAAAGTTCCTGTTGTGGAAGGTAGCTGTGTAAAAAAAGAATTTTAGGATTGATATCATACTGGAGTATCTGCTTTGTTTATCGGATTGAAAAAAGGCTTTTCTGCCTCAGGACTGGGTCATGTGGCAGCAAAAGAAAATGGATTCATTCCCTCTGAGTGCTGGGGTGCCAAGGTGGGCTCAGGACCAGGTCCCCTGTGTTTGTCTCAGGCATATCTGCCCAAACATGAACACCAATGCATTTCCCACCCCGCCTCCACACAGAAAATCCTATGAAGTCTGAAGATTATCTTTTGTGGCAAAACCCTCATGCAGAAGAGGAATCTTCCAGGACTTCTGACATTGAAGGGACAGAACAATGTATGATGGCAAAGGCATGAGGGTAAAATGTGGTGGCAGCCCCCAGAGTGGGACAATTCCCTGCAGAGACTACTCAGCTCAAGGTCTGAGCCTGTGTTTCTCTCACCACTGTGCATCTCCCGCACTGCACGACAATAAGGAACTGAAATCTTTGTTATTCAAATATCCTCCCCATGATGAACTACATTATCCTTCGTATTTTCAAGGATCCCTCTTTTAGAGCTATCTCTTATTTCATTAATGCAGTTGCTGGAGATGAAATCCCTTCTTCCTTAATTGCTGTGCTCCAACCATCCTTGTTACTCATCATGAAAGAAGCAGACAATAATCCTAATATCCTCCTTTTTTTGTCGCCATTGCTTAACAAGAAGAGCCTTGAAATCATTGCCCCTTATTTCCCAGACCTAGCCAGCCGATAGGAAATAATTAACTCCTATCTGTGCTGACGGAGCGGTGGCTGGTGTGCAGCCAGTTCCAGGTAGTTTGTTATTCCTGCTTTATCGCCTGCTGCAGAAGGGAGGCTGCAAGATTATTGAGCAAAGCTCTGCCTGCGTGTTTATCAATGCAAGTTTGAAAAAACAGTGTTAGTAATGATTTAATTTTATTTTATCATTTTCTTAAATAAAAGGTATTGTTTAGTCTCAGTGATGCAAATGACAGATCTTCTCGGACTCGTTTCATTTTACAAACAAGATTGTCTTTGCCGCAGCCCGTGCTATGGCAGATGATCACACAGAGATCATCCCAGGAGATGCAGAAAGCTGGGAGCTGCTCAACAGCATCATCAGAGCTGGAATTGGGAGCTGCTCAAACAGCTCAGGGTGGGGATGAGGCAACAGGACACTTGGAATTTAACCAAGCTTGCAATCAGCTGCTGCGTGAAAGCAGCTTTGTCTGATTATCCCAAAGGCCCCCTTAGCTCAGCATCCAGGAGTAGCCAACAGCAGATGACAGGAGCAGAGCAGGAGCAGGAGCCAGCATATCTAATCGATATTTATCCCTGCCTTGAGTTCTGCATCTTGGGACTTTCTGCCGTAAATTTGGCTTCCATCGTTGACCCCAGCAGCATTTTGGAACTCATTAAAAGCTTTATCACCTACAAGAAGGACTTCCCAGCTCTATTAGGTGCTTGTTTTGAATCTGTCACCTGTTAATTTCACTCATTGCACCCTGTACTTGAGTTGGAAAGGACAATGAACAACTTCTCCCTGTGCTCACTCCCCCTGCCACTCAGGATTTATTATTTTCCTTCCCTCCAGCTGTGTCTGAGAAATAATGTTGTAAAATCTCTGCTAAGGCAGGAATGCATTAATCACTAACTTGATTAATTGCTGAAGGATCATTTCCTCTCCATGATACATGTAAACCCCCAAACTTCTTGAATCAGAAGTACACTCAAGGTGTTCAGTGCCACATCCATCATCTCCATGAGCATCACTGTTGACAGAAGCAGATGTGGCTGCTCAGACAATGTCCTTACAGTGCTGAGAGACCCATGATCAAACCTCTGCCTTGCTGAGCAGGGCGTGTGAGCAATCCAGCAGCAGTAAAACATCTCAGTTTTGGGAAGATGTCCCATGGTGACCCTCTGCTTCCCAGCTCCATCCCTGCCCCTTCATAGCATTTACACCCCTGACACTTCAGCTGTCATGCACAACTGTGTGCACACTGTGAACTGTCCTCAGACCTGGAAGAGCTCAGTTAGGGTTAGATTTGCTCCCACGGAGAGAAGATTGCTTTGCAAAAGCACCACACCTTTCAGAGGACCCTACACAGGGAATCGCAAAATCACAGAATCAAAGAATCACAGAAACACAGAACAGTCTGAGTTGAAGGATTCTTAAATTCTTACCATTTTGTAACAAATCCCTTGCTATGAGAACAGACACCTTTCACTGGATTAGGTTGCTCAGAGCTCCATCCAGCTTTCCTCAAGCACTTCCAGGAATGGGGCATTCAGAGCTTCTCTGGGCAATCTGTTCCAGTGCCTCACCACCTTTCCACATCTTCTCACCATTGAACACTGCCTGGACTTGCATCCACAGTCCTTACACGTCCATTGCCCCTTCTTTGGCATGGCTGAAGAATCTCCATGTGGCTCTTGTTTATCCCCACCTTCTACAGGCCATGATATAGGATCTTACTCTCCATGACTGCCAAATTGAGACCATCCAGCGACATAAAATTCACTTAAACAGGGAAAAGGAGACTGATGATGGTAGAGCAGCAGCAGTCAGCCCACTGCCTGAAGCCACAGAAAGAATTGTCATGCCATGGAGAAAACCCACCTTTTATATCTACTCTAGCTTCTTCACACAGCTTGTCTCTCCATCCCCTCCTGTGTTGCAGCTCAGCAGCTCCTTTGCCAGGTGATCACACAAGAAGACTTTAAGGTAGGAAACAAGGGCAAAGAAGGTGATACAACAATGCAGTAGAGATCAAAAAGACACCCTGGGCTGGGAGCAGCTTGCTTGGCATCATTTCCCTTCAGGACTCATCTTGGAACTGGATCTCTTCTGCCCCATGCTGAGGTTGCAGAGGAACCTTGGCTTCTCCTTTTCATTTGTGTGGCTACCACGCAAACATAAACACTGAATTTCAGGGTCTGTGAAGCAGACACGAGAGCCCCTCTCAACTCAGTCCCTAAAATACAGATCACAACACTTCCCTATTAAGGTCACAGCATCTTTCCCACCAATTTCCAAGCCTGGAAATGTTCCCATGCTTGTGGCTGCTGGTGACCCAACAAGAACTGCTCAGGCAGCATAACCCAGAGGTGGTGTCTGATCCTGCCAGACACAACTTGGATGCAGTGAGCACTCCACTGTCCCTGGGGCTATTTGGAGATGCTCTGCATCTCCGGCAGGGAGGAGGGAGGAACTGAACAATTCCAACTGCAGCCAAGAAAGCTAATGGATACATTTCTTTTCCCAAGGCAGGCAAATTATTTCTGCTCCCAGCTGACCCCTCGACCACAAAAAACACCATAAAACAGCAAGAGTGTGTAAAAAATAAACACAGGCACGCATCAGCCTTCTGGATTCCCGTCCCCCGAGCCAGAGAGCTCAGGCCGCGGACAGAAGGAATGCGGTGTTGCATCGGGAGCCATAGGGATGGGATCAGGGACAGGAACGTTTTATAACTGGCCTCTGGATCCCACTGAGGACCAGAGGGAAGGAAGAAGCATGTGAGTGATGACTACTCATATTGCAAAGGGGGGCAAATTTGAATCTCATCTGCATGTTTTGCAAGGATCGGGATTTACAGCGTAAACTGCTTGCTCTGCTACTTTGACTCTCTCTGTCTTGGCTCCTTTGGCCAAGTTTACATCAGTGCAAGATGCCCAGCAAAGGAGATAGAATACCTGGGGCTAGATTCATGCTGCAGGTTCTCAAGAATCTGTAGGGAAGCGTGCTATGAATGGAAGCATCTTTTTCCTTGTCACCTTGCAGCCTGCCAAGCTGGAGAGAGAGGAAGACAGAGAGCGAGCAGTTTTCCACACTGTGAGAAAAGCCTGAAGGGATGCCAGGGATCGACTGCAGGAGTCTAATATAAGCTCAGACATTTCTATTCCCACCAGGCAACATATCCTGCACTGAGGCTGAAGACCAGCAAATTTTGTAGCTAATCATTGGGACAGAGTTGGCTTAGCTCACTGCCAACTGGGCTTGGGATTGCCATCCAGAGATGCACTGTGACTGCTATTCTTGCTTTACTCAAGATTTTGCTCCTTTTGCTCCGATTGGGAGGAGGAAGAGCCACCTGGTTTGAACCTCAACTGATACAAAGATATATGAGTTGAAACTAACCAATTTCAGTATGGGAAGGGGCTAAATCTCCCCACATCTACTCCTGGACTCCCAGAGAAATCCACCCCAGGAATTTCACAGGGATTGAGGCGACACAGCAATATCTTCCTTACCTCTGCCCTCCATTAGTCTCCACCAGCATCTACAACTTCCCTGTTTTCTGAAGATGCATTTTACAGCCGAGAACTGGAGCTGCTCATAGAAAATAATTCCACCCAGCAGGCAGCATTGCTGGCCCCTGAGAGGATGAGCAATGCAAGCTGGTTGTGGCAGGATCTCAGCCAGCAGCACCAAGATACCTCCACAGCCCCCACACTGCAGGAGTGGCACTGTGTCCTCCCCATCTGCTGAGAGACACCTGAGCTCCTGCCGCTGCAGAGAACTGACAGGCAAAGCTGCTGAGTATCTTCTGACTGTCTCAGCTCTCTTACAGTTCGAGGAATAAAGCAATCCTTCAGTGCCAGATTTCATGCCCTGACAGTAAGCGTTTTTCTTAAAAAAAAAAAACCCTAAATATTTCTTTGAAAATAATATTGCTTGCGGCTGCTGTTCATGATGGACAGCTACAGCTACATGAGGGGAAAAAAATAATTCTGAGAAATACCCTGAAACAAGCAACCCACATTTTTCCTCACCACTGCATCACTAATTTTACCTCTTTTAATGCATTGATTTTTTTTTTTTTTCCAAAGTAACCAGAGGAGATAACAAAAGCAACAGGTTCCTTTCAAAGCCCAGCTCAGCTAGCAGGAATTGAGAATTATACTCAGATACAATGCAAATGGCATGGTGGTTTATTTGCTGCTCCTTTTGTGAAACACAGCTGCCTCCAGCAGCAGCAGCAGCCCCAGAGCCATCCAGCACCAGGCTCCTCCTTCATCTCCTGCCCCTCCTGAGTACCAGCAGACCCTCTGGCCAAGTGCAGCAGCAATTGTGGCACTGCATGCTGTGTTTGGTTCCTGCTCTGTCAGGCTGGCACCCTGCCCTGGGCTCTCTTTCCCTTCTTTTCTGTTTCCTGGGTGAGCCCAGGTGATGGCTCAGACCAGGAATATCAGAATGTGACTGTTGGTGTAAGAGAAGTTATTTCCAGTACAAGTGGTCAGCTTGCAGCAAGCAGTTCTGTGTGCTTTGCTGTCGTTCAATATCACTTTCCTTTTCTTGGGCTTTTAACTCGAAAACTCTTGTCAATTTAGACGGGGGTTTTAAAATCAAGTAAGGGTTTTAAATCAGTTAAGGTTTTCTGTTTTTTTTGGTTTTTTTTTTTATTCTTTTTATTTTTTTTTATTAGTTAAGGGGTTTTAAATTGGGTAGTTGGAGCTCCCATGAAGCTGAAGGTGCTGAGTCCCTCGTCACCTACATTTGTTACATGTGGCACCTTCTAAGCAAATTTTGAAATATTTAAAGCATTTCTTTGTTCAAAAAGCAAAGTGCCAAAGGGCACGGAGCTGGCTGCAGAACCCAGGCTGGCCTGCAGAAAATGCTCACAGAGCAAGAAGCTAAACCCAGGTTTATGAAAGGTACTTGGAAGGAGCTCAGCGGCACAAATCCCAGCGCTAACAGAGCAGCTCTGAGTCGATGGCAAATAGCACGCTCTTACTGTCCAGCCATCATGCAATTCCACTGAGCTTTGGCACAGGGTAATTCTGGTGTCAGATATTTTCATGAGACCCCACTTGACATTTTGGCCGGAAATCCTGTGGCATATTTTGATATTCCGTGACACACTGTGTTAACCGCATGGATTTCCTCCACTGCTTTGATGGACACCGCTGCCCACTCAGGCAGAAAGGAGAGTGTCTGGATGAGCCCTTCCCCCTGATTTCTCCCCTGCCAGCACACAAAGCATCAGGCTATTGAAATTACATTGCTAGATCCAAAATCTCCTGGGAGAAATAACCACTGTTCTGGAGCCCGCACGGCTGCATCCTCCCAGACAGATGCATTTGCAGTTTCCCAAAGCAAGGCAGACACTGAATATGATGCTTCTGATGAGGCTTTTCCAGAGAGGGGGAGACAGTTTCGTGCTGTTTTTGCCATCACCTTGCTTGCCAGTGCTGCTGTTACTGCAGATTAACAGCAGCACTGGCAGCCCAGGAGGTTTCGGGTGACAGGTGACACCTTTTGCCTGCTCAGGACCCTCCAGTGCTGGGACCCCACATGTGAGATGCAGCAGATAGACTGATTTCCTCTCAGCTGGATAGACACGTCTGGAGAAAGCATCCATATGAGGGTGGAGACCTCCCTGGAGGGAATCCTGCACCCCAGATACAGCTTCTGCCATGCTTTGTCACCTGCCAAGGCAGGTGGACTCAGCCCATGGATCAGCAGGACAGGGCTCTGGTCAAGGGAAGGAGGGGCCGCAGGGGAGCTTGCAGGAAAGGATGAGCACTGGGCACACCTCAGGAGAGATTCAGATGTTTATCTGGTCCCAGGTGCCAGGCCCTGTCTCCTTGTCATGCTTTTGTGTCCCTTGCACACCTCGTGCTGCCCACCAGCTGGGACACTTGCCTGTGCAGCCCCATGCCCAATCAGTTCCACCCTACAGGAAGACCAGTGCCAAGGGAAGCTGACACCACAGCAAGGGTCTCAGAGCCAGGTCCTTCAGCAGCAGTTGTCACCCTGCTCTCTACACTGGGTAGGGTGAAGGAACAGACCTCCAGACAGGTAGCAGGTGGTTGTCACCTTCAGAGTCAGCCACAGCCAAGGGACATGGCTGGGTGAACCAGGGGAACCCTGGAGAGGTCTTGGACTTTGACAGCATCAGAGCTGCAGTAGTCCAGACAGCAGGAGAGCCACGTCCCAGCGTGGAGGACAGCTAATCTCTGGGATTAATCAGATGGACATCATTTCCAGTATGCCCACAAAGTCCTGGGAAAGACACCCAAGACACAAGGCTGTTATTGTGTGTAACTACAGATGAGGCTTTAAATCCAAAAACACACAGATTACCTACCCACTCCTGTGCACCTCTCTCCCTCCTTTGTGCTCTCTTATAACAGGCAGCTTCTTTGCCCTCTGGGCATGAGGCTGTCCCTCATGTGGTCCAAAACCACTTCAATATCCTGATAACTGGTCCAGAGCCATTTGTGCTGCCGTGGGAGTCGAAGCCTCTTCGGGGAGAGAGAGAATACAGCAAAGGGAGGGAAGGCACTCCACATTCTCCGTGCCAATAGAATAAACCTTGCCAAATCAGTGAGGAAGATGGATCAAGCATCCCCAGAGGCAGCAAAGGGAGAGGCAGAGGGCAGAATCCCAGAGGCAAGAGACAGAGGATTTGTTGCCAGCTGTTGAGTAGGGTAGAAGAGAGCAGACTGCCGCAAGGAGGCATGGAAAGACCAGACTGGGAGGCTGCCAAGGAAGAGAGAGTCACATTAAATCTTATTTGTCTTTAAACAAAGTGTTCTAATTGCTAACAAAGGGATTTCAAGCAAATTGTAATAAAACTGAGTTATTCTGATCAATTACACAGTCAAGCAAATTACGGAAGGAATCTGAAATATTGCCAGATACAAAAGAGAGATGAAGAAAGAGGAGGAGGAGTTGCAGAGAGAGTGGGGGAGGCAGTAATTTGAGGGAAGAAAATTACTTGATGACTTGATAAGGAGAATTATTAAGCATAAATTTGAGATGCAGGTTGCTAAATCTGAATACAAAATCAAGGGTAGAAATGGAAATTGTGTTTTTAAGATTGGTAAAATCGGAGCAGGGGCAAAGAGAAAAAAAATGTACAGACAAGCATTAGAGACAGATGCTGTTGAGGTGTCTGCAAAGACGTTGCTAACTGCAGCAAGCTGAAAGCAAGGCATGACCCAGGAAAGCAGAGCTTTTTGGCGAGGGCACCGGATCAGTGCTGAGTGGGCATCAAGCCACATTCCTACCACACTCCTCCTACTCGACCCACAACTGCTTCAAAGCACTTAGCAATGACCTGGTTTGTCACTGGAAGAGTTACAAGGGCCGGGATCCCGATGCAATCTGAGGAGAAACACACCAAGGCTGATGCATTCACCTTGTCAGCCTTACCTGAGAGCTGTGGCTGACGCTGATTCTGCTGTCTGTGGTTTGTGGATTTAAGCTGGTACCATTCCATGTGTATCCATACGGTATCCAGAGCATCAGGCAGGGATGTTGAAGGGAGCAGAAGACGAGTCCAACCCGTGTCTTAAAGGAACAAGACTGAAATCCCACCATGACACAAAACTCCACATCTGGTGGCTCTAAATCAGGGACAGTGTACCTTGGCATGAATGAAAAAAATTTACCTTGTCCTGCTCATTCCCTGGACATTTCCAGCCATGCTCCTGGAGTCTCCAGGGCACTCATGAAACAGCCACTGAACTACAACAATTCGCATCCTGTCACATTTGGGCAAGTCACCCCCAATTTTATTTTTCCATAATTTACGATGTGAACAATTTGAATTGGGTCACCCCTGCTCACAGAGCTGCTCTGGGTGGCACACACAGAGCAGGCAGCAGGATTGAGGAACACATCCTCACAGTTTTGTATCAGGAGCACAAGGTCAAGGCTCACCACTCAGAAGAGCTTGCTGGATCTTAGGCTGCATCCTCCTGCTAGAGCTGGCTTTAGCTCCCAAGGATGGAAAATCCAGTGCCTACACAGAGTCCCAGGATCACAAGAATGTGGTCCCTGTGTGCAGTTCTTCTATAAATCTGCTGCAAAGGTAGTACAGAGAGCTGTAGCCCAGAAAGGCAGTATTCTTCAAGCCAATTACCATACACGGTTCATAACCCTGCAACTGACTGGATTAATGGATTATTGGCATGAAGGGATGTAGAAAGATGCTTTTAAAAGAGGAAGTAGAAAAAGTCCAGAGATTATTTTTAATGGTGTTTATTCGTCAGAGAACTCCAGAGATTGTGGGCTTTTGCTGGGCTGGAAGTTCTGAGCCCTAAGAAGAGATAAGAGAAAGGATTAGGGTATTACTGTGGCGGTGCAGTTCATGTGTTTTGTATTATTAATGTTTGTAAAGCACTTTGAAAATGAAAAACATCATAAAAGCTCTAAGTGCTGTATTTAGTAGGAGCTGCAGAAGAGGAACTTAAGACTGAAAAGACACTTCTCAGTTATCAGTGCACAGAGGGCTTGTGTTTTTGAGAGCATCCCACAGTCGGATGCAGTCTGAAGTGGCAGATGAGTTGTTCAAAAGCCAATGTGAGGAGGGCATAAGAACCCTGCAGGGTGCAAGGAAGGCTCCTGTGACATGCATCCAAAAACGAAGCCACTTGACACTTTCAGTTCGGGAAAAAGCCATCAAATTTGCTGGCTCATTTCTCTGGAGCTGACAGAGGAGTGTTCTCTGCAAGACACCTGCTTTAGCTGAACCTTCTTTAAAAGCCTGTTGGACAAGTGAGCTCCCTTGTATTGTTTAGGAAAGTCCTTCCTTTAGGAGCAAAAATCCTGACCCAGGGAGGGTGGGGAAAGCAATATTGGAGATCGTCTGGTAGATCCATCTCTCCTGACAGCAACAGACAACTTTCTGTGGTCTCATTATCTCAATTATCTCAGTGAGATAATTCCAGGGCTCAGAGACAGGATTTTGGCTCTAGACACTTCATTCTCGACACCATTGTTTCACCAAGACAGTGACTCCCAAAGAGAGCCAAGATGAAGCTTCTCTTTACCTTGCTGACCTCCCAGCTCCAGAGCCCTCCTCCAGCGATGCTGACTGACAAACTACAGAAAAGAGCCTTTTTTTTTCCTGGTGAATCCATAAATAGATCTGCAGCATTCCCACTGACAGCCCTGAGGAGCTTTCTGAGACACCTTTGTCGAAACAGAGAGGCCTAAGGCCAGCTGAGGCTGTGGACAGGTATTGATAACATATATTCCCCTTTCCCAATGACAGGCAAGTTCTTGTATCCTCACTGCTTGAAACTCTCTTTGACAAAACAGTCTTTGCAGTTTTGCACAGATCTTTCTTCACACATCAGTCCCCGTGTCAGATCTTTTCTTCATCCCCAGACTACCTTTTTGAACCTCAGTTTTAAAACCTGTGTTTGACAAGGAGGGAGGCTGTGGATGGGTCTGGTGGTTCACCATTTGTTGGCACTCATGCATTGACCTTCACAATCTCATTTCTTTGGGACACCAGAGGCACATTAAGGCTTACCTGTGTCACAACTCCCAGTGTCCCAAAACCATCCAGGGCACCTCTCCTTTTCCCAGCTCCCTTCCTATCTCCCAAACACTAAAAGGGACTTGGAAACTTTCAACCCTCCCTATTATTTTGCAAGCAGATAGCTCACTCTAGATAAGGAGCAGGCTGGAGCAGCCCTGCTCACAGTTCTGGCAGCAGCTGGCTGTACTGTTGCCTAAGAGTGGTAAGTCACAATGATAAACACAGATATTTCACCCTCTGCCCTTCCCTTCTGTATCTCAAATCTCAGCGCTCAGGAGCAGCCACACCGGCACTGCTGCTTCCCCGACCTGCAACGTGACAGATGTTAGGTATATTCAAAATGACACCTGCACCCCACAAGAGCTCCCATCCTGTATTTATAGCCCACTGTCTCTGCTCAGATTTATGCCACTCAAATATTTGTCAGCTGTTATCCCACCTTCCCCGAACATCATTTAACTGAGCTTGACGTATGCAAGCACTTTTAATCTTTCCTCATGAAGCAATTTTGCCCTTCCCAGGGCCTCTGATCATATTTGTAACTCTTCCTGGAGACAGCATCAGTTTGTCATTGCTGCTCTGAAAATACAACAAGGAGTGTGGCAGCCTGAGAGGAGGGGGAGGATCGTTTCCCACACTCACATGCAGCTCTCTCCCATACCATCCCTCCTAAGAGCACCTTACATATGCTTCCCTGCCCTAAAATCCCTCTCTTCCTTGCTGGTCACTGGTCTTCTCCCAACCTGGATGGCTGATTCTGCTAAAAAACCCTGTCCTGGATTGTTTTGTGACTTCCCTGAGCCAAGAGGGAGTTTATTTTCTTTCCTTCATCTCTTCCTAATGTCTCTGATATCTCTATTATTACCCAATCTGCGCTGGCATTCACAATGCCTCCCAACTGAGGCAGGAGAATGTAATTAACAAGCTGTTTACCTCTACTTCCAGATCATTAATAAATATGTTAAACAAGACCGCTACCTTGCTGAGCGATGCAAAAACTTGATGAGGCACATAGTTTGCTTTATAGTTTTCAGCCCATGCTGGTGACAGCGAGACTCCTACAGAGCAAGCTCCCTCCAAACCTGCATTCTGAACTGGAATTCGCTTCCCCTTAACCTGTTGCATGTGCACCCTTTCACTCCAGGTCCCAGTGAGCCTGGTGATGAGACACCACGTGAAGGCGGGACAGCTGGCTGAGTCACCTCAGCGTGACACAGGACCTGCGTCTCACTGCAGAGCCCATTTCCCTTTCCTAAACTGTGGCACCAGCCCACAGTACTCTTCTTGACCAACTTTACTGTCACTAATTCCAATCTGTGTCTCCTTGCCCATAATGCGTATTCAGCACCAAAGTGGTACTACAGCAAACAGGAGCTCACAGCAGACAAGGATTTTGGTAAACCTTATTTGTTAGTTTCCTTTAAAAAATTTCCCTAACGTTTGCCTATACCAGCAGCAGAGATTATGGAGACATATTAAAAAGGAAAAAAAAAATCTGCTTTGTTCAGAGTTAAGGCTCTGTTGCCCACGGTCTGTAAGGATGGCAGGAAAAGTACATGCTTGGTTTCATTAGAACTGCTTCTGCCTCAAAACAGGAACAGCCTAAAAAGAGCTTTATGGGGCCTTCCAGTTCCCTGGTTACTTGATGTCCATACAAGAGTCTTTCCAGGATTTTGTCACCTGCTTTTATCAGAGCTGCACAGCTTTGTCTTTGCCTTTCCTGCTGGAAGGAGACTGGAGGGACCCCGAGGAGAAATGCCTTCTGGTCTGACACAGCCTTCAGGTTTCTTGGGGACTGCCATCATAAGTTCCAGAGACAGAACTAAAAATTAGCTGAAACACTGGTTTCCACTTTACATAATGCTTGCCTGGTGGAGGTAAGTCTCAGCTCAGTGGCAGACTCTAGTACTTTGATCTTTCAGAATGGGGAAAAAAATGCTGTTTGAGGATGCTCCAAGAGAGGACATGTATCCTGGGAAAACTCATTTGGTGGTCTGCTGAGCCCCTCAGGCAGCTCCCAGGGTATGAGGTGATGATTTCTGCCCTAACTGCACATCCTTGGTGTTGCCTGTCCAGTGAGAGGTGAGGGACAGCTGAGGGGCACAAGGGGCAAAACCGTGGAGGTCACAGCAGAGACAGCCTGCCTCCTGCTGCCCTCTGCCACTGTGGAAGGATCTCTGCAAAACACTGCGACATCCACAAGGTGGCAAATTCAACTGAAGGACATTTCCTCAGCATACTGTTCTCCTGTTTGTTTCCAATGAGGATGAGGACGAAGAACAGGGCAAAAGGAGAAACAGAAGGATCCAGAAAGCCTGAAAAGCCTCAGATCGTGTCATCTTAAACTATCGAACAGAAACGTCAGAAAGTTCATCCCTTGCAGGATTTTTCCTTGTTTATTTGATTCTATCATCCAGGTGCTGTCAGCAGTGGTGTGGACACGGGTCAAGCATCTGTCTTCATCCCTCGGCCAGCAGAGCAGGTGAGACGGTCTCTTCCAGCATTCCATACCCTCTGGAGTCACCTTGGGCAGGGAGATGGGTATTGCTCGTTTGTTTCTCCTGAAAGATAATTAACATTGCAGGCAGCAAGTGACCAGGGAGAGCAGAGAAAGTGTGCACACAGCTCAGCCCCTGGGATTGTCCCCTTAGGCCATCTGCTGGCCTTGCCATCCAGAGGGTCTTTGCAGCCACTTTGGCTTTCCTGGTGCTCGATTTGCTGTCGGATGGTGCCCGACGGATGCCAGAGCCTCGCCTCAGCCCTTCCCCGCCACCCTTGTTTACAGGCCAATTAGTGGGTGCCGTGTTTGTTTTGCAGCCAGCAAGTTAGCCACCCCAGCGATTTAACAGCTGCAATTTTCATTTACAGTTGACTTTGAACAGCCAGTTTTATACATGCAGGGTGAAATAATGGTATAATTAACCTAGGAAAATCCATTAAAAGGGTGCGGATGTTCAAAACATGGAGCACACAATTAAGGAACCCCATGACTGAGATTACTGCTGAGATCTAACTCCTCATTACACGGCGCATCCCTGCGTGGATTTCAGACGAGCAATTTTCTCAGCAAGGCTTTGTCACCAAAACTTTCACAGATTTTCTAGATTTTTACTCTTCTAAAGAAAAAAGAAATCAAAATTTTGTATGAAAAATTCATTAAAACAGTTCAAATTGATGGAGCTCTTAGGAAATACCTCACATTAATTATTTTGGATATATGATATTTTAGGAGTTTCCAAAGGCTTGTGGCAGTTTGGGCTTTTCCTTTCTGTTTTCCTTTTAACCTCCAATCAGGTAATTTTTTAAAATGAGGAAGCATTTTGAAATTAGTACATTTTTACCTCTCTTAGAAAAGACTACAAGTTTTCTCCCAATTTTAAAAGTTTTTATCAGAGCAATTTCTCAGGCTAGATTTTCAAGCTGATTGTGTCCACAAGAACAAAACAAAAGAGAGTTTTCACAAAAATCTGCATTCCCCCACACAAAAGTAATTAAAAATACATTCTCCACTAGTTATCATAAACCCTGTTTAATCAGGTGTCCACAGGCTGTTTGTTCCACCGGGCTGTTTGTTCCACCAGGCTGTTTGCTCCACTGGGCTGTTTGCACAGGATGGATAATATTCCCCAAGTCAACACCCAGTATTTCTTTTCATGCTCATCAGGTAGTTTTCCCAGACTGCTCCTTTGGACCCTGCTCATCACTTAGATTAATATTTAAATTCAGTAACTTGGCTTTTGCATGTTACTTGAGTCCTGAGGGCTGCAGTCCTGCCTCACTGGGGGAAGGAGACGTCCTTGTTTCTGATATGAAAAGTTACAAATTCTGTCTCTTCTGGGGAATATTGTTGGGTTAGAAATATGGTCCTTGGGGCATTTCTTCAGTAGGTTTGTATCTGCCCCCAGGTATAAAGGGAATACTGTTTTTCTGTTTCGGGTTTGTTACCAGCTGAACCTCACCATTCTGCCTCTGAGTGGGTGTGAGCTGGCTCGCTATGCCCTGACTCCTCTGGTGGAGCTCAGGCAGTGCTTTTACAACACCCCACCAGCAGCTACAACCCTCTGGGTGCCCCAGCTCCCACACCAGCCCTATCATAGCCCTGGGTACAGTATCACCCACTTTCTGTCCCGTCCCATCCTCCCATCCCATCCCATCCCATCCCATCCCATCCCATCCCATCCCATCCCATCCCATCCCATCCCATCCCATCCCATCCACTGTCACCCCCATCTGCCTTCCCCAGTTCCTGCTGTAGCAGTCCCCAGTGAGCTCCACAGCCACGCTGCTCCCGTCCGCTCTGTGCTTGTGTTATAAATATATTAACCACTCAGGGCCTGGGGTGACCCCAGGCTCTCCACTATTAACCTTTCTGCCTGCTGAGAATTGGCCATTTGTTCCTTCCCTTCTCTCCCTTCCTTATCTTGGTTTTAATCCATGCCTTGGCTTTTCCTCTCATCCTGTGGTTACCAGGTTTTCTTAATAGTCTCCTATGAGGGACTTTATCAAAAGCCTTTTGAAAGCCTTAATAAATTATAGGCACAAGTCTGCCATTCCCTGTTATCTTGTTAACCCTTCTGAAGCATTCCCAGTGGGGGTGAGAGAGCAGAGCCCCTGCCTGCCTACACGGGATCATGGCCAGCTCTGCAGAAAGCCTCCAGGGCTCTCTTGTATCTCCGAGCTGTTTCCAGAGAATATGGCATTTATGATGCTGAAACATTTTCCAGTCTCACTTCAGGAGAAAGAGCTTCTCCAGGGAACTGAAAAGCCACCCATCAAACTCCCTCCCTCAAAAATATTTCATGCTCTTTGGTGGATTTGGGAGTATTTGATATGATTCCTGTTTTAATTTTAAGTCATGGCTATAGATGGACAAGTATTAGACAGTGAAAGTAAAGAGCAAAGAAAAGACAGTGTGCCATGCAGGTATTAAAAGAATAGAATTTTTAAAAGGTCTTTTTATAAATAATTTTGAAGCAGAAGGAACCCACATGAGTTGAACCCAGGTTTCTGGTGGAACAGGCTTTTCAGCTGTTCCCTTTGTGTGGGTGATAGAACGGTGGCAGGTCACTGTCACAGGAGATGGGAGAACATCCCCAGCCTTACCACTTTTCCCAGGCAATTCCTTGGATGGGAGGTTGGACATGGCAGGGATGCCCCCTCTCCACAGGAGGTGTCCTTGCCCTCTGCTCTTTTTGGAATTCAGTACCTGGATTCAAAAGGCTGTTGGAAGTTGGACAAGAAGCACAGGGACCTTCTGCAAGTGCCAGGCTTCGCTCAGATGTGTCCCCGTTACTACAAGCAGCCCTCCCTCCCCACTCCACATCACTCCATCTGTCCAAACCTCTTGTGGAGGTCCTTAATGGTGTATTTAACTCCCTGGGTAGCATGCTGTTCAGTCTCAGCCATCTCCTCACCTCTTTTTACCCCTTGCCAGCTTTAGGAGTCAAGCTTCATCCTCCTGGAATTTTTCCCTGCCACTCATACAGCGATCTGCACCTCAGTCAGAGCAGTTCAATTACACTTTTGCTGAAATCTCCTGGGTAATTTGAGTGAGATTGGCTCGGCAGGAAGCCATGTGCCAGCTCTGGCTGTGCCAGGCAGCTTCAACATTGTGTGCCAATTCCAAGGCTTTGGCAGAGCCCTGAAACTGCTCCCTGAGAGATCAGGAGAGCAGGAATAAGCAGGTTGCGATCTCCTGCAGGAATGTGTGGGGCTGCAAAGTTCAGAAAGCTTCCATACATTGCACCAGGACCTGACCTGATCTTCATCCTCCTTCAAATTCCTTTTCTACACCCACATGCAAAATTTCTGGGCTTCCAGCAAAGTAAATGTAGATAGCACAGAAGGGCAAGGGAAGAGTTGTGCTCATAGGAAAATTCCCCTACCCTATTGGCTTTCCATCATCAATGAGGAATTTCCACGGGCGAGGCAGAGCTGGTCCCTGCACCTGAATTAGCAGAGCATTGCTGGGCACTGGGCTAATGCCTCTCTCCATCTGCACAGGACTCTGTGTGCCTTGGTGGTTTGCTGCTAATAACAAAAAAATAAAAGGACCTCTGCCGTGTGTATGGACTTTCATATCCCAGGTAGCCTGCGTGTGAATGCTTAATGCCTGCCTGATTATTGTTCGCCTGGTATTCAATAGTTTGAAAAAATAAAAAGTCCTATAGTTAGAGAACGAGATAGGACTGTTTAATTTCAGGCCATTATCTCCTAGTAATTGCTGGAGGAATTTCATTCTATGGCAGTGCAATGGAAAAAAAAATAATGTTTTTTCCCCTTTATGGAAAAAAAAAAAAAGAAAAAAGAAGACCTGCTTTTCTCCAGGGGTTCAGGGCTTTCAGGCCACGGTTGGAACAGCTGTGCCTGCTTTATCAAATTCGCATTTCTTTCCAGCATGCACCAGCCGCATGTAAATTATATGAGAAAAGGGAAAAACGATAGAGCTCAAGAGATGGGAAAAGATAATGAAATCAAATGAACTCAGGCCTTTGAAGACTAACAGGGCCACAGACAGATATGTACACAGTGACAAAGGTAGAGACAAACGTGGGGGACAGTAGAGGTGGGGAGGACAAACTGGAGAGTTCGCCCTGTGCACAGGGACACAACATGTGAGTGTCCTGGAATGATCTCTGTTACACAAACCCTTCAGCTAAGATTAGGAGTGTACAACCCATGTGAGGTTCCTGCTGCCAGTTTTCTCTCTGACTCCCAGTCCTGCCGTGCTGCTTCAGAAGTCCAAGGCTGTGTGATGAAACCTAGCACCATTTTCATCAGAGGAAAGGACCCTTTCCAATATTCAGCTTCACAACTTCATCCTACCCAGTACAACCAAGCCATGAAGTTCACCATGGTTCACCCTGTTGGAAGGATGTGCCCACTGCATGGTCTGGCCCAGGGATCAGTCATTCTCTGAGCGAGGAAGGGGAAAATCCCCAGTAAACTCAGCTGCTTCCCAATCACCTGTTTGAAGGAAAATGGGTTAATTTTCCTTTCTTGACTGAAGTCAAAAGTGAGCCTGGGACATGGAAGACAGCCAACCTCACCTGCCAGCTGGGGATGTGGACCTGAGGCTGGAGAATGGGAGCTGTTCTCCTGGTGGGTGAAAGATAAACCTGGAGAAAACCTTTCACTGCTGCTGGATGCTGAGATTTGTGTCACAGTCATAAATGAGAGCTCTGGTGGATATTTCAGAGGGCTCCAGTGGTATCCGGGTGGGAAAAGGTCTGTTATTCTGTCTGTCCCTTTCCACCTTCACCTCCAAACCCTGGAGAGTCTGGGGTCACCAAGCTGCAAGCACAGGGATGACGCCTGGTAAATGTCACTCTTCCAAACCCAACTGGCCAATGGAACATCAAAGAGCAGCCAGGATCCCACCAGCATGAGCAAAGTTTAGGGACCAATAACTCCCAAATCATGGCAAGAGAAACCAGCCCTGTGCACCTAACCAGCCCCACAAAGGAGCAGCCTCTGCAGCCCAGGAAAGTAAATGCTGATTGTCCTGGGTGCCACAATCCACTAGAGCCAGAAAGGTACCATTGAAGTCAGTTTTTCCCGGCTTTAGGTAGCCTCAATTCATGGCTCCCTCCTGGGTCAGTTACTCTGGTAATTTATTCTCCTCATTGCTCTAAACCTGTGCTTTGCTTCTAGGCTCAAAGGGAAAAGGAGGAGGGAAAGAGAAGCCTGTATGAAAAGAGGATGGCTGACACACTTTGTCCCATAAGCTAAGGGAGAATTCTCTGCCTGGACTTGTTACCACACCTGGGGACAAACTAGAACCAGGAATAGCTGAAAGAAATATCCTATGTATGAAAAGCTAGAGAAATAACCCACGCACCCATCCAGCGATAGTGATTAATAATAACAGGCATTTATTAAACCTGTACCACTTTTAAAACTACCACAACAAGCATTATCCAAGACGCTAAATAACTTTCCTATATAGTTGTGAGATTTCCTGATTCCAATTTGGCGGAGCAATCTCGCAAGAATCCTATCTGCTGATCAAGAAGGCAAGCTAAGGTAATGAGAGCGCAGGTGTCAGAGGCCACCTCCAGTCGCGTTCCAGCAGCTGGTTCAGCCACTGTTTCCAGCTTTACCTCTGTCGAACAAAGGCACAGCGCCTGGTAAGGGCTGAGCTGCCTTGTCCCCGCTTGTAGTAGCAAGAGCTCAGCAGCTGAGACCACCTTAACTTGAAGTGGGAAAGGTGTCAGTTCCTACAACCAATCCATGCGATCAAAACTTGGGACAATGGAAAAAAGAAAACACTTGCTTAGGACAGTCCTGTCTAAGCACTCACAGAGCGAAACATCCTCCCAAATTTCGATTAGCTTTGTTAATCCATTTGGAGAAAGTCTCTTTATACAAATGTCAGTTATTTCCAAGGAACAAATTAATTCAGTCCATCATCAATTGCATGTATTACTGAACTCAAGTTCTCATAATAATTAATAAAAATTAGCAAACCAGTTATGGCTTCATAGGAACAGGTCAACTTCTGCCGGAGTGTAAAGACAATAAAACCTCAAACACGCCCTTTTCAAAAACCACATGAAAATCCAAAGACCCAAAGAACCCTTAGAAGGTTAAAGAGTATGCATGAGAGGCAGAAAATTCTCCTCGTAAAGATCCTGAAGATCGCGGGAACAACAGCTTAATGCAACGAGAGGAACTACGCAAGTTTTGTCATTAATTTGAAGAGAATCAAAACAGCAAGGAATTCAGTAAAACTCACAGTTAAAGCAAGTTTCAATGCCTAACCTACAGTTTTCATGGTGTTAAGCACATGTAGATTAAACATCTTTGCCAGGCGTTAGTGCCGCAGTTACAAACCACACCTCAGCACAGCCCAACTGACACAAGGAAGGTTGGCTTGGCATGAAGGAGTGGAACCGTAGTATGACCCTGTATTGACCATGGAGATCTGGATTTCAGGAATGTCTAACAGCTTGTTGCTCTACATAATCATGACCGAGACTTTCGACAACATGTGGTAGCGGATTCCCAAGAGGCCTGGCACGTTTGCTTCTTGTGTAATCCTGTGGAATCTAATTGGCGCTCCAGAAATGTGGTCGCACAAAGCGTACTCAGCGATCGCGCAACATGATGTGGTAAGCGATCTGTATTGTATCCTCCTCGATCAGGTCCTCTCCCCTGGTGCTGAACTGTAACAGACAACCCGTATTCATTCAGACCTTGAATAGTAAGCATAGGCGAAGAACTCAAGCAGCATCTGGAAGCCGTCACCGTTCGACAATGGGGTCTGAAGTGAACAGTCATTCAAAAAATGAGACAGCGACAACAAAGATAGTAGCCGTGATCAAAGATCTATGAGAAGGAACCATTCCTCCAACTTGCACAAGAAACGACGTTCAGACATCACACATAACAGGTTCTCCCACCTTTGGGACATACTCAAATACGGCACTTAAACCCTTACTCAGGAAGTTTATGGGCACATAATGCAAGAATTGAAATGTCACAGGATTTATATAAAAAATAGAATAAAAAAAAAAAAAGAAAAAGAAAAAATGTGAAGAAGAAAGACGCAGTAGATTGATTCTTTTACACTGAAAATGTGGGCACATATTCATCTATCTAAATAGCAATGCTGGTATGCGCGCTATACAGACTCCTTTTTATGTGGTCAGTGGACATAATAGTAAATAAAGAATCACTCTTTATTGTTGAACAATGGCCTTTACCTAGAGAGAGAGACCTAATGCAATATTATCAAGATTTGTATTCTGAATAAGAGTGTGGGCCTTCTTGAGTTGAGCCAGCCCACTTGTGGGAATCTGTATTAGCATCGTATGGAAGTCCTCAAGACTGAAATCCAGAATGCAATTTGGATATAAACTTACTGTCAAACTACGACCTCTTAGTATACATGCTCCTCATACATATAAATGGAAAAGAAAGATTGATTCCAATCAAAAACTTCTTCTAAAAAGTGAGACAGTTTCGATTTGTCCGAGGCAGTTTTTCAAGCAGAACAGCGCTGAACTTCAGAGCCAATCCTCACCCCTAGTTATGCGTTCCAGGGAGGAAAATACGAGGCACAATATTTCTGATTTACAGCTTGAAATGAGACAGTAATGATCATAATAATCAGGACAAGAAGAAGGAGAGAGCCTCAAGTGGATGGCAGCTCTCTCGACTGATGATGCCAAGGGAGGCAGTGATTTGGAAAGGGAAGGTGGAGAAGCAGCTCCCCCTCCACTGTGCTGCAGGGGACTGCTGAGGACACCTTACTCTGCAGGTTCCAGGGTATAACACTGGATCTGTTTACCCTGCAAAAAAAAGTCCTGCTGGGAGTTCTGCCATCTTCCACACGAGACCTCTTGCGCGAGCCTACAATCTGAGGTGGAGAACTAAAGACTCACACATCTCCTCCTCCCGTCCCACATGGAGTGCCGTCAGAGCCGCGATGAAAACCGTTTTTAATAACTGCATTTGGTACCCTGACAAGTAAGGGCGTCAGAGTATTCCTGTCTCAGCTCATTCTTGCAGCCAGTGTGGTAAATCCCACATCATCTCCATCCCACACTCTAATTGCTCCTCTTGTGTAGCCATAATGCTGAAAATTCCCTCTCGGCCCCAGACACCAGACTAGCGTCTACCCAGCGAGACAGATGCGGCACCCTACTTCCAAACCAATGGTGTCTCATACTAGCTCAGAGCACTGGGTTTGTCAAGCTTTGCTTCCAGACTGGCTGTGATAATTCTTAAAATGTCCCTGCATTTTCTTAATTAAGCTCATGATTTTTGGTCTCCTATGTGGCACGTACTCCTGGTTTCGGTATTCCACCAACAAATGAGGAGCAGTGCATGCTTAGTAATCATCTGGCCAAACTTCGCGCCCTACCTTCCAATCTCCACTTCCCCTCTCCGAATTGCTTTAAAGCACAAGAGCTAGCTATCACGGCCCTTTGTGCGTAGAATTTGTCTCTGATCTCAGATTCCTATAGTCGTGGTCCCGTAGTCACACATTTTTGTTCTATATGTCAATTATATTCTATTACCTTCAGTCATTCCACTGTTCCCACGATGCACACCATTCTTTCTTGCAAAATAGGAGAGTATCGCGAGTTATGCTCTCATCTCTTGTCCATAAAAATGCCAAATGCTCTACTACACCAGAGTAGATCCTCAATACAATGGATTGTTTGTCCAAGCCAACTTTTCACAAGTAAGAAAAAATGCCATTTCTGATCACCAAAATATCTGTTGTTGTTATCTGTATTTTTAGTTTGAAATTACTCTCACCTCTTTCTTTATTATTCGCGTAATTCTTGACAGAATTCACATGAACGAGTAGACTACATACTTATAGCGCGAATGGAAGAGACCTTGAGAAGTATCATCCTCATTTACTCAAATAACCCTTCTTTGGCCCAACCAATGCTGAATTTAGGTAACTGCATGGGAACACACCTGGCTTCAACTATTCCCGAGGCTGCTCACAGTAGCTCTCCCAATCCTAGCTGGTACTTAGGAAAACATTTAGTATGTTACTCTTCCAGGGATGGGGCAATCACAGCTTCCCTGGGCACCTGTGCCAGTGCCTCACCAACACCACCGTAAAGAGTTTCTTCTCTGATAATCTAATAGCCTCTGAAACATTAAGCATTCTTTATCTCTTGTTATTGCAAAACGATACTGTTATGGTACTTTGTAACTGGTTATCGAACCACCAGTTGTCCATTTGAATGAGTATTTTCTATCACTGCAAGATACTTTCACTGATAGCCCCCTTCGGGCGTGCACTAGAGGATGGACCGGATGGCTCTAATGCATCATTTGTCATGAAGCCTCTACGTTACTGCGCGAAGGTCTCCGATCCTCTGATCATGTGTAGCGATAAGTCCTCCTCTGGTAACTAGGCACCAGCATGGTGCCCAGCGCCTCGCTTAGGAAAAGTGGTCCACAGTGGACATGGTATTCTCCAGGTGGTCTTCAGCTATGAAGCGGTAGGCAGAAAGGGCAGAACCTCTCCACCTCAACTGTCCGAGCCTCTGTCCCACGCCCTGCTGTGTGCTTTACGTATGTGGTGCAGCCCAAGGTACATTGCGTTTGGAAACCTTTATATATCTATACTGGCCTTCAACCACACGCTACTTCTTCTTCTTCAAATCGAAATGATACATCCATTTAAAAGAATCTATCGAGTTCAACACCAACATAGCGGGATGCCATCTCTATCTCTGACCAGAAATTTTATTCCCCACTAACACATTTTAGGTCGCACTTTAGGAAGGGAGCGCAACTCACAAAAGCAGCCTGAGTCAATCTGCTTTCCACAAGATTGCACCTGGGCGGGCCACATCACAGCCTCAGCACCACAAGACACCGCGAAAACACAATCTGTATATGCGTCGACCAAAATATCCCATTATCCTGCACTTTGCAATGGATTCTTCGCACGACAGTGCGCAAAAAATTACAATCACCAGAGCTTAGCCTCTAACACTTCTTTGGGAGATTCTCACATTGTCAGACTCCAGTTGGTGAGAGCACTAGAAAGATGGGGATTGTTGACTATTCTGACAAACAGAGTCCCTGGGCGGACAGTGTTGGGTTTGTCATGTTACTGGGATGGTGCAACTTCACATGCTAGCCGCGACAAGTCGTTTCATCCTTGGTAGAGGCAGACAAACGGCCCAGGCTGGTGTTCCGAGCATGGGGGACTCATCCATCCAACAGCGGGCACACAGTGTGCTCCCAGCAACGTCCTCGTGTTTCTAATCGGGTAGTGTGCTTGTGACGCACCTATGGGAAGTGCGGAGAGGAGCCAGCTATGCGGCTTTCCTGCTTGGTTGACAAAACGTAAAGTAAACCCAACCTCGGGTGAACTTCAGTGCGGTCATCCTTACATAGAGTCTGTATAAACTTGTACACAGCAGTTAGTGTTTGAGCAAAGAGACAGTGTCTCTGCGCGAGCCATGGCCCTTAATCCTCTCCTACCCTGAGAAACACCATGCTGTTTTTGAGTTCAAAAAAGCTAAAATATCATTGACAACTGAGGACAACTACCAGCTGAGATACCTTGCAGACAGGGGGTCAGCTATGTGAAAGATTGTTGAGAAGGTAACCATTTAATTCTTCTGGATAACACCAGCAAAAATCTGGTCGCTGACAATATACAAACTAAAACAAACAAAACTCCCTCAAACCCAATTGTTGTTTAACAATTTGAGAGAAGAGATCTGAACTGCGAAAGCATACGAAGAAAGCAACCTAGTTCAAAGCCCTATAACCGAAGATGATTGTCCTGGCAATAATGTTAATTACAAAAGAACCAACTTAGCCGAGGCAGCACTATGCGATATTAGTGTATGACAATAGCCTTATGGGTGTAGTAATATATAAATATAGCAAAGAGGACCCCAGAGAGTGCCGAAAAGAGATGTAAATTTCATTCTGAGGAGAGCTAGAGCAGCCCACGTGACCTATATAATCGATATATCTCATAGCGGCTGTGCCAGGGAAGACACAAAGTGCAAGAGTAATAAGCCGTAGCCCCTTGGCATGTTCCGCTCACCAGCTTTGGTGAAGGCGAAGTAGCAAAGTGGAGTAAGAAGTGGTGAAAGAGGGCCAGAATTCCTGTTCCTCCTACTCCATCTTTGAGCCCTGCCTTGCTTTCTAAATTTGGGCAAAGGGTCCTGTTTCTTTCAGAGCCCCGAACCGGCCCGTCATGTGCATAGTGTGATATTACAATATATGAGGAAATAAGGTAGGCCATGAACCGTGTGATCTCCATAGGGTGCTGGTCTCCAGCGAGCACGACATCTGAATGGGCCATGACACTGCGCCACGAGTTGTGTTTTTTCATTTGGCACATGTGAGACAACCCATGTGCCCCACTAATCTACGGGGTTAGGAAGGCCTAATGGGGTGCCGAGCATACCACGCCCAGTACCAATGTGAGGCTACCAATCCCCGTACAAGCGAATACTCAGAACCAGGTCTAGGAGAAGAGTCTTCACGCTTCTCCGCCAGAGCCTATAGCGAGTGTAGGGCGCATGTCACAACTGTAAAGCGCTAGACGAGATTGAGCATCTGTGAGACATCTGAGTACCATGCATGGCTGAGGTTTGTGTCAGGCGAGCATTAGTTTCAGCTTGCGTTGTCCTACAGCTTTACGATAGAATGTAAGGTTGTCCAGCCCTCCCCAGGGAACTCCGTCAGCAGTTTCTGTCACACTCCTCCACTTCATTATGCTAACAGATCCTCCTCTCCTTCCTGTTCACGTCCTTCAGTGCCTATGCTCTGATGACAGGAAGGAAGGAACAAATAAAGCATCTTCAGTTCCTAGCCGTGCATGCAGCTGCACGGTGAGAGCTGGAAGAGCGATGCTGATGAACCACAAGGCAGCACAGAGCACGGAAAGATTATCAGCTGCCCCGTCACCACAAAGAAAGGTTAGGATGTGGTGCTGAAGCGGCCAGGAATAGTGGGTGGTGGGAAAACACTTCCCCCTGGGGCATTTTTGTGCAGGGCAGTCCTGGAGGTCAGCAGTGAGAGCAGAGTTTGCACACACTGCATGTGTGTCTACAGCAGGCCAGGCCAGGCCTGCTCTTTCATAAGGCCTGTTTCTTTTATCTCGCCCAGTTTGGGTCACATCGCTCATCCTTCTCACTTCTTCTGAGCTGAACTCGTTTGATATCACATGAGGACACTGTCTCCCACAGGATTCTCCTGGAGAAACCGGCAGCCCATGGTTCAGACAGGTGCAGTGTTTGGTGGGTGAAAAGCTGCCGGCCCCAGGAGCGGCGGTGAATACTCGTCCAGGCTGTGGCCAGTGACAGTGACATTCCTCGGGTTCAGTACGGGGCCAGCCCTGTTTGATGCCCTTTCTGATGGTCTGGACGAGGGAACTGAGAGCAGCCTCAGTCAGTGGAGGACAGCACCAAGCTGTGTGGCAGTGTTGAGTAACGTTGCAAAAGAGCAGGAGCTGCTGAAATAGTGAGAATCTGGTACAGGCTTGCTATCCATTTGGGAGCTAGAGAGCCCCAATGGGTGACGGCTCCCTATACTCCCAGGTCAGGCCTGCGTCGGTAGATTATCCTCGCACATTTGCACTTTTACGAAAGGGGAGACTTACAGTCGCGGACTTTAGAGATGCCTTGTCACGACTGCAGACTCATAGGCCGGGTGATAACCATATAAGTGGACATCACCAGTTTGTGTGTAACCGAGAATTCTGTGGAAGATGGATTTTCAGCTTTCTCGAGGTAGGACGGAACGAGATAGAGTTCTGGATGGTTGTTATGCGCAGTTATATATTAGGTCCACAGATCCGCACCAGAGGCCAGATCCCTTGAGGCTACTCTGCTGTCTGCCTGAGCCAATAACGCACAGTGGAGAAAGAATTGCAGATGAGCCAGGGGAGGATGCCAAAAGAGCGCTACTTACGCCATGATATACACATCCCTGTACCTGGAGTCAATGCGTGATGTGAGGCCAGCAGGGCTTATTGTCCTTTTACCTAACCTCAAGATCTCAACGCTATGATTCGAAATGAGTATAACACCGGCTGGTGTGCTTTACGGCTTCTCGAGGTTATGCCTGCGTTGCTATCAATGAAGAGAGATGTGAAGACGAGAGAGAGAGAAACGACACCACTGAAGGAGGATAGAGACAGCCAAAAGGTACCAGCATAGAGACGGGATGGTTCGCCACCGGGGAGAGAGCACGGTCCTCCATCGGGAACACATAATGCGCTGATACGTGGGACATGGGGAGCATAGGAACACAGCCAGAGGAGGCTGCGATGGGCTCGAGTTGCGAAAATAAAACCTCGGAGCGAATTTGTGCAGTTCTCTCTCAGTCCACAGGTGTAGTAAAATCCTCGATACACTACAAGCACGGTCTCCGGTGAAAGCAGGAACCCGGACCACCAACGAGTGAGAGATCTGGAAATGTCCACGAATCTCTGGCCATAACATATGGAGGTATGCAGCTCAAGGAATCGATAAACACAGATCCACGGATATCAGATCCATCGGACACTGACACAAGCGCATGGAGGGCATCAGCTTCGAATTGACGTCGAGAATAAAAACCTATCGTATGAGTTACCCACGGACCTCAAGAGAAGTATTCATACCACACGCCACGAAGCGAGATGTGTGGTCCGAGCGGCAACATCGCAGAAAATGCACAATAGCAGATACAAGCCGGATACCTGGCTGACACAGAAAGCCTGCATGATGCCTTCGCTAGAGCCGGCAACCGTCTGTACTCGACTTGGACTTGGCGACACGTACCAATGCAAGCGACGCGTGTTGTGGCTTCTTTCCAACTATAACCAATGCGCATGAGACAGATCTATGTCGCTCAAGCTTCAGTGGTACAACCAGAAACTATACCTAAGCAGTAGAGAATATGGTTGTACTTATTTAGTTCTTACGCGTCAGTCTATCCATCTCGCCCATATGGACTCTTCCATGACTCTATCCTAAAGATCTACTTGCTGGCTTATTGAACTTAAAAATGCTTGTGCGAGTCACATCGCAGTAAATGAGATCCATGTTCTCAACACAGAACATGTCTATATATGAGGGGGAAATGGTATGAAAGTGTAAGTTTTTATCAAAAGTCATGATGTAGTATAAGTCTCTATGCGTCAATGTGTAATTTCGGGGTGAGTTAAATACCGAACCAGAATTCAATATAGCAGATGTTCTGGATACCCTCAAATCTGTTCCACAGCCCCTTTTGGCAGATCAGTGTGACGCCCTTCGTTTGCTCCCGCAATCACCTACCCTAAGCAGTTCCATGACCTCCACTTGCTCACCGCATTATGACCACCAGTACCTCTGTAGCCATACAACGAGTTATTTGCATAAACCCTCTCTGTACTACCTGCCTACCGATGGAAATGTGCATTTACCGGAAATTTGGTGTGGTATGTCTCCATAAATTCCACCTCATTCATTCACACTTCTGAAACGTCTCATTTTAATTATGTAACCTTCCCCTCCATTCTTTCCTATATTTCATACTCCTCTTCGTAACTTATTCAAAACAGTCTTATTACAGAATCCATCCAAATCTATCACAGACGTTTTCCAGATTATTTCAAAAATGCCATTTTTCCTCCCTTTTCCACTTCTTCTGGCTCAGCACTTAACTGAAGAACCACTCCCTTTTTTCTATACATAATGTGGCTCTTGAGCTAATTGCTTACTTTCCTTCCAGTGCCACACACACCTTAAAGAAGGTGTCCCTCCCAGTTTCCCTGCCTCTCACTTTATCTCTACACCTTCTTGTCTACTTCCCTAAGCAGAAACCAACTTCTTCCTTAGCATGTACATTTCATCTCTCGGCACCCTTTCCAAAACATCATTTCTTACAACAAACCATCTCTTTCATTATTCTTTCAAGTGAGTATTAACAACCGAACAGTTTCATATCTAAGTAATAACTATTAAAGCTATGCTAACGTTAAGTCATTACTCATACCACTTTTGTCCCTCCCATAACAGACTATAGCTGCATTAATGTAGATTACCTTGAGAAGTTCAAGTCCTGCACGAATAGCAGTATC
>CM019236.1:7106824-7127544 GCA_009741485.1 Malurus cyaneus samueli | reverse complement strand
CTTTCTTCCCATGGCCTCTGATCATATTTGTAATCTCTCCTGGAGACAGCATCAGTTTGTCATTGCTTGCTGAAAATACAACAAGGAGTGTGGCAGCCTGAGAGGAGGGGAGGATCGTTTCCCACACTCACATGCAGCTCTCTCCATACCATCCCTCCTAAGAGCACCTTACATATGCTCCCTGCCCTAAAATCCCTCTCTTCTGCTGTCACTGGTCTTCTCCCAACCTGGATGGCTTGATTCTGCTAAAAAACCCTGTCCTGGATTGTTTTGTGACTTCCTGAGCCAAGAGGAGTTATTTTCTTTCTTCATCTCTTCCTAATGTCTTCTGATATCTCTATTATTACCCAATCTGCGCTGGCATTCACAATGCTCCCAACTGAGGCAGGAGAATGTAATAACAAGCTGTTTACTCTTACTTCCAGATCATTAATAAATATGTTAAACAAGACCGCTACCTTGGAGCGATGCAAAAACTTGATGAGGCACATAGTTGCTTTATAGTTTTCAGCCCATGCTGGTGACAGCGAGACTCCTACAGAGCCAAGCTCCCTCCAAACCTGCATTCTGAACTGGAATTCGCTTCCCCTTAACCTGTGCATGTGCACCTTTCACTCCAGGTCCCAGTGAGCCTGGTGATGAGACAACCACCGTGAAGGCGGACAGCTGGCTGAGTCACCTCAGCGTGACACAGGACCTGCGTCTCACTGCAGAGCCCATTTCCCTTTCCTAAACTGTGCACCAGCCCACAGTACTCTTCTTGACCAACTTTACTGTCACTAATTCCAATCTGTGTCTCTTGCCCATAATGCGTATTCAGCACCAAAGTGGTACTACAGCAAACAGGAGCTCACAGCAGACAAGGATTTTGTAAACCTTATTTGTTAGTTTCCTTTAAAAATTTCCCTAACGTTTTGCCATACCAGCAGCAGAGATTATTGGGACATATTAAAAAGGAAAAAAAAATCTGCTTGTTCAGAGTTAAGGCTCTGTTGCCCACGGTCTGTAAGGATGGCAGGAAAAGTACATGTTGGTTTCATTAGAACTGCTTCTGCCTCAAAACAGGAACAGCCTAAAAAGAGCTTTATGGGGCCTTCCAGTTCCTGGTTACTTGATGTCCATACAAGAGTTCTTCCAGGATTTTGTCACCTGCTTTTATCAGAGCTGCACAGCTTTGTCTTTGCCTTCCTGCTGGAAGGAGACTGGAGGGACCCCGAGGAGAAATGCCTTCTGTCTGACACAGCCTTCAGGTTTCTTGGACTGCCATCATAATTCCAGAACAGAACTAAAATTAGCTGAACACTGGTTTCCACTTTACATAATGTTGCCTGGTGGAGGTAAGTCTCAGCTCAGTGGCAGACTCTAGTACTTTGATCTTTCAGAATGGGAAAAAAATGCTGTTTGAGGATGCTCCAAGAGAGGACATGTATCCTGGAAAACTCATTTGGTGTCTGCTGAGCCCTCAGGCAGCTCCCAGGGTATGAGGTGATGATTTCTGCCCTAACTGCACATCCTTGGTGTTGCCTGTCCAGTGAGAGGTGAGGGACAGCTGAGGGCACAAGGGCAAAACCGTGGAGGTCACAGCAGAGACAGCCTGCCTCCTGCTGCCCTCTGCCACTGTGGAAGGATCTCTGCAAAACACTGCGACATCCACAAGGTGGCAAATTCAACTGAAGACATTTCCTCAGCATACTGTTCTCCTGTTTGTTTCCAATGAGGATGAGGACGAAGAACAGGGCAAAAGGAGAAACAGAAGGATCCAGAAAGCCTGAAAAGCCTCAGATCGTGTCATCTTAAACTATCGAACAGAAACGTCAGAAAGTTCATCCCTTGCAGGATTTTTCCTTGTTTATTTGATTCTATCATCCAGGTGCTGTCAGCAGTGGTGTGGACACGGGTCAAGCATCTGTCTTCATCCCTCGCCAGCAGAGCAGGTGAGACGGTCTCTTCCAGCATTCCATACCCTCTGGAGTCACCTTGGGCAGGGAGATGGGTATTGCTCGTTTGTTTCTCCTGAAAGATAATTAACATTGCAGGCAGCAAGTGACCAGGGAGAGCAGAGAAAGTGTGCACACAGCTCAGCCCCTGGATTGTCCCTTAGGCCATCTGCTGGCCTTGCCATCCAGAGGGTCTTTGCAGCCACTTTGGCTTTCCTGGTGCTCGATTTGCTGTCGGATGGTGCCCGACGGATGCCAGAGCCTCGCCTCAGCCTCCCCGCCACCCTTGTTTACAGGCCAATTAGTGGGTGCCGTGTTTGTTTTGC
Organism: Malurus cyaneus samueli; assembly: GCA_009741485.1. Classification (NCBI taxonomy): domain Eukaryota; kingdom Metazoa; phylum Chordata; class Aves; order Passeriformes; family Maluridae; genus Malurus; species Malurus cyaneus. The sequence continues at coordinate 7,125,281 of CM019236.1, read as the reverse complement.
AGCCAGCAAGTTAGCCACCCCAGCGATTTAACAGCTGCAATTTTCATTTACAGTTGACTTTGAACAGCCAGTTTTATACATGCAGGGTGAAATAATGGTATAATTAACCTAGGAAAATCCATTAAAAGGGTGCGGATGTTCAAAACATGGAGCACACAATTAAGGAACCCCATGACTGAGATTACTGCTGAGACTAACTCCTCATTACACGGCGCATCTGCGTGGATTTCAGACGAGCAATTTTCTCAGAAAGGCTTTGTCACCAAAACTTTCACAGATTTTCTAGATTTTTACTCTTCTAAAGAAAAAAGAAATCAAAATTTTGTATGAAAAATTCATTAAAAACAGTTCAAATTGATGGAGCTCTTAGGAAAACCTCACATTAATTATTTGGATATATGATATTTTAGGAGTTTCCAAAGGCTTGTGGCAGTTGGGCTTTTCCTTTCTGTTTCCTTTTAACCTCCAATCAGGTAATTTTTTAAAATGAGGAAGCATTTTGAAATTAGTACATTTTTACCTCTCTTAGAAAAGACTACAAGTTTTCTCCCATTTTAAAAGTTTTTATCAGAGCAATTTCTCAGGCTAGATTTTCAAGCTGATTGTGTCCACAAGAACAAACAAAAGAGAGTTTTCACAAAAATCTGCATTCCCCACACAAAAGTAATTAAAAATACATTCTCCCACTAGTTATCATAAACCCTGTTTAATCAGGTGTCCACAGGCTGTTTGTTCCACCGGGCTGTTTGTTCCACCAGGCTGTTTGCTCCACTGGGCTGTTTGCACAGGATGGATAATATTCCCAAGTCAACACCCAGTATTTCTTTCATGCTCATCAGGTAGTTTTCCCAGACTGCTCCTTTGGACCCTGCTCATCACTTAGATTAATATTTAAATCAGTAACTTGGCTTTTGCATGTTACTTGAGTCCTGAGGGCTGCAGTCCTGCCTCACTGGGGAAGGAGACGTCCTTGTTTCTGATATGAAAAGTTACAAATTCTGTCTCTTCTGGGAATATTGTTGGGTTAGAAATATGGTCCTTGGGCATTTCTTCAGTAGGTTTGTATCTGCCCCCAGGTATAAAGGAATACGTTTTTCTGTTTCGGGTTGTTACCAGCTGAACCTCACCATTCTGCCTCTGAGTGGGTGTGAGCTGGCTCGCTATGCCCTGACTCCTCTGGTGGAGCTCAGGGCAGGTGCTTTTACAACACCCCACCAGCAGCTACAACCCTCTGGGTGCCCCAGCTCCCACACCAGCCCCTATCATAGCCCTGGGTACAGTATCACCCACTTTCTGTCCCGTCCCATCCCTCCCATCCCATCCCATCCCATCCATCCCATCCCATCCCATCCCATCCCATCCCATCCCATCCCATCCCATCCCATCCACTGTCACCCCCATCTGCCTTCCCCAGTTCCTGCTGTAGCAGTCCCCAGTGAGCTCCACAGCCACGCTGCTCCCGTCCGCTCTGTGCTTGTGTTAATAAATATATTCAACCACTCAGGGCCTGGGGTGACCCAGGCTCTCACCTATTAACCTTCTGCCTGCTGAGAATTGGCCATTTGTTCCTTCCCTTCTCTCCCTTCCTTATCTTGGTTTTAATCCATGCCTTGGCTTTCCTCTCATCCTGTGGTTACCAGGTTTTCTTAATAGTCTCCTATGAGGGACTTTATCAAAAGCCTTTTGAAAGCCTTAATAAATTATAGGCACAAGTCTGCCATTCCCTGTTATCTTGTTAACCCTTCTGAAGCATTCCCAGTGGGGGTGAGAGAGCAGAGCCCCTGCCTGCCTACACGGGATCATGGCCAGCTCTGCAGAAAGCCTCCAGGGCTCTCTTGTATCTCCGAGCTGTTTCCAGAGAATATGGCATTTATGATGCTGAAACATTTTCCAGTCTCACTTCAGGAGAAAGAGCTTCTCCAGGAACTGAAAAGCCACCCATCAAACTCCCTCCCTCAAAAATATTTCATTCTCTTTGGTGGATTTGGAGTATTTGATATGATTCCTGTTTTAATTTTAAGTCATGGCTATAGATGGACAAGTATTAGACAGTGAAAGTAAAGAGCAAAGAAAAGACAGTGTGCCATGCAGGTATTAAAAGAATAGAATTTTAAAAGGTCTTTTTATAAATAATTTTGAAGCAGAAGGAACCCACATGAGTTGAACCCAGGTTTCTGGTGGAACAGGCTTTTCAGCTGTTCCCTTTGTGTGGTGATAGAACGGTGGCAGGTCACTGTCACAGGAGATGGGAGAACATCCCCAGCCTTACCACTTTTCCCAGGCAATTCCTTGGATGGGAGGTTGGACATGGCAGGGATGCCCCCTCTCCACAGGAGGTGTCCTTGCCCTCTGCTCTTTTTGGAATTCAGTACCTGGATTCAAAAGGCTGTTGGAAGTTGGACAAGAAGCACAGGACCTTCTGCAAGTGCCAGGCTTCGCTCAGATGTGCCCCGTTACTACAAGCAGCCCTCCCTCCCCATCCCACATCACTCCATCTGTCCAAACCTCTTGTGGAGGTCCTTAATGGTTATTAACTCCCTGGGTAGCATGCTGTTCAGTCTCAGCCATCTCCTCACCTCTTTTTACCCTTGCCAGCTTTAGGAGTCAAGCTTCATCCTCTGGAATTTTTCCCTGCCACTCATACAGCGATCTGCACCTCAGTCAGAGCAGTTCAATTACACTTTGCTGAAATCTCCTGGGTAATTTGAGTGAGATTGGCTCGGCAGGAAGCCATGTGCCAGCTCTGGCTGTGCCAGGCAGCTTCAACATTGTGTGCCAATTCCAAGGCTTTGGCAGAGCCCTGAAACTGCTCCCTGAGAGATCAGAGAGAGCAGGAATAAGCAGGTTGCGATCTCCTGCAGGAATGTGTGGGGCTGCAAAGTTCAGAAAGCTTCCATACATTGCACCAGGACCTGACCTGATCTTCATCCTCCTTCAAATTCCTTTTCTACACCCACATGCAAAATTTCTGGGCTTCCAGCAAAGTAAATGTAGAATGCACAGAAGGGCAAGGGAAGAGTTGTGCTCATAGGAAAATTCCCCTACCCTATTGGCTTTCCATCATCAATGAGGAATTTCCACGGGCAGGCAGAGCTGGTCCCTGCACCTGAATTAGCAGAGCATTGCTGGGCACTGGGCTAATGCTCTTCTCCATCTGCACAGGACTCTGTGTGCCTGTTGGTTTGCTGCTAATAACAAAAAAATAAAAAGACCTCTGCCGTGTGTATGGACTTTCAATCCCAGGTAGCCTGCGTGTGAATGCTTAATGCCTGCCTGATTATTGTTCGCCTGGTATTCAATAGTTTGAAAAAATAAAAAGTCCTATAGTTAGAGAACGAGATAGGACTGTTTAATTTCAGGCCATTATCTCCTAGTAATTGCTGGAGGAATTTCATTCTATGGCAGTGCAATGGAAAAAAAAATCATGTTTTTTCCCCCTTATGGAAAAAAAAAAAAGAAAAAAGAAGAGCCTGCTTTTCTCAAGGGGTTCAGGGCTTTCAGGCCACGGTTGGAAGCAAGAGCTGTGCCTGCTTTATCAAATTCGCATTTCATTTCCAGCATGCACCCAAGCCGCATGTAAATTATAATTAGAAAAGGGAAAAAACAAAGAGATAGAGCTCAAGAGATGGGAAAAGATAATGAAATCAAATGAACTCAGGGCCTTTGAAGACTAACAGGGCCACAGACAGACAGATATGTACACAGTGACAAAGGTAGAGACAAACAAGAGGTACATATGGGGGGACAGATAGAGTAGAAGGCTGACAGAGAAGACAAAACTGGAGATTGCACCCACGATGTGCACAGGGACACAACATGTGAGTGATCCTGGAATGATCTCTGTTTCACACAAACCCTTCAAGCTAAGATTATGGAGTGTACAACCCATGTGAGGTTCCTGCTGCCAGTTTTCTCTCTGACTCCCAGTCCTGCCGTGCTGCTTCAGAAGTCCCAAGGCTGTGTGATGAAACCTAGCACCATTTTCATCAGAGGAAAGGACCCTTTCCAATATTCAGCTTCACAACTTCATCCTACCCAGTACAACCAAGCCATGAAGTTCACCATGGTTCACCCTGTTGGAAGGATGTGCCCACTGCATGGTCTGGCCCAGGATCAGTCATTCTCTGAGCGAGGAAGGGGAAAATCCCCAGTAAACTCAGCTGCTTCCCAATCACCTGTTTGAAGGAAAATGGGTTAATTTTCCTTTCTTGACTGAAGTCAAAAGTGAGCCTGGGACATGGAAGACAGCCAACCTCACCTGCCAGCTGGGGATGTGGACCTGAGGCTGGAGAATGGGAGCTGTTCTCCTGGTGGGTGAAGAATAAACCTGGAGAAAACCTTTCACTGCTGCTGGATGCTGAGATTTGTGTCACAGTCATAAATGAGAGCTCTGGTGGATATTTCAGAGGGCTCCAGTGGTATCCGGGTGGGAAAAGGTCTGTTATTCTGTCTGTCCCTTTCCACCTTCACCTCCAAACCCTGGAGAGTCTGGGGTCACCAAGCTGCAAGCACAGGGATGACGCCTGGTAAATGTCACTCTTCCAAAACCCAACTGGGCAATGGAACATCAAAGAGCAGCCAGGATCCCACCAGCATGAGCAAAGTTTAGGGACCAATAACTCCCAAATATGGCAAGAGAAACCAGCCCTGTGCACCTAACCAGCCCCACAAGGAGCAGCCTCTGCAGCCCAGGAAAGTAAATGCTGATTGTCCTGGGTGCCACAATCCACTAGAGCCAGAAAGGTACCATTGAAGTCAGTTTTTCCCGGCTTTAGGTAGCCTCAATTCATGGCTCCCTCCTGGGTCAGTTACTCTGGTAATTTATTCTCCTCATTGCTCTAAACCTGTGCTTTGCTTCTAGGCTCAAAGGGGAAAAGGAGGGAGGAAGGAAAGAGAAGCTGCCACTACCAAACCAAAATATCCTAAGAATGGCAAAATACCAACATAGTGACCAAATCCCAATGCTGCAAGCAAGGTTATTTCCCAGCTACCTGTGAAAAGCACCTGTGCTTGCTTGAGTAGCTTCTGAACTGCTGGTAATGAATCACCCACAACTCACGAATTGTAAGGGATTAATTTAGTCATGTATATTTATTGTCACTGTGATTATGGGAACAGCTAGCAACCAGTGTCATTGAGATACCTGTTCCTGGGCATGCTGGAGGTGGTGAGGGAGAGTCCATGGAGATCAGGATGCTGCTGCCAAGGACTGGAGATCAGTGCAGTTTTGTGTAGTGCATTCCCAAAATCCCAGGACAGGGCAGATTGTACCTCTCATCAGGCTCCTGGTGCTCTGCAGATCTTGTGAGCAGCAGACTGGCACCAAAGGGGTCTAAATTTGCACAAGAATAATTTGAAAATCCTTCAGAGCTTGCTAACTTCTCTTGGCTCTAACAAAACCAATGCAGAAAAGCAGGATTAAAAAAAGAAAAAAAAAAAAGAAAAAAGGAAAAAGAACCAGAGATTGATTCTTACCTCATATCATTAAAAAATAAATTGCTGTAGCGCTATAACATAAAGTAAGAATCAATCTTATTTTTTAACACCAGAAATAACCTAATGAAATACAAGATTGATTCTGAATATGGGCTTCTTGTGGAGCCCCTGGGAATTGATTACAAAATTGAATGTCTCAGAGCTGATAAGATGAATTTGGAATAAATCTTACTTTTAACTACTCCCTTTTTATGCTCATAAAAAAAAGAAAGATTGATTCCAATCAAAACTTCTTCTAAAAAGTGAGACAGTTTCGATTTGTCGAGGCAGTTTTTCAACAGAACAGCGCTGAACTTCAGAGCCAATCTCACCCCTAGTTATGCGTTCCCCAGGGAGGAAAAATACGAGGCACAATATTTCTGATTTACAGCTTGAAATGAGACAGTAATGATCATAATAATCAGGACAAGAAGAAGGAGAGAGCCTCAAGTGGATGGCAGCTCTCTCGACTGATGATGCCAAGGGAGGCAGTGATTTGGAAAGGGAAGGTGGAGAAGCAGCTCCCCCTCCACTGTGCTGCAGGGGACTGCTGAGGACACCTTACTCTGCAGGTTCCAGGGTATAACACTGGATCTGTTTACCCTGCAAAAAAAAGTCCTGCTGGGAGTTCTGCCATCTTCCAGACTGCACCTCCAGCCACACCACCATCTCCTCCCCGTCCCACAGTGGCAGTAGCTCCTTGGAGTTTTCTGCATTTGGTAGGAAGTGGCTTCGAGTTTCCTGTCTCAGCTCAGTTTCAGCCAGTGTAATCCCATCACACCACACCATGCCCTGGGATATGCTGAAATTCCCTCTGGCCAGCCTGCCAGCTCCCCAGGACAGAGGCTACCCACTCCCACCCAGCTCAGAGCACTGGGTTTGTCAAGCTTTGCTTCCAGACTGGCTGTGATAATTCTTATACCCTCATTTCTAATTAAGCTTCATGATTTTGGTCCCATGGGCAGCAGCCCTGGTCTTATCAAAAAATGAGGCAAAGTGCTTGCTTAGTATCAGGGCCCACTTTGCGCTTCCTTTAATCTCTCTCTCCCCATCGCTGCTTTGCAGGAGGCAGTTCCAGGGCTCTTTGTCGGTTGGGTAGTTTTTTCTCATCTCCAGATTCTATTTATTCGTGGCCCGTTCACACATGTTTGTTCTAATGTCAATATTTTATTTCAGCTTCAGTCATTCTCTTTCTCACCTGCACATCTCTGCAAGATGGAAGATCGTGGTTTGCTTCCATCTCTTCCACCAAATGCTTCTACACCAGAGAGATCCCATAAGGGATTTTTTTCCCACTTTTCAGAAGAAATGCCATTCTGATACCAAACTTGTGTCTGTTTTTTAGTTTGAAGACTATCTCTTCCTCTTTCTTTATCTTCCTCTTTTCTTACAGAATCACAGAATCATAGACTACTTTAAGCTGGAAGAGACCTTAAAGATCATCTCATTCCAATCCCCCTGCTATTGGCAGGGACACCTTCAACTATCCCAGGCTGCTCAGAGCCCCATCCAGCCTGGTCTTGAACACTTCCAGGGATGGGGCATTCACAGCTTCTCTGGGCAACCTGTCCCAGGGCCTCACCATCCTCACAGTAAAGAATTTCTTCCTGATATCTAATCTAAACATACTTTCTTTCTGTTTGAAACCATTCCTTGTCCTGTTGAACTGGTCAACAGTTTCAGTTGAAGAGTTTTTCTCAAGCTCTTCTGTAGCCCCCTTCGGCACTGGAAGGTGCTCTATGATCTTTCAGAGCCTTCCCTTCTGCAGGTGCTCCATCCCTCTGATCATTGTGGTGTCCCTCCTCTGGACTGGCTCCAGCAGGTCCCTGTCCCTCCTGTGCAGGGTCCCCAGGGCTGGATGCTCCAGGTGGGTCTCAGCAGAGCGGAGCAGAGGGGCAGAATCCTCTCCCTCCCCTGCTGCCCACGGTGCTCTGGGTGCAGCCCAGGACACTTTTGGAAACCATAACATATGGTTCAATACAGCTCCTTTCTTTCAATCTAAAGAACATTTAAAAGAAACATCGTTCACGGGACCATCTCTTCTGACCAGAATTTTATTTCCCACTAAACACATTTTAGGTGCACTGGGACCACTCACAGAAGCAGCCTGCATCTGCTTTTCCCACAATTGCACTGCTTGGACACAGCCCCACCCCTGCAACATCTGAATCTCAGACAACTCCCTTCCTCCTTTGCCTGGATCTCCCACAGTCCTACCAAAAGGCTTTGGCCTCTCACTTCTTTGGGATCCACATGTCAGACCCAGATGGGTGATGAGAATAGAGATGTATTGTTCCTGACAAACAGAGTCTGGGGGGACAGTGTTGGGGAGGTGCCACACAGCAGGGCCAGGCGTTCTTCCTGTGAGCAGACACACGGCCCCAGCTGTGCCGAGCATGGGGACTCCTTCCCCGTCACACAGCGGGCACACCAGATGTGCTCCTGACGTCCTCGAGTGCTGTGACGCACGGGGAAGGCGAGGGAGCTGCGGCTCCTGCTTGGTGCTCGCCCCACACTCGGGAGAACCCTCAGTGCGTCACCACTGTCTGTGCTGACACAGAGTTGTGGCACAGGAAGGCTCTGCCATCCTCCTTTCCCTCTCCTTGGACACCTGGCTGTGTTTCCAAAAGCTGAATTCATCACTGAGGACCCTCCTGGCTCCTTGCAGACAGGGGGGCAGCTTGTAGGTTTTGAAGAACAATTTAATTCTCTGATCCCAGCAAAATCTGGTCTGCATTAAAAATAACAAAAAAACTCCCTCAAACCCATTGTGTTTAAACAATGTTAAAGATCTGACTGAAAGCATCGAAAGCAAATTCCAAGCCCTAATGAAGAAGGATTGTCTGGCATAGTAATAATAATAAACTTGGTGCACACATGTATGTGTGTATGTATGTATGTGTGTGTGTATATATATATATAGAAGGAGAATTTCATCTGAGGAGCTGAGAGCCTATAATTATCATAATCTCATGGCTGTGCCAGGAAGCACAGCAGGTAAGAGCCCTTGGCTGTTTCTCAGCTTGGTGAAGGCAGAGCAAAGGGAGAAGAAGGGGAAAAGCAGATTTGTCTCCTACTCCATCTTTGACCCTGCTGCTGGGCAAAGGGTCTGTTTCTCAGCCCCTCATTGCAGTGGAATCAAAAGGGCTTGTGGCAGCAAGGGTCTGCCAGGTGCTGGTCCAGCAGAGACATGATGGCCAGACTGGAGAGTTTGTTTTTCATCCATGAGACACAGGTGAGATATGAGGGGTAGAGGCCTTGGGGTCAGTCAGAAATGAGCTAATCCCACGCATCTCACCAGGTCTGGGCATCTCAGCTCCCAGCCCTTGCTGTGAGGCGCTGTCCTTGTCCCACAGAGCATCTGTGAGACATTGTCCTTCCATGCTGTGGGTTTGTTCAGCAGCTTTTTCACTGACTCAGATGATAATGCTCCCAGCCCTCCCCAGGGAACTCCGTTCAGCAGTTTCTGTCACACTCCTCCACTTCATTATGCTTAACAGATCCTCCTCTGCCTTCCTGTTCACGTCCTTCAGATGCCTATGCTCTGATGACAGGGGAAGGAAGGAACAAATAAAGCATCTTCAGTTCCTAGCCGTGCATGCAGCTGCACGGTGAGAGCTGGAAGAGCGATGCTGATGAACCACAAGGCCACAGGAGCACGGAAAGATTATCAGCTGCCCCGTCACCACAAAGAAAGGTGTAGGATGGGTGCTGAAGCGGCCAGGAATAGTGGGTGGTGGGAAAACACTTCCCCCTGGGGCATTTTTGTGCAGGGCAGTTCCTGGAGGTCAGCAGTGAGAGCAGAGTTTGCACACACTGCATGTGTGTCTACAGCAGAGCCAGGCCAGGGCCTGCTCTTTTCATAAGGCCTGTTTCTTTTATCTCCGCCCAGTTTGGAGTCACATCGCTCAGTCCTTCCTCACTTCTCTGAGCTGAACTCGTTTGATATCACATGAGGACACTGTCTCCCACAGGATTCTCCTGGAGAAACCGGCAGCCCATGGTTCAGACAGGTGCAGTGTTTGGTGGGTGAAAAGCTGGCCGGCCCCAGGGAGCGGCGGTGAATGGACTCCGTCCAGGCTGTGGCCAGTGACAGTGACATTCCTCGGGGTTCAGTACGGGGCCAGCCCTGTTTGATGCCCTTTCTGATGGTCTGGACGAGGGAACTGAGAGCAGCCTCAGTCAGTGTGAGGACAGCACCAAGCTGTGTGGCAGTGTTGATGTGCTGGAGGGCAGGGAGGCTCTGCAGAGGGATCTGGACAGGCTGCATCCATGGGCTGAGGCCAATGGGGTGAGGTTCAACCAGGCAGGTGCTGGGTCCTGCTGCAGGGTCACTACAACCCCTGCAGCTCCAGGCTGGGATACAATGGCCCAGTGGGAAAGGATCTGGAGGTGTTGGTTTTCAGTGGCTGAACATGAGCTGGAGTGTGACCAGATGTCCAAGAAGCCAAAGGTGCTGGGCTTGTGTGAGCAACAGCGTGGCCAGGAGGACCAGGGCAGTGACCATCACCCTGTGCTGGGCACTGGAGAGGCCACACCTCGTGGTGTTTAGTTCAGTCCTCGCACAAAAAGAAAGGCACTGAGGTGAAGGAGCATGTCCAGAGAAGGGAATGGATCTGGGGAACGGTCTGGAGCACAGATCCTGTGAGGAGCAGCCCCGGGAGCTGGAGGGAGTTCACCTGGAGGAAAGGAGTCTCAGAGACGACTTTATCACTCTCCACAGACCCCTGAAAGGAGGCTGGAGCCAGATGGGATCAGTCCCATCTGGCCATTAACAAGAGGTAAGACAAGAGGAAACAGCCTCAATTTGCACCAGGAGAGGTCCAGGTTGTATATCAGAAAAAAATTCGTTCCCCCAAAGGGTTATCAAGCCCTGAAACAGATTGTCCAGGGCAAGTGGTAGTGTCACCATCCCTGAAAGAACTGCAATGACTCGTAGATGTGGCACCTGGGGACATGGACTTGGTAGTCCTAGTGGTGTTTTCCAACCTTAACAATTCCATGATTGTGTGATCCGGACAAAAAACTAACCAAGCAGAGAGAAATGTACTTATAGTCACCTCAGTCTCCACTGCCAAGGCCTCCATGGCTCTTTTAATCACCTGGGCTTTGCTTATGCTGTGCAATTTGCATGGTAATTATATTTAACAAGAGCAGCAATAAGGGAAATAGAAAGTGTAATGTTGTTATCAAGGCATAATTATTCTTGAATAATTCGGTGATTACAGTTTGCTGTGTTTGGAACTAATTGTCACCAGCCCTTTTCAGTGTGACGCCCTCCCCCTCACTCCTGCAGTCTCAGCCTCCACTTTCCGCCTTCCAGACCTCTGCAGCCATCCAGATTGTTCAGATTCCCAGATTGTTTTGTGGCCTCTAGCCTCACACCTAGCTGAGCAAGGCAGTGGAAATGAGCCTGATGAGCACATCCTTCCAGCACCTTTGCTTCTCCACAAGGCCTCTCCCGCATGTACTGACGAGCACTGAGTGTCAGCCACACTCGGGGTGAGCAGCAGGGGAACCTCAGGGATGGGATTGCTCCTCCGAGGGCATCCACGCCAGAGAGATGGAGCTGGGACTGAGGTATCCCCGTCTGGCTGCAGGAGGATGGGAACACAGCATCACCCTGGGACCCCCAGCTGACAAAATTTCAGCTCACTACCCCAGAGAGGTGCATTAAGCTTCCTGCCATGCAAGACCTGTCTGGCTAAAATGTGAGTTCTTCTTCTCAAAGCCGGGGAGTGTCTGCCTGGTCCCACGATCCCCTTGCAACAGCCAGCCTGGCTAACAGCCCTGCACAGGTATTTCCCCCACAGCCAGCTCCAGGGAGAGGCCAGGAGGGAGAGCAAAGCTATGGAGCAGAATAAAACCTCTGTCTTTCCCTTCTAATGCACAGAAAACAGAGGGACCCACCTGGATAAAAGCCCTCTCCTCCTCCATAGCCCAACACATAGGCTTCCTGCACAGCAGGGAGCTGTGCTTTTAATTTTCCCCATCCAGACCCCAAGAAATCAGATCAAATGCTGTTCTTGTCCTTTAGGGTTAACGCTGATGCCCCTCTGGCTGCTCATTCTCCCCTGGTGAAATTAGTGTGCCAGGCCTCAGCCAAGGAGCTACTCCAGGGTGGGTGTCTGCATATGCACACCCAGCTCCAGGTCACATGGATCACAAGGAGGGACAGAAGGTGCTACACAACTGCAGCTGGGTCTTCACGAGCTCAGAAAGAGCTCATCTGTCGTTCTTAGAGGCTCCCAGGGTGATTCTGCATGCTCCCTGGTGGGCACACATGTAGGACAGCCTGTTTTAGTCCTGCTCAGGATATTAAACCCTGTGCTCTTTCTGTGCTAGCTCACTGATGACAGTCTCGAGAAAGATGAGAAAGGCCCTTGAAGCCAGGATTTAACTTCTGTGAATACTCAGACACCTCATGTTCAGGTGTCTGGGTCCAGCTCATCTTTCCCAGCTCTGAACACTTGTAGATGCTTCAAGGAACGCTCAGAAATCCCTCAGTCCCTTGAAACATAAAAAGGAGAAAAACACAACTTCTCTGTGATGTATGGCTGCTTTGCTACCCAAAAGGCCTCTGAAAACATCAGGCAAGGAATTCACTGGAGGCAATATGCTTTGTAAATCACAGAGCACACCAATGTTTTAGCGTTTGGCAGTGGCTGAATGGATCACTCCAGAAGCCAGCAACAAAGGAAGATGCAGGATAGGGAGACAGAAAGGGCTGCAAGGCACTGCCTGGAAGGCACAGGAGTGAGAGGAAAGAGTTTTCAGGCAGAAGTTGTGGGAGCATGTGGGCTCAGGAGAGGCTGTGATCCACTGAACAGACTGAAGCTGGTGCAGCCCCAGGCTAGGAAAGCCACACAGAAAACGGGCAGTGGAGAATGCCTTTCCTGCCCTCTTACCTACACAGAATACAGCTTGCAAGCACTGAATGCCAGCCTGGAGCCCAGTGTTGGCCACTCCAGAGCAGATCCAAACGAGACCAACTCTGGTGGGAACAGATCCTGTCACAGCCCTGAGCCCTCACCTGTGCAGGAGAACACGGCAGGGTCTGTCTGTGCACAGCACACCCTGCCTGCAGACCCTCCAGGAGACGAATTTCTGCAGGGTCTTGTGAATCCTGGATCCTGTTAACACAGCCTGAAGGGATCAGACATGGGAGGGATCCCCGTGCTGGAGCCCAGGATGAGTAGATACCTCCAGCTGGGCTCCCTAAGTATTGCCCTCATGCTGCAGTGCGTGCAGAGAGAATCTGTGCTTGGCGGGTGTTGGCTCAGCCTCAGCCCTACAAGGTTTCAACACCACTGTGTTTCCATCTGGCTTCTTCATAGAGGGGGCACAGCCTTGAAAAGGATGCTGAGTAGGACCAGACACCCATTTCCCAATGTCCCAGAAGAACATTTTCCTCCTTAAAACCTCACAAACTTTTGGGTTCTACACCATCATACAGCAAGCAGTTCCACAGGGCTATCAGAGTTCCTTTGTCTTGCTTTTAACACCTGCTGGCAATCTGTCCTCTGGTTCTCAATCTTTCTCTTGCTCCCTTACTGTGACTTTTATCCCATATCTTTGGCTGCCTCTGTCCTGGACCTGCATGAACAAAGTTACTTGTGCATTTGTCAGAGTGGGACTGTTCACACTGTCCATCATGCTTCATGAGTGTTTTGCTGTGCTTCACCTCTTACGCAAAGGATCAGAGTTGTGTGTGGCAGCAGAATGATGAGAAAACAACAGATTTTCGTGGTAAATTGTCCTGACTTTGGCACTGAGCTCAGCTAAAGATCAGGGTAAGACCACAGAGTGGTCAGAAGGGGAAGGAGCTGAGAAAGCTTCCAGATAGTCGTTCAGCTGAAAACAAGTTTTACTCATATGGTGGGTCTCCTTGGAGTAGAAAGGGCTGTTAAGGAGGGTAGAGGGAAGCCGGGGAGTATTTTGGCGTTGCAACACCTCTTTAACCCCTTCCCTTCCTCTGCTACAGAAAAGAAGACCTTGTGTCACCTCTATCTGTTAGGGATGCTGGATTAACCATCTGGTCTGACCTTGCCCTCCCTCAGAGGTTTGAGTTGGGCTGAGGAGATTTGGGAATGGCTCAGACATGAAGGCAAGGCCTCCCCATCAATGCCTGCTAGCTCCCTTGGTAAAGCAGAGCTGCTTTGTTAATCATATCCGTGGATTAGCATGGGTTTATGAGCTCCACAAGGAAGCATTTGGAATCATAAATTGCATTTTCACCACTTAGCCCAAGAGGATCTCTGGGGCTTGGTAGACAGATATAAAAGGAAACCTTTAGAGAGAACAAGGGGGATAACAAAGAGATTATCAGAACCAAGCCTGAAAATTAATAGACCAAATCAAAATTAATTAATGGACTAAATCCAATTAATAGACTAAATCAAATCCTCTTTGAAAATGCGGTCACCTCAATCACTGATCATCTTTTCACACTCCCATGAAGGCAGACGGTTCAGCTTCTTCAGTGAAGTGGGTTAAGAAAGACCAGGCTGGAGCACAGTGGGGGAAGTTTGGGGCTTTAAGGGTCAGAGTTACCCCTGCAAGAGGGAAGGCAGCTCAGGAAGCCGGGGTGGGCCTGGCACAGCAATGGGGAATAATCCTGAAGCAATTAAAAAGCTGGTATCTTCTCCCTTTAATGAAAACTATTATGCTAAAAACACAGTGAGTATTAAGAGCAGTTGTCGTCCTGCTGTTTGGCTTGTATCTGGATTAGATTTGTGCTAGGGATGGAATATGAGTCTGGCTAAGTATTACTTTCCACAAATATTTGGCTTTTAAAAAAAGCCCAAATGTGGAGTTTATCACATTCAGAACCAAATAAGCTGCAGTGGATGTGAAGAGCAATAAAAAGTAACAGGAGAAGCAAACAAAGGGGCACCAAGGGAGGGCACTGCCAGCCACAGACAGGGAAAGAACCAGGTGTGACTGGGATTCGGTGAGGGTGGGAGTAAGGAAGGGGACAAAGGTGGGAGCAGCCCTGTCATCACCCAGGGAGTGTCACCAGCTCACTTCAGGTCCCCGCCTTCTCCATGTCAGTCCTGTCATGCTACACAGCAAGACCTGGGGATGCTACAGTTCCTCTTGTTTTGGAGACGGAGCAGGAGAGAAACCCTGCCCTGGGAAAAAACAATATTATCTCACCAGCAATATGGAAAGGCCATAATCACCAGCTGGGCTAGAGACTTTTGAATTTGGGCATGCTAACCCCATACTCTAATCACAAAAGGAAAACTGATCCAAACTGGCCTTGTAGGTGAAAACACTGATGGAGGAAGGCTTTGAGATGCCTTTATATGTAAGAGACTTGGCAGAGGGAGCGCCAGCCTATCCTGGCTTTGCTGGGATAGAACTAATTTCCTTCTAAGTACCTGGTACAGTGCTGTGATTTGGTGTAAAATGAGAATAATGTTGACAATACACTGATGGTTTAGCTGTTCTTCAGTAGGGTTTACCCTAAAATAAAGACTTTTCAGAGCCAGCAAGCAGATATAGAAGAAGCAGATGCACAAGAGGGAGTGTGGCCAGGAGAGCTGACCCAAACTGACCAAAGGGATATTCCATACCATAGAACATCCTGCTCAGTGCTCAAACCGGGGACAGTTGGTTGAGGAACAGTTACTGGTGGAGAACAGACTGGTCAGTGGGTGTGAGCAATTGTGCTCTGCATCACTTGTCTGTCTTGGGGTTTATTACTCTCTACCCCTCTCCTTTTCACAATTATTGTTGTTGTTATTATATATTACTGTACTTCCATTATTAACCTTTTCTCACCTCAGCCTGTGGGTTTTACCGTTTTCTGATTCTACTCCCCATCCCACCAGGGGTAGAGCAGGGAGTAAGTGAGCTGCAATGAAATATTTTAGTTGCAGGTTGCAATTAAATCATGGCATAACCAAAACACATTTGAAAAAAAGGAACTTCCAGCCCTTAAATTATTTTTAGCTACTGCAAATACGATTGTGATTTTGAGAGTTTGCAGGCTTTCCTAGTTCCTGTCTGGTTGAAAGGAGACTACCCTCTTTTCCACAGCTGAAGGGTCTTTTTAGGATGAAAAACTCTCAAAATTGCTCTTAAAACTTGCAGGAAAAATGACAGTCCCTCCTCACCTCTCCCCACCTTGTCATCCAGTGTGTTTGATAACAAAACTGCCCCACTGAGTGTGGTGTGAAGCCACAGCTGCAGCATCCTACACCCCATTTTGAAGCACTGCTTGAGCAGCCCGAGTTTCTGTATCTGCATTCCTTTTTTTGATCTACATGTTTAATGGGTGTGAGGTGAAGGCAAAAACAAAACAAAAACAAAAACTGACCAAACAAACAAAAATAAAAAAAACCCCTTCACATAACCCAAATGAAAGTCACATTTGAGGGCCTAGGTTTCCATTTCACATGACACTTTGAAACCCATTTGCCTAATGGTATTTATTGCCTTTCTCAAACAACAAACAGAAAAAAAAAGCCCACAATGAGGAAACAGAGAGTAGTACTTCTTTCAATATAAAATTAATTAATCTGCAATTAATCATAGAAAACAAGCCTATTTCCCTTTGGCTGTGCTCAAACAAAGATAGTTCCATCTCCAATTTAATCCTGACTTGCCAGCAGCACATGAGAAAGGAGGCTGGAAATGGTTTTAATTCCTCATCATCGCTTGTGTCATCAGCACCACAGGTTGTCTTTGCTCTCACAAAAAAGCCCCTGAAGACCAAGGGTGTTGTGTGGGATTAGCAAGGAGCTTCTGGGGCAGGGACAGGCTGTGCCTGCTTGGGGCAGCGGTGCTCAGACTGGTTTTGCCCTGCTGGAACACCCTGGTGTGGGCTGCTCTCCCCAGACCGCACATGTGAGCTCAAATGGTTTCCCACTGGGAACCAGCGCTCGTGGAGACGTCACTGGCCCAGCTGGCTCACACAAGTCCAAGGAAGTTGGACATTCCATGTGCAGCACTAAAGTCATCCCCAGAGTCCAGTCCTCCCTGGCTCCTCACTCTTTCTCCAGGATGGATTCCTGCTGTGCTGCAGGTCAGTCCCAAGCTTGGTTTTCCTACAGGGATTCACTCCAGCTCCTGCCCAGCTCCCTGGTAGAAACCCCTGTTCCCCTCCTCCATCAGACCAGTCCCTTTCCCTCAACAGCTATTGCTGGGAGGAAATTCAGAGATTGCTCCTCAGGAGAGTCCAGTGTTTCAAAACAGTCCTCATTCCAAAATGGAACAAAACAAAGGCAGAGCTTTCCCTGTGAACTGGAATGTAATGATTTTGAGTCACTCAACTCGGCACAGTTGGATAAAATCAAAATGTTTTGTCCTGATTTTAATTACCCATTACTATTAAATTATTTTATATACATTACAGTGTATTATGCACAAGCATTTTGATGTTTTGACCACTTCCTCCTTCTTTCTTTCTGTGAGAATGAAGTTTCCTCACAATCCACGCATTTTCACAAGCTGTTTTGCTTTCAACAGTTTGGCATTTTGAACAGAAAGAACAAAGAAAAATCTGTCTGAAAACCAGCTGCACTTGCAAATGCTGCAGGAGGAGCTTCATTCATTCAAAACACAATTTCCATTGGATCCTTTTCCTTGGTTTTAGCTGCCATGGGGTCAAAAATCCAGCCATGCTTTGAAGCAGTTCCATGGGGCTCCATATTAATTGCTTCCCTGTGACTTCAGATCAATTATAAAGCTCTGTAAAGGAATTGCCCTGCTCTTCCAAGCCTCCTGTTCTGGAGGTCTGCCCACAGGTCAAAAACAGAGATGCTTTTCCTTCTCAGGTAATGCTGCAAATGCCAGAAGCCAAAGCATTTTTCCTGATTTCCAGAGCTTTGGAGATGACAGGATAGGTTTGGATGGTGGAGCCCAAGGAGCTGTCCTGAGTGAGGTTAGCATTTTGAACGGTAGGGCCAGGGTTTTGCTTTGAGCACCCTCACCCAGCTGACACAACACAGCCCACATGCGATACACCCAAACCTAGCTATATCATGCTGCTACCCAGGGCGGAGGAGCTATTTAAAGGAGGGGACATTGGCAGGTGCTAGATTAAAAAAAAAAAAAAAAAAAAAAGGGGGGGGGCGGGGAGAAAGAGTCCATTCCTTGGGATTTATCCATACAGTTATCTTGCCTTGGAGCAGCATTTTCTTCCTTAGGGGAAGATGCCTCTGCTTTCCTCTTCACATGCTTGACCGCGAGGTTGAGAGTTTTTTGCAGCTCCTCAAGATGTTTTTCATCTCTGTATTATTTTTAGGAGCAGAAGGGTAAAAATAGGCCTTTTTGACAAGTGAGGAAAAAAGAAGTATTAATTCCCTGGAAAATTTGTTTTGTTTAAAAGTTTCCATGGAAGAGAGCTAATGTAAAAGCCTAATTTTTTTTTTTTTTTTTAGTGAAACGAGTGTTATTTTTACTGAAAGTGTTTGAAAGCCTATGCCCCATCTCCTTCTTTTTCATCTCAAAGAAAAAAAAAAAAAGAGAAAGGAAGAAAGAAAAAAAAAAAAGAAAAAAAACCAGAAAATTCATACTCGATTTGGGAAGGGGGAATGGCCACAAGAAAACCCGACATGTTTTAGCAGCTAGCTGTAAATCTCGTTTGGCAAAAGCCAGCGGGGTGTTGCGGGAGAGGCGATGGGTTCCAGGGGGCTCTGCAGGCTGCAAAGCGCTCCGGCCGCGCCGGTCCCTGCGCCAGCGGCGCCTGGTGTATGACTAATTTAGCATTTCATCCCCTTGGAGCGCTGCACAAATTGCTCCGGCTGTTTATGCATCAGTGTCACTCTTCACGTGTTGCGGGAACTTTATGGGTGGTAATTAATCCGCATTACGCCTCTGTGATCAGCGACGGTACCCGGCGGAGATTGTCTGGCACCAGTTGAAACGTTGCACGCTCGGTGGTAGGGGCCGCGTCGGAGATCGTGCCGCACAAGAACATCCAACACGGTGGCGCCAAAGGCTCTTTGCTGCAGAGAATTTTGGGGTTCGT
>CM019236.1:7056146-7106799 GCA_009741485.1 Malurus cyaneus samueli | reverse complement strand
CTCGGAACAGCGCGTCCACCTCCTCGTGGTCTCCAAGCTCACACCCCCAAGCAACTGCAGGCTGCACATGAATTCTTCTCTCTGGCCACTTTTTGACGAGGAGATCAGGGGTGATACAAGACCCTGGGCAAAGACGCCAGCCTCTCAACACCTCCATGACAGGCTGCTCTGGCGGGACAAGACATCCCAGCACAAAGGGCCTCCAGACGGATCCCCCACCCTTGCTATGACCCATGTCGCAAGCCAAGGTCGCTTGCACTGTAAGCAGCCTCAGGTACCAGACTGTGTGCAGGGACACACCTGTGCGCACACATCTCTGCATTCACTTGGGACAAACCCATTTCCAGGCATGCCCATACCAGATAAAAGTCCTGGGTCTGTCCAGAAAACCAGCAGGATGGGCAGCAGGCAGCTACCAGGGCAGGTGGGCGGCGGGGGAGGTCCTTGGGCGCCTTTGGGGCCAGCAGGAAGGGGTGACACTTAAGCTGGTGGCAGGGGAAACGTGAGACAGGGTTGGTCTGGAAATAATGTAGTTCCTGCCAAATTTACAGCCCTCCTGGGGGGGCTGTGAGAGCAGGGCAAGGAAAGCCAGCAGCAGGCCCAGGGATATCGCCAGGGCCTGGCTTTTTGAAGACATGTGCTCCCATGTTACAAGTGTCAAGAGGGCACCGCATGAGCCTCTTTAATGAGGGAACAGGGGAGGGGCGAAGGGGAGCTCTCCCACCTCTGCGGGGAGCACAGAGGGAAATGCAGAGCCAGGGCTGCTGAGCTAAAGGTGTCCAGCAAGGGCTCAGCATGTGCAGCACAGCAGGAAAGGTGGCAGCAGGGCCCAAGGGCTCTCCATCCCTCCCAGCTGCCCCACACCACTGAAAACATCCACCACACAGCCCTGCTCCTCCTGAAAAATGTTTATTGGAAGGGGTGTTGAAATTGGGTGGTCTTTAAGGTCCCTTCCAATCTAACCCATCCTGTGATTCTATGAAAAAATGGAGCTCAACAGCCCCTGGCCAGGGCTGAGGCTGTGGGAGGCAGGCATAAAGCTGATGGGCTTGCTGCAGGAAGTCTGACAAGCCATCATGGGCACCTCAGCCAGCATCCCAAAGAGCCATCCTCTCTGCCTTGGGCTTCTTCTACCTGCAAGGAGGCTGAGGGCTGACCCTTGGGGCCTGACACCAGCAACCAGTTTCATGACTTGGCTGCAAGATGGAGCAGGAAGAAAAGCAGGACAAAGAAAGAAGCAATGAGCTTGTCATTCAGACACAATTACCTGCTGTAATAGCAGAGGGGAGGTGGGAAAATGATCTACCAGGGAAATTGCTTTGGGTAAAAATGATCAGTTTCTTGCTCCTGTCTTGCAGCTAGGAAATTCATCATTTTAACCCCTTCCCAGGCTCCATCTTCCATGAGATATGCTAGCACCCATGGCATGGACCATGGCAGTACCTAGCAGGAAGTGACAATTCAGGTGTCTCCATGAGAAGGTTGTTAACCCTCTCCTGACTGGCACTTCCTGCCTGAGTGGTTCCTACTTCTTGCCAGCAGAAGTAGAGTTGGAGTCAGAATTGGTTCTTCACGTCCCTTGAATTCACAGCTGGCAGAAGCCCTGCTCAGAGAGTGGCTGAGCACCCCACAGCCAGTGGCCACCTGCCCCTGGTCACAAGCCTCACAAAGAGCCAGCAAGCTGGGACCCTGCACAGCTCTCCATCCTCTCGGCGTGGCATGAGAGCAAGCCCCATCTGCTTGGAGCCGCGCCGTGCAACGCTCCCTTCTGCTGCAAGGAAACTCATTAGGCGTCAGCAGCGTGGGGCTAACGATGTGCAGATGAACACTTCCATCTCTGTCCGCCAGAAGGCTGCCAGCCTGGGAAGTCAGGATGGTGGCACACTGCCTTCCCTGACGAGAGCGTTGCACCGATTAATTAGGAAATACTCACAATGTGCTGTGGAACTGGAAAGCGCTAAGTGTTATTAATCAGTGTCACGATTTACATAGAAGAATTGCAGAAAATATGAGGAGGTGGTGAGTGGAAGAAATAAATCAAACCCTGTGGCTTTGATGGGGATGAGGAGCATGGGAATGGGTCATCCTGGCCCCACACCACTGCTGCTGGCATTGGCCGAGGTGAGGGAGGGCTCAAGGTTTTTGCACCACCACGGGAAGTGAGCGCTCATCTGCCCATCCTGCAGAGGCACCTTGGACACTGGACACGCTGTGGTCATTGCCCCGTGTCCAGGCAGGATGGTCACTGCTCCCTGTGTGCCCACACTGGGGACAGATGACAAATTTCTCAATATCCTCTCTCCATCACAGCTTGAGGCTGCTCCAAGGCAGCACCACCCAGCGCAGCCCCATCCACTCTCGACAGCCTCCTCCACAGCAGGGCTGGCCATCCAGAACAGGTATTTTTGGTTTCTTCACAGACCTCAAAAACACTGAGTGAAAAGGGGACTAAAAATTGCTGGGTACCCTCCTGCAGAAAGATGTCTCCTGCTTGGGGAGGATCTACTCTGTCCTACCAGACTGGGACAGGAGGGAAAGGAGACCTCTGCTCCCATCTATGGGGAACTGGGAGAAGTATGGCTGGGAGGGAGACACTCTCCTCTGCCCCCACAAACATTTGGAGTCACCAGGAGGATGTGCCCTGTCCCATGTCCCAGCAGGACAGCCACAGCCATACAAGGCTCAATAACAGCCCCTGTTTTGCCCAACATCGCAGTGAGACACCCACACTAAGCCACTGGGCTTGGAGGAGACCGGAGACCAACCAGGCCAACTGGGCAGGAGTTCTGGAGAACTGGGATGTGTGGGATGTGCAAACAGAATCAGCAAGAACATTTCAGGAGCAGAGCAGAAGGGCTGAGCAGAAGCAGACATCACCTGGTCTCTACATGAGGCCACAGCTGGGAGGAGATTTCCCTTTAGAGCAGCCTGGAGGGCTGCAAAGGATCCTGCTGATCTTATAAAACCACATGCCAGGCCACAGCCACATGTGTGAGCTGTGCAAACACCCAGAGCTCCACGAGTCCCACTCCAAACATGACTTTACACATACACAGACCTCTACATCAGCCACTTTTCACACTCCTGTGTGGAGAAGCAAAGTCAAGACTTCACACAAAGAAATCCTATCCTGTTTTTCTGCCTTGGACACGTCTGGAAGCGGATTGCAGACTCCTCAGATGTGGATAGCAAGCCACAGTTATTTAACATGCTGTTAAAATCTGTGATTTTTCTGAAAACAGTCACTAAGAGGCTGGTCCCCGGCAGTCTGGGCTGACAGAGTGGCTGCTGAGGGCGGTTTGATGGGTCCTGCTCCCTGCCTGGCATTTGGAAATAGCCCATTCATCTCTGCACTAATTTGTGTGCACAGGATTGTGACTGGCTTCCCCCAAATGTCTGTTCAGGTAAAACTCAATTACTGGATATTTGCAGAAAGCAAACATGGGAGAGGGCACAGCCCAGACCCCAAGCAAATTTATTCCCCTAGGCAGCAAATTTAAGGGGAGTCTTTTTTTTTTTTCACCTATGTTTGCTCATTTCTATTTCAATTATTTTTAAGCACTGGGAGGTCAAATTAGCTCCTTAGAAGAGTTCCTTCTAAGCCTAAAGAAGGGCAGGTTATCTTCTATCCCTTTCTCCTCCCCTTCCTTCCTTCTCTCTCTCTTCTCTCTCTTCCTCTCCTGCTCCTCTACCTTCTCCTTCTTTCTCCTCTTCCTCTCCTCTCTCTCTCTCCTTTCCTTCTCCTCTCCTCTCTTCTCTCCTCTCCTCTTCCTCTCCTCTTATCCTCCTTCTCTCCTTCCTCTCCTCTCTCTCCTCCTTCCTCTCCTCTCAATTTTTTTTTGCTCTCTTTTCCTTCTTTGCCCTTTTTTTTCCTGAAAACCCCAAGTTTACAGGACAAAGACCCTCAGGCCAGCTAGTAGTTCCCTTCCCCTTTCTGTCCCCTCCTGCCACATCTGCTAGTGCTGCTCAACCCCAGCCTGCCCGCCGGGGCCTCACACGGCCACTTAGATTGGAGTTAATTTGAAATTTGAGTTGACAAACTCCAGGCATATCCCATCTGCGCAGCAGGCAAATGGCCAATGTGTTCAACCCCTTCAGCAGGCGAGGCGCCAGGGCAGCAGGGGACAATGGCTTTACTCTTCGCCTCCATTTAGTGCACGTCTTTAAAAAAAAAAAAAAAAAAAAAAAAAAAAAAATAGGGTCAAGAAAATAACGCTTGGCTGACCTAAGAGCGATTTGGAAATTCCCTGGAGCATTCCAGAGGTGTCTGGGAAAGGGAGAAAACCTGTCTTGGCTGTTTGGGATCAGAGGCCGAAGACAAAGCCTGGGAGGGGAGGGGAGCCCAGCCCAAGCATTTCTCTGCATCTTGTCCCAGACAGCCCCGTGGACATCTGCTCTCTCCCACCTCACTGCAGCAGGAGAAGTTGCCGCTGTGTCCCCTCAGCTGCGTGGGGACTCTCCCTGCTTTGCACCCTGCAGAGTCCGTGTATTTGGGCCACTCATCCCTTCAAGGCTGCTCTCACCGCCGCAGCAATACCGCAAAATCATCGCTCCACAGGCAACCACAGATGCCGGGGTATTTATTTTGATGGAGGTTGCGGTGTATTTAACCAGCTGTGAAGCCAGAGAGCCGTCAGGGTGGATGTCCTGCCCTTTTCAAGGAGCTGGAGGTGCAAGGGGAACTCAGGGAAGCACTTCACATCTCAGAACAAAGAGGTGCAGTTTACAGAGGGTCACTGGCCACACCATGTGGCCACCCGAGGTGCCTTAAGGCTGGGTTTTTCCTGCTGGTAAAGCACGACCTTCAATTGCAGGGAAATTTACCAGGACTGGGAGAAGGAGTTTTTCTGCTTCAGTGGGGGCTGCTGAGGCCTGGGTGCTGCAGAGGGTTTGAGCCCCCAAACACCCTCGTCATCTCCTCAGCCTCTAACCCCCCACAGATTTTCAATCTTGCCTCCCACTGCTTCTCTAGCATTTCTCTCTCAAAGATGGCACTTCCAGCTGATGTTGATTTTTCTATCTCTCCAACAGTGTTTTTAAGCACAAGCAAGGCAGCTGGAATAAAATTAGCATTATTTAGCATTACCTAGCACCAAAGGCACTTGACAGATGCAGAAGAACAAAGATTTGGGCTGGATGTTGGGAGAAAGCTTTCCAGTGTGTCCAAAGCAGATATGGGGGAAGAGGCTGAGCTCTCCTTCCCTGGGGAGCCACACAGCCACAGATAGGCTGACCTGCAGTCCCATATCCTTGCTGGCAATCCCCCGTGCCCAGGGGATTGACCAGCCTCATCAGGAAAGCAGATGACCAATTCTTGGGGTGCCAGGAGCTGCAGGTGAATTGTGGCTTATATTGACAGTGTTATTCCAGCATCTATTTCCTCATCCATTGCTGCACCACACTGTAGCTCAAACATCAGCATCAGCACATGGATGCCACCATCTCTCTGCCTAAACAGATTCCCATCCCAGCACCCTGGGGCTATTGGGAGAAGGATGAGGATGCAAAATATGTCAGGAAGAGAATTGGGGAAAGCAGGGAGCAGCAGGCAGAGGACTCAGGACCAGGTCTGAGGCCCATCCCATAATCTGCCCTGCCACTAGTAACTACACCTGGCTGCATCTCCCACCTGGCTGAGTAGAGAATCCACCAAGGCCTTGATGCTCCCTCCCTCTGCCACTAATGCCTGTAACGAGGCTTCAGTCAGGCACGAGATTCGGGAACTGCAGCTTGTCACCATGCATGTGGCCGCAGGCAACATCAGGATTTTCAGATGCCGTAATGGAGAACTGTCAAACAATCCCATCCCCTGCAGAGATGCTCCACTCAGCCTTGTGCTTGCACATGCCTTTCCTAGTGAGCACATGGTGCCTGTGCACGTTTAGAGGAGTGGGATAAACAACCCTGCTCCGATTCTCCCTCATTTGTGTGCTTGCTCTCCCGAGAACTTTCATAATTGCTTCTTTGCCTTTAAATATCATGCTGCTCCTTTGGCATTTCACCGTTTAAATGTCTCCCGCTTCGAAGATGACATTGTCTGGAGGCGGATGGATTGGGGTGGTGTCTGCAAGGTGCAGTGCATGAGAGCAATGGGCTGCACTGCCTGTCTGACTTCTCCAGAGGTGAAGGCAGGGCCAGGCAGGACAACTTTTGCAGCACAGCCATAGAGAGCTGGGTTCAGGCAGGACGACTTCTGCAGCACAGCCATAAAAAGATAGGCTCAGGCTGGAATTTGGGATATGCTCCTTCCCCTACCCTTGGAGAAGTTCCTCCTCCCCATTCCTGGTGGTTGTGATTGCCTTGACTGCATCTGCCTTTCCTGGGGAGAGAATAATGAAGGGGACAGGTAAGTCATGCTCTGATGGCTGGAGCCATCCTGCCCCAACACAGGCTGGAGCATCCCATTAGGACTTTGCTGAGAGTTCAGTCTCCAGCACCTTCAGGTCCTAGAGGTGCTGTGGTCAAGTGGGCAGCCAATCTTTCCAGCCCCCTGTGCTCACAGGGATTGCTGGATCCATCCGACAGCTCCTTGCTGAGCTTCACCAACATACATCCTCACAGCTGGGATTGGATCCAGGGCATCCCATGCTGCAGCACACACTTGTGGCTCCAGGAGCACAGGGAAATGTGCCAGCTCTTACCCCAAAGAGTCCTGGCTCTGTGTGCTCCCATCCCTGTGAACCCTGGAGTCCCAAGAAGGATATTCTTAGGCTTTTACACTTACACAGTTTGTTTCCTATTTTGCAGGCAATGCGTGAGCTGAAGCATTTTTGCAATTAGTGTAGTATTAAGTACTGTGATCAGGAAATGTTCCTTCAGGGAAAGGGCCGGGGGGCAGCAGGAGGAACATCCTTTCTTATTATTTTTTGGAAAAGTGTAATTATTACCCCCTTGGCCTGTCTGCAAAGGGGATTAATAATGTCCAGTTTCACAGCTGTCAAAGCCCTGATTAATTGAGCCTGCTGTACCGAAATCTCATCTGTTTGTCTTGTGTCAATGTGCAAATTGAAAACACAACACAATATATCTTACCAGGCATCCTGTACCTCTCAGCTTATCAGCCACCCTCCTCCCACCTCTCTACTTCCAAACAGCCTGGAAGAGTCGAGCCACTGCTCTGCAGCCATGTTCAGCTAGAGCTGGCCAGTGTCACCCCTGCTGTGGGCATGGTGGGGTTAAAACACTCAGAGCACCACCTGCTCCTCAGCCTGGTGGTTGCTCATGCAGGTATTTCCTCTTCTCCAGAAGAAGAATCACACAGGGGAAAGCATTTCAGGAACTGGTTCACCACCGAAGTCTGATTTTTAGCCGGACTTACCCCCACATCAGGACACTAGCCATGCTCAGAGGGGTGTGTGTGCCCACCATTCCTCCCAGGCACAGCTGCTTGTTTCTTTACATGGGAAGGGAAAGGATGTTGCAGGATGTGATGCCTTGCACAAGACTGTGGTAGGCCTAAAATAATTTTTAGGCCACAACTCACCCATCTAAATGTCAGGATGTTCCCAAGCATGACTGGCTGCACACGTGGGAGAGGAGCTGCGTCTCACCACCCTGGTTCCATCAGCCTGCCGGCTCCAGGAAAGAGCCCAAGGTTACCCTCTGTGGGCCTTGCCATAGTTCAGAGAATCACAGAGTTGTTTGGGTTGGAAGGGACCTCTGGAGATCAACCAGTCCAATCCCTTGCCAAGGCAGGGTGACCTGGAGCAGGAGTCACAGGAACGCATCCAGGTGGGGTTTGAATGTCTCCGGAGAGGAGACCTCCCTGGGCAGCTGTTCCACTGTTCTGCCACCCTTAACCCCAAAAGTTCTTCCTCATGTTGGGGTGGACCTTTTTGTGTTGTAGTTTATGGACACTGCTCCTTTTCCTGTTGCTGGGCACCACTGAAAAGGGTCTGGCACCATCCCCTTGGCACTCACCTTTGAGGTATTTAGATGCATTAACCAGATTCCCTCTCTGTCTTTTCTCCAGACTGAACAGGCCCAGCTCCTGCAGTCTTCTCAGAAGACGCATGCTCCAGACATCAAGTCTCTGTGGTCTCTGCTGGACCTTCTCCAGTAGCTCCTTGTCTTTCTTGTGTTGAGAAACCCAGAACTGGACACAGCACTGCAGATGTGGCCTCATCAGGGCTGAGTAGAGGGGCAGGATGTCCATCCTAATAAGGTCTGACTGAATAGCAGCACAGCCCTCAAGTCTATCAGCAATTCTCCCCCACTTCCATATCATCAGCAAACCTGCTGATGGTAAATTCTATCCCTTCATCCAGATTGCTGAAAAACTGCTAATTGACCCCAGCTGATGCAAAGCAGGGGCAGAGAAGCGGCTTGTAAAAGTGTTTAGGGGTTACTCTGCTCTGCCCTGCACAGCCCAGCTGCAGGATGAGACCCTTGGCTGCAGCCCCAGCACCAGCTGGTGTCTTTGCTCAAACTCTGGGCCACGAGTTTGGTTTCAAAACAAGGCTTCCAGCCTCCACTCTACTTCC
Organism: Malurus cyaneus samueli; assembly: GCA_009741485.1. NCBI lineage: Eukaryota > Metazoa > Chordata > Aves > Passeriformes > Maluridae > Malurus > Malurus cyaneus. Next base: position 7,098,316 of record CM019236.1, on the reverse strand, counting down.
ACCAGTACCACCAAAAGGACGTGGGGTACTTTGGTCTGCGAGGCAGTGTGCCTGCCCCTTGGTGCCAAATAAATAAATTGCTGTGATGGTGAAGGTGATCATTGTTAATCAGAGTGCATAAAGATCCTGAGAACCCTCCGGGGGAACATGCTGCAATGCACTGAGTGCAAATCGTAGGCACGTTTTTACAGGGGCATGATTACATAGAGGAGTAGGGCTCTGTGGCAATGTTGGCTCAGAGGGGGAATCCACTGGGATCTGATGGACCCCATCAGGATCTATCCCAGGATATAATTCCTGCCCAGAAACAGGCCTGGAATGTGTTTGGGACTGTCCTCCACCTGGTATCCCACACCCTGCTGAATGAAAACTCCAGGCACTGTAGGGATGTGCCCCTGTAACTTCCCCAGTACAATAATTTCTGAACCACACTGGAATGGGATCCCCCTCAAAAGACCCTGCAGAGACTAAAGGCAGGTGAAAGACAATACTCTAATTAAATACCCTATCCCTGTGGCTTCAGCTGATGCTCACGGAATAAAAACAAGTGGGAAACTAGCAAGAACACTGTGTTTACTGTTTCTCATTGTATAATATGCAATGTTTTCTCAGCGTGTCTTCAGGAGACAAGCAGCTGGGAGCCCAGAATGGATGAAAAGAGAGAAAGAACAAGGTGTTAGGCAAGAAATGCTGGGGAGGCGGGGGGAGTGAGATGTCCCTTTGCAGCCACCCCGTAGCACCCTGCTGTGTTCACCCTGACACGAGGAGAAGCTGTTCCCATATCCAGCCTCACAGCAGCTGTTTTCAAAGGCTGTGGGGCATTTGGTGCTGCTGGTGAACACAAACCATCATCCCGCATCCCCCTTTTAGCAGAGATGCCAGGAGGGATGGAGTGGGAATGGCCAGGTCATTTGCCCTCCCTCTGGTTCCTCATGAAGAGGCTGAACCAGCTCCTCCAGATCAGGTGTGCACCTTTTCATTCCCCTCCTGTGTGAGCTTTTCCCCTTCCAGCAACTCACACAGCCTGGCTCAGCCCCAGCAAGGCTGGCACCCAGCCCTTGGCAGCACCACTGCCGCACCAGTGCTCACAATCCCTGCCCTCCTGGCACCCACAGCCTCAGCCCCCATCACCTCTCACTTCTAGCAGGGACACACAATGAACTTTTCCAGTTTTCTGCTGAGCCTGGTGAGCAGGGTGGGCATGGGGCTGCCCCCGTTCAGCTGATGGTGAAAATGATGGCTCAGATGATGGAAAGCAGAGGGCTCATCTTCCACCCACAGGCATCAGAAAGCTGGGAGAGTTTCAAGCACTGCTGAGAGCAGGATTTTAGAATTTAAAACAATTTCAGAAAGCTGGAGAACTATCCAAAAAATATCCAAGTTGTAGGGTGGAGCAACTAATCCCCCAAGCCACAGGAGAGGCATTTTACCCTGCAGGCAAAGGACCCGTGTGTCCTCCTGCACCTGCACAACCTCGCCATCCTGTGCTGAAGCCACCAGCTGCAACGTGGGGACACGTGTGCCTGAATCACCCTGGGGAGACTGGTTTGGCAGCCAGGGACCTGAGGCACGAACCCAAGGCATAGACAGGAGCCTGGAAGGGATTTGCTCCTGTGAGCAGAAAGTGAAGTGATTTCCATGGACCCCAGAGGACTTGAGGCTCTTCTTTGGTCCCCACCCCCTGTAAGGAAACTCCCCCTCACGTGTTGTTTGTGCAATCTTCTGGAGACTGCATCACACTGAAGCCCATTAGATCTATTTTCTGTAGCTGAATAATTTTAATTTTCTAGTCAGTTACCTTTTAGGTCTCGCTTCCCTCTTTTTTTGTATCTTAATTGCATTTTCCATATATCGGTGCTCCCCTGACATTCTCTCCCCTCTCTGGTGTGTCTGCTCTCCTCTCCTACCCTCTTCCTCCCTCCTGCCTGTCTCCACCTGCTTAAACCCTCCAAGGCTGTTGTATCTGCTCTGCATCATCCCAGCAGTGGCTGCAGCCACGTGTGATGTTTTGCCAAGGAGCTTTGTCCTTCCTGGCAGGAGGTGGGTCCTGGGATCAAGGATCAGGCCAGCTAAACTGCAATTCCACATATTCAGACTGAAGGCCACTAAGGTCTCAGCCACTCCCTTCGTGGTACTGGTGGACTTTGGAGATATCTTTTTCCAGCTTTCCAGGCCCAGCCCCCTCTCTCACCAATGCTGCCATATCCCAGCTGGGAGCACAGACGTCCTGACTCCAGTTTCTCTGATGATGGAGGGAGAAACAGTGCCCAAACTTTATCAGAGCTGTCTCTCCCACCCAGAAATGGTGACAAGCTGTTGTAAATCTCTCCCAGAGGCTGGAGAACACCTGTCTTGCAGGCACGTGAAACCGTGGAAAATGGTGTTTTGTGCCTGCAAGCCAGCAGTGTGCAGCACACCCTGCTGCCAGGATGCACTCAGGGAGCTGTCTGCAGCTGCACCAGGCACTGGACATCTGAGCTAAACAAGAACTGGGGGCTGAGCAGCTGGAATACAGTGCCAAATTCCCGCCAGGAAAGATGTAGGGTATGGAGGGGCACTGCCTGTCACTGCCAGGCTGGGGGACTCAGCGCTGCATCGCTTCCCTCTCCTGCCTCAACCTGATGCATTTTCCCACCCCAATCCCAGCTGTGGGCTGCTGACACCATGTCCTGAAACTCAAGGCATGTACACGGCACCCACAGCAGGTCCTGAATCCTCTCAGCCCCAAGGAGATGATACTGACCTGACATCATGCTCTGGTCTCTGCTGTTAGCAGGCAGGTTACACCACGCACACCCTGCTGTCACCCCAGGGACAAGGAGAGCATCTCCAGGTTTGGGCAGGAGCTCCAGTTTTAGTGCCCTGTCCTAACCTCAGTCTCCTGCTAATTTCCATCCTTTTAGACCCATCTATGGGAAAGACAAAAGGTGCCTGTCTTTGCTCAAGGTCTCTGGGCACGGTGACAGGAGGCAGCCGGTTCCCGAGCTGTGTGACTTGCCCTGCCAGGTAATGCTTCCCCTCCTTTCCTTTGAGGAATTTCTCACAGCACGGCTCAGTTTTTCTTTCTGCAGAGGCACAAAGCAAAGGAGATCAAACCTCAGGTACACACGCTCCCAGGAATCCGTCTGCCAGCAAACCTGGGTGTGGAGCCGGCTGCATCCCTGGTACAGGAAATCAAAGGCAGCGGCTGATGCAGAGCACAGTACCGAGGTCAGGGGTCCCTTTGCTGTCAGAAAAATGGGACAAGAGGAAACAGCAATAATCAGATCACTCAGAAGCTTCTTTTACGCTTCACCTGGTTGCAGAGCTCCCTTCCCTGCAGCACGTAGTGTCTCACGCTCAGCTGTCCCCGCTTCAGTGCCTGTGGCTGGGAGCACAAGGAATGGGGAGCTGCGGGGAGACAGAGGAGCTGGAATGCAGGAGACAGAGATAGCAACAACCTCCGGGGGCTGCAGGCACTAGAAACTGGCAGCAGTGACCTGTTTTACCTCCAGAGAGCCTGCTGGAACAGAGAGGATGGGGAAATGTGATTTGGGTGTCTTTTGGAAGAAATTCTACCCCAGAGATGCCATGCTAGCCATGGATCCTCAGGATCAGAACCTGGCCCTTGGATCCTGCCCTCTCCAAGCTGCCTGAGCTGCATGCAATCACCAGGTCTGTTTTGCAGAGGAGAAAAGCAAGGTCTGACATCTCTCCACTGGTAATAAACAGGGGGCTTATCTCTACCTTGCACTTTGCTCCCAGCCAGGCCTTTGACACCCTTGTGTGTGCAGCCTATGACTCAAAATGTCACATGGATCTGTGGCAATTCTTATTTCAGCTGTGGAAGCAACACCTCCGGGGCCACAAGGCTTGTCTGTATGCAGCACCCAGGGTTTGCTCAGCCCTCATCTTTGCCCAGGAGGTACCTGTGGCCACAGCTGCTTCTGATTAGTTTTGTTTTTCTTGGTAGTAAGGGATTGAGCAGTGGTCTCTTGCAGCAGCTGTGTACTCAGCAGGGATGCAGGAGAGCACACGACATTCTGTGGGTCAGGGAATGTGTAGGTGAGAGATGTGGGGTGGGATGACAGGCTGAGCTCAGCTGGGAGGTTGTGAGGGGTGCAGAGGAGCGCTGGGGAGGATCATTGTGCCGAGGTGACGGCGCATGGGAGGCTGTGGCTCTGAAGAAACGCACGAGAGAGGTGATGCACATCAGTGTGCGATGAGTAGAGCAAAACATTCGAGCAACAGGCTCTGCAGGCTGGAGATGTGTGTTTGGGTGCAAAGAGACGCTCTGGCAATGCATTTAGGCAGTAAGGCTTTATAACAGGGAATCTGGGTGGCAGCTTTTGCATGCGCAGTTGGTGTGGGGCGTGGCGTGAAAGGCTTTTGTCAGGTGTCTGTTCATGCTTCACTGTGTTCGTGTGTGTAGCAGTTGTGCTTTTGCACCCCTGCAGCAACCCATGGGGCAGACTTTACACCCTCAACCCTCCCTTGGCAGACAGGATGGGGATAAACCAGAGTCATCACTGTTCAAATACTGAACGGGGTGTCCTGTCTGCTATTCTTTAAAAGCAAGTGGCATTTTATATTCAAGGACTGGCCTCATTTCTAAAACCCTATTTAAAAAAAAAAAAAAAAAAAAAAAAAAAAAGACAGAAAAAAGGCAAGAGGAATCAAAAGGCGAAGCCGACAGGGAAGTGCAGCCCTCTGAAGAGGACACGTCTCATCTGAGCGCAGCACTTCAGACGCAGCTCACGAGCCCTGTTAAGCAGCGGACATCTGAGCGCCGGCTGCTGCGAGAGCCGATGCGTATCAGCTCCCACCACGTCCCTGAGAGCGAGCCACTCACCCCAGTGCTGCTCATCTGGGTCTGGTGCGATGGGTCAGGGGCTATTGACCTGCCAGGGCTCTGCACCCTCACCCAGCCAGGTGACACACCCTGGTAGAAGCCCAAAACACTTCGGGAAAGGCAGATAAATAACACAACCACAGCCTGGGATCCTACACAGCTGGAGGCTGAGGGGGAGTGACTGAGCTGGTGGAGAGCACAGTGAATCACTCAACATCCAACACCAAGCTGGCTGGCGTCACACCAGCTGATCCATGTAGCAGAACAGCACCCTGCATGCCAGGCAGTGTTAGGGGAGGGCTGCCAGGGTGTGAGCGTACCTGATGGTGTGCCCTGACAGCCCCTCAGATGGTCTCAGAGAAACATTGAAGCTGCCACAGGTGACATACACATCTGGAGGGGGACAGGTTTGTCTGCCAGCCAGAGGCTTGCCCAGGAGGGCTGTTACCTGTGCAAGGACATGGGCGAGGAGGAGGAGGAGGCATAAGAATGATCCATCCTTGCCAAGGCAAATGTGGGGCATGGGGCTGTGCCTGGGGTGCTGGGTCCCCGTCCTGGAACAGCACCCATGGGTGCTGGAGTGGGGAGATGGGCAGCTTTAAGGGAAGGAGCAATTAAGCCCTTTGAGGAAATGTTTCATCAGGAAAAGAAACATTTAAGCTACTTCTGTGTGAGACACATCACTCTCCAGCCTATTCTTTTCTCAGTGTAGGCATTCAGCCTCACACTGCCCTGCTGCCCTGCTCCCCTGTCCGTCCCGCAAAGTGGAACTGTGGGGTCAGGGGGGTGGAAAGCACAGGGCATTGTCCCTCCCTCCCTCTGCAGTGCCACATCCACAAACCCTGAAAAACACTGCCCACCCCGGTCCAAGGCACACCCCTGACACCCCTGCAGTCGGTGGTGTCATTTAAACATCCTGGGCAGGACGGGTTCTGATTGCTTTTATTATCAAGATAATCTATCCCTCTGATTTCAAGAGACCTCCCGCAGGCTTGCCCTAATGTCGCTGAAAGAAGAGCTTAATCCAAGGCCGTGCTGCGGCTCCGGAATACGCTCAGCATTCCCGTATTCCTCCGGTGTACACACGCCCGCCTGAACGCTAATGTCACCCAGAAGCCGCTATGCACAGCGCATTGCAAAGAGGAAGGAGCCGCTGTGGGAAAGTCTGCCTCCTGCTTTCATCAAGCAGTGGATAATGAACTGTTTTTGCAGCCTCCCGACGACTTCACAGGCTGTCTTGGAGCCAAGGAACCAGTTATTTTCCAGTCGGAAGGGGCCAGCCCCAACGCAGATCCACATCTGTGTACAAATAGCTGTTTTCTGGTTTATTGGTATTTGTCCTTGGCATCCTGAGCACAGGTACACGAGCAGCAGGGAGAGGGGGTGCTGGCGTTCTGGGTTCCCATTTTCCCAAACGTTGCTCAGACTTACAGTGTGTGTCACAATGATGAGATGAGTTTTTGGCCCAGAAGCCCCTTCTTAGCTTTTAACGAAATAATGCAAAGGGAGAGCCTGGAGCATGAAAGCCAGTCTCTGTATCCAGAATTCAGCCAAGGAGCCCATTTCTCATCACACCCAAGGAATGTGAGTTGGAATGGAGGGAACCTGCAAAAGGAAGTGCAAATGGCTTTCTCTGCACCATAATGCATACCCAAAGAACGCTGGTGTGTCAAAGGATGGCACCCCATTGGGGCAGGGCCAAATTGCCTGGGACAAGGGTCTGAGGGACAGAAATAGCAAAAATTGAACACTATTGTCCCAAAGGGTCTCAAACTCAGAGAAATCTGAGGTTCGTTTTTAGAAATGGGCTAAGCCAATGACCTTCCTTTTCTTTTCCTGAAAAACAGATGTTTTCACAGGAAGGAAACATTGACTTCTGGCCCACCTTAGCATCTCTCCGCTCAAACATATTGCTGTTCTTCTCCTGTTCATCTACAGGTGCCCTCAGCTGCAGTGTCCAAACCTGGAGACAGCTCAGACAAAGCAGAATTGCAGATTTCCATGGCTTACATCCAACATCCAGCATTAATGCATCCCAGGAGGTGAGCTGCCCTTTTTGCTAAACCATCACACTATTGACTCATGCTAAGTTAGTCATCCATCTGAACCCCCTGATCCTCGCCTGCCATCCTGCAGCCTCTCCAGGCTCTCCTGTCTATGCATTCATGCATTCATTTATCCCTCCCAAATGTGGTACCCTGTGCTCTCTGTACTAAATTTCATCTGGCTTATTCCAGACACTCTCTCCAATCCATCCCCATTGTTTTGAATTCTCAGCCTGTACTCCAAAGTTCTTGCAGCACCCTCATTAATACACAGCCCTGGACTTATTTAGCAGATGCTGATATCAAAATGCATATGATTACTCCCAGTTAGCAAAGAAGTGTATCTATTTAGCCAGCAGGAACATTTTTATTTATAAATGCCTTGAAAAAATCCTTCAATTGCTATCATTCACACTGATAAAAATCCAGTGTAATAACTATCGACTCTAGCGCAGATACTTCAGATTTATTCTGGCAAGTGTTTGAAAGCAGAATTGGGCCCATTCTGGCCATGCACCCAGCAGCTGGTCATAACATCAGTCTATGAAATGCCTGCAATAGGTGGAGCCATTTATCCTCACTCCCCAAAGAGGGATAATTGCTCTTTCTTTCTTCTTCTCTTTCTTGTTCCTGTCTAAGCTGTTCGCAGAAGAGCTCTCTAAAATGAGAAACAACAATAACAACAAAAACCTTCCCAACCAACAAAAGAAACAACTTAATAAAAAAAAATATAAAAAAGAACCCATAGCTCTGGAGGTGTCACTTGGTAAATCGCAATCAGCTGCTGCTCAGAGAAATGAGGCTGGTGAAAGAGCTGAGCTCACTCTGGGAACGCTTGATGAGATAACACACTCTCTAAGACAGCTCTTGCTATGTTGCAGCAGCTTTAAAATGTATTTCTTTTGATACAGAGCTATTCGTGGCAAACATGCCAGCAGCGCCTGAGCAACGCTTCTCAGTGTTCAGCGCCCTGCCTCGAGTCTGCAGAACAAAGGATTTTGATGAAATGGTGGCAGTGGAAAGCAGAGAGGGAGAGGTGCTGGCATGAGGAGGGTTTGTGTTCTGGAGGAGCCCAGCTCAGCACCAAGATTTGCTGACATGGACCCTCTTTTGCCAGTGTTTGAGCGTGTGCTGAAGACTCAGCCTCTACATAGCTCAGGGACTGCCCAAGCAAGATAGAATTCCCATGTAACTACAAACTTCTCTTTTCTATAAAATTGCCCAGCCGTCCCTGCCATCCAGGTAAGCATTTAGCATCCGTGACCAGGTAGCTGAGCATCCATTACCTATTGCTGGAAGTATTTCTTATTTATTTTGGAACTTGGCTCTGCCTCGCTTCATCCAATGGATCCTACTCTTCACATCAGAAGAGACATCTCGCCCGCCTGCTTCATGCCTTGAATTTATGAGGAATTCCCTTACCCCCTCTCACATCCTGTGAGTTTGACCAACCTTGTTGCAAACCACAGTTTTCCAGCTGATCACACTTTTCTCCCAGGTTGGTGTTTGTGTAATTAGCAGCAGTAAAAAGGCCATCAGTCTAAGAAGGATTAATTAGCCCAGTGGAGAGGATTCAAGAGGGGGGCAGGCAGGAGCCTGGAAAACCAAAGGGAATGCACCATTGCTGAGCCCCACATGCCATCCAGCTCCCCTCACCCCCTTCTGGAGCAAGAAGCCCACATCATGCATCAGCCACTGGGATATGGATGTCTCAGGCTAGGAAAGGGAGCCCTAATTCTGCAGGCTGGGATGAGGGGGACACTGACAGAATTGTCACTGCTTGCAAGAATAGGAATTGCACCCCAAACTCCCATTCCAGGGGCTTCACAGCATCTCCTGTCTCACTTTTTCTCCCTTTCTGACAGTGGCCAAGTACAGGAGGGAGGGGTCTCCCTCCAACACACACTCCAGAGAGCTCTTTTCATTCTGCATTTGAAAGGGAAAGAAGAAAAGGCAGAGCAAACCTGTCTCGCACGTAATCTGCTGCACAAATGCCAGCTCTCAGCAATCGATTGCAAACGCTCCCGGAGGGCTGTTTTCATTTCATAATATTTATTGGGTTGCTTTATTGTCAGAATCATTACAGTTCAATGTACTGCATGGATTTTATGCCAGCTGCGCTTAGTTTGTCTTGTTTTTAGCACTCCTCATGCCTTGTGTGGGGCTGTGGTTGCACCTGGGCTGGGACTGCTCCTCATGCAGGGTCCTCTGTGAAGCGTGGGGCAAGAGTCCTCCTCTCTGCGTGTCTCTATCCCCTGCCATTCCTGGATAAACCGTGGCTTGTTGAGCTATCCATAAGCTCCCAGGGCAGGGATGATCTCTGCATATACAGCATCTCTCACAAATGAGTCCTGATCTTGGGTGACCCATTGGATGTGAAGCAATCGAAGCAACAGAGCCCAAACCATGACATGATTACAAAGAAACTGTGAGGGAGGGAGCAATGGGAGGAGGGAATGGGGTTAGAGACGGGATAGCCAGCAGCCACAGATGTTAAACGTAACATCTCCTGAGGGCAGGAGTCCTGGTGAGAGAGGCTAGTGTGGGAATTGGACCAGGGTAGGGTTTAAGTGAAGGAGGTGCTGCACTCCTTGAGGTGCAGATGCTCTGCAGATTGTCACTGGTGCAGACCCAGAGCCTGACTCTGTGCCCATTGCCAATGTGTAGGCATCACCCAAACAAAGCCACAGCACAGAAATGTCTCCCAGTCCCCATCCCACTGCCACCCCTTCCTCATTCCTCAAGACAGCCTGGGGATTAGGAGGTGAAGAGGAGGTGAAAAGGCTGCCCTGTATACCCCGAGTTCTCCCCCAGGAGCAGCTGGCCATGGGAGCCAGCTCAGGCTGAGGGTCACAGCAAGAGGGGCTGCTCCCCTTAAAGAGAGGGACCATGGGACATGAGGAATATCCTTGTCACACTCCATGAGTTCAGCAGGTGAGGGAATACCTGAGCCCAGAGGAGCAATGCCTTCCAGACACATCCACTGCAACCTTGGCCACAGCTGCTCCCAGGCATCAAGGGACGGATTGCTTTCCTGGGGACAAAGGCTGAACCCAGCAGGGATGGCAGGAGAAGCAGAGAACGATGGGATGTCAAGGCTTTCCCCACGGCAGGAGCACGAAAGAGAAGCAGACAATTGACAAGGGACAACAGCATCCCTCCCAGAGCAGGTATTTAGTGCTCACACTCTGCAATAACCCATAATTTGAGCTGTAAAGGGAGCCCTGGCTCTCACTCAGATTCAATAAACGCCTGGGGGTGATCTGAGGTTCCATCAGGCCCAGGAGGGGAGCGCTGTGAGGAAGCCACCTGTGAGGAATTCCACCACTGAGCATCCCTGCCCTGCCCCAGGCACGCAGAGCCCAGTGCTGGGGTGTCAGGGGTCCCAGAACACAGACAGGGCAAGCTCCCACGCCCGACCAATGCTGTTGCCTAACTTGGTGATTGTGTGTGTGCTGGGAGTTTATTATTCGCAGCACTTTTGCTGTTCACTTGCGGGTTCACATGTTTTCAATTATGCCTGCAACTGCTTCCCATTGCCTGCGGGGCCTTGACTCCACCTGCCTGCTGAAACATAATTTGTTTTTAATATATGGCTCTGGAATTATCCCCTTCCACCCCCTCTTGCTTTTTTTTTCTAATTAGTTAAACAAATGATAATTTTTTTGCGACAGCATCGTACTTTTGGTAATTAATTCTAACAGACGGTGTCCCAGCAGAGCAGGGCTGAACGAGCTGTCCTCAGGGAGGCAGGATCACACACTACAATTAAACCTTGTGTGCATCACCGTCCCCAGGGAACCACTGAGAAACATCCTGAGGATAGAAACCTCTCGGGGAGCATTCAGCCCCAGCACGGCAGAAATGCCTCCTGTGGCTCTACCAAAGCCAGTTCAGCTTGGCTCCAGCCCAGGGCTGCCAAATCTCTGCAGGCAGGGAGAGCTGTCATACCATCTCTGATGGGTTCCTCTAAACACAGATTCACTGCTCCTTGCCTGGCTTCTCCCTGGGGCTTGCAGCCCAGCAGGGTCTGGAGAACAGTTGGCACTGAAATTCCTGAAGTTCAGGCTACTGAGAGGTTCTGTCCCATCTGGTACTGTAGGATACATGACCCATGGAGGCCATGAGGTTGGTGGAGATCTCAAGAAGGACAGGGAATGGAAGCATCAGATGGGCTGGAAACCCATCCTGGAGTTTTTAATAAACTCTCTGATTTCTGTCAGCAGCTCAGCTCCTCCAGGGCAAGAGGGTATTTGCAGCCATCCAGTTTATACTTTTGGCATGGTGGTGTAATTACAGTCACTGCTCTGTCCTGGGCAGGGGCTGAAGCCTCACCTGGAAAATCACAGCTCTTCACTGAGGAAGGAAGCTAATCTGGCACAGCTCTTCACCAGGGCTTACCAAGCAGGATGGGGCTGCCTCACGGCCCCCCAGGCAGCCCCTCACCCCCAAATCCCATGTGATGCTCACAGCACACCCAGCTCAGCAGGCAGAGCTCAGGAAGAGCAATACCCATTGGAAACTGCCTCTGGTCCCTCTGTACTCCTGTACCAGAGGGTCTGTGATGATAAAGATGCTCCACTTGCGGCCAGGAGAGCTATTTGAGCACCGGCAGGATCAGCAGCTGATTTATGCACGAATTACTGTCCAAACCCACTGCTGTGCGTGATAGCCAGGACACAGCAGGACTGTGCTGACCTCCCCTGCTTACACCCACAAAATCTTCATGTTTTTGAGAGCGTGCAATAGCCAGAGACCACCAAAATACCTTAGCACAGCTGCCCAGAGGGGCAAGAGAATAAAGGACAACACAAATTCCCTTCAAAAAGCAAGTCAAGGAGGCAAACAGCTGCTCCTAATGACCCGATCCATCAAGCAAGCACTGGCCCGCATGCCTCCTATAAAGCTCCTGAATCAATCATGATTATCAAACGTTTGGCTGTGTGCATTTTGATCAGGCACAATCAAAGCTGAGTGCAGCTGAAAGAGCCATAAAAGCCTGTGCAGAACAATTGGTATGGAGTCCTGGCTGGGGGTCAGGCTGGGAGCTGGCTGCCCACAGGCTGAATTCCTGCACTTACCAGCCATCTTGCTTTGGAGCTGAATGTAAAAGATGGACAAATTAATTGGCTTTGCCACGGTGTTTCAATTGAAAAGAAACTTGGGAAGGGAACTTGGACAATGGCCTCGGGCACCAGGCTTCCCTAAAGCGCTGGAATATGTGACCTGCAGGAGGGGACAAAATGCTTCTCCGAGGTAATGGGACCGACCCCACATTGTGCACACAAATTGTGGCTAGCGAGGCTCAGAAATTCTTTCTCATAATCCATCACCGCACAGCTGCAGGCAGCCCCATTTTGCCTGGCCTGAACTGCGGTGTTTTTCTCCCAGTTGTTCTCCTTCTGGTGAAAATGTTTAGTTTTCCAGTCAGAAAGATTTGACTGAAGAAATGCGGGTCCAACTTTGACTAAACTTGCCGGTGCTTTCTGTGAGGGCTAAAGTTGGTGCACATGTAGAGAAATTCCTGGGGCAACCAAGGAGAAAATATCCCACCCTCTCAATTGCAGTCACTGCCGGGACAGTATGGGCTGGAAAACAGTCCAAGAAACATGGCCTGTTTTGGTCACTGGATTATTTGTGGCTAATGAGTTAATCTGTTCCATGTTTAAAGCCTTGTTTCCAAAGCCAAGTTAATGCAAGGAATAAAATTCACTTGGAAAAGGAGATCTGTATCCACAGCTCAGTAAAAGACCTGGCAAGTAATGTGGCAGAATGAGCGTGATGCTGCCTGGGCATCCATTCAGTGCAAACACAAGTGAGATCGTAGTAATTAGCGATTCATAAAGAGATGAATATCAGGCAATTAAATAGGTAGTTTGAGGCATGCTGGCTGGAACGAGGTCAGTGTGATGATCATGGATCAGAGGCTGCTCAGGAGGTGGGTGTCTGGCTGCAGCAATGAGACACCCGGGCAGTCACTGCTTTGAAACACAATTTGCTATTCCTGGTTTTGCGCCCTCAGCTTTGAGTGCCAGGTTAGCCCTGCTTCTGCTGAGAGAAATGGAAACCTGCTCTGGTGCTGGTGCTGGATTGAGACCACGGAGAAAAAAATTATAAAGATTTGCTGCTTCTTAGGGAAGGCTCCCTGCATTTCGGGAGGTGTTTGGTGCAGCTCAGAGGTCTGATTTCCAGCATTTCATCTCATCTTGTTAGAGCTTCCAGTTGAGTTAAAGACCATCCTGTTACTTCAAGATTGTCCACATCTGCTGCATTGCTGAGTGCAGAGAGGAGACAAGCAGAGCTGAAATGGGCAGGCAGAAGAGAAATGCCAGCAGGATTCAAGCTTTTCCTGCATTTTCACCACATGGACACGCGATGCCACGTTGGATCAGAGCTCTCAGCCTTTCCTCTGCCTCATGCCAGGCTCTGGCCAAGCACTGTCCTCCCTGCAAGGGGGGAAAAATGTTGCCCAAGGTCACGGAAGGAGCCAGCAGGGAGGTTATTCCAGGAACGTTAACACATCCTTTAATTAGTGTGTTGTGCATATGCCCAGGAGGCTGCGAGTTCCTTCGAGTGAGGAAGAAGAGAGGTGTCAGCAATGGGGTGGTGAGGCCAGCAGGTCACACTCGGGGCTGTCACATCCCCTTGACAGTGCCAGGCTCCTCGTCTTTGTGCCGAGCCCGGTGATGGGGGCACAGAGTGCCTGCGGGGTTAGCAGCGCCTGTAATTAGCAGTTAATGCATTTGACTTTCCTCCTCCGGGCTTGATTATTTCAGTGTGATTAACAGGACCTGTAGGATGCCACTGCAGACACAACATCAGCTGTTCCCTGCCTGCTCTGAGGCACTGGTAGAGAGGCAGGGCTGTCAGTGCTGTCTCCTCTGTGTTTTGTGGAGGTCATCACGGGCAGCCAGCAACCCCATGTTCCTGCCCCAAGCTGGGTCCAGCCGGGCATGGGGCTGATGAGGTCTCCTGCCTTCTCCTGGCACTTGACTCCTATGCTGTGATGCCCATATAACTGGGAAACGTCCCTTAATGTCATACCCAAACCTTCCCTGCTGAGAGCCTGCAGTTGGTTTGTCTGTGCCCAGTGGAGATGATCCCTGCTTATTCCAGTCCTTTCTATGTAGCTCGACACCTTCCTCCTCTCCCCTCTGCCTTCTTCTGCTCTGGATTAAGCTGTCTTCATTTTTTGCAAGCATTGTGTAAGCTCCCCAAATAAGACTTCTGCAAGGTCCTGCTTGATGTGCAGAGTTGTAACAGAAAATGGGGCTGGAGGTAGCTGAGAAGACAATTTCCAGCTGATACCACAACTCCATCCATTTGGGAGATGTCCCCAAAATGCTGGTGCAGAGCAGACATGGTGCCAGGACACCTCAGAGTGGAGCCTTCCACTCTGGAACTTCTGGAGTGGAACTTCTTCTGGCATCCTCTTTTTGCCGTGAAATGCTCAGAGTTCAGCCGCTGATCCAGAGCAATTTTGAAATGTTAGGGCTGTCATTAACATGATTAAAGCTCTAACAAAATGAGACAGAATGAGTAGACCTGGTCAGCATGCTGCCGGAGGCACCTGGTGATAAGTAAAGAGGTTTACACCTCCTCTGAAAGAAACAAATCTTTTTCTTTCTCTCTGCATAGATCTGGCCCCAGGAGGAAGCTGGAACAAACTGAAATTTCAATCCTGGACGCATTTACCTCCACTCAGAGCTTCCCAGAGAAACTGTGTCTTATTGGATAATGGCTGCATTTTTCATGTTGGGTTCCTGTTTTCATCTGTGGAGTTGGGTTATCTCCTGTCTAATGATATTAAAATCACAGCAGCACAATAACATCCTCACGGGGGTCTCTAATGTACCCTGTCTGGCTCCCACCATTGTTCCCAGACTCAGTGTGCTGGTGGTGATTTAAAGTGCAGGTGAACGTGGGCAGCCATTCACGTCATTTGGCTCAAAGCTGCGGTCCCACCTCCTGCGTGGCACTTCAAACTTTTCATGGGGAAATGCAGGTCAGTATTTTTCCATCACATTGTCCTGCTGGGAAACATAAAGGGCAGCTTGAAGGGCCCACGGGAGGAACCACGGCAGTGGTCACTGGGCTTTTATGCACCAGAAGTCAGCTGGAAAATCTGTTAGAAAATGTGTAAAGGTCCCCAAAATAAATTGGTTGGAAATGTGTTTTTTTTCAGGCTGTGTGGGAAATAAATGATTTGATTCTGGCCAGGCTGGCTAACAGCAGCAGCAGGACGTGAGCCGCAAGCTTAGAGAGAAAAACCCTCGGAGGGCACTTTCAGCCCTCCCAGGTGGAGCTCTGGCTGTCCTGCTCTTCCTTCTCCTCTGCCCAGCACCTCCCACTCACCCTGGGATGCTGGAAATGGTGGGTCCATGGAAGCTGCAGAGCAGCTGGAGGTGGGCAGTGCCTGCAGCAGTGCAGGGGAGCGTTTCCTCCCACAGGACAGAGGCTGTGACGGGAAACGTGCTCTGCGGTCCCAATGTGCTGCGCCACCGCTGCCCTAAAGCCTGTCCCGGTGCACATATCCATGTGAGCACCCACAGACTGCAGCCAGATCAAAATGAAATCTGGCTTTGAGCAAACTCCTCTCTTGGCATGGTTTGAGTGAGTCCCAGCAGTGGCACAGATGGAGGTGGGCTCTGATAAGGGCTGATAACACCTCCAGCGAGGAAAGACCTCTGCCTCTCCAAGCTGGGATACCCATCTGGTGTCCCCAGCCATCCCAGGGGACATCTGGCTGGAGAGTCACAAACACAGCTGACCTGTGAGGAGAGAGAAGAGCTCACAGCCCCACACCTCTCTTCTATGCCCATCCAGAGCTGTTTGGAATCAGCCATCTCCGATATATTTCCATCCAATGTTTTTTCACAATAAATTTCCATCCATTCCCAATACATTTCCATCCATTTTCCACTCCTCGACACTGTTCCCAAAGCCCACAGCTTAGCAACACATCCCTGTCACAAAAGCTTTAACGCTGTCCTGCTTAAGGGCTGACACTCTGAAAAGACGTGGCCAGAGTCTGCGTCTTTCAGTGCCAGGCTTTGCAATTTGACAAGCTGCCATACCTAATTGCTAATTAATTAAGATTTGCATATGCAGTTTAATTCAGCTGGCTGTGGCCCCCCTGTGACAGGACCCAGACAGCTGACAAACATCCCTGATGCACCACCAAAACATCTTGGTTCCTCTGCTCAATCAGGTGAAGTTATTTTAGTTCAGCCATTGGCAGGAGGTATTTACAGAATTTCTTGTGCTTCTGAAATAAGTTAAAAAAAAAAAACCCAAAACCTTTAAAAAATCTAATCCATGGAAATATTTGAGATTTCAGGACTGTTTCCTGCCTTATATTGACTCAAAAATTGGAGCTCTTTTACCCTCTTACTGGTAGTGAGAAGCTGGTAATTCCAAGTCAGAAGTAAGGGAAGAGATGTAGATTAGTTTGGTAACTTCCAGTAGTTTCATGCGAGTCTCAATTTACTTGTTTGTTTGTCTAAATTTATTCCAGTGTTGAGATGGGACCATTTGGATTCATCTGCAGCTCTCTGGTTTGGAAATGCATTGGCAGGCAGTTTCACTTTAATATCCATTGTTGCTTTTGCCCCCAGAAATTTCAGAGCTGGGAAAGTTGGTTTTCTGTGACTGACTTTGTTCTGCAAATAGTTTTGGTTTTGCTGAAGCAGCATTCTGGGCAAATGAAACGTTTGAAACTCCAGATATGTGGCGTGTAAATGTATTTCTGTCTGTGAATACAGACATATTTTTATGTGTTTGCTCAGTTGTGTTTATTTTAGGCAAGAAATTGAGGATTTAGTATCAACTAGTTGCTCCAGAGCAAGCTGGGAAGTTTCCGTTTTGGACGCTATGGTCTGATGGTGCTGCTGACATCCCACTGCTGTGGCTCAGCCTTTCTCCTGGCTTGCAAAGGTGGCCTGGGAGAGGCTGGAGGCCCTGAGCACCTCCAAAGGGCTCAGAAGGAACCCCTTTTCCCAGATGCTGGACAGTGCCCTGGTCACTTCACCCAGATCACGTGCTGTCACAACCAGTTTGGGAGTCATGGAGAACGAGATGCTTGGTTGGTCAAAAAAAAGGCTAAAGAGATGCAGAAAATGAGCTGTACATGATGCAGAGCAGCTTCTGAGCAAACCTAGAGGTGTTTGCGCACTGGAACAGGCTCCACAGGGAAAGGGTCACACCAAATCTGACAGAGCTCAAGAAATGTCTGGACAACACTCTCAGGCACATGGTGGGATTCTTTGGGCTGTCCTCTGCAGGGACAGGAGTTGGACTTTGATGATTCCTTTTGGGTCCCTTCCAACTCAGCAAAATCTGTGATTCTAAACCCATCTGGAGATGTTCTTTCTCATCCTGTGTGGGTGTCTGGGCGGGAAGTGCCCTGTGCTTACAGAAGATCCACCTCGTGGGTCCCACCTGGGGTGTTTGTGCTGTCACACTGACCCTGGTGGTCCCTTGCCTGTGAAGCCCAAGCCTAAATCCAGTCTGATTCCTGGAGCAGCCACGCTTTTTGAGAGCTCTGAATTTTACCTTTTTCAGCAGGAAAACCCCAAAGGTGACATGCACTTAAAAATGTGGTTTTGTCTGGATGGCTGCCTCTGCCCAGGGAGCAGGTTGGTGCAGCTCAGTGAAGATGCTCAGTGACCAGCACGAGCTGTTCCTGGGCTGAGTGAGCACAGGGGGAACCACTGGAGGGATTTGCTGCTCCACCTGAGGATTTCAAATTCATGACAGATTTGGAAATTGCAGCAAAGAGCTGAGGCTGGGGTCTTTCCTGCAGCCTCCTCAGGGTGTTTGGTGAGTTTGGGACTTGTTTTCTGCTTGCTTTTGTTCTTGTGAGCCACCTAAAACTCGACCTGGCAGAGACATAGGCTCAGCACACAGCTGCTTTGGAAAAAAAAAAAAACCCAAAAAATAAAAGCAAAGCCTCAGACTTGACTGTAGAGCATCCCAAGATTTTTTAAGTGCTGAGGTAGAAATTGCCCTTCCTGCAAAGGCCACAGTGGAGCTAAAAGTGAGCTGGGGAAGGCAGGGAAGGACCACAGTGCAGAGAAAGAGATGGTGATAGCTGAGGCTGGGATTTGATCTCATCCCGGGCTGCAGTCAGTCCTGGGGGCAAAGGCAGCCCCTGGAGCTGGATGCTGAACAGGTCCTTTCCTCCTTTGTGACATCACACAGGGAATTCTGTGGTGCCTCCAGCCTGCATGGCCAAGAGGCAAATACAGCTCTGAACAAAACAAAAGCCTTTCATTTTTCTATCATGCTCCATTTCTAGCCGACAAAGTGGGGAAAAAAAAAAAGTGCCTTTTTCTGGGAATTCTCTGACCGACTCCAGCTGCCTCCCCCATTTGGCTGCAGCCAGCAACAGGCTTAGAAATACCAGATTTAATTAAAACAATCTTTTATGTTCCGATGCAAGCCTTATTTCCTCTACCTGGTGAGAAATGGCTCTTGCCTCAATCAGCAATTGAAGCCTGAGATTGCTGCGCTGAGCAGAACGGCGGCCACTTTCTCTTAATTAAAGCTCAGCCCGGGGCACTGCCGCCCAGTCTCCCCAAGAGCAATTCCCAAAGTTTGCCTCCAGCATCACAGGACCAGCAAAGGGACATGGGCATTAGCGGGATGCAGGAGGCTTCTGCTGGCTTCTGTCCCATTCTAGTGATTTCCAGACCAAAATATGTATAATTTATTATTTCCTTCCTATTATTTCCTCTGATAATCGGAGAGCGTTCGCAGCTGTTTGGAGAGCCTGTGTGAAAGGGATGGTATCTCTAACTGCACCCTCTGACTTAGCATTGTCAAATTTTACTCTTTGGTTGTATTTCCATTCCCCTCAGGACTTGTTCCTGCCCAATTTCAGCTTCTCTGGATGCCAGGGACTTTTCACTGCAGTGTCTGGGAGGTCTGTCTGGTCCAGTGCTGTCCCGCAGCTATGTGGGAGCTGTATTTGTGGGAGTGGGGCATTTCCCAGTGTTTGGTATGAGGAGGGAAAGGCAAGAATTTCTCCTGGCTGGCAGATTTCTCCACCATACCATCTAGAATTAAGGTTGAATGATAGGATCACTAAAACAAGATTTACAATAGCGGAATAAAGTTACTGAAAGATGAGTACAACTCTATGCATTATTAAGAGTGCTTAACAATAAAGATCCTCACTGCATCAGCACCTCGTTTAGCTTCTTTCTTCTTCTCACATAAAGCTGTAATCTCTCTCTATTAATATAAGACCCAGTTTCTTTCTATAAAACAACTATTTCTCTTCACCAGTCTCCAGCATGGGAAGTTGCAGGAGGGAAGAGTCCTTTTGTCTGCATTGCCCCAGGTGAAAATGTCCTTGTCCTACTCTTTTTCCCCAGGCATTTGGCAGCCCAGACAATGACCGAACGATCAACCCTGCTCTTCCCAAAGGTCTCTTGCATTCACCTGTACCAGATACCCTCGACAAGGTGTCCCTGGCTCCAGCTCCTACCCCGCTGCAGCCCCTGGAGACACCACTTATTACCATTTCTGATCAAATTGTGAGGACAGCTGAGGGCTTTCGAACCTAATGGTCATCCTCTAACAGGCTCTTTGGCTGAGAGCAGACAGGGGTGCCAGTGCAGTCAAAACAGGGGGTATTTCCCTCCAAGTGGTGGGGATCTGGATGAGCATCCCCTGACACTTCTGGTATTTTGGGAGGATTCCCCCAGGACTCTGGGGGAACTCTTCCAATTTCAGCCCTCAGTTTGTTGAGTGGTGGATTTGCCCCCTTGGTGGCCAATTCAGACCCAGAGATGCTCGTGCCAGGCAGCTGTGAGCTCTGGTCTGAGTGAGGTGTGAGCACATAGCTTGTCTTTCAGCACAGGCACTGGTTTTTATGTCCTCAGGACCACAGGGTTCCATTTCCAGTCTCCAGCCCCAGACCAGGGGCTCTGTGCAGCAGAGATCAGAGGAGATGAGCCATTGTTCAGTCCTGGGGCCCAAAAATAACCCATGGCCAAGCAGTGAGGACTGGCAGAGTTCAGGCCAGTGCCAGCCATAGGGATCACGGCCATGTGGAGTGCTCTGGTGTCACACTCAGAGCAGAGTTCTCTCTCCTCACAGCCTCTCCTCTCTCCCCACAGCCTCATCTCTCCTTACCATGGGCATCCAGGCAGTGCAAACCACAGGACGAAGAGCAAGGAGCTGTTTTCCAGAAATGTTTGCAATATGTGGGATGTCCCTCCCCTCCAAAGTGAGCAGAGAGCAGCTTCTCCAGCAAACAGCAGGTTTGGATGAGCTGGAGTCTCCTGTAACTGAGGAGCCCACAGGATGTCACATCACCTTCCACCTGCTCGCTCACCTCTTCCCCACCGTGGTGTGGCAGCTTCATTCCATCTTCTTCCACAGTGTCCCACAAGGCCCAGGTGATGCCATCCCACCTTGCTGCTTTCAAAGGAGAAGGGAGTGACCATGCAGAGTTCCAGGTATGGTCTTGCAAGGCCATTGAAGGCCCAGCTCCACTGGGATGCTGGGAAAAGTAGGATGTCCTTAATTTGTCAACCCTCATCTCTCCTGGAAGAGCACAAAAAATTACAAGGCTTCTGTTCTTTGTCCCTGAGGAAGTTAGACTCATTCAGCACGGGCTGGGGAAAAGCAGGCAGGAGCAATGCTTTGCAGCTGCAGAGAGGGAAAGGATTTCTTTGCTGAGTGCGTGGGGAGGCCACGGTCTCATGGCAGCCCTGTTACCACTGCCCACGAGCCGGTCACTCCTTCACGCCTCCATAACTCACCTTAGGGCTGAATTTGCTTCCTGACCAAGTTTTGATCAGTTTAGCCACATTACTGACTACACCTCAGCTTCCTGCGTGTGTCAGAGTCCACACACACCTCCATGAAACAGGTAACTCAAGGTGCTTCTCTGGTCCTCCACCTCTTTAAGGGTTTTTCCTGGACACAACAGACCTTCCTAAGCTGAACTTTTCCAACTGGATGTTTCCAAGCAGAGCCCTGCCAGCAGCACACACATCCCATTCCCTGAAGCACCAAGGCAGCTCTGCACTGCCGGCCCTGTGAGCCTCGAGCTGGCACTTCCCTGGCCAATTCCATCATTCCAGGGAGAGCAGCACCCAGCTGCTGTGCTCCCCACTCTGCTGCACAGCCCTGTCAAGAGAGACAACTGCAGAGGCACCCTCCAATCCCAAATACACCTGGGAGGTTTATGTTTGCCTCTACATTCACAGGAAAGTCATTGAAGGGCTTCTCTATCCCCAAATATTCCTCAGAGGTCCCCTTGCCGAGCACAGGCCAGGTCCACCCTACTTAGTGAGCCGGAGCTGTTGTCAGCGTTGACACTGCGTAAGATTTACTCCATCCTGCGTGAAAGGAAAGACCAAACCCTCACATCTGAGTTAATGAAACAGTCTGAGGAGACAATAGTTCCTGGCGCTGCGAGAGCTTGCATTAGTGAGCTGGGGTTATGGAGAGCTCTGATCAATAAATATGTTGCCACAGCTTTTCGGAGCATCCATCACTTGTCAGGAAATGCATTTAGGCTAATACCTGCAGAGGGCATAAACCAGCCATAGGAATTAAAACCTGCCACATGCCAAATGGTAATGCACAATTTAATGATCACAGGATCTGATAAATAAGCAAAACTGTGAAATGAATAAATACACTCTGGCATCAACATCTGCAACCCAACCTGACCACATTTAGAGTCTCGAGATTAACCTGCAAGGTGCTTCTCCGGGCTCATCTGTTTTCAGTACGTGGGCAGCAAAGGCAGCAGCCTGAAGCCCTCACCCTGGAGAGCCCAAAGGACTTTCAGAACCAGTGTTTTGTGTCACCTCAAGCAGAGATGTAAGGAGGGAATGAGAAAGTTTCCTGTGGAGGAAAGCTCCAACAGAAGGCGAGGCAATGAGATCTACTCCATGGCTGTGCTGGGCAAAATAGAGGGAGGGACTGAAGCTGCAGCAGGGAAAGTTTAGGCTGGACAGCAGAAAAAAGGGAGCAACTGATCATTCCTGACTCTCAGAGGTAGGAAGGGAGGGGGATTTTAGGAAGAGGCAGGGCAAGCTAAGGAGGGCTGATCATGGGACCAGAGGCTCCAGAGAATCTCTCCAACTCATCTGCCTCCCGATCAGGTTCATCTTATGCTTCTCCCAACACCACCAGCATAGCCCAAGGCTCTCACTGCACTACCTGGGAGCAGGTATGGCCAGGCAGGAGGAAAAGAACAAATCCGAAATGAGACATAACCCTTCAGAAAGCAGAATGAGAGAAAGGTGCTACTGAAAATGTTTCTCCTGTCTTGCTCCAGCAGCTATCCAGGGGAGGGCTCGGCATGGGAAAGGGAGGAGAAGCTGCATGAAATTAACAAAGGGAAATTCTCAGGTCTGTAGCAAGGAAAAAAAATCCTGACAAGAAGATTTATGAGGCTGTGGAGAAGCTTTTCCCAAGGAAAGGCTGGGACATTTGAAACTAGATTAAACAGTGGATCCAGGGATGCAAACAAGGAAAACATTTGTGCTGCAGGAGAGTTGGACTAGAGGGAGCTGAGTAAGGCACTGGCCATTGCTGATTTATTCCTGATTTGTTGTGCTATCTGCTCATGCTCTTCTACGACATCCATCATCTGATTCTCCCTGGTCCTTGAGAATGTGGAAGGTGGCCTCCGTGGCCAGCATGGATCAGGGTTCATTAAATATCCCTTTCTGCCACCTTGAAGACCAGCTAAATCTCCTTGGCATCTTCAGGCAGCTCAGGCACAGCCCTGCAATTCCCCGGACAAGGCATGGGCTGTTGAGCCCCCTGAGATGGACAGCAGCACTTCAGCAGCACTTCAGCCAGAGCTGGAGTGGTGCAAGGACATGCTGGGAGTAGGTTTAGATTGAATATTAGGGGAAAAATCCTTACCATAAGGTTGTTGAGGCAATGGAAACTTGCCAAGGGAAGCTGTGGATGCCCAATCCCTGGCAATGTTCAAGGCCAGGTTGGATGGGGCTTTGAGCAACCTGGTCTGGTGGAAGGTGGGGGCTTGGAACGAGATGGTCTTCATGTCCCCGTCCAACCAAAACCATTCCATGATTCTGTGAGCCTGGGTCAGCCACATTTTAGGCAATCCCACATCTCCAGGCCAGAGTCACTGAAGGCAAACAGCTACAGCAGCACACGAACTGGCACAGTGAGACTGTTCATGCAGCTGATCCATCTGAAATGAACCTGGCATGCCCCACACAACCAAAACACTTTTTTTAGCCAGATCAGTGCCATTTCTTGGCTCACCATGCAGTCATAAGAGCATTGTTGATGGAACATGCAATGGGATGGGACCAGGTTTGGCAGGAGGGCAGCACTTCACAATTCTTTCTCACTTTCTGACATTGACATGCTGCTTCCTACAGCCAGTACCCAAATGATCTTTCAACAGATCTGTGCCCTCTCACTGTCTCTGTGGGACTCTCCAAGGAACATAAATCTGCTTTCCCTAAAGAGTCCATGAAAACTAAGGTAGAAAAGATTGAAAGAAATATCTCAATCCCCATCCTCAAGACATAATTGAGCTTGGCTCTGTTAGCCAGACTCACTGTGGCTCTTTGGCCACCTCCTTGCAACCCTTCAGGGACCACATGCCTCGCTTTGCAAACAGCCCCCTACACACACTCAGCAATGTCACCTCCAATTCTCGCAGCAGCCTCTCCCTGATTTGATTTTCTCCCTGGCAGTGTGCTCCCTGATTACCCATCCTGCTGCAATCCCCAGGACAATCCTGTTGCAGACCTGTGGGGAGTTAACAGCTCCCCAGCCTGATTTCCATTAGGATGCTCCATAACCATCCCTGCCCAGCCTGGCAGAACAGACAGGGCAGAATCGGGCTCTGCCGAGAGACAATGCCATCAGGACAACAGCCACACTCACATTTCCAAAGGAGATTTGCTTTTTCCCTTCCAGTTCAACCTAAAATTGATTTCTGACTGCCTGAAAGATCAGGATGTCCACCCCTTGGCCTCCTCAACATGATTGGTTGCCAGGCGAGCTGAAAAGACTGCAGCCGCTGTGCGTGGCTCTCCACCAAGAGAGCCCCTTCCAGACTGTTCCACCTATGTGGAATAATTTGTGAAAGCCTCTTCTGACACCATGTAATCAAGCAGTGATATGTAAGAGGGAGCTCTCATCCCTCGCTCCTGTGTCATGACAGGTGACAAATTAGGAAAAATTATAACCCAGTGCAAATTCAAATGAGAAAATTGCACCCTGTCTTTCCAGGACCCTCATGAGTGCAAACACAGGAGCGCTGTCTCCCCTGCCAGCCTCAGCGTGGAACAGCAGCAGGGAGATGGGTGTGCAAACACCTTCACAGCGTGGCACCGAGGGACATAGCCCTGCCACAAGATAAAAACTGGACACTGGGCTCAAGCACGCCAAAAGCAGTGTCACAGCCATCCCTGATGCAGCAGAGGGAGGGGAAGGGAGCAGTCCCAGTTCTCCTGGGGAGCATGAGATGGAAGCAGCCATTCTGTTGCTGTGCCCTGTGCCATGGCCACACCATCGAGGTACGAGGGTGGGGTGGTGTGTGCACCCTCTCACCGTGCAACCCCAGCGTCCCAGCACTGAAGGAATGAACAAATGTAGAGACACTAACGTTGTGCACAAATGCAGAACAGATGTTCTAGAAAGAACCTGGAAACAAAATACATAATTAAGAAATGGATGGAGGAATCCTGTTCCTTTTTATTCTGGTTGTTTTTTTTGTTTTTTTTGGTTTTGTTTTCCCTGGAAAGTGCTGTCACAAGCCTGAAGGCCATGCCAGTGGCTTTCTGCAATGTCTCGGTGTGGGACGGTTGAAAGATCCCCTTTTGGGATGAGTTATCCAAAACCTGGACTCTTTTATTTGACATCTGCTGCAAGAGAAGCCAATGCAAGGAAAGAAGGAGATCTTCTGTTTCACCATCTTGCAATAATTCAGGATAATCGAAGAGAAAAAAAAAAACCCAGAAAACAACCCTAAAACCCAAAGGAGTGGGGGAAGAGAGAACAACTCGCAAGAAGAAAAAGAATCAGCCATTCCTAAACACGGAGCAGTGATGCAGCCAAACCAAACAAAAATGATTCATGGACCTGTCTTCGCCCTTCGTTTTTCCTATAATGAGCAAAGAAACCACAGAAATGTGGAGCTGAGGTCTCTCTCCACTCCACTAAGGAACAGGGAGGACGATCTGTGTGACTCCACTGCCCTTTGACAGGTTTATTCCTGGTCCAGCTCCTGTGTGCACAGCCCATCCCACCTCATAACAATTCATCCCTTGTCCTTGCAGGGCTGGGCTGGCTTTTCCCCTGCACTGGGGAGGTGAAAACAGGTACCACAGCCAGATCACTGCTCCTGCCTTTGGTGGGGCCAGCTGAACATCAAATAAGTGTTGTCCCCAGCCAGCTCCACTTGCAGCTCAGCCTGATGTCACTGAAGCCAGCAGAAGCCATGTCCTCCTAGGCATGAGCAGCGTTGGCTTGGGAGTGGACACACACCCCATTTGGGTGTCCCATCTGTGCACAGACGGGCAGCACCCTCCATCTCAAAGCTAAAGACACCAGCTGGGCATCCCCAGAGGGGGAGGAGACTGAAGACCACAGCTCAGCTGTCTTTTTAATGTGACAGAGAGCCCAAAAACCATGGATGGACTTGTTCTGTGCAAATAGCTGCAAGATCTCACAACACTTCTTCCCCCACCCCAAAGGGTCATGAGCCCTTTTGCTTCCAGCCTGCAGCTAGCCAGGGAACAGGTTGCATTCTCACTTCCTGAGCCCCCCAGGGTCATGCTGAACAGCTTGAAGAGATGGCAAAGCACACCCTGAAAAGCAGAATGATTCCCCTGTCAATCCCCTATCATTGGACAGTGGAGAGCAACAGCATCTTCATCCTCACCTTCTTGACACCAGCACAGCCTTGCATTTCCATGTGAGTTAACCCAGCCACCATGGGCCATCTGCAGCCCAGGGCCTTCAGGAGAGGGGTGTCTCCGAAGGCTCAATGATTTTGCTCTCCTCATTTCACCCCTGTGTGATGGCAGGGGTTGTCCCCCACATCCCCACGCTGTTGTAGCCTGCAGAGGAAGGATGATGCAGATGCCTCCGAGTCCATGCTCACTCTCTGATATGCTATGGGATTTGAGGGGCTCAGAGCCCTCTTTGAAGCCATGAGTTACCTCTCTATTCCTTTCCAAAATGCTGGCAGCCCTCCAGGTCTGACCAGCAGATGAGCAGCTCAGAGCCAAGTCAAAGTTCAGGGGGTACCAAGACCGACGTTCAATCCAGGGACAGAAAGGTCCATTTTCCAACACAGTTTAACCCCAAGGGTGCTACCTGGAGCCCACCAAACCCCATCAGGAGGAATCACAGCAATGGGGCAGCAGAGAGCTGATACCTGTCAGGATATGACTGTTATCTGAGTATGCTATCAAGGAAAGTTTACTTTCAGCTTCCATCCTTGCTTCAAACACCTGCTGCAGTTTCCACGTGGAAACAACCCATCCATTCAGCAGTCTGGGCCAGGCATTGCTTGGGTCTCAGAGGACTGGTCCTGCCAACTGGCTCACCACGTCCTCTCTTGTTCAGAGCAGCACTCCAGTCACTGCAGCCCTTCAGGGATGTGGAAAAAATTCAATCAGATCCAGCAGCTCAATAACACTTTGCCTTGGACTTCAGCAGATGAGCGGCAGGGACCGGAGGGAGCAGTAAGAGTTGCAGGAGAGCTGAAATGGAGTATTCCTCCTGGTTATATTTCATTTTCATGCTGTCTCTGCAGCTTCTCATTCAAGTCAGGGAGAAAAGAGACAAATCGCTGAAGACAAGCCACTTTACAAGGGTTTCTATTCCCATTTTGCGGCCCCTGGGGATTCTTCCTGTGCTGCCCCCAAGCCTCCTAGAGAATGGCTTGACGTTTGCAAAGGTTGCTCACCTCCTCTGAGTGGAAATGCAACTGTTTGTTCAGCTTCTCAGGGGGCTGGTTATCTCGTTAGATTTGTAAGAGCATTTAACAGGTTGCTTAGCTGCGTGCCCTTGAAATACCTACGGCAGCATTTTTCAAAAGTACCATCAGCACCACGCTGGGCTCAAGCTAATTATCCCCATCTCCCAGCAGGACAATTGGCTCGGTCCAGCACACAGTGCTGACCCAGCCACAGGTCTGCCTCCACAGGCACCTTTCCAGCCAGGGCACCAGCTGAGCATTCCTGTTTTCCTCCCCTCCTCGGTTCCTTGCCGTGCCCACCTGTACCTGTCTTGTTAGCAAGAAAAACCCTGTGGAGATGGGCACCTGTCCAGACCAAGGCTTCACGTCTCCTGAAATCCGCAGGCATAGCCCCACAACACCCCAGGTTTTCAAGGGTGCTCTTGATGTGTTGATGTACCCACACCGTTCTCTCTGCCAAGGACAGAAATGGCATATCAAAGAGCTCCTCGGGACCACAAGGGAGTTCAAATTTCCCTATCTGGTAAGTCCTATCCCACAGGCTGCCTGTGGGCCATCACCAAAGCTTTCCTTCCCCTCCTTCGTCCTTTGTCCCCATCTTGGCCCTATCTGCTTCTCCTTAACATCATCCACTGGAGTACTTTCTTACCCATTAGGCTGATTTTTTGTCACGTCCTTGTAGGTGGTATGTCCCATGAAAATTCTGCCAGGTTTCCTCATCCCTTCTATGCTGAGAACCGTGTTCCCCAACATCCAACCCTGCACTGCCACTGCTGCTGGTCAAACTGACCAAAGGTTGGCACAGCAGTCTGGTCAAGCTGGGCATGGTTGTCCAAGAGGACCCCAAGGTCCAGGGGTCATTGCCAAGCTGGGCTCTGTGCATTCCCTCCCCACAGGATCACGTCCTGGCAGGGCACTCACAGCAGCTGGGGAGCAGGAGAATCCATGAAAAGTCACAACCATGTGGGGCAAGGGCAGTCACCCGGGAGTGATCACGTCACACGCCACTGCGTCCTCGTTAGCGCGATCCGGCTCGTTGCACCTCCCCGTGCAAAGTGCAATTCATAATCACTTAACACAGCCGCTGATGTCAAATTAGCCAAACATCAGTAAGCAGGGAATGGTCGTCACATTCATCCTGTTAACTGGTGGCTAATTATCTCATTGTGCCTCCCATGTACTAATTGGATATAACAGTCTCCTATAGCCCACCAGTCCTATTTCAGCGTTAGGAGAGATCAAGGCAGCAGATGCGTTTCTCCAGCGCTTTTCACAATTCTTTACCCACCTCTGGAGCTTCGGTTGCAGTATCGAGGAGGTGGCCTTCCCCACTTTTGCTAAAGGCACTGGATGTTCAGAGAGGATCTTGCTGTTGTTTCTGAGCTCTGTCAGGGTGGTGCCAGCATCCCTTGGTAGGACAGAGGAGCCTGATGCAAAGCCATGTGCCAGGGGCTGGCGGCAGATCTGAGGGACTTTCGGGTACAAGGAGCTGCCAAGCAGTCGGTGCAGGCAGCAAGGACCTATTTGTGCAGGTTCCTGAGTTACAGGGAAGGACAAGGCAGCTAAACACCCTGCCCTGTGCACAGCTGCTTGTCACAAAATCACAGAATGGCCTGAGCTGCAAGGGACCTTAGAGATCATCTCATTCCAACCATTCTTCCCCAGGACCAGGTTGCTGCATGCCCCATCCAACCTGGCCTTGAACGCTACCAGGAATGGGCATCCACAACTTCTCTGGGCAACCTGTTTCTGTGCCTCACCACCCTCACAGCAGCCTGGGGACACAGGGCTGGAGCACATCTCAGCTGCTTTCTGAATCTGGGAGGTGCTGGAAGGCCCTGCTGTGTTCAACACCAAGGACAAAGCCCTACAAACACTGCTGTCAGACAGACATGTGCAACTTGCTTCCAGGACACTCCAAAATGCAGCTCCAAGCGATGCCGCCTGGCCCACAAGAAGGGCAATGCCCCTCAGACTGATTTTTCTGCCCCGTCTTGCCTTCCCCACTATCTTGTGGTGCCCATATTGTGTTTGATGACTGAGGGACACTCCTGGGCCCTCAAAGTTTGGAAGAGTGTTCTCCCCACCTGGGCCAAGAGGGAGGGTCTCTCCAGGGCATGCAAATGGTGACAGGCTGGAAGGAAGAAGCTCTGAGAGGGCAGAAGGGAGAACTCCTGAGAGCATCCTTGAGCACCAAGGATAATTAAGTGGGCTTCCTGCCAGATTCTCCAGATGTCTAATTAATACTTTAAGACCGCTGGCTGATCATCTGGCTGGTCCCAGGGCAGAAGGCTTCCCAGCTCAACCTCTGTGATGGGATGGAGGCAGTCACTGAGCTGCTGGGCTCGGAGCTCTTCCTGCTGGCCTTTCTCCTCCTGCCTGATCTGGGTATCCAGCAAGGAAACAGTGGGATACAAACCTCCCCATGCAGACCCCAAGGGAGCCACAGCAGAGCCAAACCCAGTCCTTGGGAGACTCACCTGCTCACAGCATTCACTCTGGTTTCCAAAGGACCAACAACATGTAGGAAGCATCCCTGCAGGGCAGACCAATGTTATCTTGCAGAGAAATCTGGTAAATCCTGTCAGCCATGGTGCAGCTTGCCATGAACACATCTTACCTCTCTGCTCTGGGTCTGCTGCAAGCATACAAGAGCACAAGCAGCATTGGGGGGAAATTCCTGGCATAGCTGGCTGGTCAAGGGGGACTGCCCAGCGCAGGAAATCAGCTCAAATATTGCAAGCTGCAAAACTACTACAGAGGACAACTTAGCTGCTGCACAAGCAAAGATTGATAACAAGAAAATTTAAAGAAGACCCAATGCACATTTCCAGGTACCCAATGACTTCTGCCATCTGAAGTGCCACTTCCCTCCAAAAGACCACAGAGGTCTCATGGATCCAGCTCTTCTGACAGAGCAGCCCTTGCGAGGCTGATGGGGCATCTGCTGCTCTCCTGCAGGGCAGGACCAGCCAACCCTCACAGCTCTGGGTCCAGAGAGAAAAACAGACCTCTCCTGAGTAAGGAGGGGTGGGAGGCACTGAGGAATCGTGGAATCACAGAGTCTTTTAGGTCAGGAAAGACCTCTGCGGGCAACCTTTGACCAGGCACCACCATGTCAACCAGAACACAGCACTAAGGGCCACGTCCAGGCATTTCTTGAACACCTCCAGGGATGATGACTCCACCACTTCCCTGGGCAGTCCACTCCAGTGCTTGACAACCCTTTCCATGCAGAAATTCATAAAAACAACACTACTGACATTTTTTACCAGAATAGCTCCAGGATCCCTTCTTACTGTGGCTTCAGGAGGTCTTTGAAACCAAACGAGAGGTTCTAGATCATCTCCCTGTATGACGCTGAGATGATATTTCTGTTGCCAGAGAGGATTTTGCACAAAGCACTTGGTCCCTGAGCTAACAATACAAGCCATGAAACTTTGCTGTGTCCTCTGAGCCAACAGGAACCACGACCCACACGTAAGGTGCCCATCACTCACAGGCATGGATGGCAAAATCCTCCCCTGACAGCGTTTCCTTGAGAAAAGGGAATGACATTGCCTTGAGGACACTCATTAAAAAGAATTCAAATGAGATGAAGAGCCAAAGGGATGAATCCTGGGCAGCCAACATGGGGATGGGATAAAGATGGCCTTTAGGAGGCTCAGTACAGACACTTTCCTTCTCACAGAAAAAGACCCTTGAAAGGCTGATTGGGTAAAACAGCAGGGCAGAGGAGGAAAGGGGGCAGATTTTAGATATTGAAGGCCTGTTAAACTAAGGAACTTAAAAAGAGCACTCTGGCAGGTTAAATGAAAATACACAATAAGACAGCCAGAAAAGAGTATGAAGATTTATTTGCCATCATCATAAAAATGAACAGTCCCTCCTTCAGGGTCCCTCAGGACCCGTGTTTCAGGAGCAGAATAGTCTGCAGGACCATGAGGTCACAGAATCACAGAGTTCCAGAATGGATTAGGTTGGGACCTGCACTGCTCAGTCCCTGCAGGAGTGAATCAGGGGAGGGTGTAGACACTGAGGTGACATCTTCTACCAGCACCACGTGTTTTGGGTAACCTGACTTCTAAAAGCTGCCAAAAGACCTGCCAAAACTGCTTATCAACGAGATGACAAACGAGATACAAGGTTGATTTACACCACGGAAATAAACTGTTTGGAGTGCTGCCATGAGCTGGGTGCTGCTGCTCCAGAGAGTGGTACCAGTTGTCAGGAAACAACAGCAAAAAAAATCAACATCATCCTGTCACAAGGTAAACCTGTACACATGCATAGGGTGCATGCTTCTGCTCTCCCAGATCCCCAAATGGAGACAATCCAAGCCCGGGGAATGCTTCTGTACCAGAATTATCAGGTGGGACACTGGAAATGTGATTGTGTACAGCCAGGAGAAGGAATGGAGAAGGTGCAGGGGAAATAAATATATCCTTCACTGCCTCTGAGTACAAGGCGTGGCCAGCAGCTGAACTCACCACAATCCAGCAATCCCAGAGTTTGTGATAGGCTGAAATATTATTTGAGAGAGGGAGAAGGCTTTACTGGGCATGTGCTAGGCATGGGCTACTGGAAAAGTGGGTTTGTCTTTCCTGTGACCCAGCTTGGCTCTGATGTGCTCAGAATGGGCCACCCTTTAACAGTGGGCCACTGCAGGAGGAGTTTGGAGCAGGACCAGTGACTCCAGCAGCCATCTATCTCCCTGCCTTCAGAGGAAAGGGATGTCTGATTTCCCCAGGGCTCATGGCCCTCCGGCTTGCCCTAGGTCAGACAGAGCGATAACATGCTGGGAATCCAGAATCCATCCCCTTCTCTCCAGGGATTTCATTCCCGACATCCCATGGGCATTCAAGAGCCTGCACAAATGCCTCCCTGGCTCCATCCCAGTCAGGCTGGGTGTCCCCCACGGTCCCAGCATCGTCCTGTACATCACCCAACACGCTGTAGGCTGAGACCTGCTGCAGCCACCTGGCAAGTGCCCCATTTTTCCATCTCTGTGAGGCAGGCAAGGCTTTGGATTTTTGGAGGTAATGAGCTCATGGTGACAAGCTGAAGCAAGATTTCTGGCTGGTATAGCTAGCCCAAACACTCAATTAAAATGAATCCACTTTCAGTTCCAGTGCTGGGCAGCTCACAGCAGCATGGTTGGTCATGCCTGCGATGGAACTTGTGCCAGTTTTGCCTGGACAGTAATGCCTGGATCAAAGGAGCTCGTGAAAGAAATTAAATGCAGTGTAGATAGGTTCCCTGTGCCTGCCTGTTATAAATACACACCAAAATGTTAGCTTTCAGGCTTAAATTCCACCTTCTAAATGAGCTATTATTTCAGCACAGCCAAGCAGTCAGACTAGATTCTTGCTTTTGTATTTTCATGATTAAAGACAATCTGACATCTTAGATGCTTCTGATACAGTCCAGAGCTCTGTTCTGTTCCTAACCAGCCACAGTCCCCATACCTCAGCCCTAATGTGGAGCAGTGAGAGTCTTCAGCTATTGATCAGGGAGTCCATAACCTTTTCTTAAAAGTGGCCACCATCCTCACAGAGCAGCCTGGGCTTTGTCAGGACATCTGTGGTGCTGGAGGCACGGAGATCATTGTTTAGTGTGGCCAGGAATAGAGCTCATGCACTTTCCAGGCCAGCATATCTCTCTCAAATTAGGGCTTTTCTCTTTCAGATCAGGTGTTAAAACTGGTAGAAATGCAGCAGACACCCCTGAGAGGCATTTCTGGGGATTATCTACCCTCTATTCAGAGCAGGGAGCCCTGAGGAATTGTTCCCTCCATGTGTTCATGTGCTGCAGTTCCTGGCCTTGCTGAGCCCCGTTGCCAATGTGATGATGAGGATGATGACGGTGAGGTCCAGCTGCGCATTGCTGAGCTCCCTCCTTGGTCTCAACTCGAATGCCCTGCGAGCAGATGCCACTATGTATTATGATCTGAAGAGCAGCCACCTGTTTTGGGGACAGCAATGACAAACTTCAGCCCCGAGGAACCAACCTTCCACATCATTCCAGCCCCATCTTTCCCCGCTTGTTTACCAGGAGCTAAATCCAGCTGTGGCACAGACCA
Organism: Malurus cyaneus samueli; assembly: GCA_009741485.1. Lineage (NCBI taxonomy): Eukaryota > Metazoa > Chordata > Aves > Passeriformes > Maluridae > Malurus > Malurus cyaneus. The sequence continues at coordinate 7,065,407 of CM019236.1, read as the reverse complement.
GAGATCACAGCTGCCAGAATCAGACCCTGACAGCAGACCACAGCCATGCAGGGTGTGCAGGAAGTTTATCATCTCAACACAAGCCCCTGGTCCCTTGCTTCAAGGTCACTGTCAGGGCAAAGAGTTACTCACTGTTCCTTTTGGAGTAGAAATGCAAGAAGGGTCAGGACAGTCAACTGCAGCAGAAAAACAACTTCCAAAGCAATCCCTGCACACAAGGTGCTGCAGGAGGTTGGTCTGAACCTCCCAGCACTGACAGAAAGGTTAAGGTTGAGCAGGGCTGTGGGATCCCACAGGGAAATGTTTTTTTCCCCAGGAAATTCATGAGGTGAGCTACAGTGATCGACCCTGGGTCTCTCTGAGTGGCAGCCACGGAAGGTGCTGGAAAAAAGCCACTGGAAGAGAAGCTGAGCCCAAGGCACATGAGGAGGCTGCAGCAAGACTAAACCTGCCCTGATTTGAGGTAGACACAACAGCAATTAAGAAGTAGAAACATTCCCAGAGCCACGCCACAGCAGCCAGGCTGTAAATCCATGTTGCTAATATCATCAATAGCAAGGTGCCACAGGGTAGAGAGCCACTTTCCCAAAATTTCCAGTGGTCAGGCACAGCAGAGAAATACCTCTCCCCACTGGAGGGGCTGCTGTTTCACTCCAGACACAGTGCTGGAAGCAAGAGCAGGATCCAGCCCTGCAGCCCATTTAATATCAAAAAGAAACGTCTGTTCCTTGATAAAATAAAAAAGAGAAAAAAAAAAAAAAAAAAAAAAAGCCAACCAAAACCCCTAAACAACAAAAAAGAACACCTCAGATAACAGCCTGAATGGCTTCTGAAGATTTGGATTTCTTTCCCCTTTACAAATGGTAATTCAGGATGAAAGGGGATATGTACACATCGACTACACAATCTGTCTGCACAGAGGGAAAACAGCTGATGCCCAGGAATGTGGGGTACTACTCCAAGCCTTCCCCACCTACTGATACCACATCATTGCCCAGGCCTCAGTTTCCCCCTGTGAAAAAGGATTTTCATTTCTGAAAAAAACAAGATCAGGCAGGGAGGAGGTTTGGCAGCCACTTCTCAATGTCCCTTCAGCTCCCCGAGGACGTTTCACAAGGCAAGGCTTCCTTCTTGGCACTTTCTTAGCTTCAGGAAAAGCCTCCAGCCTCATCCCTTGGCAGGAGGATTTCTCCTTTATCCTGCCCTTCAAGTCAGGCAAATGATTTTAGCAGAGACCCTGATCCTTGGGAGTCAGAGTGCAGCCCATCAGATCACTTTGGACACCCCGCTGTGCAGGGATTGGCAACAGCCCCCCACCCCATATCCCTGCCCTGCTCCCAAGAGACACCCAGCCTCTGCTACCAAAACTGAACATCAGAAATGCTGCAAGCTTGTTTTTGTGTCCTTGAGCTGGTTTGTTTTTCCATGGGATATTTTTATTCTTGCCCTGATCCCAGTCATACTGGGATTAAAGCTTCAGCCAAGCAATAAGAAGCAAAGAGCAAAGAAATGAATGAGATCCAGAGCATTCAACAAATAAAAGGGAGGGAAAAAATTAAAGGAAAGAAAAAAAAAAAGAAAAAGAAAAAAATACATAGCCCAGCACAGAGGAAGCAAAGCAATCAGAGCAAAAGCCATCAGCTTTGCCAGTTCCCCTTTGTTCGCAGATCAAATTCGCTGCCTCTCTCGTCCAAAACTAACAACTCCTAAGTCTCCCTCATGCTCCCTGGGGAGGTGTTTTCTATATTGGAAACAAATCTATTTTGACACTCCTGATACTGTTTTACCCAAATTGCCCTCTGTCAAGCTGCTTCTTTCTTTTCCCGTTTGTACCACACCATGCTCCCGGTTCAAGCCTTGTGCCAGGTGGTGCTGGCATCAATCTTTGCTTGCACTGACCCAGACAGAGCTTACTGTCACCAGTCCCCTCTCCCACCCATCTCTCTGGTCTTGGGGAAAATCTGACCCAAACCAAAGCTGATCTGGCAACCGAGTCCTGGATTTTGCACTGGAAGGGTCTTGGTGCCGCATTCCAGCCAGCAATGTCTGTTCAAATGTCCTTTCCCTGCAGCACTCCAAAGATCCAAGACTCCAAGAAAACCTGACTCTTCCCTGCTGGGGTTTGGTCACCAGACAAGGGAAAGAAATTAAAAAGTTTTGCAAGCTAAAGGATGGAAAAAGTCCCTAAAACTCATACTGACTGCCTATCCTAAAACACCCTCATGGCAACTTCGTGACTAATTCTTAAAGGAGCCTTCCAGGTGGGAATTTCAGAGGGTCCTGCCCTACCTGTGTAGCAGAAAGGGATGATCTCCACCCTGGGAGGAAAGTCTGAAAGCATCCCTGCCCCAGCAGTGACCTCCCCGCGCTGAGACAAGAGGTCTGTAGGTCATCAATAGGAATGGTCATGTAGGATTGTCCTCTGTATGCAGTTAAGGGATTCAAGAGATGTTTTGCATGTACTTGAGGTGTCAGTGGTACTGAATTATTCATGCTCTGGGGGTCTCAGGTAGGATCGAGGCTGGCTAGGCTGTAAGAACTGAGCAAGATAACAGAATTTGGCTGAATTTCCTGGCCCAGCTGAAGACACAACAGCAAGAATCCTTGTGATGGACACTCCCATCGCCACCAGACACTGACCAACCATCTTGTTCAGCAGATGGATTTCCCCACACCACATTTATCCTACGCAAATCCAAATAAATTAATTTGTTTGCTGTTTTTCACCTGTGACACTCGGAGTTGCTGTGCAATGCTTGACACACGCACCAGCGAAGTTTTTCTCCTTCACATACCCCTCCCAGATGGTTGCCTTTTGCAGGTGCTCAGCTCGTCCCCCAGAACCTTTCACAATAATTAGGATTCTTCTGACTTGTTGCAGGCCCAGCCTTCCTAACCCACTATCCAGACTGGTCTTCACTGGGTCCCAAAGCCGTGGGGTTTTGACCTGGTCCCCCCCAGGCACAGTTTGCATCTGATCTGGTTTCACCAGCGTCCTGCAAGGGTGTGGGTCACCCCCTCTGTCTCCTACGGTCTTTTGTAGAGATCTGCTCAGCGCCAGTAAGGCTGAGGCAGAGACTGTAATGAGGAGAAAATTAAATCATGAAACACTAATAATTATCAGCATCCCAATTAGCTGACAGAGATGGCAGCCAGCCACCAAGAGCTGGGGGAGGAGGGCCAGCATCTCTGCAGCTTCTGCACCTCGATGGGCACAGAGCTCACCTTCACCCTGCACAGATCCATCCCTCTTTGTGGGCAGCCATGGGGACACAAATGAGGACAACTTTCACTCCTTTTCCTGGCTTTGAGACAGCATTTCACAGCTGCAATTGCTGGACTGGAGTTGTGGAGACCCATGATGCCTTGTCTGCTTGAGAGCTGTACTCTCCTGGTGAGTTGCTAACAGCTCAGGGATAAGGAGGAAGCAGAGAAGCCAGTTTAATATCATTTTCCTTGTTATTATCTCTCAGCTTCTCCCCAGCAATTTGCTCTAACTTGTGTAAAACTCTTGGCCAAACAAGCCCCTGCCCAAATAGGCCTTCATGTCTGCAGGACTCTATTTATAACCGAGATCCCATTTAGCAGATAAGCCAAGGGAATTCAAGCAGGATTTAAGCTAAGCATTTATCTGTGACCAGCGGCCATGGCGTGCATAGCGCCAGATTTACTGGGGATGTGAAAGGAGGAGGGACGGGAGAGCAAACAGCCCCTGGAGCAGCCAACCAGGACCCTGTAGGATGCGACTGCTGCTGGCACAGACTCTGCTCACAGAGACTTTGTGAGCAGCCAAAGCACAGCAGGCAAACCCCATTCCCTGGGATCTGGAGAGCCTCCTGCACACCCCAGGATCTCGCAGGTACCGGCACCGCTTCTCCTCCTCCAGCTCCACACCACCTTCCCAGGCATCTATTGCTGGCAAGGGTTTCACTTGTCTTCCCAGAGAGATATTACAGCCTAAGATGATGCACTTAACAGGGTTGTGAAATCTGCCATAAAGTTTACTGCCCTACATCAATATAATGCCCTGCAAAGTTAATACGGAGGTACCTATTTTATAACAAGGACAAATAAAAACATATCCCATTAGCCCACGGCATTAGGAGCTGCATTTCTGATGGCCAGATGCTGCAATGAAATGGGTGGAGAATATTAATATGAGTATTATGGAGCTGTGCACATGTACATACACATATATATGCCTATATAAAAATGAGAAACTATTGAATTTGCTCAGATGTTCTGTAGTGTTTGGAGGGCTTCATTTCTACGCTGCGAGAGAGATTGGCTGCAGATCTAGAGACATTTCTCTGCTATTACACCATGTCAATTTTTCATCATCTCAGAGGCCCTTCTCACAGAAAAAAATGGATAAGTTTAAATCAATCCAAGATCAGAGTTAAACACCTGGACATAAATGTGGCAGAGAGTAAAAAGCAAAAAGGAACCAGTTACTTCCCATGCAAAGTGGTGGCATCAGGGTCAGTCATTCAGGATGGAGAATTTGAGGACATCTCTGGCCTCTCTAAGGAAGTAGGTGGCTCCTAGAACTAAAAATTCCTTTGGTACCTGTGCATTTCTATTCTGAAGGGCAGTGAGATGGAACGCTGTGCCCCTCAGCCGTTCTGTACTGATGGCCATGGGGTGCATCCCTGGGATGAAATGGGGCTGCAAACCCAGAAATGCCAAGCTGGCCCCAGCTCTCACAGTCCCAGTCCTTCACCAACAACCAGAAAGGCTCCAGCCCAGCACAACCAGCCTGCATGCCCTCAGCTTCCCTCTGCCCCTCCTCTAGCTGCTCTGGTCAAAGATTTTGGTAGGCAAATTCCTGATTTCTCCTCTTCCAGTCCCAGCATGCTCCTCTGGTTCTGCCTGGCTGCAGCTCTTGGGAGAACTTGTGAATTCGCCGAGCATCTGCCACACTACCTTCCCCAGAGGACAACAGCTGGCCCAATAGCCACCTGAAAGGCACTGGGTGACCACCATGGCATTGCTTCTCACCTTCACAGGGTGGACAAGAGCACCCCAGCTTCCCAGTCCACCCGTGTTTCCCTCTGCCCAGGTACACCCACAGCATCATTCTAATCCCAGGCTGATCATTTCTCTCCCTCCAGACACCATCCCTTCAAAACAGGAATTATTACAGACATTATATTTGTTTGGTCCTATTGTAAAGTGCTGAAAGATGTGAAATAAAAGATATTAAATGCAGTCAAAGAGTGGAAAGATTGTGTCAACTAGGCTTGCAGAGTGAAAAGAGGTTTTTCTTGTTTTCCTTACGTGTAAAAGTTTGCACATGGCACAGCCTGGAGAGCACAAAAAGGGGGACAAGAACCAAACCCTGCCTGTGTCCAGCCTGGAAATACGAAAAGGAAGTCTTATTATGTGGTGAGCCCCCACTGGAAACCCAAGAGATGGATAACGTCAACCTGCAGCTGAATAAAACATTAAAATCCTCCGATAAGAAAAGGCTGTGAGGAACTACTTATACATCACCACCACCTGCTGGGAAACGCGGGAAGGAGCCTCAGACGCTGCCACCCTACCACGCAAAGCCACCCCAAAAAGCATGAGGGACCCCCGAAAGCAGCCGCCTGCCTCTCTGGCAGGCATCTCAATGCAAGTAGAGCAGTCTCACACCGGCAGTCTGCGAGCACCAGGGTTTTAAAAGCGTGTGTGAAGCCAATCTCTCTTGTTAATGCATGAATCCCAAGCAAAATAACAGGCGGCTGGTGGAGGATGGGATTAATAAAGAGTTAAAGAAAGGTAAAATAATTAGGGTCCTGCTCGTGGGGCATATGGAGAACGGGGCTTGTCAGAGCAGCTTGCTCTAATTTTTCATGGAGATTACGAATTTTAGTGGAGAGAGATAATAGCGTTGCTGTAACGTACTTAGGCTCTTGTAAGCCATTTGATCTGCCCCTGCCTGACACTCTGATTAATAAACCAGAGCAATAGCGAATCGACATGCCCCACGAGATGTGCAGGAAAGCAGGAGGACAGCAAACGAGGACATCCAAATGGGATTAAAGAAGGGGAACAACCTCCAAAAGAGCGCGTCCTGGGGCATCCCCAGCTCCCACTCGTCACATGTGCACATGGGATGCAGAAGAGAAGGTGTAGCCCTCCCGGGAGTGGAAAGGGTGCGGGCTGTACTGACCAAGTGAGCCCCTGTTTAGGGGCAGCAGCTCTGCAGGGTGTCTGGGCACTGCCCCATGGGATGTCCAGCTCAGTCCCTGGGATGCTGAAGCTGAAAATCTCATTGCAGCCCTGGATGTAAGGCAGGATCATGCCAGAGCAGAGGCATCCGGTGTTTCTGCTGCCAGGATTTGGGTCTGGGGAATGTGCCAGTGGGAGACCCTCCCAGGAAAAACACTGTGGATCACACCCAGCAGCTCTCCATCCCTGCTGTGCCTGCACAAATCCAAACCCTCCTGCCCCGAAGGCCCTCAAGGATAGCTGGAAGTGGCTGCAATTAGAAATTTACACCGAGGTCTCACCAGCGGGCTGCTCTCCTTCCTTGGGAAGTTACACAGGGTGTGATAAAGGCACGAGAGATCCTAAAGGGCTGACAAGGAGGAACTGGGGAGGGCTGTGCAGTTGGTCTGGGCTGTCCCGTCTTACCTCCCCTTCCTTGCTGTCTCGCAGCACCGAACTCCCCTCACCAGCTGCCCCAGAGAGTCCCCTCAACTTCCCTACATCCTAATTAAATCGTTACCAGCCTGTAGTGTGTTTGACCCATCTATGACTGCAATACATCCGTGTGGGATTAGGATCAAGGAATGCCAGACTTTGATAGCCCATCACCCACTATGGCTACACGACTCCAAAAGCTCACATTGTTCACAGCTTCTTGCTGTGGTTAATCAAAACAGGACGGTAAATGCAGTCATTACTCAATCTGGGACTGGGACACCCTTCTGGGCTTCCCAGGATGGGCACAGACCTGGGCTCCACTTTCCTTCCTTTTTTTGCTTTGCCTCTTCCTCTTCCTTCCCTCTTTACAGCTGTCTGCTCCTTCCTGCTTTCTCTCCTCTCTTTCCTCCCTCCCACTTTCCCCTTTCCCTTCCTCCTTCTTGCCCCAGGTCCCCTGTCCTTGCACAGGCCAGTAGAGCTGCCCTTCCCCTCCCTGGGCAGCAGGAACTGAAGCCATAATTAAACCTGGCTTGGAGGAATGTGAATCAGAAGTCTCTTAAAAAAAGAAAAGAAACGAGGGTACCTGTGGGATTACGTGAGCCAGAGAAATGCAAAGCCGGTTTCCAGCCGCCCATAAAATAGATGCCGTCTCCTTTCCCATTGGCAGGGTTTGACTGAACACAAAAGGCTAAGAAGAGGATTTTTATGGGAGTTATTTATAGCCTGAATGAACAGTGGTGTGTCTGTCAGAGTGTTTCTGCCTCTCAGCACGAGCCCAGGGTGCCAGCCTCACCAGGTGACACCACACTGGGTTTGGGATGGCACCTGCGAACCTCAGACCCAGGCAGACCTTCCTGCAGGGACAGAGGAGGCAGCAAAAGAGGAAAAATCAGGATGAGAAAGGATGGGAAGGAGCAGCTAAGGACAGCAGCTGCTTGCCCCCAGCAGCCTCACCCTGGCCAGTGTCACATGCACCTGCCTTGTGACAAGCAGTGGGCTGTTTCAGCCAACCAACCACCGTGCCAGTGGATATCCAGGGAATATCCATTGTTCCCCCTCTCTAACCTCTTCACTCCTAGCCTGGCTGCTTTTCCTCTTCCCATGGTTTGATAGAGATATTTGAGAAGACTTCCCCCCCATTTGCACCAGGGGCTGGCACAAAGATTCATCTCTTTGTGAACGAGATCAGTTTAAAATCATCCCCAAACTCCATGAAAAGCTCAAAAGTTGGCAGTTCAAGAAGTACATTCATTAAATAAAGAGGGGGAGAAAAAGAACAGGCAGAGAGGAGGGGGAAGAAAAAAAGATTACCTTGCTGAATTAATCAGGCTTCACTGTAATGTTCAGCCTCAGATTTTATTTCCTGTAAAAGAAAACTAACTAGCCCTGAGCCTGTTTCAGTAGGTGTCTTTCCTTGTTTGTGAAGACTTGGAGGGCATTGGGCTCTCTGCTTGTAAAATGACAATCAAGCTCTATGCTACTACCTGACTTCAGTGAAGAGATGTGTTCTTTTTACAGTTTTGTACATTTCAGAATCTCATATTGGATGCAAAATTATAAAGAATCCCAATATCTGTATTTAAGTGCCATTTAAAATATTGCAGTATTTGCATGTTATCTAATGAAATTTATACTTTAAATGTTTATACAAACAGTATGTTTTATTACTTATTGTATTTTATGCACCTGACCTTACTCTACATGAAGTATTTTATATCAGTATTATGATAGCCAAGTTTTGAAGTACATACAGAAAAACTTATTTTTGCCAAAATGCTGAACTTTGAAAGAAAGCACTGAAAACTTCTTGAACATGTATGTTGTAGCATGTTCGTCTCGCCATTGTACATCGTAGTATTCCAGTCTTTCCTATTTTTGAGCCGCGCACAAAGCCTTGCTAAATCTTTTAAATGCAAAAATATTAAAGCTTTTTATTACATATTACACTGTGTCAATGTTTTACTGAGTAATGCCAGTTGTAATGGTGTGACATGATTCAAGACTTATGTATCACTGAGGTTCATACAGGACCAGTAAAAAAATATTCTCCTATTCTCTCTCAAAACCTCAAGTACTTAAATAATTGCATTTACAACGGGCTTAAGATAGAATGGTCTCAGAGAGATGTCGACATACATACCCAACTGCACGGCCCGCATACAAGAGGGGTCTCCAAGAGGTAATAGATGTAAGGTGTTCTTGCAAATACCGAGGAAAAGATCACATAGACACAATCTGTATTAATGATAGCTGCTTCGAACGGACTGATGGTAGTTCATGAAACAAAAACTGTTATTAGCGTTAGACAACCAATCTGTTTCTAAATTTGTTCGTGATTTCTTGACTTGGACACAGGAAATAGAAATTGAATGTATTATTGGAAAAAGAATTTCTGATAAATGCCTCAGATGGTATCCCCAGCAAACTTCTAGGTCCGAAGGGAAGTTTAACACAGGGGTGTGATAAAGCGCACGAGAGATCCTAAAGGAGCTGACAAGGAGGAACTGGAGAGGGCTGTGCAAGTTTTGGTCTGGGCTGTCCGTCTATACCTCCATCCTTCCTTGATGTCTTCGCAGCACCGACTCCTTCTACTCACCAGCTGCCCCAGAGAGTCCCACACCGACC
>CM019236.1:7035997-7051400 GCA_009741485.1 Malurus cyaneus samueli | reverse complement strand
TGTCGAAGCCCATAATACGGGTGTCTAATTAGGGGCAGGGGCTATTAGCAGCCAAGGGCACCCAAATTAGCTGCTGTGTAACGAGTAAGGTGCTTAATACGAGTTTTATTTAGAATTCTTAACTCCGACATCATCAAGCCTTTTTCAAACAGCTGTCCTCAATGGGCTTATTCTTGCGATTAACATTATAGGACTCAGCACAAATCTTTTGATGCCCTGGTTCCACAGGTTTTATCTATCATTCCAAGTTCCTATTGTGTCGCTAGTTCCTTTCCAGGGCGGAGGGAATTTTTAGACCCAGCAGAGGCTGGGGTCATTCTCTTTTCTCTGTGCCAATGGATCTGGTGATATTTCCTATGATCCGGGTTTTAAACTCGCAACATGGCTGGTGACTGGCAGCCAATGTTCCTGCTGTCTGATGAAGCCCATATTGGAAGCGCTTCTTTTGCTCGGGTCAAATGAAGACATTATTTAAACTTGGAAATCTCTTGATGAAAATTCAAGAGTCATTAGGTTAAAGACACTATTATCTAAACTTTTTGTTTATTTTGTCTTTTTTTTTTGGAAGGAGCAGTATAATTGATGATGATAGAGAAAATCTCTAAAACCTCTTCCAGAACTCTCCACTTGTGTTTCAAAACCCCAGGGCACAGACTGGACATTCACATTCCCTTTCTGAATCAGTCTTAAAATATTGGTGGGCCAAAGTCTCTGCAACTGCTTTGGAAAGCAACCAGCAGCTTCCTGGTTTTAGCTGTATCATTTGGTGTTTCCATGTGTGTGACAGAGGGCAAAATGTGATTTAATTCAATTTTCAACCCTATATATGTTTTTAAGGCACAAGAGCGTTCTCACGATTTTAAGCAGTCTTGCTGTTGGGACTCGATGGTCCTTCTCCTTTATATGTAGAACAAAAATAACACCAGACCTGTCCTCACACCTTGGTCATTTCTGTTGCAGGTTCTGGCACTGAATTTGCCGCACCACCCCAGGCACCACCCCAGACTGCTGGAGAAATCCCAAAAGCAAGCTCTCTCTCTGCAGCTCACATGGACTCTGTGCTCCTGCCCTTTCTTTTGGGAAGGCCAGGCACTTTGTAGAAATGCTTTTTCATCCAGAAAATGCCAGTTCATGAAACACTCCTAGATAAAAGGTTCATTCAAACAATTTCTCTTTCTAAAAACCTTCGGGGGGGGGGGGGGGAGGTGAAGGGGGGGGGGAAGACATGCAACATTTTACTATCATTTCAAAGCTTTAAATGAAAAACAAATCTTTTCTCCCTCACCCCACCAGTGCCAAACGATTTCATTTGGAAAACGCAAGATCATTATCTCCTTAAAAAAAAAAAAAAAAAAAAAAAAAAAAAAAAGAGAAATAAAACGTTAAATCAAAAGAAAACTCTGGAAAAATTAAAATGAAATTACTCTGCTGCGTCCAACACAGCAAGTGGGAGTTGTGCTGCATTCTGCCAGGTTCCCTGTGGTGGCTTTCATCCCAGTCCGGGGCAGGACAGGATTCCCAAGCCTTAACAAGAATCCCAGGACAGTGGAGCTGTTCCCATGGCCCATCCCAGCGCTGGCTTTGCAGGACACGGTGACATTGCCAAACATCTTACACCCCATGAGCTTGCCAGGAGCAGAGAGCCCATAGCCTGTGACATGTCAGAGGCTGAAGGTGGCAATGGGGCCGAGGGACCCCCAAGGGGACAGGTGTCTATGGGATGCAGCACAGCCCCAATAGTGGGATGGGAAGCGGGGGGCTGGTGTTTCCCTCGCAGCCTCCCCACACGTGCTCACAGTCCCCTGACAGCATCCCCAGCCCTCAGCTGTTACAGTTTAGGCTGCATGGGGAGCGGGAATGCCAGCAATCAGGCATCCAGAAGGGGATCCAGGCCCACTTCAATATTGAAAGAAGAAGGGCTTTGAAAGGAGTATGCTCATTTTCACTGTTTCGTCCTTTGCCAAAAAAACTGGGGGGATGGAGGAAGGGGCGAAGGGGTGGGGGGAACAGTGGAAAAAATGTCTTGGCTTGGCCCCCTCTGCCTTTTATCTCACGGGCAGCCTGCCGAGACAGGGTCTTCCCCCTGCTGAGCCCGCTGGCAGATCAAATGGAAGGAGAGAAGAGTTATAACCCTGCTGACTTGAGGCTTCCCTCCATTCAAGGAAAAGGAGAGAAGGAAAGAGCAAATGGCCCTGTGATGCCAACAGTTCACACCCCAGCTGGATGGGAAACATCACGAAAAGTCAGCTCCTCACCATCCACGGGGGGCCAAGAGATATTCTCCCCCAGCAAAGGGAAGCCTAGGAAGGTCCAGATGTGGTGGGAGGGTGAGCCATGTCCCCACGGAGGGGACAGCACCGCTCCTTGGCCTTGAACTGAAGGGGGAAGGTCATCACTGGTCCTGGCAAGCATCTCCCACAAGGGTCCTGCTGTGCCTGTTCCTCCATCGTGCCAGACTTTTCAGAGCCAGCTTCAAGCAAATAGCTTAATTAAATGCCTTTATTCCCCAAGGGGAAACTGCCCTCTGTTGTTGGTTGTGATTATTTGTTTGGATTCCATTAGGAATATATGGGCTAATGGTAAATTATTTTCTTTCTGTTCTCTTTTTTTTTTTTTTTTAAGCCCATTAATACGGGTGTCTATAGCAGGGGGCTTTTAGCAGCAGGCACCATTAGTGTAACGAGGAAGGGCTAATAGAGTTTTATTGGAATTTTTACTCCGACATCACAGCCTTTTAAAACAGCTGTCTCAATTGGCATTATTATTCTGATTAACATTTAGACAGCACAAATCATAGTGATGCCCTTGGTGTCCCACAGGTTTTATCATAATCATTCCAAGTTCCTGATGTGTCGGCTAGTCCTTTCCAGGGCGGAGGGAATTTTAGACCCCAGCAGAGGCTGGGGGTCATTCCTTTTCTCCTGTGCCAATGGATCTGCTACTTCTGAGGTAACCTGACAGGCTGTGCTGGAGCAAGGTCCTGCTGCTACTGAAGCATATTGGAAGCAGCTGGAACCAGACAAATGCTTTTTGAGCATCTCTGATCCCAAGAGGAATTTGAAAGCAGGACAGGAAGGGTTAAAAAAGCAAGCTGGCATCCTGAGGACCCATCCTGGCTTCGCTCTCATTGTGTTTCTTGCCCGTGTGAGAATTAAATATTTCATTTTAAAAATTAAATTAAAGCTAAATATTTTTTTATCATATAAATTAAATATTAAGCCAGCGGTTAGGGTGCACCAACACAGGGGTTTGTTGCACAGCTTTGTTTTGGGGCAGCAGCCAGCCCCAGAGCTGGAAATCTTTTTTTACTCATATCTGCAAGACCTGTGCCAGATGGGGTGGATCCACCCAAGCCAGAAGCACTGCAAGGGTGTCACACACTGAGGGTGTCCCAAGGATCCTGTTAAAGCCCAGAGGCATCTGCAGGGCTGTCATGGGGGCTGCAGCTGCCTGGTCAGAGGAGGGAGCCTGGCCTCTGTGCAATTGATCCTGTTTGAGCCATGGGGAAACTGAGGCACGAGGTGGGGCAGTGCCTTTTCCACAGGGACAGCACAGGCAGCCACAGGGACAGCACAGGCAGCCTGGGAGTTCTGTGACTCCACCCAAGCACAAAGCCCTGAGGGAGTGGAGGAGCTGCCCTGAGATAGAGACAAATGTGGGGATAGAGACAAAATAAGCAAGGGATTAATCGCTAAAAGCAAACAGGCTGCAAATGGACTTTTGGCTTTTATTTGGCGAGTTTCATTTCATGAGGGCAATTTATGAGGACATTTTGTTGTGGTCAAGCCTGTCAGCGTGTGTGGGGGGCAGCAGCTGGTTCATCCCTGCTCCAGCCAGATCCCGTGGGGCTCACACCACCTTTTTGGCTTGGAGCTGGGCAAGTGAGCCCAGGGGCACCAGGAAAGCTGGAAACCTACTAATTACTTTCTTATTAGCATCTAATTAGTATCTCTCCACTTCCTCCGCTCTCCCAAGGGCACTGTTTCTGCCAGGAGTCACCTTATGCCCAGGCACACCCCAGGGGATGATTCTCCACCCTGGATCCATCCTGGCATTGCAATGTCTCGCTGCTCCTGGGGCTTTGTAGCAGACTTCTCAGCATCACTCAGGATAATTAGCAAACATGTAGAGATTTCTTCTCTGGAACATCAGGATGAAGGGGGATCCCTCCCCACAGGGCAGGCACAGATGCTTGTGAGCTCTCAGAGCTGGCTCCAGCAGCAGGGGTGTGACAGGCACAGCTGGGATGCCCAGTCTCAGCCGTGCCACACCCTGGGTGCTGTAAGGGCTCCAGACTCCTCCCAGCATCCCCACTGCTGGCAGATAAATCCCTTCTGTGGTCAAGCATTTTGGCTGCCCCTATCCCAGACCAGTCCCCTGCTCTCCCACCCATACCTGCTCCTTCTCCCTCCCCAGACAGTTTCGTTTGGGTTAAATCCAGCTGGAATCCTGACCCTCGTGTTGTTTCTCTTGCTCTAAACAGAGGCCACTGACTCTGGGATGGGGTCCCAGGATGGGAAAGGTTCAAACCGCAAGACAGGTCCCCATTGCCAAGAGCTGAGCCCCAAGGTACCTCCCCGACACCAAGCATGCAGGAAATTTGGGGAGGGGCCTGGCAGAAACCAGTTCTTAGTAACCACAAGGATGCTGTGTGACAGTATTTAATTACCTGCATTATCAGATTGCTTAACCAACTAAACTCCACCTCAGGGCTGCCATCCTAAAATCCATGCAAGCTTGCTAGGCAGCACCCAGACTTCCCACTGTGTCCACCTGGGACCAGCAGCCATCCCACAGCTCATGGTCCCCAAAAGCTCTGAAAATGCCTTGCAGGAAGGACTCAGTGTCCATCAGCAGAGGAAAAAACACCAGCTGTCTGAAACATGGGCAAGCCACCTCCCAAATTGTTTCCTGCTGGTCTGAACCCTTTGGAAAGTCCCTGTTCAAGGCAGCTGCCAAACCCAGGAAAGATGCAGCACGTGGTCCAAGGGAAACTGGGTGCTGATTACTGCCCCAGCTGGTCTTGCGTGTGCAGCAAAGACAAGATCTAAAAGGGGTCTGAGTTTTGACTTCCATTACCTTGGCACACAGAATCTCCCCACTACATGAAGCCTGCCTTCTTCAAAACACCAGAGTGATTAGCATCTACCTAAATTTATTAACTGTTTTCACGGTAAGTGCCTGATGATGCCTTTAAAATAAAAATGGGAGGGATTTAGCCTTCTCTCCCTCCCTGTTTCCCACCCTCCTCTCCTTCCTTTCTCTCTCTCTTCCTCCATTTCATTCTTCCTCTCTACTTCTCTAACAATTTACTTATTTCTTTCTTATTGCACTCAGCCACAGGCAGCAGCAGACAAGGAGAAATTCAACAATAAGGGCAAAACCAACAGTAAAACTGGAATGAAATGACAGCCATTAACCTGGTATCAGAAAGGACAGTAAAGCTGCAGTAAGGTAGGAGCCAGCAAGCCTCGACTCGTAACTTCTTTCCGATTAAAACACACTGGTCACACATTAACTTCCCTAGCTCAATATTTATTGTCTCACCTGCACTGGAAGGCAGGGAAAAGACAAAGAGGGGTAGGCAGGATGGGGGACTTGGGATCTGCAGGTTGCCTGCAGCTCTGCAGCCCTTGGCAGATGCCAAGGTCATGGACGCTCCACCAAAGGTGATGAAGGTGCCCCCAGCAGTTCCCCTCTACAGTGATGTGCTCCTGCCAAATGTGCACCAGGGCAATATCCCAGAGCAGCATCCCAGGGCTCACCCATGGCCACAGAAGGAGTCAGTCTCAGAGCCAACAGAGCTGGGGTATCCCAAACACACAGGACAGACATGATGATGGACACGGCCACTGCCACAGCCCCAGTGAGCACATTGGCTCGTTTCAGTAGAGAAAAAGCAGCTTAGGGGAAGCCACATGCCTCAGCAGATTGACCCATTTCTTTCAGTAGCATCAGAAAATGGGACAGAAATTAAAATAAATTCCTGACCATACCCTCTCAAGCATCTCTGCAACTCTGGAACCCCCACTGGGTGTATCCCTTGCTCCTTGCAGAGCACAGGACATGCCAGCCCAGCGCACCAGCACTCTATCCCTTTCCTAACCCCTCACAGATCCATTAATGCATCCCAGAGTGTGCAAACACCTCTGTGGGACCCCAACAAATTTTAATTCTTTAATTCCATGCTTGAGGTCCTCTCGCTCTCCCCCTCACCTGCCCTGTTCAGTCTACCAGAGCAGCTCAGGGCAGAGGACCTGTGTGCCCTGATGCTGAGAAATGGAGACTCAGGACAAGGGTGGCCCAGCCATAGAGATACTTTTCCCACGATTTCCAACAGCTCCCCTGCAGAAATACAGTGGCATCATGAAACATCCTTACAGGAAATCCCAATGGGCCTCAGTTTCCCTTTGAAGTTCCCAGGTCAAGAGCAACAGCTGGGTACCAACACACCCGTAGACCCTCCACTCCCCCATCCCTCACAAGCTAGCCTTTTTAATCTCCCTGCAATAAATCACTTTTTAATTACAACTGGACTGCAACTACCAAAATATAAAAATGCTTTGGGGCTTTACAGCACACCAGCGATGGTTCCTATGAATCGTAATGCCTTTCCATCCCCCAGCAGCTCCATTTGCACCACCCTGACGCCTCCCTGTGTCATGGCAAAGGCTCTTTGCTCCCTTCCAGCCTTTCATACCCCCGTGCACAACCTGAAAATGTGAGGGCAAGAGAAGGCTAGATCTGTTGTGGAAAAGCACAAAGCTCAATATAACCAGGCTTGAGCCATCACACCTGGTTATATGCCCTGCTCCTCCTCTAACTGCGGCTTTCACCCTGGTTCAATTTTTAGGACAGGATTCTGTTTTATTTTTAAAAAAAAAAGACTAATTCTCAGGTCATCTCTGAGATTTTTTTTTTTTTTGCAGGAGGTAAACTTGAACAGGTGGTACCTGCAGCAGAGGGCACACCAGCATGGGCACCAGCACTCCTCGGCACACGCTGCCTCCCCAGCCTCCATCCTAAATCACAACACAACAAACAGGCTGTTCATTAGGAGCTGTTTAATTAAGCAATATGGATCCTGCCTCGATATTTACAATCCCACTTGCCCTGATTTATCGGAGAGAGTCCCGTTTTTAAAGACGGCGACTGTAAAGTTTAATACCGCTTGACTTAACTGCGAGTTTCATTTACGGCCGCGGGCCGAGGCGCGGCAGCCCGGGCTGGGAGCCGCCGGGCCATTAAATCAGAGCTAACTGTGCGTGCAGGGAGATGACTAGCTTCGTTACAACCGGTTCGGCGTCTAATTACCCCGAGCTGGATTGCCACACTTAAGGCAATTTGTTGCCGTTTATCCCAGGACCCTGGAGAATAAGCGGGGAAGTTCCCAGGCTGCAGTGAAGGCGCCTCTTGCAATGGGAAGGGCTGCGATCGGGACGGCGGCAGAGACAAAACGGACTCTGCCGGTCCCAGCAGGGCAGAAATCAGTTTGGTAGAGGCCAGATTCCCAGCTGGGCAATCCCGATGTCCTGGTGAGGCTGTGTAGGAGCACGGCTCCAAACTCAAGGGTCAGCCATCAGCTCCACCCCACAGCCCTGGAGCATCTGGGAGTCCTGAAGTCAGGGGAGGGGAAGTCTGTGGGCTCTGGGATGAGCAATGGGGCAGAAGGATAGGACCATCATGTGGGAGGACATAAAGCATCACGGCCAGTGGCTCTGAGCATCACTCAGGCCAGGAGGCCCTTCCATCTGTCCCAGCCCCATGAACCGGGATGGGAGAGGAGCGCACAGATGGGGCACAGGGAACAGAGCCATCCCCACAAACTGTTGTCTTGGAGGTAGGAGGAGAGCATTCTCTCTTTGAAAGAAATTTCTAGACCACAGGAGCTCACTTGCAGACCTGACAAGGAGAGGGGTCTCATTAAGAGAGTTGTGAGAACAGCTCATTAGTGACAAATAAAAACCGTTTATGGAGATGTGAGAGGCAGACAGTGCTTGGCATCCCCACACATCAGCTGTGGTGGCATCACTGTCCATGACCTACCCCCTCACAGCCCCAGGGCTTTCCAGGGTGAAGGGCTGAGAGGGAGCAGAGCACAGACAAGTGAATGCAGCATCCCCTTGCTCAGCCCAGGAACCGGGCTGCCATTATCCCACACCGTGGGAGGACACAGGGAAGGGGACAGCAGCACCTGGAAGAGAGCTGGACTCCCTGGCAGCCTCCAGGTCCGTGATGAACCAGCTCCTGGCTACCTGCAGCAGGCAGCACAGGGCTGTAGACCAGCAGTCCAACCAGAGTGCATGGAGAGAACAGCTCCAGGGCGGAGCACCTCAGCCAGCAGCCACCATGCAGCAAGTTTGCCAGGACTCAGCCCTCTCCCAAGAGCTGGCTAAGCCCTGGGCTGCATCCATTCCTCCTCCCTGTTTCTCACTCCTCCACAAGACTGCAGCACTCAGAAACAGACTCAGAGCTCCCCCCAGGGAGGAAGAGGAGGCAGCGCAGAGGCAGGGACAGGAGCAAGAGGCGTTGGGCTGCCGGCACATCCCCTGAGCCCTCAGTGTTACCCCTCACCAGCAGCTGGGGGGTCCTCATCAGAGACCCCAAACCTCCCACCTAGGGCCGAGAGCCATGAGAGCACAGGTAGAGGCACTTTGCTTCCAGGTTTTATTGTCCGGGGGGGTTGTGCCCCTCCATGGGGCAGAGGAACTCGCAGTCTCACCAGCGAGACTGGACTGGTAAGGAGGGCAAGCCCTTGAGTGGTGGCAGGAGCATGCCGTGGAGGCAGAAGACAGAGCCTGGGATGGTGAAAGAGACAAGGAACGACACCACCTACACGAGGATGCCACAGGATTAGGCCTTGAGTACCTGAACAGGCAAAACCAGTCCCAAAAACCAGCCAAGCTGTGACAAAGTTCAGGAGAATCTGTGAGTACAGAGGGCTCACAAGTGACATGAACTCCCAGACCTCAATTCCACCACTCCCAGGTGACTCCTAGCCTTACTGAGCACACAGAATGATAGAATCTAAAACTTATCAGCACAGCACTGTCAAGGCCACCACTAAGCCTTGTGCCGCATCTACACATTTTTTTAATACTTCCAGGCATGTGACTTCACTGCTTCCCTCGGCAGCCTGTTCCAATGCCTGACCACCCTTTTGGTGAAGAAATATTCCCCAATATCCACTACAAACCTGCCCTAGCACTGCTTGAGGCTGTTCCTGCTTGTCCTGTCATTAGTTACCTAGGAGAAAAGACCAACCCCCCACCACCTGTCTATGACCTCCTGCCAGATAATTGTGGAGAGTGATAAGATCCCTCCTCACACTCACATCCAAGGACTGGAATGCTCCACTGCTCCCCATCATGGCTCCTCTGCCCTCTTCTTGTAGTGCACCTCAGGGAGGCTCCTCAGGCGCTCTGCTGCCTGCAGGGCACAACACAAGGGACATCCAGGAGTTGGTCCCAGGGATAGCCCTGGCACATAGCCCCCTGGCTCATCCAATGCCCCTGAGCTGCGCTCACCTGCTCTGGAGTGAGGTCCCTCTGCACCTGCGCCAGCATCTCATACCCCACCATAAACTTGCGGACAGTGGCCGAGCGCAGCAGCGGTGGGTAGTAGTGGGCATGGAGCTGCCAGTGCTTGCAGTCCTCCTCCAGGTAGGGGCCTGTGGGGGCTCCTGCCGGGGATAGAGGCACCTCATGAGCCACAGGGAAGGGACGGGGATGTGCATGAGAGGATTGTGGAGTCACGCCACTCACCGTGCCAGCCCATGGAGTAGGGGAAGGAGACTTCAAAGAGGTTGTCGTACTTGATGAGCAGCCTCTGCATGATGGAGGCCAGGCCTGCAGAAAAGCGACAGGAATTCGCATCCTGAGTTGGCCAGCAGCTTGCCAGGTGTGCAGTGGGGTCACCCTCAGCACCTCGCCCGGGGTGGACATCAGTGACAGGCAGGAGGGATGCACTTGGTAATTCCCATGCCTCCACACTCCTGCAGGGAGCCTGAGCAATGCAGCAGGAGAAGCACCCTCCAAAAGCAGGGAGCACCACGTGCTTCATCACCCCAAATGGACACCAGTCCCACCATCAGTGCTGGCTGTGCTCAGACACCAAGCTCTTATCATAACAAAACAGGGAAGCTATTCCCCCTCCTCAGCCCCCACCCCAAGGACAAAAGCCCTCAGAACTAGCACGGCTGCCTCCTAAGGTCAAGCTCAAACAACAAGAGATGGGGTACAAAGCTCAGAGCCACTCACTGTCCCTCTCACTGCCGCTGAGGTCCTGGAGGCGGCACACATGGCGGCGGGGCAGGAGCAGGGTCTGGTAGGGCCAGGTAGCCCAATATGGCACCACAACCAGCCAGTCCGCATTCTCTACCACCAGCCGCTCCTGCAGGTCACAGAATCACAACATTAACACAGTTGGAAAAGACCTTTGAGATCATCAAATCCAACCTATGACCTAACACCACCTTATCAACTAAACCATGGCACAGAGTGCAACATCCAGTCTTCCTTTAAACACTTCCAGGCATGGTGACTCCACCACCTCCCTGGGCAGCCCATTCCAATGTCCAATTGCTTTTTCTGTGAATAATTCTTTCCTAATGTCTAGCCTAAACTCGTGCTGGCATAGCTCAAGACTATGTTCTCTTGTCCTGTCACTGGCTGTCTGGGAGAAGAGACCAACCCCACTCGGCTACAGCCTTCTTTCAGGGAGTTGCTCCCCTCAGCCTCCCATTTTTCAGGCTAAACAACCCCAGTTCCTTCAGCTGCTCTTCGTAGGGCTTTTGTTCTAGTCTTGTTGCCTTTCTCTGGACGTGTTCAAACATCTCAACATCAAGCCTCAATCGAGGGACCCAGAACTGCTCACAGTATTTAAGGCGTGGCCCCACCAGTGCTGAGCGCAGGGGAAGAATGATTTTCCTGTTCCTGCTGGCCATACTATTCCCTGTCCAGGCCAGGATGCCACTGCCTTCTTGAGCAGTGGCACACTGCTGGCTCATGTTCAGTCAGCTGTTGAACAGCATCCTCAGGACCCTTTCTGCCTGGCCACTGTCCAGCCACTGTGCCCAGCCTGCAGTGCTGCAGAGGATTGTTATACATGGAGCTTGATGGGGACAGACACAGTCCCAGCACCCCAGGGCACTCCTGGGCCCAGCTCCTGGGGGTTGGGGAGCCCACCTTGGCACACAACCAGCTCCTGGGGAGGGGATACGGACAACAACCACGGTGCCCTCACCTTTCGGCGAGCCTCCTGCTCAGCATACTCCAGCAGCATGGGCACGCCGTGCTGGCTCAGGTGCTGGCGCTGCATGCGGTCCTCCAGGCATGCCTCATTCGGGAGGAAGCTGCTGGCCCACACCTGGGAGGGACATTGGGATACAGGACTGGGGTACTCGAACCCCTCACGTGCAGCATTACCCTGAGCCACGCTGCCCATCCGCGGGTCCCTGCTGCCACCAGGTGGAGAGTCTGGCATGTGGCAGTCCCCAGGAGGGGCGGTGACAGGGCAGGCACGCGCGTAATCACTGCAAAAACCTTCGGAACCAGGGCAGGAGCATTGCCATTCACATATGCCCCCGGGGCTTGTTTTGCAGGGTTACCCACAGGGACTTGTAGTTTGGCCAGGTCACAGGAGGGACAGCCTCACCTGGCAGTGGGGGTGAGGGTTGGAGCAGCCCATCATGGCTCCCTTGTTCTCGAAGATCTACAAGAGGAGAAAGAGGTGCAGCCAGCAGGTCCCAGACACAGGGTCCCCACTGCAGGCTGTCGTGGTGTCCCCAGCACTGCAGAGGAGAACCCGCAGCAGAACAGAGCCTCACAACCACATGGAAAGGCTCAGGAGGGCACAAGGCAGGGACAGGAGACCCATACACAGCTAAGGTGGGTCACAAATCCAGGTGCTGCCAGAGTACCCGGCACTGGCGTCCCACCTTCACCCACAAAAGACCAGTCCCCAGCAGCCTCACACCTGCACCCAGGGGTAGGAAGCACCAAGATCAGTTGCCAGCTCTGCCCACGCGTCGATGACAGCCCGGATCTCTGGCAGGGACATGAGGGGCAGCGTCAGGTCTGACCAGGGGTGGAAGCACATCACCTTGCTGTGGAGGAAACACACATAGCTGTGGTTGCAGGTGTCTCCATTGACTCTCACAGCCTTGATGGGTGCAGCGGAACAACAGACAGTGACAAAGTCCCCAAAACGACCTCAAAATTGAGCAGATATATACAGAATAGGCACCTCATGAGGAGAGCAGGTCCAGTCCAGCATTATTCCACAGGTTCTTGACAAATAGTGTCCCAAACCCGCTGGAGCCATGGAGGTACTTACCACACACCCCGGGCTGGGGCAGCTCGAAACAAGGGGTGATCACTGTCATCTGGGGAAGGACAGAGAGTGGGCACGGAGAAGGTGCTGAGCCAGCACCCATGCCTCTCCAGGCCATCCTGCAGCCCCCCCAGGACCCGAGTCTGGGGGTACCCGGCAGCCTATTCTGCTCCCCAAAGTTACCAGGCTCTGGAGCGTCCGGCTGCAGCGCAGGGAAGTCATTGGGGAAGACGAAAGTGCCCTCGTACTGGGGGTTCACCTGCCGGGGCGAGAGACGGGATGAGGGCAGGAGGGGACGGCAGAGGGAGCCCGGGTCCCGGTGTCCCTAAAGATACCTCGCCGTTGGCCCGGGTGGCCCCGGGGCACAGGGGGTTCTTGGGGTCCCAGCGGGGCACATCCTCGGGGGGCGGCTTCTCCAGCTGCCCCTGCCAAGGGCGCTTCACCCGGTGTGCCGATACGAGCACCCAGTCGTCCCGCAGCGGGTTGTAGCGAATGTGCTGGTGCTCTGAGGGGAGGGAGAGCAGCGGGCCTCAGGCGCAGATCCCCCCGCGAAGGGGGCACTCGCACCACACCCACCGCGCCCCCTCAAGGGACAAGCAACAGGCTCTGCACCCCGCTTGCTGCCCTCAGCTCCACCCGTTCCCTGTCCCAGCCCGGGAGCCCTGCTGCTCCGGGCAGGGAGGGTCCCCGCAGCTCCTCGTGCCGGGCTCGCCGGGGTCTGGAGGGAGGGATGGAGGGAGGCAGCCCTTCGTACCGCTGGCGCAGAAGCGGCCGCCCCGCTCCGCTCCCCGCCACGGATGGCTCCATACCGCCCCAGTCCGGAACCGGCGGGAGCGCCCCGGGCAGCCTCCCGCCCCGCCCCGCCGGCCCGGCGCAGCCGCTTTGGGCCGTGCGTGGCGGGCCGCGGCGGGGGCGGTCCCGGCTCCCGCCGCCTCCGCTCCCGCTCCCGGTGCCGGCGCGCGGAGCAGCGCCATTGGCGCGCTGTGGGGGGGCCGCTGCGGGCCGGCTGGCGTCGGGAGCGCTGCTCTGGTGCTGCAGGGGCTGCGGGGTGGCTGCGGCAAGCGCTTACGAGTTCACCCCGCCGAGATCGCACAGCTCGCCGCACCACGCGGTACGCGCCGCCCGTGGGACGCGGAGGGCGCGGGGAGGAGGGCGGGAGAGAGGCGGGTGGGGATGGGGATGGGAAGGGGTTGGGGGGAAGAGAGCGACCGGACGTGTCGGGAGCAGCGCCTGCTGGAGCGGGAGACTAACGGGAACTATGACCGAGGAGAGTCCGTACAGGGGGCCGGAATCACGGGGAAATGGGGCTGGGGGGTCAGGGAGGGACCGGGAGCTGGGACTGGGCAGCAGGACCGGGAAAGAAGGGGATCGGTACCGGGAAACAGCAACAGGGAACGTGGGGGGAGCGGGTGGAAGATGGGACTGGAGCAAAGGAGGGATGGGGACCAGGGCAGGGATTCAGACAAGCTAGTTGGGGATGAATCCCCAGGTGGGTCAGAGAGTGAGGCTTTAGGGTTGTCCCCGTAGGCTACAGGATGTTTGGTCACTGGGACACAGGCACTGTCACCTTGCTTGGGTGTCCCATATTGCCCAGTACCTGGCATGGGCTGTACGACTGGAGCTTTCCGTGTTGCTTATCCTCCGTCACCATCCAGGGAGGCAGTGGAGCCGGGTGAGGAGCTAAGGGCTGGAGAGAGGAGATACCTTCCCTAGACAGTCCTCTCCAAGGACATGCTGGGACTCTGTGGCTGTGCAGGGGATTCAGGGGGATGGTCGGCAGAGCTTTTTCTGTGCCAGGCACTCACACTGACCCTGGGTATTGCAGGGCTGGACCATGAGCTGGCTTTCTCCAAGATCATTGTGGAGCTGCGAAAGAAGCACCCCGGCCACATCCTGCCAGATGAGGACCTGCAGTGGGTGTTCGTGAATGCGGGCGGCTGGATGGGCTCCATGTGCCTGCTCCATGCCTCGCTCACCGAGTACGTGCTGCTCTTTGGGACAGCTGTCGACACCGGGGGACACTCGGGTAAGTAGGGGACAGGGCTGGTGGGCAGGGGAGTTCTCTGTGCTCTTTCTGCTCCACTCATTCAGACCCAGCTGGTCATGGTTGCCCAGCACAGGGAGCCCACTGCTTCAGTATTTGTGTGGGGTGAATGATGTTGGCAAACGCTCTGTGTGGAGACCTGTCCCCATGGTGTCTTGCAGCAGGTCCCTGTGTGTAACATGCTGTGTGGCCAGGACTCTGCATCCAGCTGGAGGAGAAGGCAGACATCTCCATCTCCCAGTGCTCCAGCAGGGAGCAAATGCCAAAGAATGTAGAAATGACGGGGCTTAAGTGACAGCAAGCAGCCCAGGCTGGTGGTGTATGGCTGTTCACACAGACAGCAAGGGTACCGGAGCCATCGGGCTTCGTGGTGTTTTGAGGCTCTGGTGCTGCCATCCTTACCCGTAGAGGGCTGATCCACAATTTACACTTGGGCTCCTGCGCTGTCCCTGGCAGGACCACACTGAGCCAATGTTGTCTGTCCTCCCTCAGGTCGCTACTGGGCGGATATTTCTGACACTCTCATCTCGGGGACATTCCGGCAGTGGAAGGAGGGGACCACCAGAAGTGAGATCTACTATCCGGGTAAGTTCGGCAGCCACTGTGCCCTGTAGGCTGTATCCATGACTTTGGGGTACAGCCACTTCCTTCAGGCTGGCAGAAACCAAGGGCTCAGGGTAGGGCAGTTTGGGTCCCCAGTGGCACAAGCCAGCATCTTACGGTGGATGGCAGTAAAAGAAAATTGAGCAAGACTGAGGAGGGGCTGAGAAGCTCCACCCTGCAGGTCCTGACCCCCTCTCTCCCATTTGGGCACAAGGTGGGGCAGCCACTGGAAGCCTTGCTGGTTGTGTGTTTTGGCAGGGGACACCATCGTACACCAGGCGGGAGAGGCCACGTCAGTGCAGTGGAGCGCGGGCACCTGGATGGTGGAGTACGGCCGGGGCTTCATCCCCTCCACGCTCGCCTTCGCCCTGGCTGACACCCTCTTCAGCACTCAGGACTTCGTCACCCTCTTCTCTATGTTTT
>CM019236.1:7021448-7034082 GCA_009741485.1 Malurus cyaneus samueli | reverse complement strand
CCGGGTCCCGGTGTCCCTAAAGATACCTCGCCGTTGGCCCGGGTGGCCCCGGGGCACAGGGGGTTCTTGGGGTCCCAGCGGGGCACATCCTCGGGGGGCGGCTTCTCCAGCTGCCCCTGCCAAGGGCGCTTCACCCGGTGTGCCGATACGAGCACCCAGTCGTCCCGCACGGTTGTAGCGAATGTGCTGGTGCTCTGGGGAGGGAGAGCAGCGGGCCTCAGGCGCAGATCCCCCCGCGAAGGGGGCACTCGCACCACACCCACCGCGCCCCCTCAAGGGACAAGCAACAGGCTCTGCACCCCGCTTGCTGCCCTCAGCTCCACCCGTTCCCTGTCCCAGCCCGGGAGCCCTGCTGCTCCGGGCAGGGAGGGTCCCCGCAGCTCCTCGTGCCGGGCTCGCCGGGGGTCTGGAGGGAGGGATGGAGGGAGGCAGCCCGTTCGTACCGCTGCGCAGAAGCGGCTTTGGGACAGCTGTCGACACCGGGGGACACTCGGGTAAGTAGGGGACAGGGCTGGTGGGCAGGGGAGTTCTCTGTGCTCTTTCTGCTCCACTCATTCAGACCCAGCTGGTCATGGTTGCCCAGCACAGGGAGCCCACTGCTTCAGTATTTGTGTGGGGTGAATGATGTTGGCAAACGCTCTGTGTGGAGACCTGTCCCCATGGTGTCTTGCAGCAGGTCCCTGTGTGTAACATGCTGTGTGGCCAGGACTCTGCATCCAGCTGGCAGGAGAAGGCAGACATCTCATCTCCCAGTGCTCCAGCAGGGAGCAAATGCCAAAGAATGTAGAAATGACGGGGCTTAAGGACAGCAAGCAGCCCAGGCTGGTGGTGTATGGCTGTTCACACAGACAGCAAGGGTACCGGAGCCATCGGGCTTCGTGGTGTTTTGAGGCTCTGGTGCTGCCATCCTTACCCGTAGAGGGCTGATCCACAATTTACACTTGGGCTCCTGCGCTGTCCCTGGCAGGACCACACTGAGCCAATGTTGTCTGTCCTCCCTCAGGTCGCTACTGGGCGGATATTTCTGACACTCTCATCTCGGGGACATTCCGGCAGTGGAAGGAGGGGACCACCAGAAGTGAGATCTACTATCCGGGTAAGTTCGGCAGCCACTGTGCCCTGTAGGCTGTATCCATGACTTTGGGGTACAGCCACTTCCTTCAGGCTGGCAGAAACCAAGGGCTCAGGGTAGGGCAGTTTGGGTCCCCAGTGGCACAAGCCAGCATCTTACGGTGGATGGCAGTAAAAGAAAATTGAGCAAGACTGAGGAGGGGCTGAGAAGCTCCACCCTGCAGGTCCTGACCCCCTCTCTCCCATTTGGGCACAAGGTGGGGCAGCCACTGGAAGCCTTGCTGGTTGTGTGTTTTGGCAGGGGACACCATCGTACACCAGGCGGGAGAGGCCACGTCAGTGCAGTGGAGCGCGGGCACCTGGATGGTGGAGTACGGCCGGGGCTTCATCCCCTCCACGCTCGCCTGTCGCCCTGGCTGACACCCTCTTCAGCACTCAGGACTTCGTCACCCTCTTCTACACCCTGCGTGTCTACGCCAAGGGCCTGCTCCTGGAGGCCAATGCCTTCTTCAGCACCTTTGGGTGCTGAGCCAGTCTTGCCAGGGCACCCTCCCGAGCCCACTTGGCTCCTTTCCTCCTGACCTTTCTCTCTTCCGCCCCAAGCCCAGGTTCTAGCAGAGGCAGCAGGAGATCCCCTGTGCCTTCCCCAAATTGTTCTGTCCTTTCCCCACAGGCCAACAGGGTGCCAGGACAGAGGGACCTTGGCAGTCCCAATAACACAGGACACACCGTTCTCTTAACTACTGCCTGTCCTCCTTTTCCTTTTCGGTCACGTCCTGCTTTTCCATTCTGGGGCTGGAGTGGCCTTGCAGTGTACACACCCTGTGTGCCCTCAGCATGCAGCAGGAGAGAAGCTGGAGCTGGCTGTCCCCAAACCCTGAAAAATTTCCTCAGCTCCTGAGACAATCAGGGGAACGATGCTGCCCTCAGGGTAGGGTGCAGAGGGTAGACCCGACCAGAGCACCCATGGCTAAGGCTGGCCACAAAGTGCCCCGTGTCTCTGGCAGCCTGCCAGGACTGCGGGCAGCGCAAAGCGCTGTGTCCAGCTGGCAGCATCTCCTGTGGCTCCATCCCTGCTGATGTGGGCTGGCAGCACACAGTGTCACCCTGGCACGGGGCAGGATCAGCACTGAAACCCCCTGGCAGTGAGAGGATGCCTGGCTTCTTTGCCAGAGGGCCCTCTGGTCACTGTGTGTGTCATCTGCTCTAGGGGATGGCTGGGGCTGGAAGAAGGTCACTTGCCCACAGTTCCCTCCCAGCAATGCCCCCAAGGGGGAATCCCACCGTCTGTCGCCTTAATGGAGACCCCGTTCTGCGTGGCCTCTTGGCTATGCACATACCTAGTGTCCTCGAGTGCCCAAATGTCTGTACTAGCTCAGGATGGGATCTCGCCCTCAAAACGCTTCCCCCGCTGTTGAGACTCCCCCGCCCCCCCCCCCCGGGGACAGCCACTCTGCTCGGCTCCCGGCATGGGATCCCGGCTGCCAGGAGAGTGCTGTGATCCCTCAAACAAACAAACCCAGCTGTGGACCCTGCTTGCACCCCTGTGGCCAGACCCGTGTGAGCTCACTGCTTGGTGGAGGGCTTTCACCTCCACTGCTGCCAAACACACGTGTCCCTGGCCACCCCACCCTGTCGCATGTTAATCCTCCTGCTCCCTGGACTGTCCCTGTTCTGCTGATGGGCAGCCCTGCACACGGGCTTGTTCCTAGTTTGCTACCTGACCAGATACCAGTAATAAAGCTGTTCATCCCACACTCTGGAGTCTCTGGAAGAGGCCTGCCATGGTGAAGGGTTCAGCAGCAGTCCTGCATGTCCCCAGGGAAACTGCTGTCATTCCGCTCGGGGTCCTGGGAGCTGGGGGTACAGTGCTGGACAGGATCAGCCCTGTCAGCTCCTGGGGACTGGCAGAAGATGGTGCTGTTACTCCTCTCGCCACTGCAGCCACTGGAGACCAACAGCCCGGGCTGGTGCCTGATCGTTGCCTTCCATGGGCAATCCCAGAGTCCGGAGGGCTCCATCCTTTTGGGGGACAGTGCCCATGCTGAGTTTATGGCCCTCCAAAAGTGGACAGACTCGGGCATAGGAGATGGTGGTTTGGAGAGGTTTGCATAGACACACAGGTGTGTGGACGTGTTAGACACGTGGTGAGTGTGTGTGTGTATGTGTGTGCACATGTTCACAGTCATATGTGTGCCCACGCAGGTGACACAAGTGTGTCACATCCTGTGCATGTGCACAGCCCACAGTGCACACGGCCGTGGGTGTGCATACCTGTGTGCCCATGGACAGGCAGGCTGTTTGTGTGTGTGTGCATGCGCACATGCGTGTGAATGGGCTCTCTGTTCCTCTGTGTGTTCCTGGGGGCTGCCAGGCCTCCCTGGCCCCACAGCAGCCCCATTCCCTGGGGTTTAGCCAGCCCCGTTGGGGAGCACGAGCGATCCCACCGAGCTGGCCCGCACGGCAAGGCGCTAACTCAGCAGCTCGTATCAATACCGCTCCACTTACAGCGAAGGCCGCGTAATGAAAATCCGATGGGCACGCTGGTGGGAGTAAATAAGTATGCCATTAAAATAAGAAAATCAAAGCTCTGGACAGGTCTTTTCTCTTGCCCATTGATTTCTTTTATTACGGAAATATTGCTGCTAAATAACATTAGTGTGAACAATCTCAGCAGTGTTTTCTGTAGCGCCCGTGTCAATAACTCCATCACGGGCGGGGGATCCCCCCCAGCCTGGCCGCGGGGCCAGCAGCCCTGTCCATGCAAAAGGCTGCTCTGGAGGTGCCTTCCTCAGCATTCCCAGCTCAGCTGGGATGTGCCAGATAGAGAAACCACACAACACAGTGGCTCAAGCAAATGCCAGCAGGATTGAGCTGGGCTTGGAACCCGGAACCAGGCTGTTCTGCTGCAGCAGGAGGGGCTCTCCCCATCCCAGCACTGAGCACTGTGTGCAACACACTCATTAAAAGGTCACAAAAAACATCCCTTTGGTGTTTACAGCCTCTTAATTAGGTAAGTGTCACCAATGCACAGAAAAGTGTCTCCAATGACCAGCAGAGAAGAATTCTGGACACAGCAAGTTCTGCAGGCTATTGGTGCATCTTCCTCTTCTTTCCATGCCTCCTCATCCATGCCTGAGTCCATGCTGGCCTGACCCACTGCCTGTTCTGCTGATGGGCAGCCCTGCACATGTGTTCTCCAGAACACATTTGGTTCTGGAGAAACTGAGGCACATGCTGGGAGTTCATCTGCCATCATCCAGCTGCAGCACAGTCCCTGTGCCAGGGCCAGGGCTTGCATTCAAATCGTCCCCTTCCCACTTGGCTGTTCAGGCAAACAGCTTCCTTCAAAATGCCCACAGACAGCACGATGTACCTGGAAAGCCAGAGGATGTGACCAGGACACACAGGAAATACACACCCTTTGGTGTCCGGAGGCCAGATGGGACTCCAGGGCACCTCAAAGGACACCAAACCTCTAAGGAGTGGCTGGAAAAGGGCAAGGAGAGTCAGCCATGGGCACCTGCACCCCAGGCCTGGCTCTACCACAGCCCAAGCTGAAGCACCCGTGAGTGGCATCTCCCCAGAACCGTCACCAGGACAAATGCACATTGCTGCCCTCCTAACACCTTGCCCCTGCAACTCGCTTTATCTTGCTGTCCCTCCACATGCGGTGGGTATTGATCAGCCCACAGGATCTATCTCTCGATTCCTCCTGCGGTATCTCTCTGCTCCAAGTATCTCTCACTCTGCTCCGCTGTCTGCCATGCCCATCCATACCTCCAGTATCTATCTGTGCCGCCTCAGCCGCAGCCGTCAATAGCCATTTGGGGAATTTCTCTCCAGCTGGGAGCATCACCAGACCCCATCGGTGCAAAATGCTGAGAAGGGGGGCTGAGGGAACATGGTCCTGCTTTCTTACCCCAAGGCGATCCTGAGCATGGGCATACCTCCTGACACATGCAGAATCCCCAGAGCTGCTGTTGTCACTGTGAAGGTTCTAGAGAGGAACTGAGTAGGACAGATCCCTTGGCCATTCCCAAGGCAATGTGACACGTTGCATCCCACGGAAACTTTGATGTAGCCATTAGCTGTCCTAGCCACATCCCCCATCCCTGGGTGCTAAACTGACCCAAGCACCCCAACCCCTCTGCTTTGGAGAGGGGAATCTTCCCCAAACACTTGGGTTCCTGTTGGGTTGTGAAGAAGTCACCAAATCTGTTTCATCACACTCAGCCCAACTTTCACTGTGCAAGGGAAAAGGCACAGCCCGGAGCAAAGGGTGCAGCACCCTGGGGTGTAAGGCAGCAGCACTGGGAAGGATGCTGGAGCCACGTAGCATGGGGTCCTGTGTAATGAGTCCTGAGGGTCATCTGCCCCTGTGGATCCCTTTGAAACAGGTTCAGATCTCATCCTCCTGGTGCCAATTCAACAAGAATTGTCCACGCTGTATTAACATTCAAAGGGGCTGGCAAGCGCCTGGAGGTCCCTACCTCTGCTGCAGCGGGATGGGATGGGCCAGTGCAAGCTACAGCTGTCCAGCCCTGAAATAGGATGGCCGACAGCTAATTTATCTCCTGTGAAAAGATAAACAGTGCCTGGGGGCCCTGCAGGGTCGAGAGCAGCCCTGGTCTCCCAGGGAAGGGTCTGATTTTTCCAGAAGAGCTTCCCTGATGAGCATGCTGCTCTATGCCAAATGCTGCTGAGTGCCAGGAGTGTAAGGAGCCCCAAGAATCACTGGTGCCACAGCAGGATATGGGGCAGTTTCTCAAGAGATGCTCCTGCAGAAGCTGGAGAGCCCAGAAGCACCAGTTTTTCTCCACAGAGGGAAGTGGTGAAGGGGACAGAGGCTCATCCCGGGATATGGAGCCTGAGCAGAATCAGCTCCTGCCACAGCCACAGCCAGTGGCTGTTTTACTTCAGGATGCTTGGAGGAAAAGGGAGGACTTGGCTCATGTGAGGCCCCTGGCCCCTGCAGCACACAGGTGGCTGTGAAGGGGACAGAACCACCAGCCCCTGGCACCTGACTTCTGATCATCCCATGCCACCAAAACCCAGTGCAGTAGTGTGAATTCTCAGTGACAAACTGCCTTGGCTGTGGGATGGGACCAAAGCTACTGTCCTGCATCTCAGTGCTGCGGGATAATGTTGCTCCTCAGGGATCCATGCAAACCCTGCAGCCGCCCTGGCCAGAAAAAGCCCAAGGAAGAGTGGGCACCTCCTTTGCTTCATGGCAAAGTTCCCTCCATAGAAAAAGGGGCCAGCAAAAACTGGCAGACAGACAGGTGGAGGAAGAGTAAGGAAACAGTCTGTGGATGCTGCCAGTGGGTGAAACCCTGTGCTTCCCCATGGGCTCTGGCCCCTGAGAGCAGTGAGGTGCTGTGCGCTCATCTCATCCTACATCTGACATCTGGAGACACACTTGATGATGCCCTGATGCCACAGTTTGCCCCAGTGCAAGCAGGGACACGGGGCAAGCCAGGAGCATCGGGCCATTCCTGTGACAGATACATGGCCTTGTCCTGCCCATGCCAGGAAGCCTTTTGGGCACACAAACCACACTGCAGTCTGACTCCTTCAGCCAGGGTCCAGGCACCCACAGCACCCCTCATAAATACCCCTTGGATGTTCCAGCCTGGCCCATCACAGGTCACACTCCTGTGACACCCCAGCTCTCGAGGATGACGCTCAGGGCTCAGCACTTGGAGCTTGCCCAACACCCCTTGGTGCCTGCACACGGATTGGTAGCACGAGTACACACACCCACCTCCCCCAAAAAACACACGTGCACACGCCTGCCCTCCTATCCTCCCAACAGAGATCGCACATACCAACAGGTGAACACACAAAACACTCACATCCAGCTCCCCCTGACACAGACAGGCATTTACAATTGTCCCCAAGAGCAAGCACACATGCGTGGGTTCACACTGCAGGCGCTCAGTCCCTCTGACAGCGCACACAGCTGCGCACATGTGTGTGCACGGTTACTGTTCCACGTGACGGACACACATCCTCCACAAGCACCCCTCAGGATGCCTGCATAACACCGCAGACATACCCAAGAGCTTACGCCTCGTTCCAGCACACCGACACGAGGTCCATTAGTCAGATCATCAACACGACCGAGGGCGCCCGGGGCCCTGGCCTCTCGGACATGTGCCGGTCCGAGGCGATCCCCCGGGCGACAGACCCAGCCCTCCCCGGGTGACTCCCTAGACGTGCTCAGCAAATGGGAGCGGGAGGGGTGTTGCTGTCTGATGCCACTTGTTGCATTAAAAAAAAAAAAAAAAAAAAAAAAAAGAAATAACGAGTAGAAAGAAAGAGAAGAGGGAAAAATCCCACCCCAGCCATCATACTCCGCCTATGCGAATAAAAAATACGGCGGCGCGGCGCCATGAGCGCGGGCCCGGGCCGGGACCTAGGGCGAGCCAGCCGCGTGCCCCCCGGACGGCGGGGCGGCCCGGGCGCTCGGACCCGGCGGCATGTGAAAACCCACCCTGGCGGCCAAACCCGCCCTGGTGAGGGACGGAGCGGTCGAGGCCCGGCGGCGCGGGGTGCCATGGGCGGGCGGGGTAGAGGCACCCGCGCCGGACAGGGAGGGGATCGGGGTCCCCGGTGGGAGCGGGAGGGGGGTCCTGAGAGGAGAAGGCGCCCGGTGGGACCTCCGGCGGGTCTGGACGGGCTCCCCGGCGGGAACGGGGCGGTGGGCGGCTCGGTAGGAGAAGGTCCGGTGGGACCGCGGGGCGGTGTATCTCCGTTGGGAACGGGAAGGAGGCGGTCACTCGGCAGGACGCGGCTCCCAGTGGAACTGGGGCGGAGGTCCCAGCAAGACGTGGGTCCCCAGCGGGAGCGAGGAAGGACGTTCCCCCCGACACAGCGACGGGGTTCCCGGTCGGACCCGTCTGCCGTAGGAGCGGGGACGCGGTACCCCGGCGGAGTGGGATGTGGTACCGTGAGGGCCGGGTCCCGGCGGGGCAGTGGCCGGTGGTCCCGGCGGGGAGGAAGCTTCTCCGCGGGCGTAGACGCCGCGCACCGGCGCAGCGAACGGTTCCGCGGCAACTTTGGTGTCACAGCCCCCGGGAGCGGCGGGGAGAGCGGGTGGGGGGTGCTTCCTCCCCTCCTCCTCCCTCCCTCCGCCCGCCCGGCCGCCGCGCTGAGTGCCGGCCCTGTCCCGCAGCCGGCCCGCCCCGCCCGCGGGGGCCGGGGGCGGCGGGGTGGGGCTCGCTGGCGGCGTGAGAAGCCTGCATGCAGGACCACGGCCCGCCGCCCGCCGGCCCCGACGGTCGCTCCGACGGCCCCGTCGAGCCCGGCCCCGCCCGGCCGGCCGGCCCGCCGTCGCCCGCCGCCGCCCGGCCTCGGCCCGCGTCCGCCGGCCCGGTCCGCTGCGGGGGAGAGGAGGGTAGGAGGAGGAGGGAGCAAAAGGAGAGAGAAGAAGGGCCCCGCGACCAGCGCCACCCCGCGCACAACGAATGGACTTACGAGAGCATTCAAGGCAGGTAGAACGCCACCGCGCCGACTGCTCTGGCAAGCATCCCAGTGTTCCTTCCATCGTCCAAAACTCGGTATCAGCTTTCCGGATGACACCTCTTTCCCCCACTGCCCCCAAATCCCTGTCTGGGTCCCACCCGTAAATGGCAGCACCACGCCCCAGTCCCAGACCCACCAAGCAGACATAATCCCATCCCATTACCCCAGATAATGTTCCAATGCCACCCCAAATGAGCCCCCCCAGTACTCATCCACTGCCCCCAAAACTCATCTTCCCTTAAATGGGTACTCCCTGAATGCTCCTCTCTGTTCCCTGTCCCTAAGCCCTATGTCCTGTAGGCATGTACTCGCCATCTCCCTGCTACCAAACCCCGTAGCTTTGTGACCCCACCCTCCCAGTGTCCCATATGCCTGTCCACAGGCCCTACGGGTGCCCAGTGTCCAGGCATCTCCCTGTGCCCACTCTGATCTATGCCAGCTGCACCCATGGTGCTTTCCATAATGGGTGAAATCATGGAGATTTTGCAGAGATGGAAAAGGGCAAGGGCTCCAGTGTGTGGTCACCCCAAGGAGCTGGCGAGCCATGGAGCTGAGTTCCCTTGTGTCTTTGCAAGGGTCTGGGCGTATTATGGCCGGTCAGTGCAGCTCACTGATTTCCTACACTGGGAGGTGCAGCGTGTACACCCCCTAACCTCACTCCAGGTGGGCATAGGGGAGACTCTTCCAACCGAGATCTGGCACAGGGAAAGGGCTTCAGGAGCTCGTATAAAGGATGGAAGAAAGGTCTCTCTGTATTTAATGTGTGTGGATCCCATCCGAGCTGTGTTGTACAAGCTCTGGTTTGCACAGCGGGTGCCCCTCCATGCAAGGGTGTGGGCATGGAGTGCGCAGCACCAGGGCAGCTTTGGGCACCCTGTGCATTCAGCTTCGTTGTGGGGGAAAGAAAGGCACAGTAAGTGACGGGAGATGTGGCAAGGGGATAGAACAGAGATGTCCCCATGCAGCTGTTGTGTGGCTTTTTAGGATGGCACTGCTCAGGGTCAGGAGGACAAGGGCATTTCTGTTTCATCCAGTTCTGGCAGGAGAGGAAGGGAACAGCATCGGGGACCCAACTTCTGGCTGCTGCGGTGGCATGCTGCTGTCTTTTGTGTTTCAAATTGTCATTTGGAGGGGCTGGGGCTCACCCCCTGCTTGTGAGGTGACAGGTACAGGTGCTGACAGGACATGGGTAGCACAAGCCCCCCGGCCGTGCCCGGGGATGCTGCCAGCGCCTGATACTGCCTTGAAGCAGCCCGGGGAGGGCCGGGGTGTGTGAGCTGCACAGGCCAAACAGATCGTCCGGGAAGTGTTACATTACACCCCGCTGCGCAGAAAAAGGCTGACTGTCCGGTTCCCGGGGTCAGCCGGGAGGTGGGAAGCGGCTCCTCCCTCCCGGGGCGGCTAAAGAAAGCATCCCCGGCATTTCTCGTCCTTCAGCCTCCCGCCCTGCCCCTGTTTGGGGCAGCCCGTGCTCCTTGTGCAGGGCAGGAATGTTGTGAATACTGGAAGAGGGATGACAGGAGAGGTTGGGGTGCAGGATAAATCCTGTCATAGCTTCCCAGGGTGAGAGTTGTTCCTTGTCTTTGATTTTTTCCACCACTGATTGGAAAAGTGATGGACCCCTGATCCAGAGACCCACACCTGGGTTTCCCACCTGGTGGCATGTCCCAGCCAGCCCAGGGAGCAGTGGGATGTCCCTCTGCAGTTTGGAACAGGCTGCAGCGCCAGCTTGCTTTGGGGTCTGCGGGGTAGCTGTGACTCCGGTCCCTCCCCTGAGATCATGCAGGAGGAGACATACTCCTGCCTGTGAGGGACGTGTCCCTGCTGGGCCCTCCCCAGGCTGCAGGGCTGTGGCTCACCCAGCCTGGGGAACAGGTTCTCATCTCTTCAGGGACAGAGTGGGAAGGGTGGCTGTGCTTCAGCTTTTGGAGGTTTCCCAGGGGCTGGGCTGTGATGCTGTGGGGGAGGTGGGAGGGCTGCATGTGTCTGCTGGAAAGCCGCTGGGACAGTGGCAGTGTGGGGGTCCTGGAGCTGGACAGAGACCCTATAAAGGCCAGAGCTGGATTTCCCACCAGGACACCCTGTTTGAAACTCCGCAGCATCACACATCCGCCCAGGTGGGTTCAGCGGCTTTGTCCCTGCGTCGCTCCTCCTGTACGGGCTGGAGCACAGCTAAGTGAAACAGAGACCACCAAACCTGGCTGTTTGCAGCAGGGAACGAGAGAGTCATTTCCCAATCTGTGCAGTGGGGTGGGGCTGATAAGGGTGGGTGGTAGGTGGGTACCCAGGACCATCAGGCGAGGGTTTCCACCAGTGTCAGTGGTGTAAAAATGAGCAGAGGACAAAGGTGTTGTCGTGAAACCCGTGGGGGTTACAGGCAAATGTGGCTAGAGCACATAGAGGACATTTGGGAAGTCCCCCTGTGGAATGCCCTGGTTTATATACGCTTCCTGCGACGCTGGTTTTGGGGAGGGGGGGCTGAGTACCTTTGGCTCGACTGGGGTGCCCACTGGGATGTACAAAGGCTTAGAGGACCCCCATCACCCCCTCTGCATACAGCCCCCCGGCGGCGGTTTAGTACATTGAGAAGACAAATGAGGTAGAACCTTGGCAAGTGGAGGTCTCCACACCCAGGGCTGTCAGACAGACCCAGCCCTGAGGTTGGGGGCACCAAGTGGGGTCTGATTGTGCACAGTCCATGAGCCCCAGCTTCCCTGAGCATTGGGCTGCCCCAGGTTTTCATTCTGTGGTGCTGCATTATGTTTGACTTGGAGGGTAGGGGTAAGAGCCTGGCATTTTTAGTGCCAGCTCAGCTCCATAAATTCAGCTTTTCCTCTAGGGAAACCATGCACATAGATAGGGATGGGTACCCTGGTTTCCTGCAAGTGATAGAAGCACAGCTTTCTTCTTCGTCCCCCAGGGTGGAAGGGACTGAAATATGTGGGCTTTGCATCCAGCTGTCAGCGGTGTTTGCTGGCAGAATACCCTCCCTGTCAGGGCCCCTCCAACATTTTCACACCCATCTGTGAGTGGGGGGATCAGGATTCTCTGAAGTTCTTCCCTACCAAGAAGCAGCTGCAGGGGGTGAACCCCAGCCAGCCCTTTAGGAGCCGTGGGGTGTCTGGTAGCCTCAGCAGTTAATTTGGGAGTGGCTGGTTTTGCCAGCAGCCTTTTGCCATTATCCCGAGCCTAACCCCGGTGGTGCTGTTCCTCCTGCCCTGCCTGTCTCTGATGCCAGCAGTTGCCTCTGTCCTTGTCCTTGCTGTGAATGCAGGCACCCATATCTCAAAGCCTGGAGGTGTGTGCCCCTGTAGCAGCACACCTTGTGCCACAGAGCTCCACCCCATGCCTTGGGGTAATCGCCCAAAAAGGGCAGCAGGTCCTGTGGTTGTGCACCTCCTCCTTATCACCCGTTGCTTTCTCCTGCGCTGTTGTCACTGGGGGTGGAGGAAATTGAGGCAGGAATGTTCAGGGAATGGAGGCGTCTGAAGAGGGGCACCCTGCAGAGAGGGTAGTGGTGTTCATGCCACACCCCCTCCTCACCACCAGTGTATCCTCAACCTAGCTGCAGAACCAAGGGCTCCTGGGGCCAAATTAGAGGGTCTCTGGTTACACTGCAGTGGCCGGGAGGGGGATGGACACAATGTGTTTGCTTCTGTCCATGCCTGCCTGGAGGCTCTGCTCCAGCAAACGTGCGAGCAGAGCTCTGCCCCGAATTTGGGACCACCTGCAGTGGGGAGGCAGCGTCAGCAGCAAGGGTCAGTGTGCTAATGCCTGGAGCTCCAGCAGCTCTGGCAACCCAGCACCAGTGGAGGGCACAGGACAGGGTTGGGGGGTCACTGGGGTGTGGCTGGGAGCACACACAGGGGTGTTCTGGGGTTGTGTGTCCATACGACAACACAGTGCGTGCTCGTTTAAATGCGTGTGCAAGCCTGGGTATGGCTGTGTTGGTACCTGTGTGAGGGGATCCTGTGTGTCTGTACGGATCTACAGGAGCCTGCAAAGTGTGTGTGAGCACAAGTGAGTGCTGGGC
>CM019236.1:7007166-7021423 GCA_009741485.1 Malurus cyaneus samueli | reverse complement strand
TCGCGACACATGGACAGCAGCGACGAGGGAGGGAGTACGTAGAGGGAAATAGGAGTAGGGCCGGATGGGGGATCTCGAAGGGGAAGGGGGTCTTGGGGGAAGTTGGAGGAGACGAAGAAACGGAAATGATGGTAGGGGAGAAAGAAGGAATGGGATGGAGAGGGAGAAGTAAGGGAACGATAGAACGAGGAGAGTCACGGTACAATGGGGCGGGCGGAATCACGGGAAAATGGGGCTGGGGGTCAGGGAGGGACACCCGGGAGGCTGGGACTTGGGCCAAGCACGGACCGGGTAGGAAGGGGCATCGGTACCGGGAAACAGCAACAGGAAACGTGGGGGAGCGGGGTGGAGAAGAAGGGACTGGAGAAAGGAGGGATGGGGACCAGGCAGGGATTCTAGACAAGCTAGTTGGGATGATCCACTCAGTGGGTCAGAGAGTGAGGCTTTAGGTCTGTCCCCCGTAGGCTAACAGATGTTTGGTCAACTGGGACAGACAGGCACTGTACCGCTGCTTGGTGTCCGCAATTTGCCCCAGTAACCTATGGCATGGGCTGTTATTAATCGACTGGAGCTTTCCGTTTGCTTATCCTCCGTCACGCATCCTAGGAGGCAGTGGGAGCCGTGACGGAGCGTCAAGGGCCTGGAGAGTAGGAGATACCATTCCCACTGAACACGTCCTCTCACAAGAACATGCCGGACTCTCGTGGCTGTGCAGCGGGATTCAGGGGATGGTCGGCAGAGCTTATTTCTGTGCCAGGCACTCACACTGACCGCCTGGTACTTGCAGGACTGGACCATGAGCTGGCTTTCCTCCAAAATCATTGTGGACTGCGAAAGAAGCACCCCGGCCACACCTGCACAAGATGAAGCGACCAGTAGCAGTGGGTGTCCGTGAATGCGGAGCCATGGGATGGGCTCCATGTGACTGCTCCAATCCTCGCATCACCGAGTAACGTTGCTGCTCTTTTGGACAGCTGTCGGCTAAACCTTAAACTCGGGGGACACATTCGGCGGGTAAGTGGCGACAGGAGCTGGTGGGCAGGGGAGTTATCTGTGCTCTTTCTGCTCCACATCATTCAGACCCCAGCTGTCTATGGAATTGCACCAGCACAGGGAGCCACTGCCTCAGTATATTGTGGGGTGAATGATGGCAAACGCTCCTGTAGTGAAGACCATGCCCCTTTGTGTCTTTGCGTCAGGTTCCACGCGTCGTACTCACTGCTGAGATACGGCTCCAGGACCTCTGCATCCAGCTGGCAGGAGTAAGGCAGACATCTCATCTCAGTGCTCCAGCCAGCGGTGAGCAATGCGAATACGAAGTGTACGTACAATAGACGGGGTTAACAGGACAGCTCAAGCAGCCCAGGCTGTGGTGTATGTCGGTTCACACAGACAGACAAGGGCTACCGGAGCCATCAACGGGCTTCGTGTGTTTTTATGAGCCTGGTGTTGCTTTGCACATCCCTCTTACCGAAGAGGGCGATCCACAATTACACTTGGCTCTCTGCCGGCTGTCCACTCGGCAGGACCTCACTGAGCCATTGTGTCTGTCTCTCAGTCGCTACTGGGCGGATAATTTCTGACACTCTCAATCTCGGTAGTACGACATTCCGGCAGTGGAGAGGAGGGACACCAGAAGTGAGATCTACTATCACGGCGTAAGTTCGCAGCCACTGTGCCCTTAGCTGTATCCATGACTTTGGGTAGCCACTGTCCTTCAGGGCCTGGCCAGAAACCAGAGGGCTCAGGAGGCGAGCAGTTTGGTCCCAGTGGCCAACAAGCCATCATCCGTTATACGTGTGACTGGCCAGTATAAGAAAATTCGAGGCAACGACGAGGAGGGGCTGAAAGCTCCACCACGTCAGTCCTGACCCCTCTCTGCGCCCCATTTGGCACAAGGTGGGGCAGCCACTGAAGCCTGCGGGTATGTGTGTTGCAGGGGACAACCATCGTTCAACCAGGGCGGGAGAGGCCACCGTCACGTGCAGTGGGAGCGCGCGGGCACCTGGATGGTGAGTACCGGCCGGGCTTCATCCCCCTGCCACGCTCGCCTTCGCCCTGCTGACACCCCTCTTCAGCACTCAGGACTTCGCACCCTCTTCTAACCCGCGTGTCTACGCCATTAAGGGGCCTGCTCCTGGAAGCAATGCCTTCTTCAGCACCTATTAGTGGGTTTGACCGAGGTCTTCCGCCTGCCAGGCACCCTCGCGGAAGCGCCACTTCAGGCTCCTTATTACTCCTGACGCTGTTCTAACTTCTCCGACCCCAAGGCCCAGGTTTCTATGCAGAGATCAGCAGGGATCGCCTGTCCTTCCCCAATTGTTATCTGAATCCTTGTCCCACAAGGCCATACAGGAGTGCAGACCAGAGGACCTTGGCATCCAATAACACAGACGACACCCGTCTCTTCCTACTCTGCCCTGTCCTCCTTTCCACTTTCGAGTCACGTCTGCTTTTTCTCATTCCTTGGGGCTGATTGGCCCGTTGGCAGTGTACAAACTACCCCATGTGTCCTCAGCGTGCCAGCAGGAAGAGAAGCTAGGAGCTGGCCTGTCCCCAGACCCGTTAAATCGATAAAATTTCCCTCAGCTCCTGAAGACAATACAGGGGAACATGGCTAAGCCCGTCAGGGTAGGGTGCAGTAGGGTAGACCCGAACCAAGAGCAACCACATAGGCTAAGGGCCTGGCTGCACAAAGTGCCCTCTCATTCTATGGCAGCCTGCCAGAGCCTGCGGGCAGCGCAAAGCGCTGTCGGTCCAGGCTGTCAGCATGACCCTGTGGCTCCATCCCTGCTGATGTGGGCTGGCAGCACCAGTGCACGACTGGCAACGGGCAGGATCAAAGCACTGAAACCCCCTGGCAAGTGAGGGAGATGCCATGGCCTTCTTTGCCAAAGGGACCCTCTGGGCCATACTGTGTGTGTCATGTGCCCATAAGGGGATTGGCCTGAGGTGGGACCAGAAGGTCACTTGCCACAGTTCCCTCCCCGAGCAATAGCCCCAAGGGGGAACCCACCCGAGTTCTGTGCTGACCTTAAAGGAGACCCGTTCATGCGTGACCTCTTGCTATGTCCACATACCTAGTGGTCGCTCAAGATGCTCCATAATGTCTGTACGAGCTCAGATGGGATCTTCGCCCCTTCAAAACGCTTCCCACGCTAGCTGTGAGACTCCTCCGGGCACCCCCCCCCCCCCGGGACAGCCACTACGGCCACGGCTCCGGCATGGGATCCCCGCGCTGCCGAGAAGTGGGTGATCCCCAACAACAACCCAGGCTGTGACCCTGCTTGCAACGCCCTGTGCCCGAGAACCGTGTGATGCTCGACTGACTTGGTGGAGGGCATTTCAATCTCACTGCTGCCAAACACACGTGTCCTGGCCAACCCCCACCCTGTCGATGTATGACCCTGCCTGCCCTATTCCTGGATCTGTCACCTGTTCTGCTGATTGGGCAGCCCTGCACGGGCTTGTTACTAGTTTGCTACCTGACCAATACTCGTAGTTAATAGCTGTCCATCAGCCCACACGCTCTGGAGTCCTGTGCAAAGGCCTGCCGATATGTGTTGAGTATAAGTTCATTGCAGCACGTACCCTGCAATGTCCCCAGCGAAACGTGCTGTCAATTCCAGCTCGCGGGTCCGGAGCTGGTACAGTGTGGACAGGATCAGACCCTGTCAGCTCCTGGGGACTAGGCAGAAGATAGGTGCCTAGTTGACTTCCCTGCGCCACTGCAGCCACTGGAGACACACAGCACCGGCTGGGTGCCTGATCGGCCGTTCCCATGGGCAATCGCAGAGTCCGGAGGGCTCCATCCTTTGGGGACAGTGCCATGCTATGAGTTATGGCCCTCACAAAAGTGGAGCAGACTCGGGCATGAGGTAAGGTGGTTTGGAATTGGTTTGCATAGACACACAGCGTGTGTGGCGTTTAGAGCACGATGGTGAGTTGGTGTTGTGTGTATGTTTTGTGCACATTGTTCACCGTCAGATGTTGTGCACGCAAGGTGAACAAAAGTGTGTCAGCAATTGGGTGCATGTTGGCTAACAGCCCACTATGATGCACAGAGCCAGTGGATGTTGCATACCTTGTGTCCCATCGGACAGGCAGGCTGTTTTGTGTGTGTGTGCATGCCGCACATGCAGTGTGAAATGGGCTCTCTGTTTACCTGCTGTGTGGTTCCTGGGGGCTGCGGCCTCCCCTGGCCCACAGCAGCCCCATTCCTGGGTTAGCACAGCCCGTTGGGTGAGCGACGAGCGATCCACACCGAGCTGCCCCACGGCAAGGCGCTAACCTCAAGCAGTCTCGTATCAATACCGCTCCACTTACAGCGAAGGCGCGTAATGAAAATTCCGATGGCACGCGGTGGGAGTAAGATAAGTTGCGCATCTCACAAATAAGAAATCAAAGCTCTGGACAGGTCTTTTTCTCTTGCCCATTGAATATTTATTATCGGAAATACTTGCCGCTAATAACCATAGCTGTGAACAATCTTCAGCCAAGTGTTTTCTGTAGCGCCCAGTGTCAAGAATCCATCACGGCGGGGGAATTCCCCCCGCCGCTGGCCGGCGGGGCCAGCAGCCCTAGTCCATAGCAAAAGGCTGCTCTGGAGTGCCTTCCTTCAGCATCCAGCTCAGCTGTGGATGTGCTCAGATAGAGAAAACCACACAACACAAGTGGTCTCACGCAATGCTCTTAGCAGGATTGAGCTGGGCGGAACCCCGGAATCCGCAGGACGTTCTGCTGGCAAGCAAGTGAGGGGCTCTCCCCATATCCACACGCACTGAGCAAATCTGTGTGCAACACACTACATTGTAAAAGTCACAAAAAAACAGTCCCTTTGGTTTACGGAGCACTCTTAATTAGGTAAGTGTTCACAATCGCAAAGCAGAAAAAAGTGTCTCCAATGAACCAGCCAGAAGAAGAATTCTGGTGAGCACAGCAAGTTCTGGCAGAAACTTTGGTGCATCTTCCTCTTACTTTCCACTGCCCCTCCTCAATCCACTTGCCTGAGTCCATGCTGGCCTGTACCCACCTCTAAGCTTGCTGATGGGCAGACCACTGACATGTGCTTCCTCTCAGAACACCATTTGGTCTGGGAGAAACTGAAGGCACTATGCGGGTATGTTCATCTCGCCATACATCTCCATGCTGCATGCACAGTCCCTTGGTGCCAGGCCTGGCTTGCATTCCAACGTCCGGGCACTTCCCACTTGGCTGTTCATGGCAAACAGCTTCCTCAAAAATGCCCCAGACAGCACGATGTACCCTGGAAACCAGAGGGATTTGACCAGAGACAACACATGGAAATAACACCCCTTTGTGTCCGGAGGCCCAGAGTGGGACTCCAGGGCACCTCAAAAGGACACCAAACCTCTAAGTGAGTGCTGGAAAAAGGGCAAGGAAGAGTCAGCCTGGGCTACCTGTCACCCCAGGGCCTGGCTCACCACAGCCCAAGCTGAAGCACCCTGAGGGCATCATCCCAAATCACGTCAACCAGGAGAACATGCACTATGCTCCACCCCTCTCCTAACACGCTTGCCTCCTTGCACTCGCTTTCTGCTGTCCTCGCACATGCGGTGGGTATATTCGATCAGCCACAGGATCTATCTCTCGATTTCCTCACTGCGGGTTAATCTCTCTGCTCCAAGTATTCTCTCACTCTGCTCCGCTGTCTGCCTATCCCATCCATCCTCCAGTATCTATCTGTGCCCGCCGTCAGCGCAGCCACACTATTAGCCTATGTTGGATATTTTCTCTCTCATTATCGTCTTATTTTTTTTTTAACTA
The DNA here is from genome assembly GCA_009741485.1 of Malurus cyaneus samueli. NCBI lineage: Eukaryota > Metazoa > Chordata > Aves > Passeriformes > Maluridae > Malurus > Malurus cyaneus. The sequence goes on along the minus strand of CM019236.1, from coordinate 7,015,636 downwards.
TGTGTTCGTTCTTCTTCTTCCGTTTAAGCTATTTGACTTTACGCTGACAGCCAGCCCATCGGTGGCAAAATGCTGATAAGGTGGTGTGCCTGAGGGAACATGGTCTGCTTTTCTTACCCACATGTGCGATCCTGAGCAAGGGCATACCTCCTGACACATGCAGAATCCCAGAGCTGCTGTTGTCACTGTGAAGGTTCTAGAGATGGAACTGAGTTAGGACATGATCCCTTGGCCATTACCATATAGTCAACTGTGACACGTTGCATCCCACGGGAAACTTTGATGTGAGCTATTACTGTCCTTAGCCAACATCTCCTCCTATCCCTTGGTGCTACAACTGACGCCAAGCACCCCAACCCTCCTGCTTTGGAGAGGGGAATCTTCCCCAAAATCACTTGGGTTCCTGTTGGGCTTTCTGTGAAGAAGTCACCAATCGTTTTCATCATCACACTCAGTCCCAACTTTCAACTGTGGCAAGGGTAAAAGTGCAAAGCCGCGGAGACAAAGGGGTAGCACCTGCTTGTGTGTAAGGCAGCAGACTGGAAGGATGCTGGAGCCACGTAGTAGCATGGGGTCCTGTGTAATAGTCCCTGAGGTGTCCATCTGCCCCTGTGGATTCTCCTTTTGAACAAGTTCAGATCTCAATCCTCTCGTGGTGCCAATCAACAAGAATTTGTCCTACGGCTGTATTAACATTTCAAAGGAGCTGGCAAGACGCCTGGAGGTCCCTACCTCTGCTGCAGCGGGATGGGATTGGCCAGTTGCAAAGCCCCGCCACAGACTGTCAGTCCCTCTGAAAGTAGGAGTGCCGACCAGCTAATAGTTTATCTCCTTGAAAGATAAACAGTGCCTGGGGCCCTGCAGCCGAGGCAAGCCCCTGGTCCCTCAGGGAAGGTCTGACTGTTTCCCAGAAGAGCTTCCCTGATGAGCATGCTGCTCTATTGCAAATGCTTCGTGAGTCTTGCCTAGGAGTAGTAAGCAGCCCCAAGAACCCCTAAAGTCGTGCATCAGCAGATATGGGCAGGTTTCTCACACAGAGATGCTCCTGCAGAACTGAGAGCCCAGAAGCAGCCAGTTTTTGCTCCACAGAGGAAGTGTTGAAGGGACAGAGGCTCATCCCTGGATAGATGGAGCCTAGCAGAATCAGCCCTCTGTCCAAGCACCACAGCCAGTGGCTGTTTACTGTCAGTGCATGCTGGAGGAAAGGGAGGACTGGCTCATGTGGAGCCTGGCCGCCTGCAGCACACAGGTGGCTGGAACGGGACGCAGAACCACCAGCCCGTCATGCACCTGACTTCTGGATCCATCCATGCCACCCTAAAACCTATGCAGTAAGTGGGTGAAACTTCTCAGTGACGAAACATCTGCCTTGCTGGGGATGGGAACCCTAAAGCTAATGTCCTGCATTCTCAGTGCTCGTCGGGATATGTTGCCCTCAGGGATTACCATGCAAACCCTGCCACCAGCCCTGGCCAAGAAAAAGCCCAAATGGAAGAGATGGGCACTCCTTTGCTTCATGGCAAAAGTTCCACTCCATAGAAAGAAGGCCAGCAAAAAACTGGCAAGACAGACAGGTGTGAGGAAGAGTAAACGGAAACCAGGTCGTTGGATGCTGCCAGTGGGTGAAACACCGTGCTTCATACCAGGCTCTGCCCCTGGAGAGAGAGTGAGGTGCTGGCGCATCATCTCACTACAACTGACATCTTGGAACACACTTGACGATGCCTATCGCCACAAGTTGCCCAAGTGCAAGCAAGTGGACACACGGGGCAACCAGGAGCATCGGGCCATTCTCCTGTGAACGATACCAGCCCTTGTCCCCCCCATTATGCCATGAGCTCTTGGGCACATAAACACACTGCAGTCGACTCCTTCACAGGTCTCAGGCAACCCAACACGACCCCTCAAAATACCTTGGCATAAGTTCCAGCCATGAGCCCATTCACAGGGTCACATCCTTCACACCCATGCTCTCGAGATGACGCTCCAGGCGCAGCATTGAGCTGCCCCAATCACCCTGGTTGCCTGCACATTGGGCGATATCAGATACGAAGGTAAGCACGAGTACAACACCGAGCCATCACACCTCACAAAAAATCACACGTGCACTACAGCCTGTCCCCTACTTCTCTCCAAACAGAGATACGCACATCTACGCAACAGGTGAACACACAAACTATCTACTACATCAACAGCATACCTCCCTGACACAAGACAGGCAATTTACAATATGTCTCCAAAGAGCAAGCCACATCATGCGTGGGTTCCACACTTGGCAGGCGCTCAGCTCCCTCTGGACAGCGACACACAGCTGGCGAACACATGTGTGTGATAGGTTACTTGTTCACGTGACGGACACCCATTCCCCACAAGCACCTCTTCCCAGGTGTACACACACTTTAAACATTGGGCACAGACACAGGGTGCTCAGACATCCTGCATACACATGAGTGTCAGACCCCAGTGTGCACAGACATCCTGCACACACACGGGTGTAAGACCAGACACAGCGGTACTCAGACACCCTGTACACGCACGTGTGTCAAACACCAGTGTGCTCAGACACCCTGCACACACACAGGTGTTAGACCAGACACAGGGGTGCTCAGACACCCTGCACAAGCACTTGTGTCAAACCCCAGTGTGCACAGACACCCTGCACACATGCGTGTGTCAAACTCCAGTGTGCACAGACACAGAGGTGCTCAGACACCCTGCACACACGTGGCAGACCCCCGTGTACTCAGACACACTGCACACACACGGATGTTGGACCAGACACAGGGGTGCTCAGATACCCTGCACATGCACATGTGTCAAACACCAGTGTGCACAGACACGCTGCATGCACACGTGTGTCCAACCTCAATGTGAACAGACACCCTGCACACACACGGGTGTTAGACCAGACACAGAGGTGCTCAGACACCCTGCATACACACGTGTGTCAAACCCCAGTGTGCACAGACACAGGGATGCTCAGACACCCTGCATACACACGTGTGTCAAACCCCAGTGTGCACAGACACAGGGGTGCTCAGACACCCTGCATACACACGTGTGTCAAACCCCAGTGTGCACAGACACAGGGATGCTCAGACACCCTGCATACACACGAGTGTCAGACCCCAGTGTGCACAGACACAGGGGTGCTCAGACACCCTGCATACACACGAGTGTCAGACCCCAGTGGCCATCTCCCTGCTACCAAACCCCGTAGCTTTGTGACCCCACCCTCCCAGTGTCCCATATGCCTGTCCACAGGCCCTACGGGTGCCCAGTGTCCAGGCATCTCCCTGTGCCCACTCTGATCTATGCCAGCTGCACCCATGGTGCTTTCCATAATGGGTGAAATCATGGAGATTTTGCAGAGATGGAAAAGGGCAAGGGCTCCAGTGTGTGGTCACCCCAAGGAGCTGGCGAGCCATGGAGCTGAGTTCCCTTGTGTCTTTGCAAGGGTCTGGGCGTATTATGGCCGGTCAGTGCAGCTCACTGATTTCCTACACTGGGAGGTGCAGCGTGTACACCCCCTAACCTCACTCCAGGTGGGCATAGGGGAGACTCTTCCAACCGAGATCTGGCACAGGGAAAGGGCTTCAGGAGCTCGTATAAAGGATGGAAGAAAGGTCTCTCTGTATTTAATGTGTGTGGATCCCATCCGAGCTGTGTTGTACAAGCTCTGGTTTGCACAGCGGGTGCCCCTCCATGCAAGGGTGTGGGCATGGAGTGCGCAGCACCAGGGCAGCTTTGGGCACCCTGTGCATTCAGCTTCGTTGTGGGGGAAAGAAAGGCACAGTAAGTGACGGGAGATGTGGCAAGGGGATAGAACAGAGATGTCCCCATGCAGCTGTTGTGTGGCTTTTTAGGATGGCACTGCTCAGGGTCAGGAGGACAAGGGCATTTCTGTTTCATCCAGTTCTGGCAGGAGAGGAAGGGAACAGCATCGGGGACCCAACTTCTGGCTGCTGCGGTGGCATGCTGCTGTCTTTTGTGTTTCAAATTGTCATTTGGAGGGGCTGGGGCTCACCCCCTGCTTGTGAGGTGACAGGTACAGGTGCTGACAGGACATGGGTAGCACAAGCCCCCCGGCCGTGCCCGGGGATGCTGCCAGCGCCTGATACTGCCTTGAAGCAGCCCGGGGAGGGCCGGGGTGTGTGAGCTGCACAGGCCAAACAGATCGTCCGGGAAGTGTTACATTACACCCCGCTGCGCAGAAAAAGGCTGACTGTCCGGTTCCCGGGGTCAGCCGGGAGGTGGGAAGCGGCTCCTCCCTCCCGGGGCGGCTAAAGAAAGCATCCCCGGCATTTCTCGTCCTTCAGCCTCCCGCCCTGCCCCTGTTTGGGGCAGCCCGTGCTCCTTGTGCAGGGCAGGAATGTTGTGAATACTGGAAGAGGGATGACAGGAGAGGTTGGGGTGCAGGATAAATCCTGTCATAGCTTCCCAGGGTGAGAGTTGTTCCTTGTCTTTGATTTTTTCCACCACTGATTGGAAAAGTGATGGACCCCTGATCCAGAGACCCACACCTGGGTTTCCCACCTGGTGGCATGTCCCAGCCAGCCCAGGGAGCAGTGGGATGTCCCTCTGCAGTTTGGAACAGGCTGCAGCGCCAGCTTGCTTTGGGGTCTGCGGGGTAGCTGTGACTCCTGTCCCTCCCCTGACATCATGCAGGAGAGACATCTCCTGCCTGTGAGGGACGTGTCCCTGCTGGGCCCTCCCCAGGCTGCAGGGCTGTGGCTCACCCAGCCTGGGGAACAGGTTCTCATCTCTTCAGGGACAGAGTGGGAAGGGTGGCTGTGCTTCAGCTTTTGGAGGTTTCCCAGGGGCTGGGCTGTGATGCTGTGGGGGAGGTGGGAGGGCTGCATGTGTCTGCTGGAAAGCCGCTGGGACAGTGGCAGTGTGGGGGTCCTGGAGCTGGACAGAGACCCTATAAAGGCCAGAGCTGGATTTCCCACCAGGACACCCTGTTTGAAACTCCGCAGGCCATCACAGCATCGCCCAAGGTGGGTTCAGGGCTTGTCCCTGCTCTCCTCCTCTAGGGCTGGGAGCACAGCTAAGTGAACAGAGACACAAACCTGGCTGTTTTGCAGCAGGGAACAGAGAGTCATTTTCCCATCTGTGCAGTGGGTGGGTGCTTTGATAGGTGGTGTGGTAGGTTGGTACAGGACCAGTCAGGCGAGGTTTCCACCAGGCAGTGGTGTAAAAATGGAGCAGAGGACAAGGTTGTTGTCGTGAAACCCGTGGAGGGTTAACAGGCAAATGTGGCTTTGCACATAGAGGAGCATTTTGGGGAAGTCCCCCCTGTGTATGCCCTGGTTTTATACGCTTCCTGAGACGCTGGTTTGGGGAGGGGGGGCTGCTGAGACCTTTGCTCTGACTGGGGTGGCCACTGTGATGTTACAAGGCTTAGAGACCCCCTCACCCCGCCTCTTGCATCAGCCCCCGGCGCCGGTTTATGTACATTGATAAGGACACATGGGTAGAGACCTGGGCAAAGGTCTGGGAGGTCTCCACACCCAGGGCTGTCAGACAGACCCAGCCCTGAGGTTGGGGGCACCAAGTGGGGTCTGATTGTGCACAGTCCATGAGCCCCAGCTTCCCTGAGCATTGGGCTGCCCCAGGTTTTCATTCTGTGGTGCTGCATTATGTTTGACTTGGAGGGTAGGGGTAAGAGCCTGGCATTTTTAGTGCCAGCTCAGCTCCATAAATTCAGCTTTTCCTCTAGGGAAACCATGCACATAGATAGGGATGGGTACCCTGGTTTCCTGCAAGTGATAGAAGCACAGCTTTCTTCTTCGTCCCCCAGGGTGGAAGGGACTGAAATATGTGGGCTTTGCATCCAGCTGTCAGCGGTGTTTGCTGGCAGAATACCCTCCCTGTCAGGGCCCCTCCAACATTTTCACACCCATCTGTGAGTGGGGGGATCAGGATTCTCTGAAGTTCTTCCCTACCAAGAAGCAGCTGCAGGGGGTGAACCCCAGCCAGCCCTTTAGGAGCCGTGGGGTGTCTGGTAGCCTCAGCAGTTAATTTGGGAGTGGCTGGTTTTGCCAGCAGCCTTTTGCCATTATCCCGAGCCTAACCCCGGTGGTGCTGTTCCTCCTGCCCTGCCTGTCTCTGATGCCAGCAGTTGCCTCTGTCCTTGTCCTTGCTGTGAATGCAGGCACCCATATCTCAAAGCCTGGAGGTGTGTGCCCCTGTAGCAGCACACCTTGTGCCACAGAGCTCCACCCCATGCCTTGGGGTCATCCCAAAATGGGGCAGCAGGGTCTGTGGTGTGCACCCTCCTGCCTCTATCCCCGTTGCTTTCTCCTGCGCTGTTGTCACTGGGGGTGGAGGAAATTGAGGCAGGAATGTTCAGGGAATGGAGGCGTCTGAAGAGGGGCACCCTGCAGAGAGGGTAGTGGTGTTCATGCCACACCCCCTCCTCACCACCAGTGTATCCTCAACCTAGCTGCAGAACCAAGGGCTCCTGGGGCCAAATTAGAGGGTCTCTGGTTACACTGCAGTGGCCGGGAGGGGGATGGACACAATGTGTTTGCTTCTGTCCATGCCTGCCTGGAGGCTCTGCTCCAGCAAACGTGCGAGCAGAGCTCTGCCCCGAATTTGGGACCACCTGCAGTGGGGAGGCAGCGTCAGCAGCAAGGGTCAGTGTGCTAATGCCTGGAGCTCCAGCAGCTCTGGCAACCCAGCACCAGTGGAGGGCACAGGACAGGGTTGGGGGGTCACTGGGGTGTGGCTGGGAGCACACACAGGGGTGTTCTGGGGTTGTGTGTCCATACAGACCAACACGAGTGCGTGCTTCTGTGTAAATGCGTGTGCAAGCGCTGGGGTATGTGGCTGTGTGTGTACCTGTGTGAGGGGATCCTGTGTGTCTGTACGGATCTACAGGAGCCTGCAAAGTGTGTGTGAGCACAAGTGAGTGCTGGGATGTGTTTGTGGATCCATACAAGTGCGCAGGGTGTAGGGACCCCAATGGCTGTAGGAGCATGTAGGGCACCGTGTGTGCCCACAGGGGTGTCTGAACACACTGTGTGTGTGTACATGTGATGTACATGTGATGCACATGTGATGTACCAGCACATGTGTGGTGTCACAGGGTATTTGGCCATGTGCATGCACACACCAGTGTCTCTGTGTTGGAATTTCATGGTCCCAGGGGTGTCTGAGGCAGGGGCAGAGTGCAAGACCCCCTCCAAACCCAACTCTGCACCTCTTGCCAAGCCCACAGTGCTGAGCCGTCCCGGTGACTGCCAGACTCCTTCTCCCAATGCTGCCTCCCAGTGAAGTGTATTGTGGCACTTCCCAGCCCCACTGAAGCCTGTGGGATGCTCAGACCCTCAGGAGCTGCCATGTCACTCTCTTCCAGTCGAGAGTCCCGAGGGTTTCGAATTGGGGTTCCAAAGAGGAGCTGTTGAACTGGTTGAGGGTGTGAGAATAAAGGCACTGCGGAGGTGAGAGGAGCACCATCTGCCTCTGACACCCTCCCCAGCCACCTCCCTGAAATCGGCTGCCAGTTGAGTCTTTGGAGAGGGTGCACCCCTTCATCGACTTGGGCCTCTGATAACCTGCTAATTGGGCTAATAATGGAGGTAAATCTCTTGTGCTGCCAGCTGGCTGGCCTGGGCTGTGGCGGGGAGATGAGATCTGATGGTGGACTCTAGTCCCAAAGACATCTTGTAGCTGTGTGGGGGTGTGAGAACGAGCTCGGGTGTATGGGGGTGTTAGTGTGAGTGGGGGACAGTGTGTATAGGGTCGTGTGAGTGTGCACAGAGGGGACATGAAGGAGATGTATGAGCATACACGGGAGTGTGAGTGCACGCACGATTTGTGGTTGTGCATGGGGAGTGTGTAAAGGGAGTGGAAGGATTTGCACAAGGATTGTGTGTGTACGTGAAGAGTGGGTAGGGGTGCGTAGGTACACACAGGGTCTGCAGAAGGGGAGCTCATACAGGGGCTTTGTGAGTGAGTGTGCCTGGTGGGGCTGCTTGTCCAGGGAGTGTGCACAAAGAGAGCTTGCACACATCCATCTGCAGAGCAGGCTCCACATGGAATCCTGTCCCCTGGGGCACAGGGCTCCCCCCAGAGATGCCTGTACTGGTGGGGCTGTGTTCTCCCCTGTCGACTGCAGCCCCCATCCTGGATCCAGAGCTCACATCCCGTGTCTGTGGCAGGGCATGAATGAGCACCAGCCCAGATGCTCTCTCTGCTCCGGCACGCAGCCCTTCCGGAGCCTGAAGTGGGGGCAGAGATTGCTTTCACAGGGTTGGGGGGCCACCAACCCTTCCTTCCACATCGTCCCTTCGGAGTTGGAGGAAGGGGATGGGGCAGAGGTGCATGGTGAGGAGGGGGGATTGAGCAGCTAGCGCCATCCCAGGCATGCACACAGCCCCCCGGGTGTGCGACCCCATGCTCACACAGCCCCCAGCAGGTGTGTGCATGTACAGTGTGCTCACCCGTGCATGTACTGTGGGAG
>CM019236.1:6913140-6972377 GCA_009741485.1 Malurus cyaneus samueli | reverse complement strand
AAAAGGGGAGAAGAAGATTATCAATATATTGCTGCAAGGTGTTCAAGGCCACTTCGGTGTATAACTTTGGCTCCAATAATTATTTACTCGAGTAATCATAAAAGAACTCTGAGTCAAGACTGAAACAAGCAAGCAGATTTGAAAACACAAAATTACTTTTCCATAAAGAATATTTGGAGAGAATATTCAGTGTCTCTGATCCTTAGCTGAGTGCAGTCTCTGGTGGTTTCCAGTCACCACCACCTTGGTTCCTATCGCTGGTACCTAAAGAATCCTGTGGAAAAAGAGAAACAAAAAACATCCCCAACCCCAGTACAAGTTAAGCTAAGATGGTCTCATCGGGATCCTCTGGGAAAGGTTTAAGTGCAAATCCCCGGCAACCCCAGGGAGCGCTAAAGACATCTTTCACAAAGCATTTGTATTCCCAGGTGCAGCGGCCAGATGAGCGTCTTGGCAGGGAAGAGCAAGACTGTTAGAAAGCTTTCAAGAGGTGATTCTAGTCTCTTTTTGCGTTTTTATCATACTTTTGTTGTTGATTGTCTTGTCTCATTGATATTTCGTTCGGGTACGTCATTGTGGCTAGAGTTTTGCGCCATCTCATCTTTGTCATCACATAGCGAGCTAGTATTTACGAACTGTATTCGTGGTTCGGATGGTTTCTACTATAAGTGTCTATTTGAGGTTTTTTCTGTTTTTAGCGCTATTGCTTCACAAAAGTCTCATTCTTATAGCATCACAGACGGCCGAGCCGCGCCCTGGCAGGCCGACCCTTATTGACTATTTTATTCTATTTCCAGCAGGGGAGTCGATTACGCAATTTCTGCTGCTTACGCCTTTTCATGTTTTTAGCAGGCTTTTCGCAGCGGAGCTCTGCTAGCAGAGCCGAAATCTCCACTGTCTCCGCGCAGGCGCGCATCCCCAAGAGCAGGACAGCGACCCAGACTAGGGACCCACCCGGCCTCCACGGCAGAACCGTGGCACATTTTGTTGCCGTTTCCTCCTGCTTTTCCACTTTGTCACAACTCGTGCTCGGCAGGGGCTCCGAAAACAGCTCTGGTCACAAAGACCAGATTCAGTAAATCAAAAGGCTTCCTTATGGAGGTTAATATTCTTAGCTAGCGCTTCGATAGAAGCAAGATAAATAATGTTTGTTGTTCCCTTGTCCTCTGCATATATAATACCTGTCGTTTTCAGTTCAACACTCGAGGCAGCGCTTATTTTTAATGCAGCCTCCCAACTTCGCGGCCTATCGCTGGGAACCTCAGATGAGGTCTCCAGGGCCCGGCACCCTTGCCCTTTTGTTATTTGTTTGATTAGTCTTTTTTACTGGTGGCGCGTATGGCCGTCCGCTGCTAGAAACCCGGTTTCCAAAAACTTACGACGCTGTCAGCCGTGATCCATGATCATCTTTTTCCAATCCGTCAATAACATGAAGTCATTTTTGCTCCAGCCGAACCGTGGCACGAGGCCATCCCGTCCTGCGAAGGTGGCCTTTGTTCCTCCGTTTCATCACGTCGGAGGTGCAACCTAATTAGTGTTAAAGTCTTAAGCTCTCATTTGGGTTCGGGAAAGCGCCGGGAAGAAACACATACTGACCACGTTATGCATCTCTGACTCGAACTTTATTAGATTGAAACATACGCTTTTATAACGACCTAATGAACTTCATGAATATTCCAAGTAGTCCACTTCTCATTGGGTCAAACTTTAAATAACAATTCTGATAAAGGAGTGTATTTCGCAACTCTACGGGTCTTACATCAGCCAGGGGGTCCAAACTAAGAAGGGGGGCAAGAGTTACCATCTGCCATGCAACCACCTCTGCAGCTGGCTGCATAGCTCCAAAGCCAGGCAGCCCAGCTTGCGCACGCAGCCTCACACACGTGTTAAAATAGATAATTTCCCACACTTGAGTATTAGTGGAACTCAAGAGTCCAGAGCAGGTATGGGGTTGAGATATGCGGAGTTTGATTTGCAATAACTTTTTAAACAGAGAACAAAACCTACAATCAAGCCCAGCAGAAGAGGCTGGGGTGGAGATGGTTTCACTAAAGGGAGAAGAAGCAGGGGAGGGAATTCCCCCTCGTCCGCCGCCGGTGCGTGGCCCCGTGCCGGCTGGGAAGGGGGGAGGTGCAGCAGCCCCTCCCCTGCCGCTGTCCACCCTGTCCCGCCAGTCCTCCGGGGCTGGGAGGGGGGGAGTGATTGCCCACCGCCCCCACTAGCCCCAGTTGACAGCCCTGGGGGCTGGAGAGATGCGGGCTGGAGAAGGGCCGGGTCGCGCCACCGATCGCCGGCGACAGCCCTGGAACAGGAGTGGGGCTGGAGGGCCGGGGCATCGCCGCCTCGACAGCCCTGGGGACAGAGGTGGGGCCGGAGAGGGGCCCGGGTCCATCACCGCTGACAGCCCTGGGGGCTGGGAGCGGGGCCGGAAGTAGGGGCCGGGTCCACCGACGCGTGCCGAATAGCCCCTGGGGAACAGGGAGTGGGCCGAACCGGGGCCGGGTCCAACCCACCGTGCCCGATAGCCCTCGGACAGGAAGTGGGCTGGAGAGGGGCCGGGGTCATCACCGCCTGACAGCCCTGGGACAGGAGTGGGGGCGCTGGAGAAGGGGCCGGGTCCGCACCGAAGACCGACAGCCCTGGGGGCGGGAGCGGGGGCCGGAGGCTTGTGGCGGGTCCTGCTTGCCGTTCCCCTGGTCCGGTCTGCGGAAGGCCCGGGAGCGTGGGGCATGACCGGAACGTCAGTGCCAAAAACAAAGGAGAAAAAAATCGCAACTAAAGGCAAGTGTCATGACGAGCCCAATATAGATAGCTCCTCTGGACAGAAGACATACAGTCCAGATTGTGTTGTATAGTTACAGATAGTTCCGTACGTGGTCAGGGCTCTCACTGCTTGTGACCAAGGTTTCGATAACCAGACTACAGCATGGACCAGTAATGTCGCACGGAGTGGTTACTGTTGGGTCCGAGAATTTGTCCTTGTTCCTATAACCCTCCTATCCACCTGTGCAACAAACAAATTAGTACAGCTTTTGCTTTTGAGAGGGGAGGTAACTTGAGGACAGGGAAGAAAGAATCAGCTCAACCTGGGAAACTGGAAAGCCAGCTGGCAAACAGAACTGAAGAGAACTGGAAAAGACTACTGGTAAAAACGCTCTTGTATGGGACCTTAAGGGCAGCAGAAAAGAGAACATCTTATTGTGGGCCACATGAGAGTAAAAGGCTGCATTTAAAACAAGCTTGGAGCAGCTGGAGCTGCGGACCTAATAAGTCTTTTGAACTTTTCCAATATGAGCAACTCAGTGTTTGCTCTGGGGTACTTGGCAACAGCACCTTGAAGACAGCAAAAGAGGCTGTGGCCGTATTTTTCACAAACAACTGGGCAATGTTAGCCAAGGGTGGCCTGGGTTGTTTGAGAGCTTGTGGCAGCAATTGTCACCCAGATATACCGAAGGGCGGCTCTAAGTGAGAAGTCACCCTGTTTGGTCAGGCGAGCACAATAGGGTTGGTCATGGTAGTGTACCTCTAGAGTGCAGAAGTGTGGTGTTTATGCTGGAGCAAAGAGGGGAACACTGGCTCTCCCCAAGCAGAATGCCTAACTACCATCTGTGTTGGTTGGAACATGAGGAGTGAGTGGTAGCCCTGGATTAACATCTTCTGTCGTAAACCCTGCTGGCGTTTTTTTGTCACCGCACGGGGGATGTTGTGGATGAGACTGTGCATGCCTGGGAAATGATACTAGGTTCTGCAGGATGCGTGTTAGGTAAGACCGTTATTGCAGCAGACCAGACTGAAGGATGGTGCCTCTGGGAACCGAGAACCAGGGAACTATTTCCCTGGAATGGAAGGCAAGTTTTCATGAGGGCAGTAGGAGGGCAGACAGGAGACAGGCTTACACAGTAACCACCATGGATAAGGTATGTGGAGGCAAAGCCTTGATTGAGACATTTACTATAGTCATAGTAAAGGTCTGATACGTTGAGATGTCATCACGTGATATTACGTATGAGGCATTAGTATGAGTGATCAACCTGGATAGGAGGAGTGTGAGAACATTGTATTTGACTGAAGTCGTAGCGTATTGCTGAGTACTTATTGCACCACTCACTGCGTTAGTTGAGGAGCTATTTGGAAGGAAGTGGCCTGCTGCATGTTTGCGAAGGTAATGAAATTAAAGCATGCGAACAGATCCTTGCACTCCTGCAGAGTATCCGGAAGACTAGAGAGGTAACTTGTCATGCACTGCGAAGTCACAAAAGGGAAAACAACCCCTGAATTGGGAATTTACCTTTTTGGTAAAAGCAACAGAAAGAGGGTAAAAGGAAAAGACAAACGTGCAGTAAGTACCCACAGAAGGTGGTAGAATTTGACAGGTTATACGTCCAAATACGATCAGGGGAATCAAAAATTGATTAAGGCCTTAAAGCTGAAATCAAGGACGGTGAGTGGGCTGTTACCGCCAACAGGTCAGGAAGGTGGTACCACACCCCCACTTCTTCTAGAAATCGCCAGAGGGAGCAAATGAGGGTACCCACTGGGAGCAAGAAAAATCTTTTAAAACATCTGAAGAAGGTGGTCGGTTGGGAGGGGGATGACTGATATTGTACATCTATAAAAGCAAGTGTGAAGATCTGTTGTAGAAACAATCCTGACACAAGCAAGAGAAGTTGTGTTAGGGGTGATGAAGGCAGGAAGATCTCTCCGGGAGACCTATTGGCGAAAATAGTTTTTGCTGAAATGCCTCAAGGAGGGATACAAATATGTCTGTATTGGTTGACACCTTCAGTGATGGCCTGAAGGCATTACCCCGGTTGCACCAACAAGCAAAGGGGGTAAGTAAAAACTTTCCTCAACCACAATAATTCCAGGTCTGGGGTTCTTTTGGAATGTCATCAGATAGAGGACCACATTTCATTGCAACTGTGGTCAGGAAAGTTGACAAGGATTCTGGACTATACTTGGGACCCTATTACTCCATACCAGGACCCCAAGCAAAGTGGCAAGGTTGATAATTGTATGAAATGGAAACTCTCAACAGAACCCAGATACAGTAAGAATCTGTCAAGAAACTTCAATGACAATGGGGTTCACGGCCTTGCCTCTGGCCTTAGCCTTGAGAGCTCACATACAACCAAGGCAAGAAGGGAAAGTAAGTCCTATGAACATCTGCAATGGCAAACCATACCACCACGCGATTTACACCATATCCCGGGGAGAAAACTCATACTGCATTGCAGACAATCATTAAATGTGGGTATTAAGATTCCCCATTTGCGAAGAAAGCTCCAGACCAGATTAACGCCTGTGCTGTACCAGCGCACAATAGCGACTGACCAACCGCTCATCCCATTCTCAGCTGGGGACAGGATCTTTGCTCATGTGGTGGGATCGTCAACTCCTGCAAAAGCTGAAGACAGAAGGCGACTGTTCAGCACTGCTTGATTTGTGCCACCCTATTGCGCGTCAAAAGTTGCTTGAGAAAGGACTGTAGACTCACCTGAAAAATAACCAGAGTCAAGAAACCTCGAAGACCAAGACTGGATGCAAATCAAGCTGTAATGTGGTTTAACTGTTTTTCACATGTCTGTTGCTGCCCAACTGAGGTAACACATAGATTTCAGGATTCGGATCCCATTAATTTGCATGTGAGCTGTCCAAAAATATTCCACGAAAGCTCCTTGACAGGAGCAATTGCATGGAATCTGTACACCAATTTCTCCTCTAGATTGGGGTTGTGTAACTGAGCCATATGGATTGGTGATGCAAAATTGAAAGGGACTCAATTCTACCTGAATTAGTTTCCAAAAATTGAAACACCTTAAATTCGACTGGTATATTTCAAGGTTACCAGACTGGGCCTAAAATAAAGAAGTATCTCTGAATAGTTGAAGTTGTTAGTTAAATGTAAGTGTAGAGACTAGACAAGGTGAAGTCTTGTTAGTCTCTAAAAAGGGGGGGGGGAAATGATCCTGATGGGATTTTTGCCTTTTCTTTTTTTACGCTTTCTGTAACCGCTCTATGCATCCCCTGTACCTCTTAGCCCAACATGCCTTGTATTCCTGAAGCCTGATACCCCAGCTCAGTTTTAGGCGTTTGCTGGGCAGAGAGACAAACATCTAAGAAGGAGTCAAGTGTACCCTGTGCCTATCTAAAACCCCGAGGCTCCAGCCTTAGGGTGAAGCGCTTCTGTCCAAACATCTGGTGTAAACTGAGCTCTGGCCTCATCTGGGGGGGAATTCATTAGAAAGGGGGGCATTACTCGCATTGTTTAAGTTTCTTATTGGGCAATCCTAGATAGATATGCTAATTCTGAAACCTATAAAACTTGTACCCGTGCTGTACACGGGTTGTGCATTCTGCATCAAGTTGTGCACCTGGGATCCCAAATACCGAGGTAAAACCCTTTTAAATCCCCTTAACCGTGTCTGTGTCATTATTAAAAACTGCCCTTTCAAGGCAACAGAGTTAGTCTGAGTTGACCCCTACTTTTCTAAATAACCTATTATTCTGAGCAGTAGCAGTAAGCTAGTCTTAAAGCAGAGGTTAATAACCTAATTGTATTACATTTCAGGTTAATAAGACTAGAGACTCTGAGTGTGATGAATGATTGAAGAAAACAGAAAATCCTGGGTGAAATAGTAAAGGACAGATAATGAAGACAAGGATATAGCAATTAGTAAGTACTACTGAGGTAACACATGGTAGCTTATGATTAATTTTCTGAAGCGCAAATTGGAACTAGTACAGTCAGTAAAAAAGAAAAATAATGCTTTTAAAAAAACCATGCTGGATATAAAAAAATGAAAAAAGGTGAATGGTAATAGTAACATGTTTTATTAAAAATTGCTTGCATTGGTTTAAGGATCGGTGATGTCACAGAGAGCAGTAAGAATTCGTATTGGAATTCAGGGTTTCTGGATAGAACTTGTCATTTCTGCTAACAAATTGAGGGTTTACCTCTATTTGTGAAAGAAATAGGTGCATTCTGAAAATGTGCACCACTGGTTCAGCGGTTTCACATGAATTGTATTTACAGGAACAGGTTTAGAAATTGCACAATAAAATAATTTAATTAACAAACTGAAATTCTTTGACAAGACAATGGAGTCCTATCTATACATCTGATTATTTCAGTATATAATGATATTTTGTAATACAAAAGCTCTTAAAAAGTGAAATGAAAATTTTGGAGAGAACTCAGCTGTTTGCTTCATTTGCTTTAGTGGATTCGGGATAGATCAAGACAAAATACTCCATGTGAAGGCAACTATGTGCTGTTGAAAAAAATAGCATAAACAATTAATAGAAGTACAAAAGATTTTCAATGACAGTGATCCTGTCTTAGAGTTTAAGTCCTTAAAGACTGTTGAGAATTTTCTGCTTCTATCTGTGGGGAGAATTTGGTCAGATTTCAGCATCAGAGACATTCTTCTCATCATGAAGTCCATATTAAGGCACAAATTCAAGAGCCGATGATTTATTTGACAGAAAAATTTATCTCTCTGCAGCTGAAGCAATTTGAGTCTCCCATTGGCTCCAATGAGAAGTTGGAAGAGGCTGTGTGTGAGAAGGTAGCTGCTAATCTTTCTAGCAGAATAATTCATCTTTGCTGCTTTTTAAATTAATTTTTTTTTCCATCTCTGCCAGATCAAGCATTTTCAGTTGCTTAATGTTCTGTCAGACCAAGAGACTTCTGAGCCAGGTGTGCTAGGATAAGGCAACTTGGTTTAGATAAGTTGGGCAAAATCTAGTACAGTGGAAACAAAACTGTACAAACAAAACAAGTTAAGCAAAAAATAAAATTAGCCTCAAATCCAATTTTGCTGTTGTTATCACTTCGTCAGATACTAGTCAAAGTAGATTTCTGTTTGTGTAGGTAAACAATTTTAGTACTATCAGTCAGGGAAGAGCTTTTTATTCTTGCACTGTGGCAAATGATTTCCTTCCGTGCTTCTCGTGCCCCCACTTTCTTCACTCCTTGTGTATAATGCTGTCCTTTTCCCACTTACACTGCTAATGCATTCTTCTGGAATAGGAAACGTCTCCCTGATTTGTTGGCCTGAAAAACAATGAAGAATATTTCCAGACATTAGGAAAATTTTATGCTAAATGCATTTTGGATCTGAAATGGCTTCAGAACATTTATTTTATGCAAGAGTAATGTAAAAATCTTAATGCAAATCAAAACGCTAAGTTCTGGAGAAACAAGCCAAATGATCAAGGAGTTTCTGCTGAAGTATCAGCTTGAAGAATCGGGCCTTTGGTTTAGTGTCCTACTGTTGGCAGCACCCAACCTTTTCAGTGTGTATTAGGCTCTGTAATTTTGGGTTGGGAGATTTCCCTACTTTGTCAAATGGATTAATTTCTCTCAAGCTTCTGATTCATACAGGACTGCTCCTATGAATGATTGAGGTGGAGGAGTAAGGTCATCATTCACTGAATTGCTATGCTATTCTCATATAGTATTTTCATTTACATTTCTGTTGAAATAAGTGAAAAAGAGTCAGTTTTCCTGACAAAGGGGATGTTCTGTTTCTTTTTTTGTAGATATTTGTAGCAGTTTGAATGAATTTAATGGGAACAAAACTCCCATGTTCCAGCAATCCCCCGCCACCCCCCCCCCTCCTCCCCCATCCAGAGACAACTTTTCCACGGAGAGAAAGTGAAAGGAGAAAAAACTATTTATTTAAAATTATAAAAAAAAAAAACAACAAAAAAACCAAAAAAACAAAAACCAAAAACTGTGGAATCAGCTGTTAGATCCCAAAGCCTTTCCTTCCCTCCTGGAGCAGCTTCCCCTCCGGGGCCCCAGAGGGTTGGACAGAGTCTCTCTCCGATAGTTCACTGAAGATCTTTCTCGCCTGTCGTGCCACAAGAATCCTCCAATTCTCAGATGACGAAGAAAAAAAAAAATTGAGGAAAAATAAGTCCGAAGAAAGGCAGAAAAAAGGAGCAGTCCCAGAAAGAGCAGCTTCTTTTCCACTGCTGATCCCGAGAGAAGAAAAAAAAACATGTGTGTCTAGTCCCTTTCCATTCCATTGTCCTTGAAGGGAGGAACATCACCAAAACAAACCAGAGCACTCTCAACTAATGTATAGTTACAGAAGTTGTTTAACTTTCCTCTAACATAAGCAGATTAGGAATACAATACTCAGCTATCCTAGGACAATACTAAAAAATGGTATGTATTAACAGAAGCAGGCAGTTTTAGGGGCTGACAATCAGAATTCAAGATGTTCGGATATGCACACTGGCATAAAGTTAAGCTATCTTGTTTTCTACCTCCTAAAGACGAGAGTAATCAGCTGATGTGTGATGAGATACTCTGGTGAAGCCAGGTTATGTATTATTAATTCAGTTTTGATGATGCTGTAGACTGTAGATGATGATGTAGATAACATTGTAGGATACAGAGTGGGCAGTGGAAGGAGAGAAAGAATAAATGGGAATCAATTGGATTCAGTTTCAGACAAGTAAAAGAGAGAGTTCTTCATGCAATAGCTAGCTGATGAGTACAACTCCCTGCCAAAGAACATTGTGAACACTAAAAGTCTACATAGATTCAAGAGGAAAATGGAAAACTTGATGGAATAGAAGTTCATTAAAATTTACAAAATGTATAGAAACCATTCCTAATTCATGAGGAGCTGAAAAGATTCAGGTTTTAAGGAGGGACAAGGAATATCCTTGCCCTGCTCTTACTCATATTCAGGTATTTGCCTCTCAACCCTGCTGGAGACCAGACTATGGGATAGACAGGTTTTTGCTATTATCCAGGATGGCTTTCTAGTTTTTCTCTCTGTATCTCCTGTGTTTTATGAATTGAAGTTTAATATTACTAATATAAAAATAATTTCATATACCATACGTTATATATATACATTCAATTTCTGAAAAATAATTATATACCCCAAATATGCATTGTCTCTTATTTTATTTTTATTCATTGCTCCATGAAAAAAAAAATTGATTTCATTGTATCACTCTGTGTCTCACTGGACATGAATTAAATGACTAGGAAACCTTAAACTGAAGATTCTTAGGAAATTTTCATATAAGAATTTGTATGGTCTGCTTTGTTGTGGTTTCATTTGTCCAGAGTGAGCAATCAGAATTCTCTGAATACCAGATATCTTCATTGGAGCATTTTAAAACAGAAGCATTAAAGAATTTTGGTGGCATTATGAATGTTTTTTTTAAGGAAAACATTTTTCTAGCCTGAACTGAAATACACATGAATAAGTTCCTTTACAGTGAAAATAAGTGCAGACAGAAGGATCTACCCATACAGATTAAATTGTGGGATGGAATTCCAAATTCATTTGGCAGTAAGAAATCTATCTATCCATCTATCTACCTGTCTTCAAATAGATTTAAAATATTCCTTGCCAGCTCTGTGAGCATCACACTGAATGTTTTCCAAACACAAAACATGTCGTCAGGGATATATCATTTTGGATGCCTTTCTAACGGCATCCCATAAACCCTTTAGCAACTTTTCTGTCTTGGTATGATAAAGTGCCATGCATTACAAAGGGAAAACTCATTGATTTATGAGATTTCCAAAGGGCCCATGTGTACTTGTTCATTTGGTACATGTAAGAACAAATTCTAGAAAACCTCACATGACTTTTGCTCTTATTTTTTTCTGAAATATTGAAAAATTGAGTTTTAATTTTTGAAACATACAAGAAACAACATGTAGCTTTTAATTGTTTTCTGAAACCTGGTCCAAACATCTTGAAATCAGTGAGAAATTTGATTTGATCTTGGTTGGTCTTGGATCAGACTTGTAAGAATCACAAAATAAATATAGACTCTATTAAAACCAGGCCATCTTACCTCAAGGCTTTCTATTTAACTCAGTACTTTAATATTACATTGATCTCTTTTAACATAAATTTTATTTAATGCTTGTTCTGCATTCTTCATGTTTAAATTTATCTCTTTTGTTTTCTTTTCAATTATTCATATCTAATGTCTACTAGGGTTTTGCTGCTTCATGACCTTAATTCCTCTATTGGTGATTTATTCTCTTCTTGCAAACAGTAAATTGTATTTTGTCCTTGTGATACTCTGTTTATGTGTAGAAACTTCTGTGGAATACTGGAATAGTTTCACTGTAGTATTTATGCATGGGCAATTTTGTGGCAGTAAAGCAAATGATGAGTGAGTGGAGGTCATATCTTTACTTTTTCCTTTTCCAAATCGGTATCCAGTGGGTGTGATTAGCAGTGACTTTTTGTTCAGCATCTGTATTCAATCAGCAGTTATTTCCCCACTTCCTAGACTGGTTAGTATAACCCTTCACCACTATATCTCTCTTGTCTGCCAACCAGCCAATAAAAAGAGGTTTTCTAGCTTTCTCTTCTATTTTTGTGGCCAGACTTGTTAAAAACTTAAGTGTCTGATTTTCTGCAAAGAAGTGATAACATAAGTAAAGTAAATGACTAAACAAAAATTTTCAACTCTTTTTTGAGATTTTGTGCAGCATGGTGTGCAGTGACTCAGCAACACAGAGTGGGCTGAAAAAGTTTAATAATTACCTACAATAAGTTTTAAGTATTAATTTAAGTTTATTATAATTATAATTGCAAAAGAGCAGTGTTTTACATGGCTTTTGGCATATCAGTGATTTTACCAGGTACCAAGACTTATGAATTTGCCTTAAGGGATTCTCAGCCTTGGATGTCCTCCTCCCTACCTGGGACAAAAATGCTTAATCCCATCCTCCATGTAAG
This sequence comes from Malurus cyaneus samueli, assembly GCA_009741485.1. Lineage (NCBI taxonomy): Eukaryota > Metazoa > Chordata > Aves > Passeriformes > Maluridae > Malurus > Malurus cyaneus. The sequence continues at coordinate 6,960,636 of CM019236.1, read as the reverse complement.
CAGTGGATCAAAACTAATATATGTATATCCATGGGAAATCACATGAAGGCATGGCAATATATCTTTTAAAATTATTTCTTGCAGGAACAATCAGCTTTTGGCAATTAATAAATTAGAATGTAATTCCCTGTTACATTCCTTGGAGCTAATCTAACATGAGTTTTGTAATTACACCCTGTCGCCGTTGCACTCCCCATGTCTGTACTTGCCATTTGGCCCAAATAATATGGAAGGATTTTTATCCTATGTGTAATACATATAAAACATCATCACCACAAGAATCAGTTTGATTGGCTTGTTTGGCCATGCCCAAAACATGAGAAAAAATCATTAAAAAAAAATCTCAACAATTTTTCCTTCCTGTAGGTGAGAGGTTCATGAGACCTTGTGGAGATTGATAGCACAACAAAACTAATGACCTGTTCACTCCAGGTCATGGGAACAGGGGAAGATGCCAAGAAACTAGTAAAACATGGAAAAAATGCTTAACCAGTTTACAAGTTAAGAGCTCAGAATCCTGTATCAAATGTTATGATTTCAATATGTCGTAGAACTGTCTTCTGTCCATGAAAATGAAGGATTTTAAAATGTTCTATATGGGGGTTAAAATCTGTCTCTAAATACTTAAGATCTGAATTGCCTCAGAGCTTAAACCCTTGAGGAAGTCTACTCTGGAAGCATTGTGGCAACTTTAGGGAAGTTATAGACTAAAAGGGAGAAAAAACTAATTTTAATTGAAGGTATTTTTTTCACTCTGCAATATATTGCACAAGTACAGACAGTAAGGCAGTTATCATTCCCTAGAACTCTGCAACAAAATTGCTTGATAATGATATCCAGCTCCAAAATTTTTGTTTCTCTCATCAGTGTTTAAAGAGAGGAAAAGAACTGTAGTTCCTGGGTTGGGAAATAAATTTTAAGTCTTTATCTTTAATGAGATTGTGTTAAACATTACCCCAATTTTCCTTTCTCTGAACTTCCAGGCACAGCTGAATGCTACCATATATGTCATAAAGGAATGTCTGGGGGCTGTTTTTTAAGAGTGGGAGGACAGAGGTATGTGTGGTAGTTTCTATTTTTTTAATATATGTTTTTCTTATCTGTTTGGACATCCATTGCATCATGAAAGTGGCTCAAATTAAAGTTATTCTGCTACCTTGTGGCTGTAACTTGAAATATCGTGTTCAGTGGTTTAATTTATAAAATTGTCCATTATTTTGATAGCCATACCACCTGGCATTTCTTAAACTGCATCCGAAATACTATATGTGATTTTAGACCCCTCCCCAGAACAAGAGATAAGTTCCTTTGACTAAAGGCTGAATGTCAGAGATGGTAAATTCTTATTTTACCTTACCTTCTTTGATCTGTCATTTGAAGCATAGTAACAGAACATGGAGGGGAATTTTGCATTGCAGCAGTTCTTTGCCTGACCATATTTCAAAACTGATGAGAGAAATCTGGGGTCAACGGAGACTGTCATACACAATCCTGGAGAACTACAATCTGTGACAGCTGTAATGTTTAAACAAGGAACTGTATTATTTTATGATCAGGACTTTATGTACCTTATTATGGCAGAGCTCCCACCTTAGGCACCCTTTTAAAACTCTTCACACATATTCTTCTTTTGAATACTTTTTACTCTTCTTGAAATAAAAAAAAAACAAAAAAACCCAAAAAAACAAAACCTTTTAGTTCAGAGGAATCACCTACTAGGCACTTGCAGTGACCATGTGAGTCCTGTTTTTTTATCAGTCATGGGCAATGCACAGTGTAAAGCATTTATCCAGTCTGTGTCAATAATCAGGCTCTTCAAGACACTTCTGGAAAGTCTTTACATGCTACTTTAGACATGAGAAAGCTGAACTGTTCCATTAGTCTCTCCTCTATTTTCCTGGGGACTATTTAGTGTGATGCCCATCCTGTGCCCAGATTTTTCTGATAACAAGAAGAGATTGTATAATCCATTTTAACAGAAAGTTTTCCTATTCTGATTTAATTAAAATTAGTTTAAATGGCTTATAATAAGAATTGCTATGCTGAGACTTTGAATCTCTAGACCTTTGTAATTACCTAATTCTGAACAGATTATGCAAAGGTTCTTGAAATTCCTAAATGTTCAGAATGCTCCATCTGTGGTGCCCAACTATGCTGGCATTAAAGCATTGCTGACCTAATACTTAAATAGTGTAGAAAGAGTGAGATGAGCCTCAGTCTAACCATGATAACAGTGAGATGATTCCAACATCCAGGGTCCCAGTCTGCCCTAGATATTTTGAAAAATACTTTTTATAACTCTGTGTTACTCTATCAACTCAAAACATCTATTGTTTGAAACCAACTTTACATCTGTCCTGGTATTTGTAGCTATTCATAGCAGGAAATCTTTGAGTAACTTAATCAGCTTGTAAAATAGTGTAAAATAGTGACAGAAGAGGCAACCTAATTACATTACCTTTCAAGATATATTCTAGAGCAATAATTTATTTGTGATAACATTGGTGATAATAATAAATTACTGCAATGAATCATTACTGCTTATCATATTCCATGTATTAAGCACAGTCATTCCTTCACAATTTTCAAACTTTATGGCATTGAATCAGATTTGCTGGATGAACTTTGTTCATCTTTTATTGTTTGTAAACATCCATTGACAAAATTTCTCAACAGTGTTCTCCTGCAAGTGATTTTTGTTACATTTAGAGATACCCATCATCCTGCTGGACAGAGCTCATTACAGAGGTAGAGCTGTTTAACATAAGAAAAAAGCCTCAATTTTTGAGTTATCGATTCAGAATTCCATTAGAGGCCCTAAATAGTAATTTTAGTACTATTTTGTACTGAAAACATTATTTTTAAAAAATTGCTTTTAAAACTGAAGGGCAAAGTCCCATTCTCTATTGACAAAAGAATATCTAACAGATAGAAGTATAGATCAGTGTCATATAGTGAGAAATTAGGGAAACATTATGCTACAGAAGTTGGTTCACAATGTATTTTTATCTGTGGAAGCTGCTGATAAAAAAGGAAAAAGCTTCCGTTCATGTTACAAGTAAGGCATTTAGGTATGGAGTGACACTACCATGTAAAATGGAAGATAACTAATTACAGGTTTGTATGGGGAGACACTAAACACCATATTTGTACAAGAATATTTGCGCTTGTAAAACATTCTTTTATATCATTATACCGAGGAGATATTTGGCTGGCATGTAAATTTTTGTTTCATCTTCCTGTAGGAAACTACAGTATAGGTTTTACCTGACTCTGAAATCTCAATCACAATGTTTTCACTGCCTACTTTTGGTGGCAAGACAGTTCTGCATTGTAGAAAAGAAATCTTAGGTATGAGGGACATGTGTATTATTCAGTATGACTTAATCCATAATGGAAGGGTGACAGAAATACTCTGGAATGATAACAAAGCAAATACATGAATCTGAAACTGCTTTTTCTCCAAACTTTCAGAATTATTGTCTTTCTTAAAACTTGACTGTTGTGTGGCTTGGATTTAAAGGTGCTAAGTATGTATATTAGTCCCATTCTGTTGATGAGATATGTTAGAGTAGAAGTCCATGAGTCTCATTGATTTTTGACAGCATTTTAACTTTTCTTTATCCAATCTAGACCAAGTGTTCCTTAGCATGGAGACAGAATATTATTTTTATGTGGATGACGTTGGCAGAAGGAAAATACGACAAAGTGGATGGCTTAGATAAAAGTGCAGATTGAATGGCCTTTCTTTGGATGCACACCTCAAATCACAAATTAAAATTTTGCACCACGACAGAGAGATCTAGAAAATGCTCTCATCCAGGTTTTCCCATTCACGATCTTTTAAGCAGCTGACCAGTAGTTGCATTCATCTGTGTGCTCATATGTAGAATCATCTTCACATGGCTAAGTGAAAGCTATTTCCTTTCTATCTCCCAGTATTTTAATTACACACACAGTCTGCCATGAAAACTGTGCTTATTTATTGTAACATCTTTGTGACTGTCTAGTGATTGAAGAATTTTCTCTGGGTTTTTTAAAATATTCATCAGTATAAGCTAAAGTCAATTTAGATCAGAAATTTTCCAAATGGAGGTGTTTTGGTTGTATTTTGATGGAAAAGTTGCATTTCTTTCAGAGTTCTCAATCTATAGGCCATTGACTTCTCAAGTTTGTTCTCTTTCGTCAGCAAGGGGAAAAGCACAACTGCTACTAAAAATTCCCACCCTTCTCAGCAGAACCAAAATACGTGAAGATTTCATCAAACTCCAAATTTTTCTTTGAATTATTATGACTCTGATTTCATAACTGATAAGCAAAAGGTAGATGACTCAGAAACTGGATCAGGCTTGCTTCCATGTTTTCCATGCAAGCACAATCTGCCTCTGTGTGATCAGTATAACCTTCTCTAATATATTTATTTCAACCCTGTGTATCAATACCAACTCTGTGGTTTTGCAATGTAGAACTCATGCTGCACTTGAAGATCTTAGATGTTGTTTCTCAGTGATTAAATTCAATTTCTATTCTTAGCATGAAAAGTCAATGATGTAATTCAGTAAGTAGGAAGCCTTTTGGAGTTCAGTAGGAAGCACTTGTTTTCTAATTTGCTGATTATGTATATTCCCACTTGGTACCTATGTTTCAGCAAAATCTCGAGTAAAAAGTCAAGCACATAAATTTTGAAGACATCACCTCAGGAGCTGACTCAGGATGAAGACCATTATATCTATTTTGCTGCTAGAAATCTAGCATGCTTGCTATCTCTAACAGCACTTTTACATCCTAAAATATCTGTTTATCTTTATATCTAAATATCATTGCAGTTGCACAATATCTATTTGATGTAAGGTTTTCTATAGAAAGAACTTGCTATGAAGATTTGTAAGAATATATGAATCTGGCAACAACTTCATAAAAATTGTTTGAAGGGAGTCAAAGCAGTGACTTTTTTTCCTGTATTTCTTTCTGTATTTCCTAGCTATATGAAAAAGAAACACAGTCTTCTTTAGTACGAATTGCTTGTCACTTGAAGTAAATTACAGGCTATAAATACAGGTTGTCTGACCCAGAATAAAATTTTTAAAAATTCTGTTTCATGGCAGAACAGGTTTTTGTTCTAAATTCTAATGGGTTAAATATCATGGTTAGAATTTCTCGTCAGCTATCTTTTACCTACACCTACTGTATGAATGTTGTGATTAAAAGTATTAAATATAAATTAGTAAAATAATTTATATTTGTCGTGGGTTTAAAACCTGATTTTTCCAAATCCGAGTCACGGCACCAAAAATGGCGTGGTTTGGACTGTGCTGAAAGCCAAAAATCACTGCACTCATGACGTTCTCTCCTTTCCCCTACCGGAGAGGCAGAAGGGAGAGCAAAAGCCCAATTAACAACGAAAATTTATGGCTTTCAGATAACATAACGTAATTGAGAGAAAGATACGTATGTGCTCCAGAGAATGGTCAGATAGGCTGCATAACTTAAGTTGCAAAATAGATTTATTACTACAAACTACTAAGATTACTACCTCACTGGGGAGGGGAACAAAGATGGGAAAAATTTACAAGGAGAAGAAAAATAAAAACGGACATTTTAAGACACCTGTTATCCTTTCCAGGACCCGTCTCTTTCCCAGGTTCTCCCTCTCCATCCCCCATGTTTTCCCGCACACACAGGGGACAGGAATGAAAGTCTAACATAGATCAAACTACTCATTACATTTGTTGTCCAGCATCATAGAAGTGTTTTTACAGCTCCAAGCTGTGGAAGGTTTTTTTTTTTTTCCCAAGAAACAGTCAGTGTATAGCTGCTGATGGCGAGGGAAATGTTTTCTTTACCTTGTAGGAGAGAATGTCCTTCAAGGCCAAACTGCGTTGTTTCAGCAGTGTAAGACCACTATCACAAATCTCCTGGCAGAACACAGCTTCTTTTAAGCATCCACTTACTTCAGATGTAGGCGGGGGCATCTCTCCCTCCCCGCAGAGCAGTTCAGTCCAGTCCTCAAAGGCCAGGGTTTTTTTTTTTTCCCAGAGCAAGGTTGCTCTCCTTTTCTATACAGGTCTTTCATTGATGAAATAGTCCTTTGAGAACAACTTATTTTTTCTCCATGTTTGAGAACCACAGCACAGCACAGCAACCATCCGATCTTCTCCTTACTGTGATCTTCAGTCTCCTTTTTTTTTCTTCTGTACATCATTCCTCACCCTCCTGCTCTGTTTTCCCAGTGCAAATACTAAAATGACATCTAACAACCTAAAACAACATGGGGCCGCCCCTATCTTGTTCTAAATTCTTCTTAAACTGTATTTAATACTCATCACAGAGGTGAACCAACCTGTGCAATTGGCACAGGCCTGTTGGGCAGCCTGTCCATCAACCTCAGAGCCATAATGGATTGGATCTAAAACACAGGGGGAGGCTCCTTTTGCTGGAGAAGAAGGAGAAAGTTTCTAGAACTTCCTCCTAGGAGCCATCTTTGTGGTTTCTTGGTCCCATCCCCCCAACACCAAAAATCAGACCAAGTAAAAGCATGACAATATTAAGTCTAGAAAACAAGAGCAAGCCAGCAGCTTGCTCTTACTTGAGATTACCACCCAATTTCAACCACATTTAGAAGGTGGAGGAAATCTTAACAAGAAGTGTGTCTGTGAATTTTACATACAGCAGATGGGTGAGGGAGTGGAACCCAGGTATTTTGTCCCCAGAACAACATGGAAGCAGAACTCAATTTCTACACATTTTATCTGGCAGCAGATGGCTGCTGTCTAGTCCTGCAGGCAGCCACAGTACTGCTGATTATTTCCCTCGTGAGGACAGGAGAGATTTGAAGCAAAGCTTCACTAATTCTGTTTACCAAAAAACCATTTTAATTGTTAAGGTTTCCTTCTTAACCTATTGCCAGCAATTAAATAATTATCTACAGTTTATGTTTGATGTCTGTCACATTTGACTAATGATAGCATGTTTGCTGGTGATAGAATTGATATGATTTCTGCTGATCTTATGAGTGGCTAGACCAGGCTGACAGCTGAGCAATTTGCCTTTGAGGATGCTGTGTCAACATTGCAGCCAAATTTCAGCTCTAGCCTGTTTCCAGAATTTCTTATAACTCTGTGCCTCAGCTCTTAAAATATGCAGATGCAGAAAAAATCAGGTGGAAGAGACATTGGTGGGTCTTCTACTGTTGCACCTTATTGCAGAACTCAAGCCTCAATGTAAGATTCAATGTCTAACTGAGTTTTGCAATCCCTAGGAATGGAACTTCCACACAATCTCCAAGCAATCTATTCCAGTCCTTCAGCACTATCATGGAGAAGCACTTTTTAAAATAGACAATCACCATTTCCTTTTTGGCACCTTTTGATCTTTATCTTTTCCCCTTATGCATCGCTCAGATGGGAAGGCTACAGTGAACTTCCTAGTAGGGGAATCTGCAATCAGGTTCTTCCCTGCAATCTTCTTCCCCTCTGCACCCTCAGATACTCTTAACAGGAGGTTCTCCAGTCCCTGATCACCTTAGTGGCTTGTTCTCTGCTAGATTCTCTCATGTTTATCAGTTTTAAAACACAATTTTTAATAAGCATTGAACAACTTCTTTCTCAAAGAGAGAATCCTCTTCTGCTCTTTCCCCCTCAAACTAAAGAAAAAAAAACAAATTGAAGCACTAACATAAGCTACAAATAATTTCTATTTTTTTTGACCTGTGTGTATACAGGCTAGTGTAGTCTTGAAGATATTATTGCTGCTGCCCTTGAATCTTGTTTCCCTTTTTAGAGCCTGTGTCCACTATTACAGTATTCGTTCATCTGAGGCTGACAGGTTCTGACTTCAGTCTTGTGCTCCCTCATAATTTAACACTGCATTGGGGCTGTGGTTTATAAGCACAAACTTGCTCATAAGAAGAGAATGCAGAGACCTGTATTCACCTGAGGAGCAACAATTCCTCTGTTAGGTACCTCAGGTGAGAACTTCTGTTGAGCAGTTTTACCAGCAGGCTTGTAGGTCAACGGAGTTCTCCTGACTGGTTTCGCTATCCTTGAAATGTTCTTTGTACATCTTCTGCTTTGAAATCTTACCTCAGCTGATATGATCAATCAGCTGGCTCTCAAGGCCAATTTCGCCTGCTGCTAATGCAGCAGACCTGCAGGAGGGTTCTCTGTGTTTCATCCTTTCAGCTTTGGTAAGACATAACCCCTTTGCTGCATGCACAGATCACGTATTCTTAGAAATCCCACTTCTAGTTCAATAGCCTGTGCCTTGGTCTCATTTCAGTCACATGGGGATACAAGCTGAGAAAAATCCATTGTTTTGAGACTTAACATTCCTTAAATATTTTTGATCTATACGTTTAGTTGTTTTATGTGAATCAGAATATTTAAAAAGGCATTCAAGTTTATTGGGAAAACTTTTTCCTTTCATATTTGATTCTTAAGGTGGTATTTTCTGACTCATAATCTCTGTAACTGTCATTTATTTTAATTCTACAACCAGGTTTCCAGATGAGTTTATGCAAAGAGCTTTATCTTCTGAACTGTATGTTTGGTGTTTTCCAGGAGTTGCTTATGGCCAAATTCTAAAGCAAATATCTCGGTGTCAGTGTTGTCCAGACAACGCAGGAGCTCTCCCATATTGCTACTGTCATTAGCACACATCATAAATTAATTCTACTTTGAGATCCTAATCAAGGGTCAGATGCACACTATCTTAGAAGTTGTACGGATGTTGGAATTGATAGAGGAAACAATTTAATTCAGCAGTGATTTGTGTAAGTAGGTACCAAATACAGGAACCAGGTAGGACCTCTAATGAGGAACATCAGCCCCATGCTCTTTACTTCAGCTTTATGTGGTAACCTATTAATCAAGAAGAAAAATATTTTGGAAGACCCAGAAAAAGTGAGACTTTCTCTTTCTTCAGAGCTTCATGTAATTAAAGAGAGGAGAGTTGTCTATTGTATCCAGGTGTTGTGAATTAAGTGCTTCTTACTCCTCCATCGTGTATCCTTAAATTCCAGCATTACGTGCTGCCCCCTAACCTGTGGACTTCCATCATATTCTTGCCTTCATTCAGGATACTTTGAATTCAACATATCACAAAAGTGGGTTTCATCTTTTCAACTCCCTGAATTAGGAATTTGCTACAGGTATTAATTTGTTACGGCTGAATGAAAAAAAATTAACATCCTTTCTTCTCTGAATATAAAATTGGTAATTCTAAGATCTATGTTTGATTACAATATAAAAGAAAATGTATTTTCAAGTAAATTATTATTTCCAAACCATCTACATGAAACTGATTTTTTTCATTCTTACTTAGACATATGCGTTTCCTTCAGCAGCCACAAGATGGGAGTGTTGAACCTTAAAGCTGTCATTTTGTTCTTTGGTTTTCCCTTTTTGCCCTTGTGCTGTGCCAGGCAGAGACTTAGAGAAAATATTTTGTTCCTTTCTGAACAAGTTTTCTGCAATGAATTAAACTTGAGAGAATTTCTGGGCAGTTTAGAGCATGTTAGTCTGACTTATTCCTGACATGAATCCAGGGGGCAAAATGTCATGTGTACATTAAAAGAATTTCTTGTGACTAAGCACCACATTTCTGTGATAAAAGTTTCAGAACATTTTTTTTTTTCCAGTTCTACACTATTCTGCCACCTTTTCAGATAATGGGCTCTTTTTAGTATGTTCACTTGGCTGCAAGGATAAGTGGAGCAACAGATCAAAACACTTCTTGCTGCATTTACAGGTCACCATCTGCAAGTCTGAAAGAACACAGCTTATGTGATAAAATGACCAACTCTGAGTCATTTTGGGAGTGAGAGCTTATGTTAAGAAAACATTAGGAATAAAAAAAATACCAGTTAGATGTTATTATATGGGCAACTGTACAACTACTTGTTCTGCCTTTAGGATTATTTCTGAAAGGTTTTTAGCATGCAGAGATGTCATCTTATTTGTCATGTAGCCCATAGGACCTGTGAGGGTGCTAAAAGAAAACAGACTAATTCAAAAGTTTCTGAGCGCTGAGGAAGTCAAAAAACGAACCTCCTTGGCATGCACTCAAAGCACTCAAAACTGTATCTGCACACTGTGACCCATACTCTCTTGCATCTGAGACACAAAATCATCCAAGCTACCTTTTATTGTTCAATTTTGCCTTGTCACTCCAGTCCTTACCTTGTCCTTCAGCTAAACAGGGACACATTTTATGAAGGAGTGTGTAGGAGGTACTTGGATGCCTTGTCTGTTAGTGGAGTTTGTATTCAGAAGTGAGCAGCCTTGAAAAAAGAAGAAATTTGAGCAGTTTTCCTTATGGTGATCTACCTGCACAAAGAAGAGAGAAAACGGCTTGGCCATTGCATGCTGGTGTGCAGGTATTGAAACAAAAGTAATCAGACAAAATATAAATTCCAGTTTTGTTAACTAGAGGCATGCTAAAACAACTAATGCTCTAACACATTTTCCAAAGAGCTTGAGTCCTATTGAAATAATGAAAAGAAAATGTAGGTTTTTTTTTTCAGAAGCCACTGAGAAATTTTAAATCAGACTGTAGGGTTTGTTGTTGCTCTTTTTTTCCAAGTAATATGCTGGAATTTCTTTCTCTTTTTATACTTTTACATTACAGACTGTTCTAATTTATGCTGGGTTTAAACTAATTTATTGATAGTAAGAAAGAAGACACTTTAATTTGGTGCTTTTTCTGTGTATAGATGATAAAAAACAGTTCAGCCATCACACTTTGACTTGGTAAATGCCATCTTTTCCGGATTTGACAGTTGTACCTAGCTACAAATAATTAGTCAATTTTGATCTTCATTGTAGCAAGATGAAAAATTGTATCTTCTTGCTCCTATGTTGTAGATGCACTGGGAAGTTTTGTGCTAATATTCCTTCCATGTATACAAGAACCAAATCAAAGACTGAGCTGACTTGTGGCAAGTAGTAACAAAACTGCAGATATATTAATGCTCTCCCCTCATGCCCGAGCTTCCTGCTAAACCTGAAACCTTGCCTTCCCTCACTGTGATCCTGCTAGAAACTTGATATTTTGGCCTCCACAAGGATAAAAGAAACTTGTCATAGACATATTTAAATAGCTGAGGAAATATAGACACAGAGTCACATTCAAGGAAACAAAAAAGAAGTCTCGCTGAGAGGAGAGGGAAGGAGTTTGCCATTTTCTTGGCAAATAGCAGGATGTCCCTTTGGCAGAAGTGACCTTAGCAAAGTATGCTTTCTGCCCTACTTTAGTTTTTTCCCTTAATGTGTGGCACTGTGATAGATGTCTGACAGTAGGTTTCACAAAAGGCCACTTAAACGCCTGCTGGGTGTGACCCCGCAGCTCTGCTGCAGAGCGCCCTTCCAGGCCTTCCCGAGGCTCTCCTCAGCCATCTGGTGTGTATTTATGTAGGAGAGGGATTAATTCCCAGGAGACAAGCAGACCTAGCTCCAGGAGTACAGAAAATTTGGTTTGGTTACACCTTGGGAACTTCAAGGAAAAATAGAGCTGGTGTTCCTTCCTTTACGAGTACATTTTAATGGGGATTTTAAGCTCCTGGCTGTTATACTGCCCAGTAGGAAAGTGCATATGAACAGTTTTATTTAAACTGAGAACTCTTTTGAGATAAATGAAGGAAGACTGAGTGAGAAAATGTAGTACTGGAGATGCAACTTTACTTAAAAATGTTATCTGAGTGAAGCAACCACCTCATAGCAGCGGGTTGTGTCACTTCTGCAATGACTTCAAGTAGGATCAATGGTTTCTACAAACAGTAAAATTGAAAGCAGTCATGGAAATCATGTTTCCATGTGTCTACAGGCCTGGAATTCAAGTCTCTTTTCATTCTCTGCGAGAAGATCAGACTCAAAAGAGAATCACAATCTAGGTGAGGCAGGAGATGCAAGTCAATAGAAAATGCCACATGTGGGTCAGTTAACAGCCATGAGAGGCTTCAATGTCCACCTCATTTTGGGGAGATTTGATAAGGTGTTTCTAACTGCCTCTAATAGAACACTTTATACTGGATAAGTTGTCTTTTATGGATTTTATAATAAGCAAAACAATTCCATATCTGCTCCCTGTCTGTGATGAGAGCGAGCTAGTAAATGACTTTTTCTCTATAGGTCTAAAGAGAAGTGGGTTGAAAAGCTGATGGCATTTTTAGGTCACTCAAGGCTGTAGACAAACAAAAATATTTTCCATACCTTGTAAAAAGTGTTGTGGAAGAGATCTATAATACTAAACTTGTAAAGGTGGAACAGCAGCAATAAGGCCTCTGGTCTAAGTAACTGATCTGTTTTTCTTCTGTTCTGTCATCAGTTTGCAATCTGTGTGCAGCTGTACTGCCCAAGAGGACAGAGATCCATGGACATGGGCCATGCAGTGTGGTCTGATGTCTTTTCACACTCCCTGGGACAGACAAGGCAGAACAAAGGAGGGATAAAGCAAACTGGGGCTCCAGTGGAACTGAAATTCAATTACATGTCTGCTGCAGAACATTGTAAAAATTGGCCTGACAATTTTACCTTTAATCGTGCCTATGTGAACTCTCTTTGATGTTAAAGATGAGTTACTCTCAGCCACCTTTCTTGTTGTATTGCAAGCAAGTCTCAGTAAATTGGGAAGCAAGATGGAGACCTTTCAGAAAACCCAGACATGAAGTGAACAGCTTTCTCCAGCCCTTGAAAGTATATGGGATTGATCTGTTTGCTGTACAATCCCCAAGCCCCAGGCTATGGATAAAATTTCTTAGAAGAGAGGCAAAGTAAATCAATTCTGTTCTGTTGCTGGGGTAAAGTTGGTCAATAGATGATATTTTAAAGCACCTCCATCAACAATTTATGAGATTTATTCAGTTTATGCGAAAGAGCACTCCATAATCATCACTACACAGTGATGGCCCAACAGGGTGTTGCTAACTGGATATCATTTAATAAAAGTTTTTCAAGTGCTCAGCATGCTTTCATCAGAGGGTGATTTTTGTTTTTATCCTTGTTTTGTATGAACATTAGGAGGTAATCAAGAAGTTATAAAAGTTGATGATTTATGAAGCTTTTGAAGTGGTGGGTGAAATTGTAGGCTAGATATAATGCTCATATTGATCACACTGTTGGTAAAAGCATGATAAGACTGTTGACTAAAAGTACTATTAAAATAAATTTCATGACAGGCTATTAAATAGAGATCTGTTATTATTTAAATAACTTCTTTTTGGTTAATAGTGGTCATGGTCAGCACTGGGCTTTATTGTGTTTAGGCACATAACCTTCAACTTTACCGTTTGTATGTTTTTTCAGCTGGAAATTTCAGCTCTTTTTTTTATATTTCCAGAGATATTCTTGCCTCTTACACTAGTAAGCTTTTGAAATTTTTATTCCATGTTATGGCTTCACCCCGTTGCGTCTTTCAGTAACTCCTCTTGCTTTGTCCATGTTTTTATACTATTTTCTTTTACTTCCCTTTGCTTTTATTATTACATTACTTTGATTATGGTCTTGCTTGTTCCAGTTTTGAAAGCATTAGGGGAACAAAGTCATAAGTTTTCATTTGTACCTACTAATACCTATTACATATTATCCACAATTTTAAAATAATTTCAAGAACTTATTTCCAAATCTTTATCAGAGAAACTCTAATAAGTCCTTCTTTTTAATTTTTTCTTTTTATACTATGCTTTTTCTTTTTTTTTTTTTATTTCAAATGGATTTATTTGCTTTGGAAATTACAATTCTCTTTGGAAAATCACCAAACCTCATCCAAACAAACAAAAAGGAAAAAACCTCTCACTCTACAAAAACCCGCACACTAAAAAAAAAAAAAAAAATTGCAAATTTTGTTCTCATTTGACATTTTCTCTCTCCTTAATCTGTTTATTTACACTGTTTCACTGTGTGAACTATTCTTTCAATGTCTTTTCAGTTTGTTAGCTGTATTGTGTGATATATGCAAGAATCCCAAGTTCAAGACAATCATTGCTATCCATTAGGACTGCTGAGCTTCCGTCTCTGTCTTTTATGCGCGAATTTTTTCTTTGTTTTCTTATATTGTTGCTGCCTGACATTTTCATAAAAAATATTGGTTCGCTTCCTTTAGGAATAAGATCTGTGGTTTTGGGCTCCTTCTTTTCTCACACATCTCATCTAAGTATCACAATGTAGCCTTGATACGAAAAGGTCTGCTCTTATTAGAAAAAGAAAAAAACAAAAACAACAAAAAAAGCCCTGCATTTTGTATTCTACTGTAGAATAATTTTCAAGAAACTTTTTTGATGGAAACACTTTCAAGGACCTCACTGAAGAGCAGCTGCTCTGCCTCTATTTGGGTGATCTAGGAAATGATACGATCTCACGGTACGTTGTGTTTCTCTTGAACATTTCCTTCAATCCAATCTACATGGGCTATTTATGTTTATGTTGTGACCTTTCATATAAGTAATGAACTAACACCTCCTGATTATTTATCTATCATAACACAACGATAAAGTATTATACTCTTCTCGAAAAAGTTACATTTGTATTTTGTTATTTTCAACAAACTTCTTTGGACAATAATTTTTGTCTTATGTTCTTTCAGTGCTTTTACAAGTCCTTGTGATACGAATAAAGCAAACATTCATGTTATTATGCTTTGTGTTCATTATATAAGTGAACAAATGTCTAAGGCATAAAATTGATGAAAATATGCAATGCAGTTGCTGAAGGTTTTTTAAAAATTAATTTAGAAAACATTGTTATCAGCAGAAGTTTCTTCATTATACATACAGGCATGGATATCAAGATTCTTATGGCAAATCTTAGCCTGCCGGAAATGCTGCCAAATCTATATGTAGCTTGCAAATGTCTTGAAAATATGGTGAGCTATCTCTGGAATTCTCCTGAAGCCGGGAAATTCTAAGGCATATTGGAAAGATTTTCCAAACCAACAGAGGCTGGTATGTCTCTACTCAAAGGTTTGATTCCAAATACCAGAGAAAACCAGACTGGAAATCTGTGTCACATATACAGAAGTTATATCAGACACTAAAATCAGACAAAAGTTGTGGCTAAAGATGAAGAATAACTTTTATGTCTGCTACACTTTAAATACAGTCTTTCCTGAAGCTCTTAAAGAACTACAGAACATAAAAAAGTAATAAAGTAAAAAAGTAGTAAAGTAATAAAGAGGGATTAGATTTCCCAGAAAAGTTAGTAAACTAACTTTTTTTTCCTGTAGTCAAAAAAACTCCTACTTTTTCAATAATTGATGCTCTTTTAAAATTATTTTACCTATGTTTGCTGAAATTTTACACAGCAATATACTCATTCCTCCTTTCATAGTGAAGAAATAATAGTGAAGAGGAATTAACCTTGTAAAGACAGGAGGTGTTCTAGGGTTTGTTAGCCTCATGCATACAATGGCAATTTGAGAACAACCGAGTTGTGAATTTAAAAAGGAAGAATGTGTAAATCCTTGAATTTTCTGTAAAACATGCAATGAAAGTTTAACAATGGTGAGAAAAAAAAATTGCTGTAGTCAATTAAACATAGGAAAAAATTGTGAAACAGCTCACAAAGGATTGAGAAGTGGGTGGCATAAGAATGACTTCATACCATATTTGCAAATTTGAATTTTGAGTGTATGTTGTCTATATTTATGGAAATTAGGCAAGTATGTATCTTTTGAAACTATGTAGCAGTATGAGGTTGTTCAGTTTTTCTTCTGATGAATAAATGACAACAACTTTGATAAGCCTAAATTAGAAAAAGGGGAGTTTATGTGATTTGTTTCATTTCTTTTTTTTCTTGCTATAAAATTTAATGGAACCATCCTGTGTAAATTCAGTAAGCTGCTGGATCATCTGGCTTGAACTTTATGGGTTCAGGCTAGGGAATTGCACTATGTTCTCTTCATAAAGGTCCTTATTCTCACCTGAACAGATGTGAAAATAATCTTTTGAGGTGTGCTAGAAAACTGGGAATAACTTTTCTACATTTATACACTGGACACTTATCTTTTTTAGCATGGATTCCCTCATGATATAAACCAGAACAGCTCTGTTGAAGTCACTGGAGCAAATCAATCAATAGTAGCTAAGAATTTTGTCCCCAGTCAGTGTTTTGATGGGAATGCAGAAAAGAGACTCTTCACTGTCATGTACTGAGAAAAATCATGTGTCTTACTGGGTTAGGTTAAAGACTGCCCTTTGGAAAAAAAATATAGAAAGATCACTGCCTCTTGGCTAAGCAAAAGATTACCTGAAAACTTCCACAGAGCTTTGATCTGTCGTATCACTCTTCTGCAGCTGTCTCAGGGATGCAAGCGCACTGTAAACACTGGCATCACTTAAGTACACTCAGAGTCTCAGGACAGGCTAAGGTAACATTTGGTGAGAATGAAGTACCTTTCTCAGACAGATGTGCAGAGGCAGGAAGACCTGATTGTTGAACTGTCAGATCTGAGATGATTTGGTTAAAGATTAATCTCAGTATGTTTTTCCTAGGAGATCGGCCTACAATGCCACTGCTTTTAGAAACAGGCAGAAAAATTATAATTTGATTAGTTCAAATGGTCAGTATGGTGGAAACCTCATATGCTTACTTGGACTGAAGAAATAATGCTCCCTTTTCCATGCAGGAGTCTTTCCTGGAAACAAACCTTCTCTGACTTTGACCTATTTCTTTTTCTCTACATAACCACAAATGTACTGAATCATCAGAGACAGTCAAAACTGGGTCACTGAAGAAGTATTTATTCACTATATTTCAATGGCAAGTCCTTCTCTGTACTCCTCCATGTGAATACCAATCCTGAAATTTTAGGACATTTTTTTTTTCACATGGGTGACCTGTGGTATTCTAATCAGGTTATAATTTTAATTGAAAGATCAGATATGTCCTTTTCTCTTCTCTTATAAATCAAAAGCTGGAATGCTTATGAATGCTTGATGGACACTTCTCCCCTGCCTCAACAAAACTTCAAATACAAAATGACAGCTGCTTTATGCATTTTGCTTGCAGAATTATGAGGAGATCCAATAATGTGGAAGAAAGAACAGTATGAACACACTATTATCCAAGGTTTTGGTAAAACTGACTATATTAGATAGGAGTAGCAAAAACTGTTTTGAGACTGTGACCTTTGGTCACACTGAGATCAGTAAAATTATTTGACGTGTGAGACAGTCTTCATCATGTAGATTTCAGCATTTACTCCATAGTTGTTTCTTCTTGGATGTGTGTAGACAATTCGCAGCAAATGTATTTTTTTTTAATAAATAATTTTTCCCAGCTGTTATATTGTAGGCATTCATATTACCTCTATTTGATACTTTGTATTGCCACCGAATGGCCAGCAAAAAGACCAATGTGAACCCAGAAAGAAGTTGAAAGATGCTGGGAAATTAAAGAAGACTGAAGAAAGAAAAAAAACCGAAGATGTCTCAAAGGACATGGTGACCAGAAGTAGGTTGACATTAAAGCATCTTATTAGATCCCAGTAATCCTGTCTTTCTTGGTGATTTACCTTACTAACAGGTAATTCTTTTGGTGTCAGCTTTAACTTTTTGATTTAGTGGATATGACTGCTAGGATTTTTACTGCTAAAATGATAACCATTTTTTGTTGAGGGCAAGTAGTAAAACACAGCAGCCTGACAGAGTGACAGATTTTCATTCTGGACAAATCTCAGCTTTCCCTACTTCCTTTAACAGAGGATATACTGTGTGGCTCATCCAGCCACTGAACATGACCTTATATAAGTGTTTAGATGCAGCTATGTGACATGTATAAGGTCTGAGCCGCCCTTTCCTTTTCATCCTGCTCAGCTCTATCTATATTGCAGAAACCCTAATAAAAGTCAAATGAATCTAGTAGGATTGGCAGAAGTGAGTAGCAATTATCTCAAGCACAAAAGTGAAGAACACAGCAAATTCTCTCAGCCCAGGTGTGCATATATCATCAATAAAAAGGATTCTGGGATATCACCATATCAACTTCACTACTTTCCTTTTGAAAATATTTTCAGATACAAAATAACTTTCTGTATCTGTACAGTTTGTGCAGCTGAAGTTCTTGCATTTTCTGAAGTGATAATTGTGAAGCAGTATCAATTTTGATAAAGATTCTCAATAGACAAATGATTTATTACCGATTTTTTTTAGTATCTGCAGTGAGTTGATATTGGCAATTTCCAGATACAGGGTTTGTTTAACTTCCCTAAACTAAACAGACCTCTCTAATTAATGTTTGGATTTATCTGATTGCTTTTTGCACAATGCTCGATCTACAAGTTTTCCACTTTCAAGTTTGTCCTTGTACTAAGTGTGAAGCTAAGCATTTCTTGTATGTCATGATGACAGATTTACAGCCTTGATTACTCATAGTTTTCTTAGCCATCAACAATATGCATTTGTATATGAACCTTTCAAGACAGAGTCTTTATTTAGATAGCATTGTGATTTAGCATGGTCCTTTAATCTTGCAGGAGTTTCTTAGGCATTGAATGTGAATCAGTAAATAGCTGCCGTTGTTTCATTGGAAATATCTTTGAGATTGTGACAGCAACTGTGGAGTTTAGATTGTGGGATAAATTTTTGATTTTTTAAGGATATTAATTATTAATTTAGTAATCTAATACTAAACAACTATGTTCGATATTCCTCTTTGACAACAAGCCCAAAAAAGAGCCTCTGCCCAATTCAGGGTTTTATATGAAGGATTCTGCTTATGTGTGACGAAGCTTTTTTGAGTTACGAGTTCCTTTTCCCTTTCTGTCCTCCCTGTTCGTTCGGTTCAGTGGTGTGCATGTGGTTTTAATCTAGATTGATATGGAGAAATTTTGGGAAATTTGATATCTGATGTTAATTGTCGCTGCTCGTTTCTTTCTGTTATTTTACGTTTATTTTTTTTTTATTCAGATTGTTTTTGGCTTCCATGCTCCAGTTATCCACTTTACATCTGATTTGGTACTCTGCATTTTAATTTAAAATATTATTAAATTATTGCTTTTTTTTTTTTTTTTTTTGCTTGGAAAGTATATTTTTTATACGGTTTTGTCATGATGTACTTTTTTCATTCTTTTATTCTATCTTCTTGTGTTTATTAGCAGTTGATTTTCTTCGTTCTCTCGTTGAGATTTATTAATAGATTCGTGCAGTTGCATGAGTGGAGATGAAGTGTGTTTTTAAAGAAAGAATTGATTTATGCAGTCTAGTGCTTTGGTAGGGTTTGCGATTTATTGTGCGGCTGCACAATTTCTTCAGGCTGTGATTCAGGGCCTGATTGGGGCTAAAAAAATTGGGAGTAAAATACGAAAAAGGACACTTTGCCCCGTATACAAAAGATTAGTATGAACTTTACCTGTTCTTATCATCTTTTTAGTCTAATTCTCTTTATGCAACGTATGCTTAATGCTTTTATTTTCTTGTTGCTTTAGTGTTTACTTTTTGCCAATCTTTCCGGATGCGACATATCACTGCTGGACTGAAGTGTGTGGTTTATTCCCAGCGTTTGCGTTTTGGGAGAGATTGATAGGCGCTGCAGTAGTTCATTTGTCTTGTCGTTTGTTTGGCCTTGCCCTTTCTTGCTGAATGAATCCTGGCTTGCTTTCCTCCTACTGATGATCACCGTTTCTGGTGTTTGAGTTATGCGTTTGTTTTTGCTTTTTTGGAGCAACTCTTGGCATTTATTTCAACGTTGCTTCCTAGTCCTTTTCTGCGAGTTTGCTACCTCTAAATGGTTGGTGTTTCTCAGCGTTCATGAAGGTCCGCAACCCTTCGTTTCATGGTCAGTTTGATGTGTGCTCACCAATTCAGATTCTTTTCTACTTCTTTTTGAGTTACTCTTCAACAACTGGCTTCTTTTCCGACCCTTTCGAAGTTTTCCTCTGCAGGGGGTTTATTTGCAATCTGGTTCCGACGAGACATTGAGAATCCGGCTGGCCTTGTTAATGTGGAGGAATGAGTTGTCCCAGTTCATTGGAAGGGAGGTGCTTTGGCCAAAGTTCTCCTTCTTCTTTGGTGCCTATCGCCGTTCCGTGTTTGCTTCCTCTGGAGGAAAACCAAATTTTATTTATAATTTTCGCTTTTCAGTGCTATGATCAACGGTTTCTTGCTTTGGCAGTGTCGCACTTCTGGGTTGAAGGAAGCCACGCTGTTCTGTGGTTTTAGTGGCAAGGCTCTTATTATTTTCTTGAGCTGTGCTTTCTTGGCAAACTCTCTCATTCCCCAGTTAATTCAGCCTTTTTTCTCATTATTGGTTTTCTAGATGATCGAAGTCATGAGCTCTTGACACATTTGTTAAGGGGTCTTTTGAGGTGTTTGCCGAAGAGTCTGGTTTCGTTTGGTGTATTGATACGGAATTGCTTTTTGACGCTGGAAAGAAGAATTTTTCTTATGTATCCAGATATTAGTGGTAGCTTTTCAGGTGATATTATTTATCTACCCACCTTATTAGTAACATTAAATACTTTAATATGTTCACTTTCCTTAGGGATTGTGTAAAAAGATTAGGAAATATGGATTTCATCTCTATGACAGTGTATATGCGTGAACTATTATTTTACACATGTGCTTACAGTGAAACTGACACTTTTATGTATTATTTTTTTCAAATTGTAATGTGACTCATAATCAATGGTTGCAATAAATTCGGAATGAGCTTAGATTGCTGTTATGTGTAACGATAGACAAATATACACACAACACACCAACACACAACCACACACACACATCTCTAAAGTACATTTTTTGAGATGGATAATCAATTTTTATTTGTATGTAAAGGGAAAAAAGAGAGTTGGTTAATCTGTCCATTTACATTGCTGCATTCCACACCTTTAGTAGATTTTTGGAGAAACTGACATTTTCACAAAGATAAATCTTTAACTTCAGAACATTTTAGACAAAAACTTATTTAGACAATATGGAACATTTGAGTTTAGAAATTTTGAAGGTTAATGAAGTGTTTTAATTTTTTTTCTCTGATGGTCCTTTTTCTTTTTTCATATACCACATTCTATGATAGTGGTGTGGACTCTACAATTTGGAGGTGCTAGAGAGCAACTAGAACATGTGTTAGGCCTGTCTCCTTGAGATTCTTCAGTGCTGGTCCCGGGGAGTTCTGCAGATTCTACAGAAGTGAAAGGCATTCTTTGTGGTAATTATAAACCCTGCTTTAGGAAGGAGAGTTCACCAGACTTTATGATTGAGGAATTATTAGACTTATTGTCACAGGCTTCCATACAAAGATTGAAATGGCTCTCCTGTCAGTGTTGCCCCCCCCATCCTACCTTGCAGTCCCTTTTGTGTGCAGGTGTCGTCCATTCATTTCCTGACACCTGATAGCTGTGTTTAGCTGTGGTTTCAAATCACAGATTTTTCAGTGCATACAGTGTAAATTGTCAGGGAAGTGCAAGCGCGCAATTCATTTTTTTTTCAAGTTTTCATTTGAGATGTAAGGAAGTACTTCACTATTGAATAGCACTGTGTTATGAGAACAGGAAGCAAAGAATAATTGAAAACGTTCTAATAGTGAACATGTGGCATGGGTTATATCATAAGACATGAACCTCCATCATGCGCAGCAGCAGTATTTTGTGCGATCGGGTGCTCTAAGAAGGTCCTGGAAAAAATGTACTGCTGCACTGCGCTTTGAGGTTTGGGATTGTGCGTTTGACAGCTTGCTGCATTCATTACTTTTTTAATCCCTTTTTAATGTGAGAGAATGAACAAATGACTTTACAGAGTGAATACCTACCCATCCTGATTTGTCTTGCAAAGCGATGTGGTGATGCATCTGGCAATTTTGCTTTATTCGCTGACTATTATCTCTCCGGTTTCATGATACGCTTGGTGTTCATTTATACCTCTTCCTGACTTTGTATGGGCATGGTTCACCAATTATTCCTATCTTTTGATTTTTGTATATGCTTGAATTCACTCAAACACAGCTTTTATACACTTCATCTTTAGGCTGTGATATGGCGTGATTCCAGCTGAAAAGATGGCATGAAGAATACCATATGTTCGGCAGAGCTCTGCATTTTATTTGGCACGGTTTCTTGACCCTGTGAACAGGGGAACTCTCTTCGTTCAGGCTCGCCATTTCTTTGAGCTGTACTATAATAGGATTTTTGAAGGTTGTATGATTTGTAATGATTATATGGCTCGAGTCCTTTGGATACTTCACTGCTAAAATTTTCCATGTCATACAAACTCCCACCATTACGTTTGTGCCCTTGTATCAACTAAACGGTTACCGGATGCAATGCATGCGGTTAATTAACATATGAAGTTCAAGTGTTACATTTCTAATGGATAAAACATTCTTATAGCGAAAGGAAAAGTACCTTACTTTCATTTATGTATGATGCCGTACAAGAGTTGGAAGAATTTTTTTCCTTATGTATTATCTAGTTACATTAAAAGGGTGAAGGGGATTTGTTTCACTGATTCAGTGCTAGCCTTGCTGGAATCGTGATGATAGATTAGAGAAGTGAGTTAGTTAAGATGGAGCACCGATTTTCTATAGGTTTTAAGACCCAGAAGGCTTATGATATTTAGCTGACCTCTCGTATACATAAGCCTTTTAATTTCACACAGTATTCTTGTGCTGAGCTTACATTCCTGTGCAATTAGTGACCCGTCCTGGTCCTTCTTTGCCACATGCAAAGTGGAAGTCGTAAGGGAAAGAATATTTAGTTCTTTCCTATCCACCAGAAGCATGATTAATTTCACCTGGTACATAGAAAGGAACAATCAGAAATGTTTTAAGAGCAAACTAACAACTTCAGTTGGATTGAATACCCTGAAGTGATTCCAAAGTTTAAATAGAGTTTCATTTTAATTGTGCAGAAGAATTATTATATTATAGTTGACTAATTGTACATGAACTCATTACGACTTTCTGATCAAATCTTCTTGATGTTTTCACTTAAGACCTGAGAGAGCTGGTTTTTTATGGTAGATGGAAGGAATGCGTGTGCTCCCAAATATCTTTTATTTTCTATGTTTCTGATCTGTATTTCCTTTTTTGTTTTGCGTTTGATCCTATTTATGCTAATGATGACGATAGAAGATTTCTTGGTTCAGGTTGTCGTTCAGCATTTCGTCATGACATTTTTGTCTTTCTGCTGTTATACGGACTCATGTTGGGGGGTGCTTCTGGAATAGAGTTTGCAGATTCAATTGTGCAGTGCTGCACAATTTCTTACAGAGCTGTGATTCAGGGCCTGCATTGGGAGTAAAAAAAATTGGGAGTAAAAAATACGAAAAAAGGAGACACTTCTGCCCCCCGTATACAAAAGATATAAAGTAATTAACATTTACCCTGTTCTCTAAATCATCTTTTAGAATCTAATATCATCTTTAATAGACATAACAGCACTACTGCTTAATAGCTTTTATTTTCCATTGTTGCTTTAGTGTCTTACTTTTTGCCAAATCCTCATTCCAGGAGTGCACAAATATCACTGCTGAGACTGAAAGTGTGGTTTATTCCCAAAGTTTGCCGTTTGGGAAGAGAAGTGAAGTAGGAGCTGCAGTAGTCTCAATGTCTTTGTCTTGCTCAGTTTGTTTTGAGCACTCTGCCCTTTCTCCTGCTGAATGAATCCATGGCTTGCTTTCCTCTACTTGAAATGATCACCCGTCTTCTGATGATTAATGCAGTTATGCAGATTTGTTCTGCTCTTTTTGGAGCCACAACCTCCTTGAGCATTTAATCATCAAACCAGTTGCTCCTAAGTCCTTTTCCATGCAGAAGTTTGCTACCTCTAACATGGGTGGTGCTTTCTCAGCGCTTGAGGTCACGCACCCCATCTCAGTCTTCATGGTCAGTTTTGATGTAGCTGCTCACCCCAAATTCAGATTCTTTTTCAGTACTTAATTTTCCTGAAGTACTCCTTCCAACAACTGGCTATCTTCATTCCAGACCCTTATCCGAAGCTTTTCCTCTCCAAGGGGTTTATTTGCCAAATCCTGGTTCCAGGACAGAGTACAGAAAATCAACAGTTCTGACCATTGTTTACATGGGAGGAAATGAGATCTGTTCCCCAGTTTCCATCTGGAAGGAGAGGTGCTTTAGGCCCAAAAGTTTCCTTCATCATTTGGTGACCCTATCAGCACGTTACGTGTTCTGCAGCTTCCCCTCTGAGAGAAAAAACCCAACATTTTATTTTAATAAAATATCCTTTCCAGTCAGCCTCACTAGCATCATACAGTTCTTGCTTTTGGCAGCTGTCCCAGAACTCTGGGCTGAAGGCAGAAAGAAACCACGCTGATTCTGTGGTTTCTAGATGAGACCAAGGCTCCTTATTACATATTTCATGCAGCTGTGCTTTCTTGGCCATCTCTCTCACTTCCCCAGTTAAATCCCAGCCCTTTTTTCTCCATTAGCACATATGGTTTTCTAAGATGATCAGGTCAATGACTCATTGTACACACTTGTTAAAGGGGATCATTTTGAAGGTGCTTTGCCACGAAGAGGTCTGGTTCAGTTTGGGTGTATTGAAATACGGAATTGCTAGTTTTGACGCTGGAAAGAAAGAATTTTTATCTTATGTCTCCCAGCATATTAGTGGCTAGCTTTTCAGGTGAAAATACATTAATTTATCAATACCCACACTATATTAATAAACATTAAATACCTTTAAATATGTTCACTTCCTTAAGGGATCTGTTAAAAAGATTAAGGAAATATGGATTTCATCTCTATGACAGTGTATATGCGTGAAACTATTTATTTTCACACATGTGTATACAGTGAAAACACTGACACTTTTATGTATATTTTTTTCAAAATCTGTAATGATGATAACACATAATCAATGGTTGCAAAATAAATTCCAGGAATGAGCTTAGATTGCTGTTAGAATGTGTAACAGATAGACAAATAATACACACACACACACACACACACACACACCACACACACACACACACACTCTCACATAAAATACATTTTTTGAAGATGGATAATCCAAATTTTATTTGTATAGTAAAGGGAAAAAAAGAGAGTTGGTTAAATCTGTCCATTACATTGCTGCATTCCACACCTTTAGTAGATTTTTGGAGACTGACATTTTACAAAGATAAATCTTTAACTTCAGAAACATTTTAGACAAAAAAATTATTTAGACAAATGGCAACATTTGGTTTAGAAATTATTGAAGGTTAATGAAGTGTTTTTTTTGTTTTCCTTGTGGTCCTTTTTTTTTTTTATATCACCCATTCCTATGAAGAATGGTGTGATCTCTACAATTTTGGAGGTGCTAGGAGCCAATAGAAAGTGTTACGGCCCTGTCTCCTTGAGATTCTCAGTTGCTGGTTCCCGGGAAGTTCTGCAGATCTCAGAAGTGAAAGGCATTCTTTGTGGTAATTATAAACACCTGCTTTAGGAAGGAGACGTCACCAGACTTTATGAATTGAGGAATTGCTATTATGACTTATTGTCACAGGCTTCCATACAAAGATTGAAATGGCTCTCCTGTCCAGATGGTTGCCCCCATCCCATCCCTACCTTGCAGTCCCTTTTGTGTGCAGGTGTCAGTCCAATTACATTTCCTGACACCTGATAGCTGTGTTTAGCTGTGGTTTCCAAATCACAGATTTTTCAGTGCATACAGTGAAAATGGTAGGGAAGTGCAAGCAGCAACTTCATTTTTTTTTTCAAAGTTTTCATTTGAGATGTAAGGAAAGCACTGTCACTTTGAATAGCACTGTGTTATGAGAAACAGGAAAGCAAAGAATAATGAAAACAGTTTCTAATAGTGAACATGTGGCATGGGTTATACCATAGAGAATGAACCCTCCATCATGCAGCAGCAGCAGTATTTTGTGCAGATCAGGGTGCTCTAAGAAGGCTCCTGGAAAAAATAGTAACTGCTGCACTGCAGCTTTGAGGTTTGGGATTGTGCAGTTTGAACAAGCTTGCTAGCTTCATTACATTTTTTAATCCCATTTTTAATGCTGAGAGAATGAACAAATGACTTTACAGAGCTGATCACCTACCCATCCTGAATTTGTCTTGCAAAAAGGATGTGTGATGCATCTGGAATTTTGCTTTATTCGGCTGACTAATTATCTCCCGGTTTCATTGACTAGCTTGGTAGTTCATCTTATACCTCTTCCTAGACTCTTGTATGGGCATGAGTCTCACAATATCTCCTATCTTTGAATTTTTGTAAATGCTGAAATTCACTACAACACACAGCTTTTATACACTTCATCTTTAGGCTGTGATATGGCGTGATTCCAGCATGAAAAAGATGGCATGAAAAGAAATACCACTAATGTTTACGGCAGAGCTCTGCATTCTTATTTGGCACAGGGTTTCTTGACCCTGTGACACACCAGGGAAGACACTCTTCTTCAGATTCAGGCTCGCATTTCTTTGCAGCTGTACTATAATAGGAATTTTTGAAAAGGTTGTATGATTTGTAATGATTATATGGCTGAAGTCCTCTTGGATACTTCACTGCTAAAAATTTTCCTTCATCACAAAACTCCCAATTAAGTTTGTGCCCCTTAGTATCAACTAAACGGTTACCGGATGCAACTGCATGCGTTAATTACATATGAAGTTCAAGAATGTTACATTTCTAATGGGATAAAACATTCTTATAGCAGAAAGGAAACAAGTACCTTACTTTCATTTATAGTATGATAGCCTACAAGAGTTGGGAAGAAATTTTTCTTCCCTTATGTAATTATCTAGTTACATTAAAAGGGTGAAAGGGGATTTGATTTCCACTGAAATCTCAGGTGCTAGCCTCTGCTGGAAATACGATGATGACTAGATTAGATGAAGTAGCAGTCTACGTTAGGATGGAGACACCGATTATTCATAGGTTTTAAGACCCAGAAGGGACCATTATGATAATTTAGCCTGACCTCTCGTATAACATAAGCCTTATAATTTCACACAGTAATTCTTGTGCTGAGCTCCTAACACATTCCTGTGCATTAGTAGACCAGTCCTGAGTCCTTACTTTGCCACATAGCAAAAAGTGGAAGTCAGTAAGGGAAAAGAATATTTTAGTTCTTTCCCTATCCCACCAGAAAGCATGATAATTTCACCTGAGTACATAAGAAAGGACAATCAGAAAATGTTTTAAGAGCAAACTTAAACATACTTACATCCTGAAATCTGAATACCCTAGAAGGTGTATTCCAAAGTTTAAACATAGTAGTTTATTTTAAATTGGTGAAGAAAATTATATAATATTATAGCTTAGACTAATTGTACATGAACTCATTACCATTTCTGATCAAATTTCTTTGTGTTATTCACCTTTAAGACCATTTCGAGAGAGCTGGTTTATATAGGTAGATGGAAGAAGGCAGTGGTGCTCCCAAAATTCTTTTATTTTCTATGTTTCTGAATCTGTATTAATCCATTTTTAGTTACAATGCAGTTTAGTCCTCATTTCAATGCTAAAATAGAAATGAAGAATAGAAAGACCATATTCTTGAGTTCAGGTGAATCAGTTCAGCATATTCAGACCAATATGCACACAATCTCTTCTGTCCTTTCTGCCGTACTCAGGCTCAAAAGAATTGGGGGAGCCAGGAGTGCGGGGAAATTATCTTCTTGTCGTCTATCTTGGCTGGATTTTTTTGTTTGTTGGTTTTGCTGGGTTTTATCCTTTTATGTGTCGTTTTGCCTGCAGAGTAAACCTCAGCTCATAGTTTTCCTTTTTGCTTGACCCTCATTTTCATTCCTTTTTCTGAGGTGCTTGTGTTCTCTGTGAGTGTGTGTTTTCAGATCTCTGTAGCATCAAAGAAACACATATATGCCTCTTTTTGCTCGTACTGCTTTTTTTTTTTTTTTTTAATGTGTAGGAAATGTCACAATGTGTTCACAATGTGCCAGTTTCTTCAAAATGCATACATTAAAATACTTTTTGACCAATCTACTCTGATAAAGAGATTTCAAAAATATTCTAACTATATGACCTAAGATGCTAATGCCAGAATAAAATGTAAGAGAAAAGGAAATGTGTTACATTTTCATTTATTTTTCTGTTTCATGGATGCCCACGTGGGAAATACATGATCCAATTTGAAGAAAATAGTAGGATTTAATCTGCTGCATCATTAGTTCTGAACACCTTTCTTCTCTTCTGCTAATACATATCTGTTTGTCACACACACCAATACAGTTGGAGCTTTATTCAAACATGAGCAAAATTAAAGAGACGTGGCAGATTCACACAGAGCCCTGACACAGTCCCAACACCTAAACTTCTCTAGCACAAACATTTGTAAGTGTGGATAAACTCCACCGTGTGTGACCAAGCTGTAAGAGGGTCAGCAAATATCACAGCTGAGAGCCGTCGAGTTTGGAGATGATGCAAAGTTTTAGGGTCTGTGAATGCAATTTTTTTTTAGAAAATGGACTGGTCATTGAAACAGGGCTTCTCAGTTTACAAGCTGAGTGCCTCAGGCAGCTTGCCAAGACAATTCTCATGATGTATCATTAACTTCCAGAAATTAGTTTCCATTTTTCAGCTGTATTTTAGGCCATACTGGAGATACCAGTAATTTTAGTGTTCTCTTGATTACTTTCTCTCCTGGATTATAGCTCAACTCCTTTGTATTGTTGAACAAACCCAAGCAAATAAAATGTATATGAACTGTGCCATACACGATTAAATGAACTCAATTCTTCTATTAATTAGACTAAAATTGCACCAGCAGGCACAGAACTGGAGGCCAGCACAATAGCATGAGAACTGGACTTGTGAGTAAGTCCCAGAAGGATGAACAGATTCCACTGATGCCCATTATCGTGTAATTGCCCATTTCAGAGTGGTTCTATTATTATTTTTATATTTTTTCATTAGCCTTGATTCACATAAACATAAGCACAAAAGAAATGCTGACTGCAGTTTCTCTTGCCACCTAATGTTATGATATCTTATCTTCAAGGTAAAATTTCTGTATTTTTTCTGATTTTTCTAATTTTACTCTTCCTGATAGAAGTAGCCACAAGGGAAGGCAATCACTCAGTTTGGTGGCTGTATTTCTTTATTTTGTCATCTGCTGATGTTCTTATCTCTGCAAATAAACTCTATTATGCTGTTTATGTCCAAAAAGCACCACCACATTTTATTGGTATTGTATCATATTTTTTTGTCCTTGAGTTTAATTTTTAGAAATGTAAGTTTGTTCTGTAGCTACCTCAGCTTGCTAGCATGTATAAGCAACCTGCAACATAAGAAATGAGTCAGAATTATGCCTTAGTCTTTGCTGACTCTTAAGAAGAGAATGAAATGGGAAGAGATTTGTGAAACTGTAGGCTATTTCTGGGTTTGACACAAAAATATAAAAACAGGATGCAGCAACTTTTTGGAACTATAAATAAGCCTAATTCCCAGTAGCTTTTGTATCCTAATTCCTCAGAAATTAGTGTATATGTGTTTGCTCAGAAGAAAAAAGCACATCCTACCACACACAGCCAAACCCTCCATAGCAGAAAAGAAGGGGCACCTAAAACTCAACTTCTAAAAAAAGAACCAGAGATCTCCAGTCTGATGCTTCCACGATTACGTGCCAAATAATTTCCCATTTTGTCCTCACTCTTATAATCTGTGCAGTGCTAGCTACCAAAAGGAAATACCAATGTGCTGAGACAATGAAACTGAGGAGAGCCTCTGCGAATATTGTAGATGTTTCAAGATATTTCCGACAATTCACTATAATTAGGCTCCTGCTGACACATTGTCTGCCTTCCAGTGATGATTCTCACTTTGAAATGAAACAGTCAGATCTCTGATGATCCAAAGGAGTATTGGACTTCTTGAATGATGAGAGAGTAATCTTTGCTTTTTTTTTTTTGTTTTTTTTCAGATATCCCTCCATCACCCGAAAGAACCATCTTCTATGTGCCGATTCCATGTATATGGGTTTGCTTGGAAGACTCAAGCAGATGGCTGGGAGTTTAAACTGTGTTATATGAGTTTTATTAAAGGCCAGTCTGGTCCTGAACACGAAAGCACACAACAGAGAGTGGTGATAGTACTGGAGGAAAAAACAAAAAAAAAAAAAAAAAAAAAAAAAAAAAAAAAAAGAGGGGAAAAAAAAAAAAAAAAAAAAAAAAAAAAAAAAAAAAAACCACAAAAAAAAAAAAAAAAAAAGCATTAACTGAACTCTTTAGTGCAAGAATAAGGAAGAATGGTGTGGAAAGTTCAGCCGAATAAGGAAGAATGGGGTGGAGAAAAATTGTAATTTTCCAGAAGTGTAGGCAAAATTATTTTTTTACCCTTGATTTAATAATAATTTTACCCTTGATTTAATAATAAAAAATTTTAAAAAATTAAGAAAAGGAACATGAAAAATGCAAATGGTTTTAAAGTTGTTTTTTTTTCATAATTTGTTCAAAAGCAGTTTCCTCTTAGTTTAATTACACTTCGAAATCTCAAACATTGCTAGTAATATAACATCCATATTTAGGCATCATGGTTCACCTTCTGTTGGGAAAATGTGAATTTTAAATCATGCAGTGCGTTGTAAAATATCCTAATTTGTTTAATGTGTTTTTATCTCTTGTGATAATATCAACCCTGATTCAATTAGCTCAGTGGTGACTCCCCAGTTTTATTGCAACAGGATTTTTCTGTTTGGCATATCTGATATGCAGAGCAGTTACCTCCTGTCATTTCATTCAGAGATGGATGGAAATGCTAATTTTCCGGGGAGGAAATCTTTGTCTGCTGTTTTATTAGTAATATGACTCCAAATCATCTTACAGGTGCTTTTCAGTGGTGGGGTTAGACTCCATCTCAATCTGATAAGTAGCTCCTAATAAGCGGAAATTAGGTCAGAACTCATAGAAAAAATGAAGTGCCATATGTCCTGACTTCATAATGATCATTAAACCCCAAAAGGACATCTACGGAATACATGCAATTTTGAGAAAATAAAGAAAGTCTTCATGAGGTGGTTACAGTTTTCTAAGAGCTGATTAGGATCAAGATATTAGGTACCCTTGTTAATATGAGAAAAAAAAAAACCAAAACATGCTTGCAAACAGAGAATTCTGCAAAATTATTCCTTTTACCAGTCTTGATATGATTATTTTTGTGCATCTTACAGACCTTATTTATAAGCCATGTGAGATAAACAGTCTGACTAAATTTGAAGAATGAAATACACCAAGTATCTCATAATTTTGTAATCACTTCATATTTATGAAATGGTAAACGACAAAAGCATGGATATTGGAAATAATGTGAGACTTTATGCTAGGTTTTAATAATACATAGATTTGTGATCAGATACTGCTGTCTTTTAGCAGTCTGTCTATGAGAAAAGGAATCATTATTCCCATGTAACTCACTCTTACCACAGCAAGAGTGTTTTTATAATGCTTGTATGTGTTACATAAATACATGCATGTTACGGTTTAATTATAGAAGAACTATTAGAACTCAGCTTTTAAACCCTTTATATTGATAACTAAAAATAGCTAAACTAAAAAATAGCACTATATTTCAGCCTGGTGGTAACATATGAAGAGCAGAAAGAAAATTAAAAATACACTGTTAGAGAAATTTGATTATCCTGCACTCTCCAAAGCAGCTCAAAATTGTGAATTGTGGATTTTTTTTTTTAATACAGGTAAAGGTAAAAACCCTACAAACAGAGGGAATTCTTTTCCTTTTGAGACTGCAATGAAGCATCGGCTGCAAATGTGGGAAAAATATAACTTGGAAAATGTAAATGCAAACTGCAAAAGTCAGTTGCTTTATTTTTCAGTGTAAGTTAAATTTATTAACACAACCATAAAAAATTATATGGAAAATGTACAGTTAACTATGTTAACACATTTTGGAAGGGTAAGAGCTTATGCAGATGCTTTAACTCAGGGCAAATAACACAGAAGCATAGTAAAACATGGTAGTTCTCTGAAAGAAAAAACCTTACCCTTGTTTTAGGAAGGCACACGTTCCTGTTTCAAAATAAAATGTGTTCTAAAACAGTATGATGGTGCTATTTGTCTTTGATTTATCTTAGTATGAAAACACGACACAGAGAGAGATTTATTA
Organism: Malurus cyaneus samueli; assembly: GCA_009741485.1. NCBI lineage: Eukaryota > Metazoa > Chordata > Aves > Passeriformes > Maluridae > Malurus > Malurus cyaneus. The sequence continues at coordinate 6,928,611 of CM019236.1, read as the reverse complement.
AGAGAAGAATTGCATTTCCTCACCCCTAATTAGCTCTAGGGACAAATTAAAGTTTATAGCCTCCAGGAAAGTGCAGTATACATGTAAGTCAGGATGATCCAGTAGTGCCATTACTATTTCTACATAGATCATTATTTCTTTCTAGTTTAGAATCAAAGTTTGAAAACATTTTTATAAGAATTGGGTGTTACAATAATATTTTTTTAGAGTTTTTAATATATTCACTACCACTGGAAAATCAAGAAGTTTAATGGAGTCTTGTTCTGGTTTCAGCTAGGGTACAGCTAATTTCTTCTCAGAAGCTGTTAAAATATCTCATGGATTGGATTTTTGTTAAGGTGTCTTTATCCCAAGTCAAGGACTTGGTCCCTTTGTCTCATGCTCCGACAGTCAGGGCACTTAAACCCAAATCCCAAAACTAACTGGGAGGGGGCATAGTTGAGACAGGTGACTGGAACTGACCAAAGGAATATTCCACACCACTGAAGTCATGCCTGGGATATAAACCGGGGGGAGTTACCCGGAAGCACCGCCGATCTGGGCTCAGAAAGAGGGGTCTGGCAGCAGTCACCGAGTGGTGAGCAATTGCATTATGCTCACCTGCTCGGTTTCCTCTTATGTATCATTATTAATTAATATCCACTTTCATTGCATTTTACTTCGGTATAAATTATTAAACTGTCCTTATCTCAACACACAAGTTTACTTTAATTGTCCTCCCCATTCCACCAGGGTGGGGGGGAAGAGAGGAAGGGGATTGAGTGAGGGGTTATGTGGTGTTCCATCTCTGGTTGGGCTTAAACCATGACAGGTATTTAGCATTAAAATCTAATTTTAAGTTTGAGGAAGCAGGGATTATATTTAAGGTATCCATGAGCCCCTGTAAGAGAATTTAGATTTTGATAATTTAAGTTAACAAAAAAAGGGGTCACTGAGAACTTTTTGCTGTGGAGCTCTGGCTTTGGTACATTCCGAGCATTATCTTTTGTGACCTTCAACAATTGCATTAGGGAGAGGTCTAAAGAAAGATTGTTATTCATGTTCTCAGTTATATGTACATGTAGAGAATAAAATAAAGTATTTCCAGCACTGCAGGAAAACTGTGAATTCCTGTGGAAGAACTGTAGGTAAGCCCTAGAGTTCTCTTAAACTTCAGAGGTTTCAGCCTGTGAAGAACTATGAGATTACTATCTCTTTCTAAATAAAACCTTTGGGTTTTTTTTGTTTTTTGTTGTTGTTTTGTTGTTTTTTTTTTTTGCTTTTTTTTTTTTTTTTTTTTTTTTTTTTTTTTCTTTTTTCTTTTCTTTTTTTTTTTCTTTCCAAAAAACAGCAGTACTGTAAAACATGGTTTATTCATGTTCTGGAGAACAGAAGTGTAACTTACCCACAGAGCTCTAGAGACAAAGCAGGAGATTTGCTTCTTTAAAAACAGCCATTGCACTGTAGGGGAGAAAATGTTATCAATGCTGATATGTTTACTAAATTCTAAATTTTGCTCATGAGAACAGCAGTAGCAACACGGCCATCACAACGACCTCAACATATTACTCTCTTTTCACCTAATGTGGCAAGTTATTGTTATGGAATCATAGACTGGTTTCTATTGGAAGGGATCTTAAAGATCATCTAGCTCTAATCCCACTGCCAGGGGCAGAGAGACTTTACACTAGACTAGATTAATCAACGTCACATCCCATTTTGCTCTGGTAACCAGTGATAGGACCAAAAGGAGCAGCATAAAACCCTGTCAGGGAATATGTAAATTAGATTTTTGGGAAAGGTTCTTCACCCAAAGGGCTACTGGGCCTGTTTGGACATTGCTTTGAGGCGCAGGGTGAGAATCTTGGGCTTGTCCTTACAGGATCAGGAATTGGACTCAGTGATCCTTGTGAGTCCCTTTCGACTCTGGATACTCCATGATTTATGATACAACCTGGCATTGAACGCTGACAGGAGCTGGGCAAGAAGACTTTGGGCCAAACAGTTTTACCCCATAGTAGCCTTCTTATCATCTTCATGGCTTCCTCTGGACCTGCCCTCTACTCCACCTACTCTAACAAGTCTGGGCTGTAATGCTGAAGATCCCAGCGCTGGATGCTCCAGGTGGGTCTCAGCAGAGCAGAGCAGAGGGGCAGAATCCCCTCCCTCCCCTGCTGCCCACGGTGCTCTGGGTGCAGCCCAGGACACGTTTGGCTCTCTGGGCTGTGAGTGTCGTGGCTGGGGCATGTCCAGCTCTCACCCATCAGAACCCCCAAGTCCTTTTTCATCAGGGCTGCCCTCAATCCGTTCTCAATCCTGTCTGTGTTTGTGCTGGGATGGCCCTAACCCCAGTGCAAGACTTTCACTTGGTGTTGTTGAACTTCACAAGTTTGAGCTCAATCCCACTGTTCATGACACTGATAAAGTTAAACAGTCCCATACTGACCCCGAAGGAATGGCACTTGTCACTGGCCTCCATTGATGGCACAGGCATCAGGCCACTGATCCTCCTAAAGTGCAATCATCCATTCAATTCCATTTCCATGATGTTATCCATGAAATTCATCCCCTCCAGTTTAGAGACAAGGCTGTTGTGCAGAACTGTCAAATATCCAAGTCTAGGCAGATGATGTCTCTTCCCTTGTCCAATGACACAATCCTGTCATTGAAGGCCACCAAATTTATAAGGAATGGTTCACCTTTTAGTGAAGTCATGCTGGCTCTCACAGATCACCTCCTTAAATTCCATGTACCTTAGGATTGTTTCCAGCAGTGTCTGCTCCATGATCTTGCTTGGGTTGGAGTGACACTGGCTTGTAGTTCCCCATGTCTGTCTTTTGTCCTCTTTTGAAAGGATGAACTTTCTCTGACTGTGAGAAATTTTTGTACTTTGGAACATACTGATGTGAGCCACAGCTTCTGCAATGGATTAGAATTTAATCTGCATGTTGCATCTCTATTGTATTGCCATGATTCATCTAAAAACAAATGCTTTTGAGCATGGCTGGTTTTTGAGCATGGCTTTCACGATAGGGTGGGCAGCCAGATAACAGAAACACTTCAGTGCTGGGTTTTTTATGGCTTATATCTGGAAGGGAAAATGGCTAAAAACATTAGTCTCTTCACTATTCAGAGTTTTGACTGCTTTAGCTAGGGGGGTTGGATTCATGATCCATTTACAGTTTCCTGTCCAGCATCTAGTTGGTGCATTATGTTCCGTGTCTCATTTCATTAGCTGAGCCCTGTATGATGTCAATTGAGAAAAGCAGTAGCTGCACATTATAAAACCCTTGTAATGGTATGACAATGACAGTATTGTAGAGGTCTTTTTCTTGGTTCCAATGTACACTTTACCATTAAATTTCATTCCTTCGGCTCAGATGCAATGATAGGAAAAGATTCAGCTCTAGCCCAGCAGGAGTTGCAAATTTTTCCTTGAAACGTTACATAAGGGAACACTTGATAGATGGAAAATACTGATATTGCTTTGAGTTCACCAAATATAGAATAGTAATCTTAGTAACCAGCCTGTAAACAACATTCACAGATACTCATTTCCATTTGGAAAGAAAAAAAAAAAAAGGTAGTGGTGGGGGAAGGTAAAAAAAAAAAGGGAAAACAAAAATTATTTTCATAATGTAGAAATAGATGTCATTTGTCGAAGTAAGTTTTTATTTAACCTTTTTGACAAAGAGGAAGTATTTTTGCTGAGAGTAAATTCAGGAAAGTCTTATGAGAGACATGGTTACACTTAAATTTGGAAAATATTTGGTGCAATGAAATTGCAAAGGCTCTAGACGCATGAAGGCAGTGTCTATTTTGCAAGAACTGGGTGTTCATTCTGAGTTGGATTGCATTTAGACTGCATATTTACCAAAAGCAGAATTATAGCAATTGTGAAACCTATGACCCCTTATTTCATGCTCCAATTTCTTTTAAAAAAATATAAGATAGGAATTTGTGGTAGAAAGCATTTATTCATTGACTTAACAGCTGCTTTCAATAATCACAAATAATATTTACACAAATCTGAAAGAGCAGAGAGAATAATTGGGACCAAATCTTCATTTCTATCACTGCCTATACCCAGAGTGCCCCATTTCTGTGCAGGGTTCTCTGTTTGCTTCCGTTGTATGGGTAAAATGACAATATAGATAGGATGCTGGAGAGCTATGGCAACATCTATGGAGATGGACTTGAAGGTACCATGAAGCTCTGCAACTACACGTTCATTTTCTACCAAATCCAAACTTCTGTGAGACCTGCTAGGGACAGAGCGCAGAAATATATGCTCAGAGCAGAAAAAAAATTCCATTCCAAAAGGCCAACTTCAATTGCCTGTAACTTTTGCAAGTTGGTGTTTTCTAGATTCCTGTGCAGAAAGTAAAAATTTTGTTCCAAGTAAGGCAGGTGGGGGGATATGTGTGGGTGTATCTTTCTCACTATATGAAAAGAAACAAAACAATTTTTTGAGAAATTCACGGTGTTATGAGGTGTGTGACTAGGAGGAGGAGACGCTCTGGAAGCAGCTGTCTAAAGAAGAGAAAAGTAAAACTGGACTACAACTTTGCAGCATTAAATGCCTACTGTCCTGCATTAAACAGGATAAATGCATACAATCTTGTATTTTTGTAAAATGTTGTGATAAGTTAATATTTTTTCACACATCACCACAAGGCTTACTTATTTTATTGTATCATCAGTGATAAAAACCAATGTATTCTTAAGGATTTCCCCTCCTCCAAAAAAAATTCTGGTCATGAAATCCTTTTAATATGACACATTTTTCAATGCTTTTAATTTGAAAAAGGAATAGGGTTTCTCTTGTCTCCAAACAGAATAGATGTGCGCAATCACTCATTCTTTTTTTCCTTCCACATAATTTTCTTTATTGGTAGCTAAACTCAGATTTACGTCATTACAGGAAAACAAAACCTTTTCTCGAGTCTTCTCATTTCATGGCATGACACTTAAAAGTTTTGCTGGTGGTGATCTGCCTGGTATGCCCACAGCAAGTTTCTGATCCTTTATACAAATATCAGTCTTTTTTGTATATGTACTGGAGATCATGAGAATCACAGAAGCAGCTGAAATGATTCTGTACCATCGAATATTTTACTAATGTTTTCCACAAGAAATTTGAGAACTATGCTTGTGCTAGGGTCTTTTGCTATTTTCTTGTGCCATTAGTATCAGTCCAGAAGCAGACTATCACAGAAGATAAACTCCTAATATCAGAAAAGATTCCACAGGTCCCCTGGGAAGGTATAAAATACAGATAAGTAATGACAAATTGTGGACTACAGTCTTGAAGATCCTGAAAACTGTGAAATTGCTATTACTATAAGGTTCATTCTGGAAGAATGTTTAAATCTGGATAAGAATATATGTTTATATTGCAGAATATATTTTCATCATATTATTTTTTTAAAAGAGGTTATACATTTCTCCCTTCCAGCTTTTTCCCATGTATTTATTAAGAAAGCATTCTTAACTGTACAGCATTTTGTAAAAGTAGTGGACAAATGAAGATTTAAGAACAGTTAGTTGCCTTGTTGCCATGGTTACCAAGAGTAATTGACACTGATTGCTGAATCCAGTAAAATAGAAACAGAATGTACCATTTTAAAGAGGGTACATATAGAAAATTTAGAAGCAAATTAACACTCGAGAAAAGAACAATAGCACAATTTATTTCTGACTGAGTTCCTTACTCGATATAGTTTTGTGTACACAGCATATTTTTTATGTGGCAGCGTGATAAAAAAAAAAAAAACAAAAACAAAAAACCAACCCCTCCATTATTTGGAAGTGGTTTTAAATAATGCATCTTTTCAGTTCTGTAGATGGAAGTGCATGTGTGTGTGTCTGTGTGAATGTGCAGACATGAATATCTGTTGTAGGGCAGCAGACAAATAGTATCCTTTATTCCAGATACTGATAATAGCACACAATTCCGTCTATACTGTGTGTGGTAAAATGCTTAGTTATTATTCTAGATTATAGACAATTTAGGAAGTCAGCTTGTCTGTTTCCAGAGTTCTGCTTTGTGCTGTAATTTCAGATGAAACTCTTAAATGAGGTGTGGTACTTGGCAAATAGAAACAAACAAATGGGGAGTGGTTTGTCTTCACACAGGATGAGTGTGAATATCCTAAGAAATAGGCTTATGATTTGGAGCAACCAGAACAGAGAAGATATGTGAATTTTTGTAAAAGCAAGAGTGTGTTTAGCCCCTAAAGATTATGCATGATAATACAAGTTAGAGTGATTTTGCTTTAGGGTTAGGAGATGGAGAGGTGAGATGAATTTATAGCTCATTTATCTGTGATTTACTTCCACTAGAAAAGGTTTTGTAAGAGACAATTATAGCTTAAGCCTGAATACAGGAAATGGTGAGACTGCTTTAGTACTTGGTTAGTGCAGAAGGTAGATTTCTACAGCACTGTAAATTTTTTATAAACTCTTAATTATCTTGCAACACTTACAGTCTACAAAGAAATATATCAATGGCTTTCACTAAGGAAATGAAGGTAGATTTTCTCAGTATGTGTGATGGATTTTAGACACTGAATGCCATAGTTTTAAAAAATCTCAGGTCCTCTTAAGGTTAATTTTATAAGGCTTGTAGGTTACTGGGCAGCTTTCAAAATCTGATTGCTTACTTGGGTGCCCAGAATTGGGCTACATCATTAGCAGATATAAAAGCTAAATGCTCAGTGTTCTATCGAACCACACGCATAATCTATTTTAATATTGAACTGCACCATTTTCTCATTGTAACTCATGCATGCAGTTTAGTTGGCAACCAGTTTAAAATGTTCACTTGGTAAAATATTTGAAATGTTCACCCAACATTTGGCAAACCAGAAAAGTTTTTTTTTTCAGTAAAAATCAGTCACTCAAAGCAAAAGACCAACCTGGACGGAGCTTTGCATTAGTAAAATAGAAAGGTTTCACCAAACCCAGGGACTTTCTTATGAGATCCCAGTAAAATGACTAGAAGAATTGAAATGACGAATTAGGGTCAGTGAATAAGAAATAACTGACATTAAGCCACCTCTATGGTAACAATCTTGACTTACAGTAGCAAAATATTTCAGAGGGCTGAATCAGAACTCTGTGTGCCCAGATTGTTGTGATCAAAGCCTTCCCAAGCTTTGGAACTGAAATTCTTTTCGTTGTCTCTTTTAGCTTTCTGTAGAACTCTACCATTTCTCACAGCTCGGATGGATCCTACTCACACATTCGTTTATGAAGAACAGTATTGAGTAGAAGATGTCACAGATATGTATATTTACCCATTTTAGGCTGGGATCAAGAGAATATCTTTAAAAATTAGGGAAAGGGATAGCTGGACTTGTTTTGTCTGCAAACCAGCCTAATGAAGCAATGGGGTCAGAGCGCAGAAAGAACTTCTCGCCTGTGTCGTGAGTAAATAAACACCAATAGAATGCTGAGGCTTTCTACAGGACCTTGCTCTAGGCAAGTGATACTTGAATTATAAAGACAAGAAGATTCGAGTGAGTGCTCTGAAAAACTAGGAGGAGGGGATTTCCTGGACTTGTTTCTTGCAAAGGGAGGAACTGCTTCAGCTGCTGGGGTTAAGAAACCAAAGTGATAATCCTCTACTTTCTCCTTCTATCTCAGTTGAACTCTGATGCTTTCTTTGCCATTGTTCCACTGCTCCTGTCACCCAGGGATCTGGGATTTACCTCATGTAAACTGATGTTTACTTCTGACTGTAATAATATTGGGGCTACAGATATTTCACTGTCGTAATGATTGGCATTAGGTTGAAGAAGTGAGGTGAGCAGGCTTGAGGTGCTGGCCACTAAACCAAACACTGTGGAGATTTTGCTTCTCTGCAGAGGGAAGCTGTGTGAGAAACCCTCCCCATCAGCTGCTACTGCCTCTCACTAATCCCCCCAGGGCACATCTGTGCTTTCAGTCACATGTGATTGCGATGTTTGCTGTGTGTGAAAATGCACATTAGCTAGGTTTAGAGCATGAAAACATACCCCAGAAGCAGATAAGTAAGCTTAGCAAGGGTGTTCTCTGTGTCTGCTTAGGGCTTGTAGAGTAACCCTGTTGTGTGTACCTGATCAGGGAAGTTAGTGGCAGCTCTTGTGAAAAGGCAGGGTGAATTGAATTGCTGCCATGACACTCTGGCATAGACAAATTCCTGTTAAGAGGGCTTCATGGTCCTATTCTGAAATTGTAAGTTTGAGATTTCTTTTTTCTTAAATGCTTACACAAGTATCTTCCCCTTATTTTCTCCTAATAGTCTGATGTCATAAAATCACATTTGTATATTATGATGCTTGATTTAGAACTAGAAAATTCTATTTTTAACTTTGTAAAGATAGATTAGCACTGTTTGTAGGTAAATCTGCAAGAAGCATCCTGTAGCAGTGATTGTTTCACTCTAGATAACAAAATATTATCCACAGGTTTAATTTTATTGTTGCTCTTAGTTTTCCTCCAAGGATGCCTAATAAGAAAGGTCAAGGTATCATCAAAACATGGACAGATTTTTGCTGAATGACATAAAACTGTCAGAGATGCTGAGCTTTGATGTTCCATTAAGTGATCGATGTGGATTACTGACTTTTGGCTAAATGCTGCTCAACTCTATAAGGTCAATATTTGTTAGTTCATTGGTAGAATAATTATTCAATCAATACAGGATGCTTCCAGTCAGGAAAAAAATATTACCAAGACTATGTCTGGCATTAGGAAACAAAATTATTTCATAATGTTTTTGGAGTGTTATTAACTCCCTGTTTACAGAATTTATTTGTAACTATCACATTTCTAGTGGAAGGAAGGAAAAAAAAGCCAAGCAAAGAGCACTTGTAACCTTGAGCTCCAGGAAGCAAATACCTCTAACAAGCAGAGTGCATCATCATTAGTTCGTCCCTTTCACATCATCACACTCAGCTTGGGAAATAATTGCATGCAATTTTTCTATTTTACAGTTGGACCACATGACACAATGTTCTTTCTTTAGAGCTCCTACTCCAGTTCTCCCATTTTGTGTTTTTTTTTTTTTTTTTATAGTCTTTAACACTGCCAGTAGCCTGTCACGTGTCTCCACTGGAAGCTTTTACAGCCCTGCCTGTACAGTGTCTTCCATGTCGCTCTGAACCATCAAGCAGAACTTTTAGAACACAGATCGTGTCACCAATATTAATGAATAGGGATAAAGGGCATCAATAGATAGCCTGGGTATTTTCCAGATGTAATAGCTTTAGGATTCACAATTCTAGTAGAGTTTATACTCTAATGCACCTGACATTGCTTTCAACTTACATGTGAAAAAATGTGTATAGACTTCTTGTCTAGAATGTTAAGATGGGCACTTCTTCACTCACTTCATGTGTCCAGAGTATTTTCAGGCTCTGAGAATTGAAAGGAGGAATTCTTTCTTAGACATTTATAAAGGGTGTTTTTAATATGTATTTTGAGTAGTTTAAAAACAAATTCCTTCTTTGTACACCTTGTTTTCGCACATGCACAAATAAAATAATTGCAGATAATTGGCAGCACACTCAACAATGAAATCTAAATGTCTTTAAAATTTAGGAAATGCCATGATGAATGTTTGAAGGATAAATAGTTGACACACTTCATTAAGAATGGGGTGTTTTACTCCTTAACAAATCTAAATATCAAACTAAATCAGTATCAAATTTTTTTGGCATAAGTGGGAAAGGCAGTTGCAATAAAGAGTCTTAGTTTAGCTAGGATCAGTCACTTAGGACTTGGAAAAGGTAGAGAACAACTTCATGGTGTTTTCAAAGGTCAGAGACAGCATGTTTTGTCAGACTCCCATGCCTGCTGGCTTGCAGATTCCAGACCTTAATGAGGGTATCTCCTGTCTTTGGTTTTTAACCAGGCCATGCTCTGGCTTTACGTAACTGCCTCAGTGATGCGGTGTGGTGGAAAGATTCTGCAAGGGTGCTGTGGTGCATTCCTTGCCATCTGACTCAGAAGGCACGTTCAGAGCAACTGAGGCTGCACCAAGCAGGAGGGATGAGAAATTACAGTCCTTTAGACCCCACTAATTCTGACAGCAACAGTAGAGACTTTTTCTTCGTTTTAGGGGTGGAGAATGGATGCACTAAGAGCCTGTGCATCAGAAATTTAGAGCAGGGTAGGAGACTGCACCCAGATCTACCAAGCCATGGATTTATTTGAAGTCAAGTGAAAATGCATAGGACTTTTGGTACCATCTTAAAGTTATTAGAAGTGTAATAAATTCTTATGAGAATTTTGATGCAAAGGGTGTGACAGTTACATTATCATAACTGCACAGCAATCTTAAAAACACATATTTGTAAGGTGTTAATTGGTAACTATACAATTCAATTGATTCTTTTGGAGATATTTTGTTACAGAAATAATGTTTTGTGGTTTGCTATGATGGAGTGCACAGAAGACAGGCTCAGAGCTTTTCTCTCATGCTTTTGGCTAGTTTGAAGCATAAAATCTAAGACCACAAGTTACAACAAAATTCCCTTATCTAGCTCCTGTGAAAGTATTACAGTTTGGCTGCTACACATATTAGCTGAATGGTTTATTGCTTTCAGTTTCTAAATCTATGTAGAATTAGAAGAACGTACTTCACACTTTTCAAATCTGGTAATAACATCATAGCTTCATAGCCTTGCAGTGTCATCTGTTCCTTCAAATTGAGATAGCTGTGGGTGTCAGGTGGTCTGGTCTTTGTAGAAGGGGAAAAGAGCACTTCAGTGAAGTTTCCTATGCACCATGTTTCACCGGACTGGGCTGGGTTATTGTGCCACAACTTGTTATATCACATTGCAATTAACACATCATGACACAAATAAGTCAATAAGGACACAAAGTACCACAATACTTAGCTCAGGCAAGTAAACACAAAACTAAAAATGAAATGGTACTGAAATAGATGTGTCTCAATTACTGTTGATTCCTTTCCACCAAGAGTTTTCATACAATGAGTCTAGATTTTACACTGACAGAAGGCTGTCATGATGCAAACTGTGGTTCCAGGCAGAGGTTAAGCATCTCTCTGCAATCTACTCTGAAAATCGACTCTGTTTGAGAAACAATTACTCTGAACCTCAGAATTCTGAAAAAAAAAGTTTTCTCTTTAATATTGAACTTAAAAAAAAGCTCTGTAAACTTATACATTACTCTTATTATAATCCTTGTGGCACTCCACCAAGTTGCAAACATCCTAGTACTGGGTGCTGTACAGATATACAGTAAAATATAAAATATTATTCAGCATAAGTGACTTGAAATTAAAGTGTTAGAAAGAAAGCTGGAAGTCTTGAAAAAGCTACTTTCACTGACAATCAATAAAAAATTATTTTGGTTCTGATGAGGCTGTAAGTTACAGCCTAACAGTCTTTTCTACCAGGAGATGCTGGAGAGCTTCCCAAAGGAGGTAATGTCATTGTCTCTATTTTATAGAAAAGGACAAAAATGGATCAATTTGTTCAGAGTGACCCAGGAGATGAGTGGCCAAGGCTAGACCATGGGTAATGTCATCACAGAGCCGAATAAATACTACTTTGTCTGCTCCATGGGGTGCACTTTGTATGGTTTCTGATGAAGACACTTTCCTAGAAATTACAACATAGTCGACATGTACTCAAATGTAGACTACTAAAAGGTATGACCCTAAAGATATGAGAATCTTACTGAGAGAGCTAAGGTGGTGAAAGTTTATGGCGTATATGGTATCTTTGTACCTTCATGAATATTGACATTTTGTGTCTGTAGTACAGCATTCAGGCAGCTTGCAATTTATGGTATAAGTAAATTAAACTGTGAAGCCAATTAACTACTTTGTGGGGAAAAAGAGAAGCTCCTGATAGGAACAGGGAAGGCTTACAGGCTGCTAAATAAAAATCTCTTTTATGATACAATAGTTATTGAATGTTTAGAAAGTTTCACGTTATGGTTGACATGAAATGAAAGAAAGCAGATAAAATCTGAACATGGCAGGTTAATACTAAGTCTATTCTGGCTATACATGCTGTTGCTTTAATCGTGGCATTCATCATCACTCCAGAAAAAAGCCAAAATCTCTAAGTGCACATATACAGATTTTACATCCATCATATCTTACATACACCTGATCCAGATGTCAGATTTTATGTGCAAACACAAATGTAAGCTTTTTACCAATGCAGCCATGTAACTGTGATTTTTGCAGATATAGTTGGAAAGATTTGTTCAAAATAGGGTTATAACAGGCTACTACTACATAAGCTATTAAGATCTTTTATGGAAACTCTAATGCCACCTATACAAATTCTTTATCACAATCAGTTCTGCTGAATAGCTACATGGGGAATTGTAAAGAAAGTAGATGAGCCATTCCACTGATGGCCTTGGAGGACATTGTAATGATCTATTGTCTGAGATTGTCAGTGCTGCGGCTTCTATACTCTCTTCTCCATATACCATATTCTAAAATCATCAGTTTATTGATGACAGTGACTGACTGTATATTTGGAAGCACCACTGAGAGAAATTATGCTCTAGTTATGGCTGATAAAGTTTTCAAATTCCTGACTGCAGGTAAAATGGAAGTAAAAAATAAATAAAATATTTTTAATGATAGCAGAGGATAAATTTTCGTCACTAGATTTCTAATATTGATGGCTGACAAAATAATAATCATTGTGGACTCCACTTAAAACCAGTTAGATTTCTCCAGCTGTAGGGAAATTTCTTTGCCTTCAGAATTAGAACAGAATCTTAGAATGAACAGTATTTGTAGTAGATGAAATGAAATACTCTTTTTTTTTTTTTTTTTTTTTTTTTTTTTTTTTTTCTTGGTAGGCTTAGACAACATTATTCACCGTGTTTCTGTGAAAGATGTAAAAAAATGCCCTGATTTGTTAAAGACCTATATCATTAATTGACTTTATACTATTTGGTCAAATTGCTTTTATTGCAGTATGTATGAACACATAAGATGCATATATTCTAGCAATAAGTATAATAATAATAAACACAGTTAATGGTGATGCAATGGGCCAGACAAATGTTTTTTTAGATTTTCTAAAACAATATTTTAGGGGAATTCCCTATTTGGATTTGATTGTACTAGTTTATTTAAGCCTGGTGGCTGAGAACAACAAAAAAATCTGTGGAAAAAACAAAATGTGGAAGAAACAAAATGATTCAAAATTTTTCAGGTGGACATAAAAGAACACTGTTATTCCTACTAAATCCAAAATCAACAAGGAAAATGACAGGGTAGTTGTAAGGGTTGTTTTGGCTCCGGCATCCTTCTGAGCAATGAGAAAAACATTTATCCTGCAAAGAACCATGTAATGTATCACTATAATTTTGTATTTTAAAGCCAAAATATTTCTAATGTTGAAAGCTTAATAAACTGGTAAGTAACAGAGAAATATTTCAGCACATTGTGTAATCCAAGAAAGCTTTAGAGTTCTATGTATCTTTTAAATTTCCTCTGTAGAAAGTAAGCCTTATTTTGAAAAGGTACCATTTGCTTAATGATATTTCACTGAATAGGGTCTGTAGAACGACTGCATTGAATGTGTCAAAATTGTCCATATATAACTTCTAAAAGATTGCAAGTCCCTTGCAATCCTGTTCTGCATATTTGATGATGTTAATAAATCATCACCAGCATTAAAGTTACTTCAGTATTCTCAATGACAGAAATCATATCAAGCAATGCAATTAATTCTAGATTTACACACCTTAGTTCTGACTCTGAACAAGCCAGTTCACAAACATATGACGAATTTTACACCCCTAGAACTAGAATTTGGAGCTTGATAGAGCCTGGTCTAGACATCAAACAGACACTGCATGAAAGTCCAAGAGTTACTGCTTAAACACAGAAAATAGTGGTCTCAGGATCTTGCTCTGCAGTTAAGACTGTCATACAACATAAATAATTTGTTTTAGTGAAGTTCATTATAATGTGTTTTTATAGAGATTTTGATAACAAAAGAAACAGCCTTATTCTGGTTTTATGACCTAGCATGTTCATTAAAGCACAACAATGAAACAATTATTATATATAAAAATGGTAAAAGATAGTATTTTTTTAAGAATAAGAAAGATTCATTTAATTTGATTAAGGTATTCCTGACCAAAAATGTAAGCAACAGCAAAAATAATTTGTCATATACAGAAAAGATTAAAAAAAAACCCATGAAAAAATATTGGTGGAGATTAACCTATGTGTACAGTGATTGTAGCATACAATAATATTATCTTTAGCAACCTACGTTGCTTAGTAGAAGCTCCTTAATTTACAACCGTAAGTGTTTCAAAACAATCCTCATTGCTTTCTTTTCAAACAGCCATTTTTTTCTGGTACAGTTCTGATGACCTTGATGGGTATTATATCCTGTTTCTATTGTCCTAATGCCCCACTTAAGGTCTCAGATAGGTTGCTGATAATTTCCTTGCTGTGTTTGTAGGTAATGACAATTTTGATAAGGTACTTAGACTTCTGTAGTATTTCAGATTAAAATTTTATGTGGCATCTCATTTGACTTTTAGTTTATTGGTTGTGATATTATAGAAATGTCAGTCAGGGCAAAGTGAAGGCAGAATCACTAAAGAATAATAATGAATAAAAAGTTATTACACATAAAGGGACATTACCACTCTTTATGACTGATTTTGTCTGTTATCTTAGGAAGACCAATTATATTATTTTTTCAAGGACACTTCATACACTTCACATGTTTGCATAAAACCATTTTGTTAAAATTAACAGAAAAAATATGAGATTTATCCTTTAAAGTAAATGCTCAGTTACTCAGCTGTTAAAGAATGTGTTCAGTGTATTCAAGTGACCTGTGGACCTAAAAAATACTGAGGTAATATATTATCTCAGTAATACATTTTTTTTGGTGGAATATTATGTACCTAATAAAACAATAATTTTAAGTTTGGTAATCCAAGAAGTAGACTAAAAATCCACTGATTGTGAGAAATGTGGCAGAGGGAAGCATCTGATAAAAGCAGAACCGCATTGAATCACCTGCTGAATCTTAACTTACATATTCCAAAAGAGGGCAGCAAATGTCTGCCTATGTGGTGCTTTCCAGTCCTGGTCAGCAGTGGTCACTGATGGCAGGCTGGCGAGGACTTTCCTATATTCACATCTTAAAGCACTCGTTATGAGCAGGACGGATTTTTTTTTTTTTTTTTTTTTTTTTTTTTTTTTTTGGGAAGGATATAAGTTCATTTGCTCATCTGTGCAATCTTTCAAAATGTTAACAGGAAGAAGTCATTTCATGTTAGATGTTTCCTTTATCTCATTCCAGATCTGGTAAAATGCAATTCAGACCAGACACAAACAAAAAAATCTGCGCAGGGTATTTTTAGGGAACTCAATTTGCAAGTATAGTAAGGGACTTGTAGAACCAACATGTGTTTTCAGAAAGGCTGACTAAAAAAGCCATGGAGGAAATTCAGATTTTCTTATTATAA
>CM019236.1:6892746-6913115 GCA_009741485.1 Malurus cyaneus samueli | reverse complement strand
ATACTTGACGTACGAATGTCACTGATTATATTTACCCGCATTTTAGGGCTAGGTGTGATCAATTGGTATTATATCCTTTAAAAATTAGGAACAGGTAAGGTGGACTGTTTTTCTGAAACCAGCCCCTACATGAAGCAATGAGAGGTCACGAGCGAGTAAGAAATTTCCTGTTGGTCACTCGGGGTGTATGTAAAACAACACCGAATAG
Source organism: Malurus cyaneus samueli (assembly GCA_009741485.1). Taxonomy (NCBI): domain Eukaryota; kingdom Metazoa; phylum Chordata; class Aves; order Passeriformes; family Maluridae; genus Malurus; species Malurus cyaneus. Next base: position 6,912,907 of record CM019236.1, on the reverse strand, counting down.
AATGGCTTTGGGCTTTCTACCGGACCATTGCTCTAGCAAGTGATTCACCTAGATATAACAAGACAATGAGAAGAGTTTCGAGATCCGAGCTGGAGTGCTCCTGGAAAAACTAGGAGAGTGGGATTCCTGGGACGTTTCTTTGCAAAGGGGAACTGCTTCAGCTGCACTGGCGGTTAAAAAACCAAGTGATAATTCCCTCTACTTTCTCGCTCCTATCTCTTGAGTTGAACTCTGATGCTTTCTTGCCATTTTCCACTGCTCTTACCCAGGATCTGGGAGATTTACTCGTGGTAAACTGAGTTTAGCTTCTCTTAATAAGTATTGGGGCTACAATATTCACGGGTATACATGTTGGCATCGCTAGGTGAAACTAGTGAGGTGAGCAGGCCTTACGGTGCTGGCACTAAAACACTGTGGAGTGGCTCTCCTGCACGAGTGAGCGTGTGAGAAACCTCAATCCATCAGCTGCTAACTGCCTCTCACGAATCCCATGGGCACATCTTGCTTTTCAGTACATGTGAATTTGCGAATGATTTGCGTGTGTGTAAAATGACTTAGCTAGGTTTAATAATTAGAGCGATTGAAACACTAACCCCAGATGCATGATTAAGTAAGCTATACAAGGAGTTCGTGTTCTCGATGTCTCTGCTTAGGCGTGTGAGTAACCCTGTGCTGTACCATCGAGAGTTCAGTGCACTTTCGTGAAGAAATGGTCAGTTGTGAAATGAATTCCGCGCATATACTCTGATCCTAGACAATCCGCTGCCGCCTTGCAAAGGAGTCATGCCTTCAGAGTGTGTGTCCTCTCTGAATGTAGATGTTTAGATTTTCTTTTTCTAAGATTGCTCTACACCTACCAGCTATGCTCGCTGCCCCCTATTTCATCATCCCCCCTACATATTGTGTCTACGTGTCAAACAACATCAAGCTCTTGTACTTTCCGCTAAATTTGATGCATTGATCTTCGTGTCTGCTATAATCTGATCTCTGGTAGTAGTGAAACTTGAAAAATTTTCCTATCTTTATTAACTTGTGAGCTATAGCCCATTAGCATGGTGCTACCGCTAAAATCTGCTCAAGATGTTAGCCGATCCCCTGCAGCAGGATTGTTTCACTTTCACAGTGCCATAAGATAACAAATATTATCAAGGGTTTATTATTGTTGCTCTTAGTTTCCCTCCAGCCAATGCCTAATCATAAGAAAGGTCAACCGTTACATCAGACCACCCTCTCATACGCTACCACGACTATTTGAACGCGCTACCCTGTCCGTAAGTGACATTAAAACTGTCACGACAGAGCTTGAGCTACTGATGTTCCTTAAGGGGTGATCGATTGGGTTTATGACTTTGTGCACCTACATGCTGTGCTCAATCGATAAAATTATAGTTGTTTGGATCCATTTGCACTTAGTCTTTTTAGACGATATGATGGGCATATATTCGAAGATTCGTATACATGTACTTCTCACAATATTTGATAGTGTCATTGAAAAGATGCATGTACGGCTAACTAATACTCAATCATACAGGATGCTTCCAGTCAGGAAAAAAATTTACCAAAACTCAGTCGCATTAGGAAACAAAATTATTTCATAATGTGTGTAGTGTTATTAACTCCCTGTTTACAGATTATTTTGTTAACTATCACATTTCTAGTGGAAGAAGGAAAAAAAAGCCAAGCAAAGAGCACTTGTAACCTTGAGCTCCAGGAAGCAAATACCTCTAACAAGCAGATGCATCATCATTAGTCGTCCCTTCACATCATCACACTCAGCTTGGAAATAATTGCATGCAATTTTTCTATTCTTCAGTTGGACCCATGACACAATGTTTTCTTTAGAGCTCCTACTCAGTTCTCCATTTTGTGTTTTTTTTTTTTTTATAGTCTTTAAACTGCCATGGCCGTCACGTGTCTCACTGGAGCTTTTAAGCCCTGCCTGTACAGTGTCTTCCATGTCGCTCTGAACCATCAAGCAGAACTTTTAGAAACACAGATCAGTGTCACCAATATTAATGATAAGATAAAGGGCATCATAGATAGCCGGGTATTTTCCAGATGTAATAGCTTTAGGATTCACAATTCTAGTAGAGTTTATCTAATGCACCTGACATTGCTTTCAACTTACATGTAAAAAATGGTATAGACTTTCTGTCTAGAATGTTAAGATGGGCACTTCTTCACTCACTTCATGTGTCCAGAGTATGTTTCAGGCTCTGAGATTGAAAGGAGAATTTCTTTCGTTACATTTATAAAGGGTGTTTTTAATATGTATTTTGAGTAGTTTAAAAACAAATCCTTCTTTGTACACCTTGTTTCGCACATGCACAAAAAATAATTGCAGGTTAATTGGCGCACACTCAACAATGAGCTAATGTCTTTAAAAATTTAGGAAAATTGCCATGATGAATGTTTGAAGGATAAATAGTTGACACACTTCAGTTAAGAAAGGGGTGTTTTACTCCTTAACAAATCTAAATATCAACTAAATCAGTATCAATTTTTTTGGCATAGTGGGAAAAGGCAGTTGCAATAAAGAGTCTTAGTTTAGCTAGCATCAGTCATTAGGATTGGAAAAAGGTAGAGAACAACTTCATGGTGTTTTCAAAGGTCAGAGACAGCATTTTTGTCAGCTCCCAATGCCTGCTGGCTTGCAGATCCAGACCTTAATGAGGTATGTCCTGTTTTGGTTTTAACCGGCATGCTTGGCTTTAGTAACTGCCTCGGTGATCGAGTGTGCGGTGGAAAGATTCTGCGAGGGTGCTGTGGTGCATCCTTGCCCATCTGACTCAGAAGGCCACGTTAAGTGCAACTGAGCTGCACCACAGCAGGAGGATTGAGAAATTACAGTCCTTTAGACCCCATAATTCTGACAGCAACAGTAGAGACTTTTTCTTCGTTTTAGGGGTGGAGAATGGATTGCACTAAGAGCCTGTGCATCGAGATTAATTTAGAGCAGGGTTAGGAGACTGCACCCAGATCTACCAAGCCATGGATTTATTTGAAGTCAAGTGAAAATGCATTGACTTTTGGTACCATCTTAAAGTTATTAGAAGTGTAATAAATTCTTATGAAATTTTGATGCAAGGGTGTGACAGTTACATTATCATAACTGCACAGCAATCTTTAAAAACACATATTTGTAAGGTGTTAATTGGTAACTATACAATTCAATTGATTCTTTTGGAGATATTTTTTACAGAAAATAATTTTGTGGTTTGCTATGATGGGTGCACAGAAGACAGGCTCAGAGCATTTCTCTGCCTTTTGGTGTTTATGAAGCATAAAATCTAAGACCACAAGTTACACAAAATTCCCTTATCTAGCTTCCTGTGAAAGTATTACAGTTGGCTGCTACACATATTAGCTGAATGGTTTATTGCTTTCAGTTTCTAAATCTATGTAGAATTAGAAGCGTACTTCACACTTTTCAAATCTGGGAATAACATCATAGCTTCATAGCCTTGCAGTTCATCTGTTCCTTCAAATTGAGATAGCTGTTGTGGTTCAGGTGGTCTGGTTCTTGTAGAGGGGAAAAGAGCACCTTTCATGAGTTACCTATCACATGTTTCACCGACTGGGCTGGTTATGTGCCACAACTTGTTATATCACATTGCAATTAACACATCATGACACAAAATGTCAATAAGGACCACAGTACCGACAGATACTTAGCTCAGGCAAGTAAACCAAAAACTAAAATGAAATGGTACTGAAATATGTGTCTCAATTATGTTGATTCCTTGTCCACCAAGGTTTTCAACAATGAGTCTAGATTTTACACTGACAGAAGGCTGTCATGATGCAAACTGTGGTTCCAGGCAGAGGTTAAGCATCTCTCTGCATTCTACTCTGAAAATCGACTCTGTTTGAGAAACATTACTCTGAACCTCAGAATTTCTGAAAAAAAAGTTTTCTCTTTAATATTGAACTTAAAAAAAAGCTCTGTAAACTTATACAATACTCTTATTAAATCCTTGTGCACTCCACCAAGTTGCAACATCCTAGTACTGGTGCTGTACAGATATACAGTAAATATAAAAATATTATTCAGCATAAGTGACTTGAAATTAAAGTGTTGAGAAGAAAGCTGGAAGTCTTGAAAAAGCTACTTTCACTGACAATCAATAAAAATATTTGGTTCTGATGAGGCTGTAAGTTTACAGCCTAACAGGCTTTTCTACCAGGAGATGCTGGAGAGCTTCCCAAAGGAGGTAATTGTCTTCTCTATTTTATAGTAAAAGGACAAAAATGATCAATTTGTCAGAAGTGACCCAGAGATGATGGCCAAGGCTAGACCATGGGTAATGTCATCACAGAGCCGAATAAATACTACTTTGTCTGCTCCATGGGGTGACTTTGTATGGTTTTGATGAATCACTTCCTAGAAAATTACTAACATAGTCGACAGTTGTAACTCAAATTGTCCACATGTTAAAGCTGGCTGCTGGTAATTTTTTTTTTTTTTTTCAAGGAAAGGTCACCAAAACAACTGTAATATTGTAAAATTTAATCTTATAAGATTTTTTTTCTATTGGAAGTAATCTGTTTTTCAAGAATTTTATGCAGATGAAATTCTTGACCTTAGTAATTTGCTCCATTTTTCATTTTGAAAGGATTTACTTCAGAGACAAACTAAAATATTTTCTTTCTGAGAATATTATTTTAAACTCAAATTTTTTTCTGACAAGGCCAAAAAAGCCTCCAGGAAATGAAGAATCTTCCCTACGCATCCATCTTATGTTTGGTACAGTAAGAGAACACATATATGATTTACCACTGTTTAAATGTGAGTTTTGTCTTGAAGCCTGTGAGAGGGAGTGGCACTCAATATAAAAACAACAATTGCTAGGAAAAATTCTTATAAACAAGATTAGTGGATGTCTCAGAGTTTTTCTCCTGTAAACTGTCTGGATGGTATGGTACGTGATTTATATGCAGATGTATCTTCATATGGAGACTGATAATTAAATTTCAAAGCGGGATAGCCAGCAGCTAATTTCTAAGACAGGCTGCCAGTGTAGATGGACAATGGAATGTAGAAAATGGAACACATAACAATGGAATATAGCAAAAGAAGCTGTGGGTATGACTTTATCCTGCATTAGAGAACCCACAGTCCTGTGAAGTTTTCTTTGCAGAGGGCAGCTGGACAGAGGTAGACATTTGGAGCTTAAGTACATGTTTATGATATTTCTTACTATATTGGAATATATTTTTACAGGTTTTTATTGGGCAAGTACAGAAAACACATCTGATGGGATACACATTTGCTAATACCCATTATACTCAATTAGGAAACGCTGCAGTGGTAGAAAGGATAGGCAGCCTCTATATTACGAATTCTGGTGGGAGGCACTAAACATGAAAGTGTTGTTCTTTGACTGCCTGAGGGCTGTCTTAAGTGCTAGGCTTTTGATCTTAGTGACAGTTTTAAAACCCTTAAGCAAACCAGAACTAGGAATAAAAAAGCTGACAGCTGTGGTTCACCTCTCTCTGTCTCTCTTTGCCTTTCTATTATCTGAAACCCTTGAAGATCTCTGGAGAGGGACAGAGCTCACACTGCACATATGATGAAACAGCACTCATCATGTGTCCCCTGGAAATGCACCGTGTGTGCCCTTTTACTTCTCTCAGGTTATTGAGACTACTAAAAGGTATGACCCTAAAGATATGAGAATCTTACTGAGAGAGCTAAGGTGGTGAAAGTTTATGGCGTATATGGTATCTTTGTACCTTCATGAATATTGACATTTTGTGTCTGTAGTACAGCATTCAGGCAGCTTGCAATTTATGGTATAAGTAAATTAAACTGTGAAGCCAATTAACTACTTTGTGGGGAAAAAAAGAGAAGCTCCTGATAGGAACAGGGAAGGCTTACAGGCTGCATAAATAAAAATCTCATTTTATGATACAATAGTTATTGAATGTTTAGAAAGTTTCACGTTATGGTTGACATGAAATGAAAGAAAGCAGATAAAATCTGAACATGGCAGGTTAATACTAAGTCTATTCTGGCTATACATGCTGTTGCTTTAATCGTGGCATTCATCATCACTCCAGAAAAAAGCCAAAATCTCTAAGTGCACATATACAGATTTTACATCCATCATATCTTACATACACCTGATCCAGATGTCAGATTTTATGTGCAAACACAAATGTAAGCTTTTTACCAATGCAGCCATGTAACTGTGATTTTTGCAGATATAGTTGGAAAGATTTGTTCAAAATAGGGTTATAACAGGCTACTACTACATAAGCTATTAAGATCTTTTATGGAAACTCTAATGCCACCTATACAAATTCTTTATCACAATCAGTTCTGCTGAATAGCTACATGGGGAATTGTAAAGAAAGTAGATGAGCCATTCCACTGATGGCCTTGGAGGACATTGTAATGATCTATTGTCTGAGATTGTCAGTGCTGCGGCTTCTATACTCTCTTCTCCATATACCATATTCTAAAATCATCAGTTTATTGATGACAGTGACTGACTGTATATTTGGAAGCACCACTGAGAGAAATTATGCTCTAGTTATGGCTGATAAAGTTTTCAAATTCCTGACTGCAGGTAAAATGGAAGTAAAAAATAAATAAAATAATTTATAATGATAGCAGAGGATAAATTTTCGTCACTAGATTTCTAATATTGATGGCTGACAAAATAATAAATCATTGTGGACTCCACTTAAAACCAGTTAGATTTCTCCAGCTGTAGGGAAATTTTCTCTTGCCTTCAAGAATTAGAACAGAATTTAGAATGAACAGTATTGTAGTAGTAAATGAAATACTCTTTTTTTTTTTTTTTTTTTTTTTTTTTTTCTTGGTAGGCTTAGACAAACATTATTCACCGTGTTTCTGTGAAAGATGTAAAAAAATGCCCTGATTTGTTAAAGACCTATATCATTAATTGACTTTTATACTATTTGGTCAGAATTGCTTTTATTGCAGTATGTATTGAACACATAAGATGCATAATATTCTAGCAAATAAGTAAATAATAATAAACACAGTTAATGGTGATGCAATGGGCCAGACAAATGTTTTTTTAGATTTTCTAAAACAATATTTTAGGGGAATTCCCTATTTGGATTTGATTGTACTAGTTTATTTAAGCCTGGTGGCTGAGAACAACAAAAAAATCTGTGGAAAAAACAAAATGTGGATTTAATACTTTTAGTCCATAACACTTCTACTCGGAGAAAAACCTAAAAAATAGGGAAGACATATATAATTTATTGAATATTTTTATGCTCATGCTGCCACTCCACCTAGAGATTGCTTGCTAACTCTCCTCACTATGAATGTGTATTGTTATGTTCACAACTGTGCACACTTACGCATGCTTTTGTGAATTTCCTTTCGGCTATTATATTTTCCACTTGTTTTTGTGGATGTTCATTACCAAAGTAGGTAGTCTTTAAACACAGGAAAATAATAAAGGAGAAAAAATATATTGCCACATAAGTGTATAGAAGTAATTAAAATAACATCTCTCTTTTTAATAAGGAGAAATAAATTGGATTTTTCAACATTTTTAGGATAGCTCTAGCTTTTTTTCCATATCTGGAGTGACTCTTTCAAAAAAACAAGGATCTTGATTACAGTGACACAAGATGCTGGCTATTGCAGAATTGGAAAATATTTTATAGAAAAGTGTGTAGGAAGAGCTAGCAAGGACAGAAGGCATAGCTATAAGCTAATACCAAAAGATGCATGGTGCATTCTTCTTTATTTAAGAATAAAATACCTTGGAATATGTTGGTAAATGCTTGTAGCATTGAAGAATTTGAATTCTATACATTTCTTCAGAATGTGAGAAGGTTCTCACCCTGTCCATTTTTAGTCTGTTTTCCAGTGTATTACCATTATTTGTCTCTCCTTCAAAAGCACTTGGATTTTCTGTCTCTTAATTCATTTGATACTAGTGGCTGAAGATTATGATTAAGACTTCATATACCTATCAGAATGCTCAGAGCAGGGCTACATTCAAGTTTAAATCAGGTTCCCTTAGACCTTGTCCAGCTGAGTTTACAGAGCTTGCAGGAATAATAGAGATTTCACAGCCTCTCTGAGTCAGTAACCCTTTTCAGCGTTTAAGCTTTTACAGGGAAGACTTGTCCGTATGTTCAGATGGAATTTCCCTTGTCTGACTTCAGGTTTGTTGAACCTTTGTGTTCCACTCTGCACCCCCCAGAAGAGAGATCTGTATCTTCTCAGTAATTCTTTTTCATACAGAAACACATCTACAGGAAGGCTTGGCTGGAAAAACTTAAAAAAATGAACTTATTTTTAAGGCATTATCCGCTGGGTGCCACTCTGTACAGTCGCTACCAAGCCAGCTGGGCAGCAGACTGCGCAGATGTAGGAAGGTACTATCCCTCAGGGGCAGGGCACTGCATTTGCCTTTGTTAAGCTTCATGAGGTTATTGTCTGCCCATTCCATCATTTGAGCGTAATGACCTTCAAATATGCACAGAGGAAGGAGAAATGTTCTGTCCATAACTATGATGGACAGAAAAAGAGGTCATGGCCTAAATTGTAGCAAGGGAGTCCTAGGTTGCTGCACAGTCCGAGGATGCTATACAGACAAGTCAAGTGTAAAAGAGGGTGAAACACCAAAACTGGTCACTTAAAAGACCAGGGGTTCAGTAAAAGGAAAGAGAAATCAGATCCCCTCCAGAACAGCAGATTTTTTAAACTTAGGCATTTGTCCTCAGGTTGATTCCCCAAAATGATGGAAAACTTCAGATTTCCTCATACCACACATTTCCATTAAAAATGTTTCTTACAACTATAAAAGAAATACCTGTATTTCATTTATTCAGAGAATAAAACAATCCATTTTGTAATATTAGACTAAAATTATCTATACCACCTAAGTCAGAAGCAAATGGAAGCTAGTCCGCCTGGATAGAATGTGAAGTTGTCTTGCTTTCTTTCTTAATTTTTTTTCGTTTATGGAGCAATTGTTCATTTCATTCAGCATTTTTAAATTCTCACTCAGTAACTAAATAAATGTAAACAATTATAATGCTTATGTTGCTACTGCAACTAATTGTAATATTAAATTCCCCCTGTGAATGGAATTTTAATGTTCCTGGTGGCATTTTGTCAGCAATTTTCCTGCTGTTTAAAAGATCAGTGTCTAATAGGATTAAGGTGGATAATCAAATCTCTAACTGGAATTAGGCTATGAGGTTTGAATGCCTGGGGAATACCTCCTTACTAAATATGAATGAAAGATGTTCAGTGCATGCAGAGGAGAAAAATAAATGGAAGGCCATATTTTCACACCATGGTGTTACCTCAAATATCTTGACAAGAAATTTGGACTCCTTTACTGACAGTGGGACCATTATACAAGATATCATTCAACATCTGGGACTGAAATAATATTTCAAGACATTTTATAGTATATTTTATTAATTAAGGTACATTCCAACATTGTTTTGGCTACGTTTACAGCAATATTGAAACGATTGCTGCTGTTTTAAAAAAATTAGTAAACATTACAGTAGTGTTGGGAATGATTTTAATTCTGCTATCAGAAGCACAGTTCTGAGCTCTGTGCATGTTTGTGCAGGTGAGAGTCTGGGCAGAAGCATGTGCCTGGTGTTATGAGTTCACTTCCTCCATGTGATCTGCATGTGGGAGCTATGAAACGTTTAAAAACTGCAAAGTAGAAGTGGTAGCAACTGATTTCCATATGAGAGTATTGTCTTATGCAAGTTTAACTAATAAAAGGAAAAAAAAATGGCACACCTGCAAACCGCTGTCACTTGCTATCAGATCTGTTTGAGTACAGTTTGTCAGCTGGAACACGGTGACAGAAATAAACCTGTGGAAGAGTGTAGGCATCAGGAAATTTTCCTCTGGGTTTGGTTTGATATGAACTGTGAGTATAAATTCTTTAAGGTGTCTTCTCCACCAGCCTCCCTTTCTTAGGTGTTTTATCCAGGGAAAATAATAAAAATTATTTGTGTAGTAGAAAATGTGTGCTATAGCTGAGATCAGCAGATGACACATGTTCTTTGTAGTTTCTGTGGAGAAAAGCATATATATGACATGATCATTATTGCTCAAATGCATTGCTCCAGAATGTTTTCTAAATTATTCACTGCCAATATTTTTTTTTTCTCACTAGTTTGTCCTGCAGTGAATATAGAGGCTACTTCCCAAAACAGCAATTTTTATATACTAATACCTGGAATTATGCTGACATACAGCACCATGTGTCCTGGCAGTAGTACATCTGTAAATAACCGTGAAAATTATTTAATGAACATTAAACTGTGATTAGATGCTGACTTTTTAATATATTTGTCAGGTTGATTCACAACTGGTTCAATTTAAATCCTGAACAGGGCAATTTAATGAATTTCACTGTACTTAGTCTTAATGGTTTTAATACAAATATTTTAATTTAACTAATATACTTATTCTATCACAACTGTTTAATACTTAGGTGACTCCTCTAAAACATTTACTTTTAGGCTTTTTTTGTCTTTCAGTTTCATTCCCCTTCCCTTCCTCCTTCCCTCTCTTCGACTTTCTTCCTACCTTCTTTTCTTAACAAAACAAAACAAAATGAAACAATTAAATCTTAATTATAAAAATATAATCTTAAATTCATTTATTTGAAATATTATCAGATACAATGCCTGCAATAGCACTTATTTCACTTACCCAATTTTCTCATTTATGGATGGAAACTTTGATTTTGTGGAAGGTCTGATTAGTTTTGGCATTTAAAGATTTTAAGATCTGCAGACATATCACCAAGTAAGAATGAATATTTAAGAGATGAATTCAGACACAATTTCTGACACTGAAACCCAAAACAAAACTCTTAGAAAAAACTTGTTTTGGGCTTTGAACATTTAATCACTTTGATGAAGGAAAGGAAGTTTCTCCTAGGAAACTAGGAGAAAGTACACTAATATCCTATCTTTGTGCACTTAAGATATGCCATAAAACATAATTTCCACAAGAATAATTCACTGAGGTAGTATAAAGGGAGAATCAAATCAAAACCAAAAAATTGCAAATTTCAGTATTTAAAATTATAAGGACACACATACATATGTGATTTAAGATGGGTTAGGTTTGTTAAGACGGGCTAAATTTTAAAGGCAAAAAAGCTAAGTAGAAAAGTTACTGCTGTCAATTTAGAAATCACTATCCACACGCTACAGGTTTCAGATAAGGACTGCTGCTCTCTGTGTGGTACAAAAATGTTTCGCTTAAATACTTCCTTTGAGCTATATTGATGTATAATGTTTGAAAATATGGCCCACTGCTTCCAGACCTCAACACCTCAATGCTGCAAACCGTGAATGAATAAAAATGAACCAGCCAATTTTCACATGGTCACAATGATACAAAATAAAAACTGATCTATGAAACAAGGGTGGAAACGCTTGGCAGCACTGAAATGTCAGCAGCAGCAAAGGCTTTACAGTTCAACACTTTTTTCACAGCATATTGTGCTCTGTGTAATATATTTGCTCTGGATGCATGTTTGCCAAGCACAGGAGACACAATGGATTCAGAAAGACAAATTTTATATCTTGTATTATTCTTCATGTTCTCATGCACACACAGCCAAGGCATTGAAAATAGAGACTAAAATGATCTTGCAGGAACCAGAAACCCAGGGTCTGAATGTCTTTTGGGTGCTCTGGCCTTGAAGATTAGGCAGACACAGTTAAATCTGTCAGTAGATGCTGAGATATCAATCTCACAATTATCAGGTCAATTATCCCACACATGATATTCTTTAGCTTTCTGGTGGTCATTCCAGTATCACATGTGCATGTCAGTAATTTAAAGCACTGTTTGCTTTGTCTTGCCTTTTTCAACACAGAATATTATATGCAGTTGGGATACCTGTTGGGATACGGTATAACCATGCTGCAGCTATGATCTCTGTGGGCATTCCCCTGCTGATGTACACGAGAAAATTGATGGTAAGTGCATTAATGCACCTTTTGCTGCTGATATTACTGATTGAACAACCTCTTTCTGTTGTTCATCTCCACCATTTTCCTAGGCATTTTGCTGCTCTTCTTCCCCATTCCTGTTTTGCATATCAGCTGAGCCATCTCTGATTGCCGATTAACTCTGTTGAGTCTCCTGAAACATAAGCAATTTTCTCAGCTTTGAATGTCGTATGTTCAGATTGCAAGTTATGATGATAATAGTACATTTACTTCTAAAGTGTTTTGCACCCACTTTCATTGCTTATTCAAGTCCTATAAATAAAAAAAATTTGAAATGCATCTCTTTTCTACTGCTGTTGATTGACTGAGCCCCCTGAGGCATAGTTGTCCAAAGGGCTCATTTTGATGACAAATTGTCCAGCCTTAAGTTTCCAGAAGACATGCTATGAATGTCAGCACTGGAGCATAATTAAGAAATGGAGATGTGATAACTTTTACTAGCTGGGCAAAGAAATAATACAATTTATTAAAACAATGCAGGGTAATATCGTGCCGTAAGTACCTCTCTCCATTTAATTTCTTACCTCTTAATGCAGATTGGGCAATATTGCAGATAGAACAATTCATGTCCTATTTCATGTTCTTCCTTTTTTGCTCAGTGACTGACAAGTCGACTGCTTTCATCCAGAAAAGAGGAAAGTCTCACCAGCTGAGTGTGATCCTTTCTTTGCTTTTTTGAGGGCTACAACCTCAAAGAATGCAAGCACAATTGAAGAGCCATTGATGTTTATTCCTTCACAAAACACATCAAGAAGAGTAAGACAAGTGCCAAAGTAAGACAAGTAACAAGTGACCCCAAAGTAGTTGACTGTTGATCAGGCATAGAAGCATAACCTACATAATGTTGATAAGAAATACCATTATTAGGGCACTCGATCTATCTATATGTCTCTCTCTCTCTCACTCTCTCTCTCTCTCTCTCTCTATCTATCTATCTAATCTATCTATTAATCTATCTAATCTATCTATCTATCTATCTATCTAATCTATCTATCTATCTATCTATCTATCTATCTATCTATCTATCTATCTATCTATCTATCTACCCATATAGAATTGTGATGACAGAGAGAGCAGCCAACAGCTGAAAGTGAATATTAATTGTCAGCCCTACCTAGATATATACCAGCACTGGCCAAATGCAAATCCACAAAGAAAATAGGAATCATAATCACTGTGCAGAGATCTGTAGCATTGCATTCCCTGTGGCAACATTAATTACTTTGAGCAATAGATTTGGTGTGTTACTTTTTTTGATATGAAATCAGTTCCAAAGTACGCTTCATAAAGTTGCTTAAAGAATGCCATCCAGAGGGATCTGCACAGGCTCAGAGAGGGATCCATGGAAATCTCTTGTGGTTAACAAGACCAAGTACAACGTGCTGTAATCCCGGGTATTAGCATAGGTTGGAGGAGGTCAATAGCAGCCCTGCCCAGAAGGGTTTGGGGGTGCTGGGGGTGAGAGCTGAACATGCCCCGGCCATGGCACTCACAGCCCAGAGAGCCAAACGTGTCCTGGGCTGCACCAGAGCACGTGGGCAGCAGGGGAGGAGGGGATTCTGCCCCTCTGCTCTGCTCTGCTGAGACCCACCTGGAGCATCCAGCCCTGGGGACCCTGCACAGGAAGGACATGGATCTGCTGGAGTGAGTGCAGAGGAGGTTACAAAGATAGTTGGAGGGATGGAGCATCTCTCCTATGAGGAAATACTGAGACAATTGGGAGTGTTCACTCTGGAAAGAAAAAGGTTTTGGGATGATCTAATTGTAACCTTCCAGTACATGAAGGGATCCCACAAGAAAGATAGACAGAGACTATTTACAAGAGCACTTAGTGAAAATATGTGACAGCATGCAGTGGCACAAGTAGCCCAGAGAAGCTGTTGATGCCCAATTCCTGGAAGTGTTTGAGACTGGCCTGGATGGAGCTCTGAGCCATTTGGTCCCATGGAAGGCACGCCTGCCCATGGCAGAGGGGTGGAAACGGGTGATCTTTGAGGTCCAGTCCAACCTCCAACCTGTCCAGTCGATGATTCTGTGATGTTATTCTATGTAGTGATTGCCCTATAACTACAGTGTAAGAGAGTCACTTGAAACATTAACTGCCTTTGGCACTCCACAGATCTATTATTTTATATAAGAGTGAAAAATGGCACCAGGAAAAACTTTAGATTTTAATACAAAAAGTAAACATTAGATATTTAGATTGAAAAACTTCCCATATGTCATTTTAAGGTGCACATCCTTTATGTTTCCCCTAGCTGGCAATATCCTTTAGATTATAATGTATTTCTGTGAGATGTATTCCTGCTCACCTTTGCTCTCAACTCCTCTCCCTGCATCTGAGAATGAGAAAAAGGGATAGAATTTGAAATATAACATTTTCGAATTATATTTTTACAATATAATCTTCTAGCTAATAAAATGCCCCTTTTATAAGAAAGATCTTCCTTTATAGAAGATGCATATTCTGAGGAGATCTAAGACCACATAAATTTGACTTAATTTCCTGTTTAGTTTTGTCTTTTCAAAATTTTAATTTTTCATAGATTCCACTAGGTCATAAATGAATCCTGCAGGATTTTCCTGTGGAGGGAAGTAGTTTAAAGAACAATTTAAAAATTAATCATGCATTTATTTTTAATTCAATATTAGTTCTCTGAAAGCATTTTTGGAAACTAATGTTTGGGACTTCTTTTAACCTTTAATAATATTTTTAATCTTCAATAAGCATTTCATTTTACACAAGAGTAAAATAGAGTGTTCTGCTGTACAAAAACTACTGATCTGGGCAGAAAAAAAATCATAATTGTTGAAAATCCCTATGAATCCCCAGGAAAATACTCTCAGTGGGCCAAATGCTATTTTCACTTACGGCTCTATGCACAGAATTGCTTCACTGAAAACTGCTTGATTCCTTACACCATAGAGCAAAGAAGAGGCTTACTTTTGGAAAAGGTTCTGCATCCAGTTTAAGGTATTAAATAGTAACATTTGCAGCTCAGTATTTATATTAATAAAACAAGGGCATGGATTATCTGAGAACAAATTCCTTTTACTTTTATGAACTAATATCAATAAGTGCAGCATTGAAGGAATTGATTCCTCCCACAATTGACTGCATTTTCAGTCTGTGCCATGGCCTGTTTCACCTTTGTTGCACAATATAAACTGACCCCGGCTGCATTTCTTCATGTCTATTGGATTTGCTGTCTCCATTCTTTTTGTCAGGGTTTCTCATGAGTCCATTTGGTCTTGAAGAAAGGTTTTCTTCTTTCCCCTTGCATTGTTTAGTGATTGAAGGGCTGTCTAAAAATTATTCTTTCTTGCCTACCTGTGTTTTTGTGGTTTTTTTTGTTTTCTTTTGTTTTTTTGGTTTTTTTTTTTTTTTTTTTTTTTTTTTTTTTTTTTTTTTTTTAATCCTCTCTCCTTTGTACTCTTTCCTCTCCAAGGCTCCGCCTGACAGTTTCTGGTGTCCTACCTTTGTTTTGTTGGGCCTTGTGGTAGGTGGTGAGTACTCCTTCTTTGAGGGCTGGCAAAGTCAATTTTCAGAGACTCAAAAATCATGTCTGCGTTCAGCTGCCACTTTTGCATTCAAAAGGGCTGGAGAATGCTTCTGTGCTTTTCAAATGTGAATCCACCAAGACCCAGACTTTTAACCATGTCTTACCTAACAACAAACCCTCTTGTGAAAGTTATGCAGACAACATCTACTAGGAAAAACAAAATTATGCTTTTCAAAGGAATATATCACAACTCAAACTCTTAAAAATTGTATCCATTCACAATTGGGCAAGTATTGGTTTGTGGTTTTTTTTTAATGTTTAACACCAGATATATTACTAAATCAATATCTTCAAACTAAACCTAAAATAATGAATAATACTTGAGAGTGGAATAATCTTGTATTTTGCAAAGTTTTCGTACCTTTGTAAAGAACTGCTAAAACTGAATATGAAATAACATTTGAAGATGAGTTTATTCAGAAATTGTCAGAATGGTGAATTTACATTGTAATTGACAAAAAGATTTAATTTCCATAGCATCTGCACAGCAAAGGTGTATATATGACTTCTTCCAGTTCCTCTGGAGGGTAATGATCCTGCTTGCTCTTACTTCCCTTCTTTTATGTGCTTTACACTGTAATATGACCAAATTATTGGGTTTCCTTCCTGCAAACTCTCTGAACATCTGAACAAAGAATAGGTTCATCACTAATAAGTATCATTTCAGTTTACAGACCAACTTTGTGCTCATGATCTTACAACATGATTTCTGAGCTAGACGTTTCATGTTCATCTCTCCTGACACTTGGCTCACAGCAAGAATATTGCCCTTCCAAAAAGTTTGAACTCAGTTTAGGCTTGGCTTTCTTCAGACATCATCTGTAATAGCAGTAATCTGTGGAGATAGAAGTTTTCTCTTTTAATGTCAACTTCACAGTTGCTGCTTCCACTGGTCAACATTCTTCATTTTTATATTAATATGAATAATGAAATGCCGCTCTTTCTTTATCAGTTGGACATAGCAAGAAGAAACTTTGCATTCATTGGGCTCCTTAAGCAAGCGGAACACAGTCATTTCTTAAAAATGTTTAATTTTTTTCTAGTGGAATCTGTGAAAGGACTGCTTGAGATATATAAGCTTGAAACATATAAGGCTGCAACAGATCACATCATGGAGTACTAGGGTCTTCTGTTCTTTATTCACCCTTTTTCTTGTACTGACTTCAGGACCAAAATATTTTGGTTCTATGTCTAACACATATCAATTAAGTGTGTTGAAGTTTATTTTTAAAATATGTATGTTTTCAGAATTTTTTGCAGCCTTACTTTTCCGTTCAGCATATTTAACTGTGCATATTGCTCTGCAACACGAACCTTCACCTTCAAGAAAATGAATTCTAATTGCAAAACCAGCGTCTTTAGTGAAAAAAACCCTGCCAACCAACCAACTAACCAAAACCAGAAGAAAATTTATTTCTGTCTTCCTGGAATGGACTTTTGATGAATCACTATTTAGTCTGGATTTTGAGGGACCAGCCCAAACTACTAATGAACTTAGCTACTCTTTCTGTTGCAGATTTTAATGCAAACTACTAGTCTTTTGCACGTTACTAATACGTGTTTGTATCACATATTGCTCAGTCACACTTGAGGGTTTGTATTTTAAACATTCTTGTTAAAAGAAAGCAAATGCATCATGTTGCTACTGGGACATATCTACAGCAAAGTTTTACTGAACCCATTTCTTAATTTTTTTGGTGTAGATGTCCATACTATAGCCTAGCAGATTGATTAAGATGTAAAAAGGAAAATAGGTAGGTAGGTATGAATCCTTTTACTTCAGACCTTTCCACGGGCTTGTGTGATTCACAGCTTAAAGCCCCAGCTGAGCTGGCTAGTGCTAGTGGACACATCTTCTATTTTCTGATGAGAGAGTATTGCCATAAACTGGAAAAATTCCATAGGAAATATTTCAGAATTCACGTGGAATAGGGTTTACTTAGCTATTCTAGAAAGCAGGCAAATGTTGGGTAACTAAAAGTTACAGTATCAAACATTTTGAAACTGCTTTTGAAAAGTTAACCTCTCTTGCCCTCATGGGTCAATAAATTATTACTGTTTAGTAGTAATAAACTAAATGTGGGTGCTCTGACACCTTGGTCAAGATGAGGAATATTTTGTATTTTGATCATATGAATAGGGTTATAGACGATATAATATATTATTATAAATTTTAGCTCTTATGACTAGCTGTTTTTTTTTGTTTTTTTTTTTTTTTCCTAATAGTCTATATTTTGTTTTCTCTGATGTCTTCCAGAATTAGCTTATTTAAAAGGTATTTTTCTTTCAGCCCTTTTCTTTATTCTTAGACGGTTGGAGTTTATAACATCAATTTGGTCTCTCTCTCATGTTTTTCTCCTCTTATTTTAGTAGTGACAAATTTCCTTCAGGAACGAAGCTTTAATGTCTTTTAACGATGTGTCATTTACAGAAGAGTGCTCTGGTTGTAACATATCCACTTCTGGTTTAATTAGACTGCTGCTCTTCTAGGTTCCTTTCATCTTTCAAAATATATCCTGCCATTCTCTATTTTCCCCTTGCACTTCTTCTATCTTGTTTCTAATTATCATGAGAGTTGAAGAGCTTGCTCACTTTTAATATCTTTGGCTTCACAGAGCCTGTATCCCAGCTTGCAGATAAAAGGTGCTGGCAGTAAACAAACCTGCTCAGCAAACTCAGATATTTGTTTTTCCACTGCCAAAAAAAAAAAAAAAAAAAGCCAAAAAACCCCAACAAAAAAACAAAAACAAAAAACAAACAAAATAAAAAACCCAAAAAAAAAAAAAAAAACAACCAAAAAAAAAAAACCAAACTAAAGAGGAGAGAAAAGAAATGCTCATCAGGTAAAGAGGAGAGTTCTTTACAATATGAGAGAGACAGTGAGAGGTATTGAATTAACTAAATTATTTATTTAGTACTCCACTTGTATCTACCCTAACATAAACTTTATCTTGTTTCTTTAACCCTGGAGAGTAGCTACAAGATATAACATGAATGAGTTTCTCCACACTTTTGAATGTGCTTTGAACATTCAAAGCTGATCTCCCAAGTGTCTGTTGATCATCATCTTCATTTTCTGAAGAACATCCAGAGTCACCCTTTACCCTCTCTTTCATGGTTGAGATGAAGCATCTGTTGCCTGCTTTCTTCATTATCATCATAAAGAGTGAGTTTAAAAGCTAGAAGGTTGGTGAAAGAAGGAAGGAAAGTAGCATGCACTTGAAATGTAAATGTCCTGGAAAAGTGGCAACCTATATGTGTGCAGTTTTGTCTGGGTTATCGGTTCTTGCTCTGCCTTTTTTCCTCCTTCACAGAGCTGGCTTTGGTAGTGGTATTGTACAACTTATTAGTGCATGGCAAATAGACAAATAGATCTTTATTTATTTTTTGAAACTGAGATATTTTATCCCTTCTGATTTTTTTTTCCCCCCCAAAATAATCTTAAAAAAGATGGGAAGAAAATTGATCTTTTTTGCCTGATTCTTCCAAATTTCAGTTTTCTGTGATCTAGGTGAAAAATTAGAGCATACATGATTCAAAGATTGTTAGCACTGCTGAAAGTATTGATGGTTTCACTTCCTAAACGAGAGAGGACTGACTAAAGAAAGATTAAAAACCTCTGAGAAGTAGAAAACATAAATCTATTTGTTTCATAACACTCTGTTTTCAATGGCTCATATTCAGTTTCTGGCAATTTACTAGAATAAGGTTCAACACTCAGAGAACTACATTACTTATATTAAAATTATTGACAAATAATCTGAGATTAATTTCCATTTCTTTTTGTAATCTTATTATTGACAAAACTCTAAATTATTGAATTGAAATTGGCAGATCTGGACAGCTGTGTCAGTGAATCCAAAACCATCCAGTTAAAGTCAGGGTTTTACTGCATTTTGCACAAAGATGCAGTAGCAGGTCATTTAGGAATAAACAAGTTCCAGGAGGAAAAAAAAAGACAGCAAATAGAAGCAGTCAGTGCTCCACACAAAGGGAACTGGAGCAGAGATCCAGTGATTTACCTGGAGTTCCGCAGTGGTTTGCACAAAAATGCTGCAGCATCCTGCACCTCAGTGTGCTCCTCTCCATAGGGTCATCTTTGCAGAATTATTCATGGCCCATAAAGAGAAAAGTGAGCACAAAAAATGTGGAAGATACAGGTTTTTCCAGGCTTTATGGAAATGAAAATATAACCCAATATTCTTTTTCACTGTTTATTTTCTATAATTCTAGAATGAAAGCTACATGGAATTTCTACATTTCCCATCAACATTAAAATTATATTTAACCAATATCTGGCCCCTTTATTTTTTTCTCTTTTTACAGGTAATTATAGAAAACAAGAAGTGAAAACATTTTATGAAAAATTTCTCTCCTTTTAGATAGTCTTTTTAGTGATCCAACATCAGCGATTTTATTCTGATGAAATTCACACAATAGGATTATTGTGTTCCAAATGCAGTGTGTTTCTGATTATAAATGGCTACTTGAATTAAAGTTGTTGCTGTCCCCAAGTGTTGATTTTAAGGAGAGAACTGTCATAATATTTGTTTATGTACAAGGTAGGTATAAATATATCCCTTTGAGAA
>CM019236.1:6832111-6865541 GCA_009741485.1 Malurus cyaneus samueli | reverse complement strand
TCTAAATTGGATGATAAGATAAAATTTTTACTTTATTGAAAACACTGCAAATATTTTGTCTAAGGTGATGAGCTGTGTTGGACAGAATAATGAGAAGGATTTATGTTCTTCTGAATTAGTAGTTATTCAAAGAGAATGAGTGTGGATTGGGATCAGAGTGTACTGAACACACGCAATGTTCTTAACAGAAAAAAAGCCCCAAATGACTAAAAGAGAACAGCTTAGTGTTTTCTTTCATAAAGAGAACAAATTTTCACAGCTTAGAATAGCACATGGGACTAAAGAACCTTTTCAATTATCAATTAAAAGAATGACAATTTAAATATATTCGGAGGCACAAACTCTTGCCTGTAAATCAGACTGAAATGGACCTTCAGTATCTAATTCTGAAGCCAGTCAAACTGATGGATACCCAAAAGACTGGCAGTCCAAGATCCATTTATCTTTTTTGCCTGTTGCATAACACCCTGCAATCAATTGGTTTTGGGATCAAATGAACAGTGTTTAGAAGCGCATATACAGGAAATAACCAGGTGTAGCATGTTCTTTTGAAGGTGATATTTTCATTTACACTCCCATGTGACACCATGGAGAGAGAAGAGAGGCTGGGGAAGTTAATAATAGGAGTTCATAGTAATATGAAATAAATGGTGTCTAAATCTTGAGAGAAGTCAGATTCTTATAAGGATTTTCACAAATAACATTTTATGGTCTCACATCTCTTTATTTTCTCCATCTCCTTCTCCTTCCCATATTGTTTCCATAAACTTTCCAATTATTTTGAGATGAAATTAAGGAGACACACGTAAAGAAACAGCTCACTGCTGCTGGTAAGTGTAGCAGAAATGCTAGACTGCAAGAATGAAGGGGGGGAAACCAAGAAAACTTTCCGTATCTCACTCCAAATGTGTGCAGGTTGGCCACTGGAATGAAGATTTGTGCACCACAACCTGCTGGAAAAAGGCCTGAGTAAACAAGGAAACAGAGACTAATGCATTTGACTTAGCCCTCCAGCTACAGAAATCAAAAGACCAAAAGTTTGGGTTGCACATGGCCACATAAAACCATGCTATTCAATAGAAAATACATTTCACAACAGAGGATGCAACTAATGCTATAATACCACTAACAGCTATTACTACCAAAGCATCTCAAAAATGAGCTAAAACATGGACTTACCTGTTTCAGTCTACACATGGTAGTATTTTGCTAGTGTACTGTTAGAAAGAATACCAACAACCTCTAAAATATTCTAGTTCATACATGGGAAAACATACCGGTCAGATATACTAAGAAAAAGAATGTATTTAAAAGGTGCAATCATTTAGATCATACATTTAAACTATCAAAATAAAATTCAGTTATTTTTTGAGGATTATTTAACATTGGTACAGTGAGTACATTTGTATTTAAAACACCTAGTAGCACAGTCAAAGTCAGAACAGATCTGCACCTTTCTGTGAGGTAAAATAGTAAAGACCATTTTTTCATATGTTCTAAAATACGTTATTAGGAGGTATCAAAGCCTCTGCATTAGGGAATGTAAACTGTAATAATCAACACCTTGTTTATATTTGCATTTTCATAATTTCATGTGAATAAATATATGCACAGAATATTGGGCAACTATGAATCCAGATATTCATTTTACAAAATGACCCTTTCATTGTATGTTGGCCTTTCCACTTCCAAAATTGAACTCTAGACCACACTTTCAACCTGAGAAAATAAATAAAACCCTTGAAATAATTACTTGAAATAATAATTACTTGAAATAATAATTACTTGAAATAAGCATGAGATATTCAGCCTGAGTCTCCCTCTGACCATTGGACATTTTAACTATTTGCACTTCTGGACTTGCAAGGTCTTATATGTGCCATGGTTAGATCTGTCTAGATATTTATTAATTCATGAAAAAAGCATCTTGCATCTACTAGAAATTGCTGACATAGGAAGAGGACAATTACAGTCTTGATTTTCTATTTGCCCATTTATTTTGGGGGTTACACACAATCCCCCCAGTTGCCTTGCCCTTATTTTACACACCATCTTAACAAACTATGCCTGCTTTTAGGCCATGGGTGGTGGGATGTGATCAGAACTGCAAACCTATTCTTTTTCCATTCAAATAGGATGTTAAAAGCATCATATTATAGCATAAGAAAAAAAATGTCTCTCAACATTCTGCTTTTACATTTTAGTGTATTCAACTGCATGGTATAACCCTGAGCAATTAAATAACAAGAGGCAAACTTTGATGGCTGCAGAAATTTTTTATTATACAATACAGTGATAGCTTTCTTTCCCCTGCTTCTGACTTTCTGTTGACATTGGTGTTGCTTATCTTTTCCAGCCTCCCACACATATTGATTACCTCTCAAGCTGATGCCCTCTGTTCTCCCTTGACTTGCTGCTTTATGTCGCTCTGTAACACTTGTACATTTTTAGTTACTTCTATTCGTACACATGGGCCAAATTTATCCTTGGTTTTCTGCCAGGGAGTTGCAATCAAGTACAAATTTGACCCTCTCAGTCTCCTGTTTCTGAAATCAGGTTTCCAAACAGATGAAGACTGGGTACCCATGATGAAGTATTTATAGCGCAGGACTTGATGCTGCACATAGAGGGAAACAAAGGTCCCTAATCAAAACTGGATCTTCTTCATGGGCACAATCAGATGATTTTAAGTCTGTGACAGACTTTCTCCTCCACTTCTAGCCAAAGGTTTCTGCAGTTACATGCTGTGTACAAAGGGTTTGGTGTTTTTTCTCTACTTTATTCTGTGTGTGCCTTCAAGGGTGATTTGAAGCCTTCTTTGTAACCCTGTTATCTTGAGCTGTTGGTATGCCACCGAGTCCTCCAGAATATGCCTGAGGAGGAGAGGGAACAGCTGAGGACTGTGCCAGGTTCCAGTGACACTTCAGCAGTGCCCTGCTTCTCCAGGGAGCGATATGGAAACCTCTGAGGCAGATTCACACGCACATGAACCTTCTGTGCCTCCCCAGGAAATGTCACATCCAAGGAAGGCACATCTCCTGGGTCACAGTGCAGCATAAGTGCTGGAATGCAATTCATTTTTAAAGTGCAATTCATAGTTTTATATGCAGAAAATACTGCAGTCTTTGGCAACAGGAGCAACGCAGTTTACTCAGGTTTACTCTCATGTTACAAAAAATCGCTGCTCAATTTGAAAGCACCTGAAACACACAAAAACAACTTTTAAATGAGACATTTTTAATATATGACCTATATAGCTTTGTATTTAGTGCTTCATTCATTGCCCTTGAACTTCTCTTGTCTTTAGGGAATGTGGCAAAATTGGACAGATTTAGAGGGATTTTTTTGTAACACATTCAAATGCACTGTGATGAGAAGCAAAATAGTAAAAAAATCATATCAGTTCACTGATAAACTAGCAGATGGTAAATAAATTTAGTTTTTTAGTTTCTGGGTAGGGTAGAAAGCTAACAACTTAAAAAAATGTAAAAAATTAAGTACTACTTCTGTTTTAAATACTTGAACAACAAAATATTAAGACCAGTTTACTAGGGAAATATTTTTAAAGATGAGGAACCTTTCACATGTTATTACCATGGTGTTCACTGTAATGTAATTACTCATTTTAATGTATTTTTACTGAAGTACCCAATATAAACAAATTTACTCACAGTGATTACAAATATCACACTTTTTATATAGGTGGCTACATCTGGATTTGCATATATATTCAACCATTTATTGTGAAGTTTGAAAATTAGCTTACACATGGGTGAAAATTTTGCAAGAAATTTACATAATTCTTAATTCAATGACTGAGAGATACATCTTCTCTGACAAACAGATATGGCAGGCAGGATATGAAATGTACCTTTTAAAGAGATCTCTAATAATCACTCCATGCAATAATATTATGAAGAGTTTGTGTATTCTTGGTGCAAAAACCCACAGGGGCTGATTCCTTACTTCCCTTGGGAGATTTATTCTTGCAGCATAATACACTCCACTGGGAGAGTTTTTGCTCATATTTGTCTTGCATTTCCCCCTTTTCAAGAATTATTTTATTACACCACTTACTTTTATTTCTTCTACTGTATGTTTTGAATTATGCTTCCAGTTGCTTTTATCAATAACTATGAGATTCTGACTTTTATGGTGTTTGTGAAGTCTCTTCTTCCCTAAAGCAGTTTGGGAGCTAACAGTCTAAGATCTAAATCTAGATGAGAAACAGAACTTATTGGAAGGATTACAATCTGATTTACAGTTTAATAAATTACATATTTATGTGCTAATATTACAGTACTTCTGTGTTGAATGTAACTTGCAAAGAAGGAAGACATGTTGGAGACAATGTGTAGAGAGTTAATAGGTTTAGTTTTCCATATTCAAGTGAAACATAGCTGTTATTTTCCAGGCAGATATATTTTTCATTCATTTTTAAAGTAAAACCATGAGGATATTAAATAAATATATCAGTAACTATGCAAGAAACACAAGATTTGACTTCTTGACTATTCTAGAGTTTTCCTTCTTGTCCTGGTAAGGGTTCAGAGATATGATACTTTTGTTATAATGCTTCTGCTGACAGAGGAGGTTCTCAGAAGTCTTGTCGGGAAGCACTTGATATCCAGACTATGCTTCACAAACAAGATCTGTTCAGCTGTTCTATTTTTAGAGCAGAGAACTGGAGCACAGGGATAAAGACTCTCTCTGGAATCAGGAGGATTCTCAGGTCTCTGGTCTTAACACTGAGAGAGCTTTCCACTGTCAGCCTTATACTTCATCGTTATAGAGAGTAGGTGATATCAAAACCTGGGCTCAAATGGGTAACGTTGGACCATGGCAAACAGCAATAAACTCCTAAATTAGGCCAATTTCCTGCACCAGATATATGTCCTATTTCAATACATCTCACAGAACTTAGATTTTTGCCTCAGAGTTACAAGCTGAAAGTTATACCAGCAAAACAACATGAATACTAACAGCATTAAAATGAGAAGCACGGGAGGTTGTCTGCCCAGTATTTAAATACTTTTCGTTTTCTTCTGTACAGTACACATCAGTTTGAGAATGTCCTTTCAACTCATGAAAGAAAAGGATTTTGTCAGTTATGTTATTTTATGTAAAATTTATCACTGTATTGTTTCTCTGCCATCAGAAAATCAGCTATTGGTTTATTTGTGACAAGGTAAACTTATGTTCATTTTGGGTGAAATATTCTGGAAGAGAAAGATGGAATACTCCACATCCAAAGGAAGTGTTTTCTTAAAGCCTTTCCAGAAAAAAATTATGATGATTAAAATCATCAATCCTACATTGAGTATTATCAATCCTGAACTTCTAAATAGCAATAAGCACTGTTTGGAATTCACATCCAAGTCCCTATGAAGGGAAATTTTATATTGAGAGCTGCTGGTACCAGAAAGTCCATGAATAATCACCATTAGATATTGACTAAACACTTAGGTTCTTTTGAAATCAATTTGTCTAGAGAGATTGAAATACCCCTGGGTCACATTTAAACTGAATGCAAAAACTGGCCTCCATCTGTTTTTCTATTTAAACTAAAACCAAATCAAGCAGAGAGGAGAAAGTTTTTCTAAAACATCCCAAGAAAAGGTGTTAGGGTTTGATTAGACTTATCTGGTCTCCATAGCCCGGCATAACTTTCTTTTTATTCTATTAAATGTTTTGGGTGTAACTTTGTTTGCAATTATGCTAATTAAGGTTCCTAAAATACTCATATTTGAATATCACTAGACTACCAGAAATCTTAAATGTGGTATTTTAATGCTTCTCCCTTATATGTACATCTATTCATACTTGGTCCATACTTTATCTCCCCATTTTTTGAAAACTGAATTTCTGAGATTTCTGTGGACTTCTTGGTCACACAGAAAACCACAAGTCTGAGCCACAGTACTTTGTAGAAACAAAAGGTTTAAGAGAGAAGCAGGAGAAATACCTGCAGAGTGGTGAAAACTTAAGAAAAATACAGGTGCAGGGCACTTTAGGGGACCTGTAGGAGACCAAAAGTTCAAAGGTACAAAGTATTATCAACTCAAACAGAACACCAACAGAAAGGAAAGGGATGGT
The DNA here is from genome assembly GCA_009741485.1 of Malurus cyaneus samueli. Taxonomy (NCBI): domain Eukaryota; kingdom Metazoa; phylum Chordata; class Aves; order Passeriformes; family Maluridae; genus Malurus; species Malurus cyaneus. The sequence goes on along the minus strand of CM019236.1, from coordinate 6,859,445 downwards.
GAGGCAGACCTTGTGTTGACTCCATTAGACTATCTCTAAAAAAGATACCATCAGACTTTCTACAAACGTTTTAAATTTTGGATACTACTCTGACACTCCATCTGGTAAAATTTATGTCTTCATACATATTCAAATTATTTAGTCTTTGTGAAAGATATCTAAGGAGCTGCTGTTTAGCCCAAATGCTAAAGCCTAGTTGCCATTTTGGATGTGTTGATTCCACTGAACTCATATAGCATGGCTACAAAACTTTAAGGATAATATGAGTGTTTTCTTCCTCCCTTTGCTGTAGAAAGCTCCTCAGTAGTGATTTGGGGATTAGCAAGAGCAGGGTGGGAAGCTCTGCAGAAGGTAAATGCTCTTTTCCTTGCATTTCCTGTTGGCAGGCTGTGTTAGAGGGACACTAATTTGCTGATATTGTGATTCCACAAAGCGGATGAGCTAAGTGGGCCTCAGGGGTAACTGAAGAACAAAACAGCCTGAGCTCAGGCAGGCACACACATTCTTATTGTGCTGGCACACATACAAAACAGCTGTCCTGACCCTGCAGCATCACAGTCTGTTCTGTCCCTCTCGCCACACCTCAAATCATTATCACCCTTAGCAGAGTGTATCACCCTATATCAGACTCCCCTCAAAAGGGCTGCAACTGAAATTTCTCAGCCTCCCTGCTTGGCTTCACCACTTCCTTCCCAGTACAGAAAACCCATCAGATAAAGCTGGTCAGCCATGGAATGGTGCAGTGCAAGAAAAGCACTAGGAATGTGTATGAAGGATTGACCCACGACATTCTGTTGTGTGGAAGAAATGTCAGAGTCTGGTGTTTCTGACACCCTGAGCCTTAAGCGAGCAGAGCTTTCCTAATGGGGAAATGCTGCTCTTTTTTTTTTCACTTCCACATAAGGCAAGTGAGCAGACTCCACATCTGTAAACTTTGTTGTAGGGAAGAGGAGAACCCAGTTGTTTTTCTTGCTGCATTGCGAGGTAGTGGGAAAAGAGAAGACAAGGCCTTGCTTTATTACAGTTTATAGTCATGATGTTAAAACACAGGAAGTACAAAAATAATGTTTCTTTGCATTTCAAACCCAGTTCCATGTACAGTGCCACCTTAAAAATATTAGAATATACTTACATTGGTTTAAAAATTTTCTAACCAAGAGCAAGAATATGATAGGGTAGCATATAGAAGACTTTAAAATCTGTAGTATCACGTGCAAGACAAGTACCATTTAATATTTAATATTTAATGGATTCAGCTCTTATCACTTATGGCTCAAAAGTATATGCTACTTGTTGGCAGAATAGCAGAACAGGACTAATGAAGAAATTTTAAAAAATATTGTACCAAAAAACCTCCCAAACTCCATACAAACCTACAAAAGAGATCTTGTCACTGGGAAAAATATTAAAACTAGAAACACAAAAGTTGTATTAGAAAATGATGAGCAGTGGCAAGGCATGTAGCACGTGTTCTTCAATCTTTTCTATAAATATCAGTGCACTGAATCAATCACAAGGCAATAGTCTTCTTCGCTAAGCATAATGAGTCAGCAGAACCTCTTACATCCTGATAATATATAAATGCCACTGAGCTGACAGAAACGTTCTCTTTAAACATAGAAGATTGTCTATTGTAGGATTGTTTCTAATAAAACATTTCATATTTATATAGTTAAGAGCCTTTTGGCAAGATAGAGTGTTAGTCAAATCCGATGTGGTGATTTACATATTTGCAATATGGCATTCTGGGCATTTTCAAACTTATATGACATGAAAGTCAAAAGGGACAGCCCAGTGTGCCTAAGCCGCTCCACACATAACAGTGTTCCTCCTGCTCCTCCCTCCCCACATCCAAAAAACTGCAGGACAATGGGTAAGTACCAGGTGTACAATTCACAGCACCAAATGATGAGCAATTGAGACCATCCAGTATGGTCTTAGCATAGGTACAACACAACCAATTCCAAATACAGAAGGGGTGAAAATGTTTAAGGGATGGTTTGTTTGCAATAAGGGGTGCAAGAAGATAGTTGCACAACTGTGTCTCTGTAATTCTGCCAGCTGATTGCTCTTTTCTATTTTATAACTTCATAAAAGAAATATGGAGATGAATTGCAGCCAGTGATCCATGTGATCAAAAGATGTGTGAAGGGAATAGACAGTAGTTCAAACTTGGACAAATCAGTTTCTCAGGGTTCAGATGTTTGTGATTAAGATATACAGAAAAAAGGAGAAGAAGACCATCAAGCAGTTGCACATATCTTTGTCACTTCCTGCTCAATTGCCTGCAACCCAATCCATGTCACATGGAGCATTCATATCCCAATGACACTGCAGATCCTTCATCTTGGTATAACTGAATCCAACAAAAGATAAAAGAGGTGTGGCTAGAACAAGGTAGTTTTTTTTGATACAACCTGAGACAGCAGAGTCTGAGAGTCAGGCTGGTGAGGAAAGGGTGTCAGGACAAGCAGCATCTTCAAACTGACTAAATTCCTCAGAATTTTAAACATAACCCAGAGCCTGCAGATTCACTCTTTACCCACGCACAATGCTCAAGTTGTTACTCCTGTTTGTGAAAGGACCACAACTTATTTGTCCCTTCCAACCCTCTCATTTCCCCATATTTGCCTTCACTAATGTGTGGTAAATGTGGCATGGTAAAAGTACACAGAGCCTGTAAAACGCACTTCCTCTTCAGCCTGCACATTTGTACTCTATGGAGGATTTAGCCCTTATCACCCACTCACTGGAGTCACACGTGAATGCACAGCAGAGATTTGTCATTAGGTTAACCATTAACTGACAACCCTTATGAACCTGGACACCAAAATTTGTGGCTTATACAGCTTAGTCATCATCCACCTTGAAGGAAGCGAGGGGGACCTATAAATCACTCCAATCAATTACCCCCTCCCCCTAAGAAATGTGGTCAGAGCACTCCAGAAATAAAACCATATGGCACAGTCATGTCAGCTCTGTTTATATAAGCTGTTCCTAGAAACAGCAGTAGTGTAATAGCAGATTTCCATATACTGAATCAATATTTGAGTGTTTGAGACCAGGTGTTTTATAAGATGCCATTAAGTGAGCAGAGCACATTAGCAGGTTCAAAACAGACTGTGGAGGGTTCCTCAGCCCCTGTGTCTCCACTTGCATTCCTCAGTCTCACAGCACCAACATGTACTCTCCAAGTCCTTTTGATTGGGTTCAGCAGACCCAAACAGATTGTGACTATCATGCCTTGTTTTTTTCTCAGAGTTTCATGCATTTAGGACCAGCAATAAGAAACTAATGAACTGCTTGTTTATTTGACTAACAGCTCCCGGTAGATGTGCTCATTGGGTTACACAGCTTTCAGAGGTCTCATTTTTGCATTGCATTGTTTCCAGGCTGTGGTGTGGTGGCTTCAGCTGTGCATTAATGAGCGCCTGCATGGCCGGGGACATTTGTCTGTCATCCTGCTTAAGACAGAAAAAGCACAGGCTGTGCTGACTGGCTTACCAAGCCCTTGGGGCAATTATAGTTGTACAGTTTAAAATACAAGGTATAAAGTTTTACTATGATCTTATCGGTATAGGACTTAGCTTGTTTGCAAGAAATAGAAGATGTGAAGTCAAAATTTTATAGAAATTTTTCTGACTATTGTAACACTGTTGTGTCATATTGTAAAAGATTATGTATTTGTGCATTATTTAGCCTTTTAAGACACTATCTGAAAACCAGAATGTTTTACAGTCTGCTGAGAAATTTATACTTTCCTCTATACATGGTGCTTTACATGAATAAAATCCAAGTTACCTATGTCTATCCCTTCCTATGCATCAGGCTGAATTAATTTTGAGACAGTGAATGTTAACTTTTTCAAATTTTTTCTCAGGGAGAAGCAAACTTAATGCCTACCAGGAACTCATGGAAGCTCCCAGGCTGCTGAGATGATGGATGACATAAATATACATTTCTGCTTTTTTCTCTCTCTCTTCATTGTTTACTCCAAGTCAGCTGTAGCCTGTTACTTGAAGAATATTGGAGACTCTTGCCTCAGGTAGTGTTGTTGCTTCCAGTCTGTTTGTTGATATACTGTTAGAGTTCTCTGTATAATTAATCATATTAAAAAGATATCTCAATAACAATAATTATTATTGATTATTAAGTTGTAGCTATTTTAGGTAAGTTATCACCATGTTTATGACAGCTTTTTTATGCGAATAGACTTTTCTTTGAAACACAGTCAATTCTAGGGGTTAGAATATGGGTTTGAATGGACAGTAACTCAAATTTGTTTTGTTTGTTTCCTTTTTTTATAAAATATTTGGACAGTGGATCCAAAGATTGCAAATGAAAAATACTTTTTGTTCCTGTAAAACTGAGGTCAGGAGTCTTGTTAAGCTTTATTTATCAGAAAACTCTATTTGCCTTCAAGCTTGACTTTGATTTTCTATTTTGCATTGTATTCAGTTTTAAAAAATGACAAACCACTGCAATGTCTGAGAGCCATCTTTCTGAGACCTGATTTCTTTCTAGCCTTGTTCCCAGTAACACCAACACAAATCTAATTCCACTTTTGGAAAAGCCTGGAAGAAAATAACTGGCAAAGGGTTTTCTGGTGAGGTAGCAGTGCACTGCAGTTCCCAGCAGCACTCTGGGGGCAACAAAGATAACACCTGCCAAGGCCATTGTGTTAAATTATCAGAATAAGACCTGGTATTTGTAGGCTCCAATAACATGCATTTTTGACAATGCAGTTTCCTGGAGATGACCTGTGATCTTACGAATCTTCCTTATTTCTTTGTGCATGTATGTATGTGTAGAAAATAATATTTATCTATCACCGTGTCTTCAAATGAGAGCCTGAATAATATTTCAGTTATAGTCAGTCATCCGCATGTAGTAGGGTGCTTTTCTTGCAGATGTGGAGATTTTGTTTTTGTGAGATATTAGAAACGGCTTGTGAAATTACTTGATGTTTCTTTACTTCATATGTCTTTTAGGTGTGATATTGCAGCATTGAATTAAAATAAAACATTGCTCAATGGTTCATATGGCAGTCAGATATCATAATAATAATATTTTGCAGGAAGGAGAATAAAAGAAATGTGAGAATTCAGCAGTTTGTTTTTTTCAAAAGGTGAAAGTGTGCTATGAATGTGTGTGCTATGCTTGTTTTTGATAGAAGAGTTTTGTACACTTTATTTCAGTAAATATTTCATTTTTGGAGTAAAAATAATTTTTTCATGAATACATAATTTCAAATCAGTCCCTCTCATCTCTTCCCTCCCAAAACACAGATTATCACATTTCAGCAAACCTCATGCAGTTCTCAGGAAAGTAACCAGGTTTTGTGTGTTTTATCATGTTCCATGACAGATTCTTAACAGAAATTTTGTTGGGATAGGACCTAGATGCCAAGAAGATTGTAGTAAATTGAGAGCTATCTGCAGAAAACATCTTCTCTGATTATCCAATGCAGAATAGGTAAAAGATTGAACAATTATTTCATGTGAAATTTTACAATATTCTTTTAAGAATTGAAATACAGTATTCCAATTCCTTTTAAAAATGGAAAAAAAATAATTTGAAATAAGTTGATTTTTAAGGCAACTTTACTATATTTAATTTACCTTCCCATTCTCATGACAAAAAATTTAAGCAAGATGCCCCAAGTCTCTTCTTATTAGAACTAAGACAGCCCCTCATAGGAGTTCTACAACCACACTTCCATCTTGGAAGGCCTGATTCAGAATGAATCCGCGTTTTAGTAAATATAAGGAACCTGGACCAGATCCTAATAAAAACAAACCTTCAGAAATGGAAGAATATACATATACTGTGATTGCAATAAAATACTCCAGGTGATTGAAACTCCCTTTCAGTTTAAAAATAACAAAGTTCTTTTTCTAGGAAAGGTTTTGTGAACTTTTGTAATTAAAGATTACAATTACTCATGGGACAGAAACTTTAATTCAAAAAAGTATCTTTTGAATTGAATATATTTTAAATTCTAGAAGTCTCACAACCCAAAAAGCACAGGAGAAAAAACTGGGATTGTCAAATGAAAAGTTTAGTGTTCTTTTAGGCAATGAAAAAGAATCAGTGTCTCAGTAAACTTCTCTATGTTTATTAATGATGCATTTTGACAAGACCGTATTGGAAGCTGAGACTGCTGAGCCCTGATTTTTCCTCCACTAGTAACTGGGTACCGTGAAGCCACTCACTCATTCACCACTACCCTCCTCCTGGAAGATAGGCAAGAAAATCAGAAAAAAAAGGCTGAAACTCATGAGTTCAGATATTAATAGTTTTATAAGTCAAATAAAGTAAGTTAATAAAAAGACCAATAGTGATAATGATGATGAGTATGACAATGAAAAAGAGAGAGAGATAAAACCCCAGGAAGGTGAGTGAAGCACAGTGGTACAGTTGCTCAGCATCTGCTGATTGATGCCCAGCCCATCTCCCAGCAGTGATTGCCCCCTCCCAGCCCGCTCTCCCCAGTTCATACCCTGACCATGTCTGTCTGTGTGTGGAATATCCTTTGGCCAGTTCAGGTCAGCTCTCCTGCTCACCTCTCTGCTGCCCTGCCTCTTGTGCACCTGATCACTGCAGAGCACGGGACACTGAAATGTCCTGGATTTAGGGTGAGCACTGCTGAGCAACACCCAAAACATCTCTGAGTCACCAGCGTTCTTCTCATACCGAATACAAACCACAGCACTGTGCTGACTGCTAAAAAGAAAATTAACTCTACTCAGCTGAAATAGGACAGCTGTCAATGTAATATACTGTGAGATTTATTCAGCTGAATGTCAACATTTAACTTAGAACCATTAAGTAATGCTTTGACAAATAATTTCAACTTTTTTCACCTACACAGAATTCTTTCTTTCATGAACACACAGTTATGCATGTGGGGTTTTGCCTGTACATGTTAAACCTTTTCACAACAAATGTTCTTTCTGCTTTGCTAGGTTTTTTAAGGCAAAAAGACTAAAGATGTTGTTTTTTTTAATTGTAGGAAGATTTTCTGCTTTACAAATGTACTTTTGTATAATGTAGCAATTTAAAAATGACTGTTACATTTCATTAAGAATTAATCCATAGCATTGTTTTGACCAAAAATCCATGGAATGAATATTATTGAATTATGAGTTCAATTAGATATGAATAAACGAAGTCATTCTTGCTGTGCTTAACTACGGATAGAAATAAAAAGTAAGTACTTAAGAAAAATGCAAAATGCCACTAACGTAGTTCTACTAAAGTATGAAAATGAGAAAGGAAGGTTTTGAAAAGATACCATATAACAAAATCCCACAAGAATTTTATCTGTCTGTAAAATAATGGCCTCCTAATTTAAACCAAGATAATACTGTTTTTATTATGAATCCTTCATGGTGAAATGCAGAAATTAAGAGTCCTTCATGAGCTCTTTCTGTCAACAGCAAATACTGGTTCAAAACATTGTTAAAAAAAAAGTTAAAAAAAAAAATTAAACATATCCCCTTTAGAAGTCAAAAGAATTACTTGCTAGGAGAAAAACACAAAAAAGCACTTAAACTTGTTAGTGTGCCTGCTCTCACACTCAAACTGCTTTCCTTTATATAATGTGATTGCACTCAAGAGTCAACATAAACAAAGTCTGCTGAGTTTTCAGTGAAGATGCTTGGGCTTTGATTTACCCACTGCCAATAGAGTCTGCTTGGTAGGGGAGAGGCAGAAAAGCAGTTTTCTGGCCACTGTTACGAGTTAGTACATCTACTGAATTTTTTTTCCTCAATTTTTTTTTTTTTTTGGACAGAAAATGTGCTTTATATTCTCTCTGTTACAACTTCACTCTATTAAGCTCTGAATGAACTGTATTTTGACAAAATTGCCTTCTAAACAACTCCTATACCCCTCAATTCTCCTTGAGTTGGCAGCAAAATCACCTGGAATTATTCAGTCCTTTCTTCCCTTTATTAGGTTTATTGTTGAAAAGCAATGTAACTCTGGAACATATTGACAGATATTTTGAGATAGCTGACATAACTGATTCATAAAAGTGAACTCATGGATGTTCCTTTAAAAAAAATTTTCTTTGAGAGAACTATGTGAAAACGTTTTTAATCTTTTGGAGTTTAGCTATTACATTTCATTTGATAGAATAATTATTTGAAAAACATCTCAAGGTGTCATTCCTTCAACCTATGTTCACCGATTTTGCCTGTCATTAACTGGAAAAAGAGAAAAACATTACAGTCCAGTTCAGAGTTCACCCTTTAACCTATTATTTTTTACTGAGTCCAGTAAAACTTGAGTTCAAAATGGAACTAAAAAGATAATTTATATATTTAATTAAGCTACTAAAAACTACTGCAGCATATTTATTGAACAAAACCCATCATCTCCAGCCAACAGTGTATTCTGTTTGCTTCAGTTTTATCTGGAAATACAAGAAGATTATGCCTTGAACTGTGGATTTGAAATGGATCTGGTTTCTACCAGTATTTTTTCTTTTATATTTTGAAGAAATATAGGTGTTTCAATATAAGTATACTCACCAGGAGAATAACCCACAAGTTTATATTTGGGTTTCGTTGCTCACTTGGTGATAATCATTGGTTACTGCTTATCAGCTTTCCTCTCTTAAACTATTACTGAAAAAAAATAATTGTGGCTTCTTTTTTGCATTAAAGTGAAACTATAAAATACTAAGTGATTGTCTTTATCTCTGACATGATAATTTTTACTTTCCTCTTCTTTCTTTCTTAATAATAGGGAATGTTAATTGCTGCTTGCAGACTTACTTCAAAACAGGGAAAGAAAAAAAAAGCAAACCTAATCCACAGTGAAAGCAGAAGGGAAGGATCCAACCTCCAAAAGCTTTAAGCAGTTCAAACTCGACTTTGTTGGAACTCTGAAGAATCCCTTGTCTAAAACTGGTAGGTAGCTACTTTCCAGGAGAAATAACAAGATAACTTATGAATACAATGACTAAAAAGCAAGTGATGTCCCAAACATTTACAGCTGGCGGTCTTGGAGAAGTATGTTTTCAAAGACTCACATCAAAATTAAACATCTAACTATATTACAAATTTATTTTCACAGCCACCAATGCTAATCAACATCTGGACTTGTAGACTGATTCTTTTTTAGGGACGTGTCAGACTCAAAGCTGAACCACATAGTTTTAGTTTGAACTTTTTCTTTTTCCAAGCATGTCAAAGTACAGCACAGTTGAAAACTTCTCTTGCTTAGACAAGAGTAAACCAAGACATTATTTGTAATGCTGATGCCCCCCAGGGGTCTTTTCTTTGTAGGAAATGCCACAGTATTGTACATTCTGTATCACATGGATCTCAGATGAGAAAGGAAGATCTGATTCCATCATTTGAGTAAGAGCTAGATGAACTTCTGGAGCATTAGATGAACTTTCCAGAGGGTTATGGGAATTTTATATTGCCATAATTTTATTATATAAAGTCTCTGCAAACTCAATCAAGAACAATGCTTATTGGTCATATACTTGATAAATTACATACCAAGTATAAACCATGCATATTATTTTGCCAAGAAAATAATTCTCTTTCTTGTGAATTGACATTGAATTGAAAATTATAAGTTGTAAACCTTTGCACTTATAAGAAAAGATGTATCAAAACTACTTCTACATCTACAGCATTAAAATGTCTCCTTATTCTCTGTCTTATTCTTATGATAATCCACAGTTTTAGGAATACACACAACTATTAACCCACTCTCATTTGAAGAACTATCTTGTTGGAGGGACGGAACATCACAGAGCAATATTTCATTTTAAGATTCAGAAGTTCTGTTCTGGGTATTGTTTCTACCTTTTTACAGTTATTTATTTTGGATATGTCAAGTAATTTTAAAAATCTATGATGGGTAGGCTTGCACAATCAAAATACTTTGAGGCACAAAACACATTTCCAACATTTTGAAGCAGCAGACATTCTGCTGATAAAATTAGTTTTGTATGTCACATTTTTATCTTGATTTGGCCTGTAAGTAGTGCTGTGAGTTTAGTGGTAGTCTTGAGAATATTCCAAGAATATGAGAAAATGATGTAAGAATATTATAGTGCCTTATAACTCTAAATATGCTTTAACAATCACAATAATTGTCATTATTTCAGATAAGAACCGTCTCAGATTATTTCAGAAATAAAATGCAGGCATATAGGGTTGTTTGGTGATACGTCCCACAATGAGCAGTCTTGAAGAAGAATATTGTAAGCAACACCTATCAGCTTATTGTGCAGACATTTAGGGACCAAGCCAATGCTTTGACAGTGATCAGATATATCTGACACATCTACTCATTTTAAGGTGATTACTGCACTACAGTTTTTCCTGAGAATTGATGTATTTAATTAGTGATTTGTAGGAATAAAATATATTAAAAGATTTTTGGGTCTTTTAAAAAGAAAAGCTCAACTTAGTTTTACATATATATAAACTACATATTTCTGTTCATTTATATTAAAATTCAGTAAAAAAACTTCAAAATATAGAAACCCAAAATACCAAAAATGCAAGTTCTCATTTTTTTTCCATTTTATTCTTTATGGGCACAAACTAGTTTCATTCCACATTGCTATTTGAGTTCACTTTGAAAATTGACTACATCATAAAATTCAGGCAGAAAATTAAAGACAAAAAGTAAAACATGTGGCCCCTCCCAATAATAACTCATGGATTTATTAAAGTTCAGAAATTTTTGTACCTTTTTTTTTTTATAAAGTTAAATTAAGTGCAGAAGAAAAAGTCCCTTTATTAAAAACTTTATTTTCTCTGCATTGTGTTCTGCTTGGTGTAAATGTTTCATAGACTTTTAATCTACAACTAATCAAACGTTTACATCTTGACTTAAAATCCCTAACTTCTCCAGATTTTGTTTCTTCAGTCACCACTCTTTTTTTCTTTTTCTTTTATTTTTTTAACTGAGTTTTTCTTAAACTTTAATCCTAATGAATAATTGTTTTAATTAGGAAAGATCAACATCCTGTTATGTCCGTGCTTTTTTTTAATGCCAACACAATTGAAGATTGTAACAAAGAAGTATATACGTTTGTGTTTGTACAGCTGGTATCATTTTTATCAACTATGTCCTATTCGACTTCTGTGTTATCAAGAACCATTCCTTTTGGGGATGAGGGAAACAAATATTCTGGAAAAGTAGCATTCAGAAAAAAAATAACTTTCTGAACACTTTTCATGTGCTGGCCAATTCATTCTCAGTGGATAATTCCTTGTCTTTAGTGGTTGTCTTCAGGATAATGAATTAAAAGGACACAGAGAGCTGTGAAAGGATACTGAGTCTTATCTGATAACATAATTGTTTCCACAGTGTCCTGGCCCTCTGGACAGGGCTCACTGGAGAAAAAAAAACTTCACTGACTCTCATCAGAGGTATGTGTAATTTTGCTTCACAACTAGTAGAAAAAGTCCCTGACTTGTTACAATTCTCTCCTGGATGTTAATCCTAGTCTTTGGAAAGAGATTACTAGAATTGGTGAATGCTTTTTCTAACAGATATTCCTCTTCCCTAAAGTCCTTCTCCAACCCAGAACTCATGCTGAATGGAAGCTGTTGAAATATAATATCTGAAATTCTTTGTCTCAACAAGCAGCTATGATCTGGGCTATTTGTAAGTTATGCCTTTGTCTAAAATATTAGCTGCATCCATCCTTCTAATTTTCTGTCATATTAAAAAGATCAAAGGATGATTAAAATAGATTTGACACATACAGCAATATTTTCCCTGTACCAGACTGATCGAAGTTTTATTTCAATACTCAGTTTGAAATATCTGAGTTGCGTGGGAAACCTTATAGGCAAAAATGCAAAATTGGTTAATTGTAATAATAAAGCTTCAGAAAATTTCAGTTTAAAAAATGAAATGTGTCACCAAATTTGAAGGAGTTACAAATCCCCAAATTAGCTATTTATTTCACTAAGTGTCTCCTTAGCCCTGCTTTATCTAAATTTGAGAAATGGTTTTATATATGCATCTCATTAAAGAACTATTTTATTTACTAAATCTGTATTAGCAAGTACATTTCTGTTCTACAACTACATCTATTTAGTATGAAAATGCTACAATTTTTTCCTGTTCTTCCACTACTGTAAAACACTTCTTTCTATTTAAAAAAACCTACTGTAACCAACAAGGAAAAATTATGCCTTGTGCATGCAGAGATAAACTTATTTTTCTCATTTAAAATGACACTAGCTACCCAGGAGTGAATCTTCCTAAGCAGCCAGCAATAGATAGCATGATTTATTATTTTTCTCTAAGACATAAACTGATATTACTAAAACAAATTTATAAAGTGGGACTGAAGATTTTCCAAATATTTTTAAATTGTTTTATGTGGAGCCATTTATATTTTATATCAAAAAGATACTTTTCAATTACCAAATCATTTCTCGAAAGTTGGTCCACACTTCTGTGCTATGTATCTGTAATTTTTAACCTTGTATGACAGTCCAACAGGTGGGTTAGAATGAGTGGGACAGATTTTTCCTTCACAATAACAGGAATCCAGAGTGCAGTTATCATTATTCAAGACAGAACAATAATAGTGATTCAGGTTTATAGCACTAATTGTTCTTAATTGCTCAAATCCCTAATTGTGCAGAACAGCAGTATATATTTTAAGCACTTGCTGTCCACAGACTTCCACAGGCAAACTGCTGGAGGCATCCTGGGTAAGGTGGATGTGAATGACTTTGAACTCCATGTACAAATAGATATTGATATCTGTACATCTGAAAGGGCATGGACATCTTGAATTAGTGGATTTTTTTTCTCCCTTAAAACTAAGACAAAAATCTACTGAAACACACTGGAGCAGTTTAACCAATGGCCCACAGAAAGTAATTACATAGAATTTCTGTAACCTTGACCGGGAAACAGTGCACACAATGTTATTGGTTATTTATTTTCACAAAACACTCTTTAACAAGCACTAGAATTCTTGCAAAACAATATTCTAGGATTCTTTAGAGAACACAGGTTGCTGCTTGGAACTCATGGATGCCAAATAGTCTCTGATATATTGCACAGAGGGCTGGGACAATTCATAGCTGACACCTACTTGTAAGTCTGCCAGAGTCATAGGTCTTCTGCCAAAAATATATCTGTGAATGTTTATGGTGCATTAAAGCAACCTGAAGGTGATCAACACTGTAAGACTGAGATGGAAAGCTGCAAGTTACAGGTGATACTTTTCTATTCTCTCCCAGTGAGTATATTGATACAGACTCTTCCTACCTCACCATTTTTATTTCTCAGTATTTCTTTGTTAAGGAGGCTGTATATTGAGTAAGTGAATAAGAGCAAACTTAGCTGTGTTTTTCAAAGCAGATAGGGCTTGTTTTATATACAGTCAGTTGAAGATTAATGGAAGTAAATTATTCTGGAGACCCAGATATTGTGATGATCAGCAATATGGATTGTCTATACAAATAATTAGACAACATTATGCATAATTCACGAACAGAGACCACTTTGCATTAGATGGGCTTCAGTATCATGAGGACAAGAAATCAAAAAGACAAATAAGTATTTTGATAAATGACCAGTTCCACCCTCTTCTGCTGTTTCCCTGTCTGAACATGGTGCTCTGCCTGTGACAGAGCTTTCTGTACTTGAACCTCACACCCTTGCTCTGGTGAAATGCGATGGCCTCCAGGAATGTCTTCAAAGCCAAATTTTACAAATTTTTTAATTTTGACTGCTGAGACAGACAATCAAATTACCGGATACCCACTGTGAAAAGACTAAGCATGCCTGAAGAAAAGCCTCCTCAGTAGTTCCACTTGTACAATTTACCTCCTGCTTGTGCCTTTATGTGTATTTCATTGGCTTCAACTGGCCTCAGGAACAGTTCTTTGGATTAAACATAAATTAGTTTAATTGTACACTTAAAACTAGATTTTATCTAGACCAGATTTCATCTAGACTAACCATCCTAATATTTTCCTTGTCTTCTGTGCACTTGGATCTGTGAAAACATGACAGGGAAAAGGGATATGAATCAGATCTACACTCAGTTTAAAGTGCTTGTAGTCCCTCATACGTTTAAAATTATTAAACTCATGAAAATTTAAATTTATTGAAATGAATTTAAATCCCTTATTTTTAATCTAAAAGGTGATAGGTTCAGAACTAGATTATGAGGAAGGAGGCCTTTATGATGAGTATGGTGAGACACTGGAACTGGTTGCCCAGAGAAGTGATGGATGTACCATCCATGAAATAGTTCAAGCCCTGAGCAACAGATCAAGTTGAAGATGCCCCTGCTCTTTGTAAGGAAGCTGGACTAGACGGTGTCTACAGGTCCCTTTCAGCACAAACTATTCTGGGATTTTATAATCTAGACGCCTACATAAAATCCAGAGAAAAAGTAAAAAAAAAAACAACAAAACTTTGCTATTAACCAGTGACCTAATTCCTGTCTTCCCACCTGAATTAATAGAAAGGGAGAGAAGGAGAATAAGTAATCCTTTCACCATCATGCCATACAGGGGACATACTACAGAATTAATATCTAGGTGTGGAGAGGAAAGAACCTCTTTAACTTTGCCCTTTGCCAGTATATTTCTGCTTCAAATACTGTCCTTCAGTAAAACCAGTTTGTAAGAATGAAAGTTAGGATGCTAGCCAACTGCTGATATTCGAATTATGAGCATCTTCTTACTATTTCAAAGCAAAGATAAAATAGTTTAAAGTAATATTTCTCTATTTTTCATACTAGGAAAAAAAGAGAACAAACACTCTCAGAGGATTTTTCATTTCAGCTGAGCAACAGATACCAGAGGCATGCAAAAAGGAAGCCACATGGGTTGTATCACTGAATAGAAACACAGCAGCAAACTACTAAAACATCATGCGACATTGAAAATTTCCCAGTCCATTGACTTTGATGCTGATAGAGATAGACTTCCTTTGAAAGAGTACTGATCTGCATTCCTTTTGATCAATGTCTTGGGATAGTCTAATGTTATTGCACTTTAAGGTAACAACAAGACTTGGCAATTGTTTCTTTGCAGAGTACATGTGCGTAGGAGAACTGTCTAACAGAGTAACACATGGAACACTAATGAATTATGACTGTGACTGCATGTTTATCTGTGTGTCACAAGGTGTGGTTACAAGTATCCATGGGAAGAAGACTCATTTTTGTCCCTGGTCAAGGAATTGGCCAAGCCAAACTTCAAAAGTTGCTGTGAAGGCATATTCTCACTTCCAGAGCCATTAGTATTGATGCTGTTCTCATCTCAGGTTTGAAACTTCCAGATTTCTCACAGTAAAGTACAATTCCTAGATGACATTGAAATATATGTAATTTTAAGAAAAAGAAATAAAAGACAAGAAATAAAATCAAGTGCTTTGTTTTAGTTTGAAATATTATGTTTTGATTCATATATTTTCTTCACAGTTTTTTGTTTCTTGAGCAAGATAAATGTGTTTTTTCGCAACTCTAAAAAAAAGCCTAGTGCAATATGTAAATTTCTCAACCAAATATACCATAAAATGGTTCCAAAATCTTAAAAATTCAAATAATTGCCATTAAGAGAGGATACCAAGTTTTGTCATTTCAAAAAATGGTTGTTAATCCACACCTCAGAAAATTTGTATGTCAGCTGCTGGATCAAATGATCATAGAAATAGACTGAAAATTAATGTGAACACTCAGAAGTAGCAGGATTGTACAGACAGTTTAAGGAGTAAAAAACAAAGAAGTACTTGGTTCCTGCTTATTCTGAAAATGAGCAGTATTTATGAATGTTTTCTCTTCACAGGGAAAGTACTGGGCATCTTAGAAAATTGACATTTTGGTATATCATGGTGGGTGGATCTCAATTTCTGTGCACAAATTTACCAGGAGATGTACTGTTGTAATTCCATAGTAAACTGATGAAGTTCATCTCTAGTCAAGTGAATGGAGTAAAAAAAACCCAGGAGAGAAATATCATACTGTTAAGAAGAAACCAGAATTTTGTATAAAAGAAGTTTTCTGCATGGAATTCCTCTCATATTTTCCTACAGCTTTCTCCAGAACAGTGGGCTTTAAGAGCCTCAACACTTGTGTGTGCTAGCAAAATGGGAAATTTCTTTAAACAATATTCAATTATATTAAGCACATAATCAAGTTACATTTTTTTTTGAACATAAATGATAGTTCTGGCTTTTCTCTGAAGCAAAGAATTCTAGTGGGAAGTAAACTCTGAAGAGTAAAAACCTTAGATGTTCCCTTGGTGAGTCTTTGCACTGTGCTCTTAGGGATACATTAATATCTGACAGTTCTTGAAAAACAAGGTGGAGAAAAGCTATTTCTGCAAAGTAAGTATGACATTAGCTCTCCTAGCACTGCTTTCACAGGCAAATCTCACTCAGCACAATTAACACAGACCTCTCCCCAGGGGGATCCATTTAAGGCAATGTTCACACATGTCTGTGACAATGAACTTTAGAAAACAGCAATGTCCTGATAGAGTTCTCCTCAAACTGCAGTCTGGTTAGAATTAGTGTCTCTGAGAGATCAGCTGAAGGGAGAAAACAGGAAGGTGGCAACATTCCCCGCTAAGAAAGACAGAGGACACCACCCCATCGATAGAAGGTGCTTGGGGAGACAGGATTAGGTTCTCCAGTCTGTTAAATATGAAGGCAGTTGTGGCTGGTCATTGTCATATTGTTCCATATTCAGAGGTTCTGAAAACCTACTTTCACATGCAAAATTACCTTCTGAGTTATTTCTTATGTTTGAGGTTTGACCTGGTCAATATATACATGCCTTGAAATTGTACGTTTCTTCTTTTGCTTAAAAAGGTAAGAATACCAAATGCCACATGTTAGAATTCACTTTGAAATATGGACAATGTGAAGGGTCTCAAGGAGAAACTTCTCTTCACAAGAGAGTAAAAAGGTCAGAGCTTAATTTGAAGATAGATATGTTTGTACATATTATAATAAACAAACCTTACAATGGCCCTTACAATGCTCTCCTCTACTCTCCTTGTCACTTACTCTGTCCTGAATGAAGTCATGCACTGTTTTCATTCTGGGTTTTCTGAGCTAGTATTCTGTTATGTAAACAGAAAAATAAATAATTTTTTGAAATGTTGTATACTTCATGACAACTCAAATACGGAGTTAGAAGGTTTTAAATTAATTCAGGCTGTTAAAACACTGAGGTAGCAGAATAGAGGAAAGCTCTTCTTGTATTTGAAGGTATCTGAATCTATGAAGACATCTCTTTTGCCACAATTTCCTTAAAAGTGCAGATTAAAGAACATTTGTTTAGTTTTTCTTGCATTTTATTTTGACTTCTTGCTTCTCGTTCCAGGGTTACAATAAATCAAGCATCATGAAAAGCTAGACATTTCACTTACCCACGTTGTGTGATTTGGAGTGAAATCTCTGATTCTTGGTGAATTATCTAGGCTTTCTGCATAGTGCTTGGGGAAAGAGTGGATGTCTAGGAAAGAGATGTGAAATACTCAGGGAACAGGACTACGCTGAAGTAGAATACTTTGCCTTAGCTTTGCATTCTTTCAAGTCCAGATATGAAATATGGGGGATATAAAAAGGAAAATGTTTCTATTTCATCCGTTGAATGTATTTTGATTTTATTGTGAAGTACAAAACTTCCTCTCACATTGGTTAGGTTTTTTCTTTCTCAAAACATTTATTCAGATCTTTGTACAGCTGATCAGATCTAATACATTTGAGTTGACAATTCTTTGTGTCCAATTCAACCATGGTTTAGGCTGTGGCAATTGTACAAGGCAGCCAGGTGCAACCAGTAGCAAACTCGATTGGGAAAATGAAAGTATGCACTATTTAAATATTTGAACTCTTCTGGAAGAGTTTTAAATTAATTTAAAGAAAAAGAAAAATCACTAAGGTTTTCTGAACTGTTTTGTATTTATCATTCTTTATGGAATAACTTACTGGAAAGAAATTCTGCAGGTAATAAGACAAAAAATTTCGTGGTATTCCTTCTGATCTATTCCAAAGATGCATGTCCTCTTGAAAGATGAAAGTGAAATGGCAATGTGAAATCAATTGAAATTATGTATTCAATTGCTCTTTAAGTGTTCCAGCCTAAATATTACTTGACAATTTAGACAGACTAAATTAGTATTCATTGAATAGTGGAGTTTTGGCACAAATGCTGATGACAATCACCAGAAATTATCTCTTCATTGAATATTTATTGTGAATGACAACTGGATTACCAAGTTTTCTGTGGTTTCCACAGAATAACTGTAGATTAATATAGGGTTGTGCAATATTAGAATGCCTCAATAGGAGAAAATTTCTGTTGTTTTTTTTTAAGACTAAGGGTGATCATAAAAATTAGAAGGAAAAATTCACAGATGGGAAATAATGGATTGAATGCTTAAGATTCTTATGTATTTTTATTTCCTGATTTCTCAAAATCTAAGAAGCATCAGTACAGACTGGGGCTGACCTTAACAGAAAGCAGCTCTGCACAGAAGGACCTGGGACTCCTCTTGGACAACAATCCGTCCATGAGCCAGCAGTGTGCCCCTTTGACCAAGAAGGCCCGTGGTATCCTATGGGGCATCAGAGATCGTTGTCAGAAGGGTTGTGGGAGCTGACCCTGCCTCTCTGCTCAGCCCTGTTGAGACAACATCTGGAGTGCTGTCCCCAGCTCTGGGCTTCTTAGTGCAGCAAATATGAATAAGGGGCTAGAGCACCTCTATGACATGGAAAAGCTGCAAGAGTTGGAGCTCTTCAGCCTCCTGAAGAGGTGACTGAGAGGGGACCTCATCAATGTCTGTCAGTGTCTGCAGGGAGAGGTCAGAGCAGGGACCAGGCTGTGCTCGGGGGTGCCGAGCAACAGGATGAGAGACAATGGGAGAAACTGATGGACAGAGAGTTCCACCTGAACATGGGGAAGAACTTTAATCTGTGACTATCCATGTGCTGTAGGATAACCCTGCCTGAGCAGAGAGCTTGGACCAGATAATGCACAGTCCCATAAGGGTCCCTTCCAACCAGATACATTCTGTGTTTCTATTATTTTGAGAATATGGGATTTTATTTGTGAAATGCTTTTCATTAATGAAGCCTTTTGGACTAAGTAGGATGAATATAGATAAAGTTTAAGATTGGGTTTCATCATGTTAAAAATGTTTATTGTGATCTCTTAATCTTAGCATTTTTTAAATCACTGTGAATTCCAACTTATCCCTTAGGCAAGCAAAAGTTCTATCCAAGTACATTTTATTCCAAAAATCAGATAGACAAGAGTGTCCCCTTAGATTTAATATTGGAGAAGTGTTCATTATTTTAGTCTAATAATAAAATTGGGTGTTTGTTTAATTTTTCTTTAGAGAAAAAATTTTCCTCTCTTATAGTGGAGATGTTAACATCTTCCCAGATGGCTCATCCATTTACTTTGCTAATTTAGTGGTTAAAAAATATTTTCTAGTAGTCAATCTAAATTTTTCTTTCTACCTTGTCAGCCCCAGGCATGAGGAATAAATTATTATTGTTTGCAGCAACTATGGAATATACTTAAAAATTCAAAAAGCATTACGTCACTGCCTTTTTCTTTCTAGACTAAACAGTCTTATTCTCTCTACTATTTCCTTGCAAGAGCATGTTACCAGCTCTCTGATCATTCATCCTGCCATTCTCTAGATTTTTTCCATTTGAGCATGTTTCTCTTGATGGCAAATCTTTATCCTAAAACACGCTCCTTTTGTTAAAGACCTCAGTGGATGGTTTGAGTTGAAAGGTACATTGAAGGTCACATAGTTCCTGTTTATCACAGAAAGGTCTGCCTTTGGAGCAATGCCATGAAACTGTTGACTCACATTAACCATTAAATCGTTTTCTGCAGATCTGACATCCAGCCAGTTATTTCACTGTCTGCTCTTGTGCAAGCAGATTATTCATGCTAAGTACAATGCCTTGTTTTCCTACATTTGATTAAATTAACAATTATCTCTTCTTTAGTTACTAAGGGAAATAAAGGATCACAGTTTGCACCCAAAGTGTGCAAATATCAAACCCTATATTTTGATCTTGCAAGACAGAGTTTCCATGGTTGGTCTCCCTCGCAATGCACCTACAGGAGAGGAAACTTCTCTAGTATTTTCCATTGTCAGGATGTGATTTGTACAATGTTAGAAACAATGCATAATTAATACCCCTTATTTCTGGAAGTCTGTACTTCCAAAGAAATATTTCTTCTGTGCTCATCAGAGGTTTCAGTTAAAGGTAATTTTTCTCCTTCTGCCTCAGTGCCTTTCCTTTGGCTAATCAATACCAAAGGACAAGAGTGGAAATATATGGGTTGATGAAACACCAGTACATGGCTATAATAGATTGTTCCCCTGCCTCATGATTTCAGATCCAAACTGACTTTTCATCTGATTTACCCTATTTAGGGTTCCCCTCACCCTAAAGAGTGAGGAGTAATTTTGTGGGAAGCTAAGTATATTTCAACACTATTTTCCACAGTATTTTCCATGGTTGTTTTCACTTATAATGAAATAAGAGCTAATTTAAGAATGTTTATTCTTCCTATGTCCCCACTGATTTTGCTTCCTTTTATTCAAGAATATGATTGCCAGTGTGGATGGATGGGAAGGGGTTCAGCAGATGAGAATTCTGTCATTCTGACTTGATTTAGACACCTATCAATGCCTGTCTCTCCAGGCTTAAAAGAACCAATACTTCAGCTTCTCCTTCTTTACCTGATTCGCAAATTTTTTTTGTGACCTTTCAAGAACTGGTTTATCCAACCTTTGTATTTCAAAATTTGGTTGTAAACAACAGTTACTTAACCTTATATACCTATACCTATATGCACATTATGTTTTATTATTCCCACTTCAGAACTCTGTAGTTGAAATGAGGCAAACCAGGTCAAGTCACTGCCAGAATGGCTATTTTCACTTCTGTTTAAAAATCAAAAGAGTAGAAACTCCGTTTTACAAAATACTAGAATTATTGTCTTAAATAGGCAAATAGTCCTGTGCGAAAGTGACACGTACATTAAAATTCCTAGCTCTTAATGAATGGATGTCAAAAATCATTTTAATTATGCTAGTCTGGGCAGCATTATTATGAGTGCACTGGTTCTCTTTAGGAGAAATCACTTTTAGAAGAGACCATTAAAATCTCTACACTTAATATGAAATTTGAGAAAGAAGCTACACACACACTGCATATGTACAATAATCCAGCAGTTCTGAGTAGTGCACTTTCCTAGATGTAACTCCAGTCTTGGTCCTGTGTGAAGGCTCAGGGATATGATAATTGACAGCGTTTAATTGCCACACTTATTTCTGTGCATTTGCCTTAGTCCATTTAAAACTCCCAGCCAATATTTGGGCTTGATTATGGCTCTGTTTTCAAGGGGAAATAATTAATATAATATTTCATGTGAGATATAGATCTTTTATATCAGCCCACTGAATCCACAAGGGATTACTGACATTGACACAGTTTAATACTGGGAAGACAAACAAACAACTTTTAAGAAAGCACAAAAAACTCTTGATTATTTACTCAGATTAAATTATTGATTGTTTTTTCAGGCTGGGTGCTTGTATGAAAAGGGCAGGGTCATGGAAAGAAACAACAAAAAAACCAAAAAACCCCAGAAGACATAAATGGCAGTCTTAAGCAGAGCTGTACCCAGGCAGAGTAGGCACAGTAACTACTGCTATGGCTTGGCAAATAACAGCCTTACGTGCCCTTGTGAGTGTAAGTGTGTTTGCTGAGAGACAAGGTGTTTCATCTGCTTTTTTAATTGTTGTGAGTAATGTTTGGTTTTCATTCTGTGATAGCTAGACCAATCTCTCCAATTATTTTAGCTGGCAGCTGCATTAGATTTACATTTGTTGTTTAACAATAGCTACCATCTTGCTTCAGAAAACCAAAGTTCTTCTTAAATGTAAATTTCTGGAAAGAGATTTTGTATCACTTCTAAGTGACCATATTATAAAGCCTTTTATGATTGCTAGTGGTGTTGTTATAAATCTATTTTGCATAATAATTAAATAGTATCACTCCAACCCCGA
Organism: Malurus cyaneus samueli; assembly: GCA_009741485.1. Classification (NCBI taxonomy): domain Eukaryota; kingdom Metazoa; phylum Chordata; class Aves; order Passeriformes; family Maluridae; genus Malurus; species Malurus cyaneus. The sequence continues at coordinate 6,837,363 of CM019236.1, read as the reverse complement.
GAAGTCATAGACCTTTTGTCATCATTAGATAAAATCAGGCTGAGTGTAAACACAGCCTAGTTTCCTCCGTGTTTTTGTATTTGTATGCAGCAATTGTCAGCATGTCGGCAGTGGACAGTGATAAAGTGCATTTTTCTGCTTGGGTGGTTAGCCCTTTCATTTTTACAAGTGACAAAATAAAAATCTGTTGAAGAGTGAACATGCTGCTTTCACTGTGTCATCTCAGCCCTGCGGGTCATTTTATTATAAAAATGTAAAAATCCAGTCAATTTTATTTAATCAGCTGAAAAGGAAAAGTGTTTCCAGGTCATTAATCAAGTGCTCCTTCTCTGTGGGAACTTGTCTCTTCAGAAACTGCCATCTGAATCATTAATAAAGCTGAAAAGATTTTGTGCCAGCAGGTTTTCGAGAAACCTAGATGTTATCAATATAACTAGAGTAAAGTAATTTGAGGTCAGCAAATAAAGCTTTATATATTCATTGTTTCAAAAGCTGAATATTGCCTATTAAAAAAAACAATTAATTATTCTTTTAAAAGCATTTAATTGTTGGAAAATATACAACTGTTTAGAAGGTATTTGATTATATATTCCATAATTACATGTTTTCTTTAATGTTACCTAACCATATATTTACAGTAAACTTTCATGTGAATTGATCAAAACATGATGAGACATTAAGAAGAGATAATTACTACTGTATCTATAATAATAACGGTAGTAATTAAACCACAGAGAGAACTACATTCAAATTATGTCAAGCTTGAGACTTAAACCTCTATTAACAAAGACACTGAAGGCAGTCACTGCATTGTTAGCACATTCACCTCCTTGATGCAGCCTGTGGCCAAATCTCTGTGCACCTTTTGCGGCAGGCAAGGAGAACACAACTGCCTCAACCCCTGTACATGTTGTGTGATGAAAAGTGTTCCCACCCCACCTGATGGGCAAGTTGGAAACCCTACAAAATGTTGGAATTAGTAGCTGAAAAGGAGAGAAGGAGAGTGTGGTGACTGCAGGAATGACACCAGCAGCCATTGATGTTTTTACCTGCCCTTGGGAGACTAAACTCTGATTTCCCATTCTTTCACCTCTTTTCTGGAAATAGAGCAGTACCAACAGGAGGAAACTGAGTTTCATAAATGAATAGCCTAATGTTTGTTCTCATTTTGCAGGAGGAGCATGGATTCAGTCATCTGCTTTTCATCAAAGAGAGAAAATATTTGAATCCAGATTCCCGACTGCTGATTCAGAAAGCAGCAGTCTTTTTAATCTCCAGGCTTCCTCTGAAAACTGCTCATTTTTAACAAATTTGAACACATTTACTGGAATACTTCTTCTGCCAGGAACTTTCCATTTAAATTACTTTTGAATATCTGTTTGTGTTTACACCAATCGTTTCTAGAGTTGGAGAAAAAGAAAGCTTGCTTGATTTATATTTTTTGCTTTGCAATGCATCTTTTGTAATTCATTGGCTTGGCCTCAATTAAATAAATTAACTAGCTTTTCCTAATTGCATCCTAATTTTTTGAAAGGTAAGAAATTAATTTTGCTTTCGAAGTGAAATTTATAAATTTATATTTCATAAAGCTGCATAAATCTATGGGTATTCAGAAGGCAATAATTTTCAAACTTATATATGGGTATAATTATATATTTATTCATGCATATTCTAGTGACAAAACTCTGCATACCCAAGGGACAAAAAGTATGACAAAAAATAGATCTCATGTCACTTTTCCTCTGTTGTCGTAATGGTATTTTTAATCTCATATACAGTATCTTATATCTGAATTAAAATGCTGATTTCTTCACATTGAAAATTCATAGCCTGTTACAGTATTCTGAATTTTGAATTCAAAATTATCAGTATAACTTAAATTGCATTATATCTTTCTTAGCGGCATACACGTAACAGTTAATGCTAATTACTGTCATCCACATTATAATTGTAGATTGTGAAGACTTTTCCTAAATGGTCGTGGAGTTCTATAGTGAGATTGTAAACAGTGTAAATTCTGCATGATGCTGTGTTCTTGCTCGTGACAGAATTTTCCTAATGTGGGAGATGGTTATGTTGACATAACCGAAGCTTGGCACACAGGCTGGCAACTGGCCACTAAAGAGCCAGAATCTAATTGCATTTACACTAGTTCAATTCACTTGGAGTTACTTGTTTGTACCTGTGTAACGGAGTGAAAAAGAGCCTGCAGGTCAACAGCAGCAGTAATTACTTGTCCACTAGGATCTGAACTGAGGCCACCAATGCATTTCACACAGTTGACCACACAGTCATCGGATGGTAAGATGTCTTGTCCTGAGGAACAAAAGCTGCTCCTAACATGAATTTAGTAGTGGAGGGCTTCAGAGTCCATTTACCAATCCCCAGGACTCAGTGGCTCATGAGACCAGTAATGTGTTATGAAGTCTCTCACCATCACAAACTTACACTTTTAAGGGTGTGTGTGTGTGTGAACGCACACTGCTTTTTTCTCTCCCTGTAGAAAATTGACTAAAGGTGTCCTGCTAGCTTGGGCAAGAGTATCTTTATCCCGCTGTGATAATTTCAGAAGAGGCTGAATTTTGTGATTCAGAGTAGGTTTCTTTTTTTTTTTTTTCATTCATTTTGTACATTTTTTTCTCTTAAAATGAAATGTCCGAGATATTTCAGTTTTAATATAGACTAATCACTGTAACAGTTGTCTAAAATAAAGTGACCTGTGTAAATAATCTCATTTTATCACTTGATTTTCTCCAGTCACTATTTCTATAATTATTCTATATCAAGAAAAAAATTATGAAGTTTTGTTTGAAGTGAAAAGATGATTGGAAGAAGCACTGCCTTGAATCACAAAGCTCTAACAAGTTCTAAATTATCACAGCAGGAGCAGTGATATAATGGTATAAAAACAGGTAGCAAGAAAACTTAGTCACAGTACAACTGAAAGTTTCTACAATTTTTTTTGGTAACAGATCTAGTAATTTTTCTGTCATTGTTATTAATTATTGTTGGCAAGAAAATATCAATAATTCTCATTTAACTACGTCAATTGCCATTAATATAAATCTTTCAGGACTAATTTTTTATGCACATGTATACTTTGCATATCAGAAAACCAGACCTTTGCAATTGTAAATTAATTAGAGGAGTTGTAGAAAAATTGGAACAAATCACTTATTTACTAATTTTCTGGGTTTGTCCCATTATACAGATATTTACTCTACCTGTAAAAGTGCAAACTAGTTGGTTTCATGGAATTACAGATCATGCTGAGTTGGAAAGGACACAAAAAGATCACCAAGTCCAACTCCTGGCCCTTCACAGGACATCCCAACAATCACATAACATGTCTGAGAGTGATATCCAAACACTTGTACTCTGTCAGGTTGGTACTGTGACCACTACTCTGGGGAGCCTGTCCCACTGCCCAACCACCCTCTGGGTGAAGAACATTTTCCTGATAACCAAGCCAGCCCGCTCCCTGTCCGTGCCTGTCCATACCTGTCCACCCAGCTCCCTCCTCCCTCCCTGACACAGCTCCAGGCTATTCCCTTGGGTCCTATCACCATTCACACAGAGCAGAGATCAGGTTGTCTGCCCCTCCTCTTCCCCTCACAAGGAAGTTGTCCCTGCACTGAGGGCTCCCCTCAGTCTCCTCTCCTGCAGGCTGAACACACCAAGTGCCCTCAGGCTGCTCCTCACTGTAGCTTCCCCTCAAGGCCCTTCACCATCTTTGTTCCTCTCCTTTGGACTCTCTCTAGTAGTTTAATGTCTTTTTTTATGCTGTGGCACCCAAAACTGTCCCAGCACTCGAGGTGAGGCCTCCCCAGCCCAGAGCAGAGCGGAACAATCCCCTCCCGTGCCCGGCTGCCGATGCTGTGCACTGGTGCCCCAGGACAGGGTGGACCCTCCTGGCTGCCAGGGCACTGCTGCCCCTGTTGATGGTGAAGGCCTGAGGGGAGCCGTGTGAGGAGCAGCTGAGGGCACTTTGGTGTGTTCAGCCTGGAGGAGACTGAGGGAGCCCTCAGTGCAGGGACAACTTCCTTGTGAGGGGAAAGGGAGGGGCGACACTGATCTCTGCTCTGTGGAATGTGATAGGACCCAAGGGAATGGCCTGGAGCTGTGTCCGGGGAGATTTAAGTTGGATATTAGAGAAAGATTCTTCACCCAGAGGGTGGGTTGGGCACTGGAACAGCTGCCCAGGACAGTGGGTCACAGCACCAACCTGACAAGAGTCAAGAACATTGGACAGTGCTGTCAGGCCCATGGGTGATCTTGGGGATGGCTGTTGCAGGGCCAGGAGTTAGATTTGATGATCCTTGTGGGTCTGTTCCAGCTCAGGATATTCTGTTATTCTATAACAAGGGCTGCTGCAACAGATTTAATTGCCTCTTTGTAAGATGTCCTGGGTGGTATATTCTTTTAACCTTTAACAATACATATTGATTTATATCTGCAAATATTTCCCATTCTTTTCTTTATGTGAGGACCTGCTGGGCAAAGAATATCTGTGGCACACAAAGAGAATGTAAAAGATAATAAAAATGATTTAGGTGTATTCAAGAACTAATTTCTTTGCCTTCTGCTTTGGCAAGTTGCTACAAGTTTTCCTCATATATTAAATGATTTACCATATCTATTTTCACCTCTGTTATTTTAGAATTAGCCAGGTTCCTTAAAGATACAGAGAAACTGTATTTTTACTACAGTAAAAGTATAATGAAGTTATCATAACTCACCTAACATCATAAAAACCAGTGGAATTATTTGGACTGCGAAACTTAAGCAAAACAGACCATTATCATCTGAAAGCCTTTCCCCACAGGTTTTTTGTACATTTAATTTTGACTAAAATGAGAATGTCACAGATCCCTTCTTCTGGATAGATAGCATAGTTTGCTGTTTTGTAAGCATCAAGAGCTTGGGTTTTTTTTTTTCACAATTGAGAGGCCAGCTAATGAATTTTCTGATTTTTTTTTTTTTTTTTCTTTTTTTTTTTGACTCTCATTGGAATGGTGGAAACTCTGAGTTTTTTGAAAATCAGTCTTACCATTCTGTGAAGATTTTCGTCTACTTTTTTCCTCCTCACTGCCCCTCTTCCGGCCCAATAGCAGTAGAATATGAGTTACATACTTCGTAATAATACTAAAAATTTATTCTTGATTTTTATATACCTCCCAGCAGCAAAACAAAAGAAATGTAAATAGTGTCATGCATTTTTCTGTGAGTCTAATTCCATCATCTCTCTCTTT
>CM019236.1:6797257-6828460 GCA_009741485.1 Malurus cyaneus samueli | reverse complement strand
AAAAGGGAGAGAGATTATTTTTCAAAAAAAACTCGCCACGCAGCGCAGACAAGATGTGACTCCGTCCCCGGGAAAAGAAACAAAAGAAAAACCCACGTGGCCGTTCTCGTAAAAAAGAAACCAAAAAACCTGTACCACAGTCCTTTCTTCCCTGTGGACGGATCAGAGGGCTCGGTGTGTTTCTGCTGCCAGCCCGGTTCACTTCCGGAATCCCGGACGAGATGATGCCGCACAGCTCTTCTCCTGGAGAAGAGAATTGCTCCAGGAGCAGAATCGCAGGAGACGCAGAGGGGATCTCTCGCGAGGAAAAAAAAAAAAAAAAAGCCGTTGAAGCTAACAAACCCGAACGAGCCAAACTGCAACGATGTAACTTTGCTGCACTCCGCGAGCAAAAAGGACTCTCATGGCGATAAGCAAAGCAAGAGCGGAGCTCGAGAAAAGCCCCCGGCTGCGTGGCAATGCCGGCTCTTAAACTGCCCGCTCTGCCTTCCCAGCAGCCCCCGCTCTTTCTTCCGCGTTACATTTAAAGGTGCAAACACCTTTTTTTGGGCGTACATGCCAACGGAAAAGTAATACAGAACAGAATTGACACAATCAACCCAAGACACACCCCTTGTGGAAGCAGTACTTAAGTAATGTGAGTACTCTTCTTCCATGCATTTATAAAAGTGTCTTCATTGATGTGGCAAAAACTATTTTCACTTTTAGGGCAACAAGCTATGTGCTGAAAAGCTATGAAGATATCCCATTGTCATGTTAAATAATATCTAAGTGGGTAATAATGGGAAAAGGGAAAATATTCTTGAAGGCCAGTTGTTATGGTTACAAGTTGCCAGTTTGGACAGATAATCAGTGATTGTCATCCAGGAATAGGAGCCCTTATTTCTTGTCCTACCCAAAAACCCAGAATGCATCCATTCCAGCATGAATGCAGCTGAATGTTAAAACAGGGACCACCCTCAATGCTGCTGTTCATTTAGTTCAGCTCGCTGAGGAAGACGAAAAACAGATGACTATCTATTGTATATGTGAAAGTAGTTCTTTAGTGTACTGCAGTGCTCCATGGGATGATCAAATATAAAAACAGAGAGTATACATCAAAATAATGTAATAGCTTTTCTTTGGCAAGCAGGTTTTCCTTTTACACACATGGAGGACTTACTCTGGAAAGCTGTCGCAGGCCTACTGAGTTGTTAGTGGTCTTGGAGCTCCGTTCTGACAAGTCTAATCACAAAAGGGAAGGGGTGTATTAAAAATGCATTAATGCATAAAGCTATAAGATGCATGGGAGACCTAGGGTTTTGCTGGAGCAGATTTTTGCATTTCATCTTCTATTTATCTTGCTGATCATCCAGTGAAATAATCTTATGAATATCAAGCCATTAATATGTTGAGTTGTCTGCAGAGCTCTAAAGCCACTTGAGAATAGTATAGAGAAGTTACTCTTAATTTGTTTCTGGGACAGAGAAAAGAAGAAAAAAATCCTGTTTTTACAACAGCATTCTTTTTTTTTTCATGCTAATCACTTAAAGTAAGTGATTCCTGAAAAATAGGGTTTTTTTTAGTTTTGCAATGTAACTCTATAATCATTGCATCCCATGATGAAATAAAAATAATTTCTCGAAAAATTATCATATGCATAATATTAACTCATTCTATTTCAGTCCATTTCTTCTCCTTTCTCCCCAAAGTGGAATAATTTATTAGTTATCAATAATGTATGCTTATATGTACCGTGCAGGCTTACTCTGTTTAATTCCTCAGTGGTTTTGACTAATCTTTCTGATTTTTATGTTCTAACTGACAAATTATTTTTATACTCCAAGGTACTTATTCATTATAGGAACAAACTTCTGTAGTACCAGGTCAGGCTCTGAAGATCTTATGAGTACAACTGCGCTGGTCACAGAAATTTTGATGCAAATAACAAAGCAAATAATAAGCATTGTACTTTCCATGTCCATTGCATTTTTTGCATTCACTGTATTGACTATCAGTAATTATTCTGCATGTTATTATGGATGTCTTAATATCTGAAAGAATGAAGGAAAACATTTCATTTTACAGAAATCTTGCATTTGGGATTTTTCTGGTCCAGTTGTGTAGTACCATGTGAAGCAGAGTGGTAACCATTCCCAGTTTTTTTCAGGAAACCCAAAGACAAAGGAACTTGTGCTATTTGTAAGATAAGTTTCATACTGGTGCTCAGAAAAAAAAAAAAAAACATGGGGGTAACAGAAATGTGCTTTGGATCACAATGAGAAACAGAACTGAATAAAACTCATCTGAGGTAACCTTCAGAAGCTCACACAATCTGGTTTCCAGGAGCACTTTTTCTTGCCAAGTGACAATGACATTGGTGTCTTCCTCCAAAGTAATCCAGAAGTATAAATGTGGCTTTCATGTGTGTCTGGACCACTGTCCAATGGCCTATTAAGTTATGGCACAGATGGGGATTTTATAAGGGGTGTGTATTTGTGTCTGGGGTATAACAGATCCGTGTGTAACTTTGGTGTTTTTTAAATGTCCCTAAATATTGAGGTACGCAATATGAAACAAAGTATATACATCATTCTATGCCTGCTCCAGTTTTACAGACTTAATGGAAATTTTCCTATGCCAGAAATTTGTTTGGCATAGAATGTCAGCCAGACTCCAGGGGTATAATAATCTCTTAGAAGACAAGAATCCAAATTCAATTTGAAATTAAAAAAAAAAAAAAAAAAATAGAGATAGTTTGAACCCTTCTTTAGGGTCAAAAACACTTTCAGAAAAGCTGTAATGTAAAAGTGATGGTTACCAAGGTTGGTCTGAAGTTTGCAGGTCTGTGTTAAAGAAAGGGGTTGAGATAAAACTGTCAGCAAAAAAAGGACATCTCTCGTCCAACCACTTTTTCACTTCCATCAGTGATATTTTATGAAACACAGAACTTGCAGTGTATATCACCAGAATTCTGCTGCAACTTCCTATCTTGTTGTGCTGATGCTTTGTTATCTAGATTGTTATATAATTTTTTCACTTTGAAGCAAGACTATTGTCAATATTTGGTCATATCTGTTGTTGTGGAAAGATAAGACCGTGCTTATTAAAATGTTCTGATACTGGCATAGGAAAATGATTGCAGGGGGAAGGAAATATATCAGTCAGAAAGGATGGTTGTTTGTGTTCCAGGAGGTGAGGAGCATCTCCACAGCAAAAGTCTTCAACTGGATCAGATCATATCCCCAAAACTGTTTTTGACCAGTTCTTAAACATCTCTGGTGTGGGATCCTGTCCACTGCAGCATATGCATTGTTCATCTCTCCTGACTATCACAAAATACATTTAAAACACCTAACTATCTTAAGGATGTACAAAATGCTGTCCTGTGTGATTTCTTCTACATCTGTATGAACAGTTTTTACTGAATAATCATAAATGTCTTCTCTGAGTACAGTTCAGTCAATTCTGCAACAGGAACAGCTGGAAATTTCTTTGTCTCGTGTAACAGTCACATACCTTGGGAACACATATTAGCAACATATAGACAAATCATCTACCTGCTCTATTAAATCAGACATAACCCTTTTATCTGCTGGCTTTTTTACACAACCTTGTTATTGTTTTTGTTTCTTTTTGATTATCATTAGTTAGAATTTTAATACTGGAGGCTCTTCAGACTGATTATGCTGTGGACACCTTAGGATGTCTATCATCTCCTCAGGCAGCCTGGTGTATACCAGGGAGCCAAGAGGAAATACCTTGATTGTAAAGTTATCCAGATTATTTTCAAATAATTGCAAGAAAATAAAGCAGTGAACTGATATTCTCAAATGCAAAACAGCAATCTTATTTTTATACTGACTTACAAAGTTACACTGTATTTCTTGTTGAAATCTTAATATAGTGTTTGCTATTTTTTTCCCAGATAGACCTATTTCTCTTCAGTGAATTTTTGTCTCTTATATTCGATACTCATACATTCTTTGAAAATGTAAATACCATTCACTCTCTAGACTCCTGTCACTAAGTTTGAAAAAATATTCAAATTCAAAAACATTTCTACAAATTGAGTGACTGACAGTAAATCTAAGAAATATATACCAATTTGACTATGACTAGGGCTTTTCCATTCACAATAATGTGGTTCTAGATTTTTGAACTCAACTATGAATCCCCCATGAGATGGGATTGAATGTAATACTTCTTCTGTATCTTTCCCAAATTTTCCTGGAGCCCAGTGCTATATTGAATCTTTGTACACAACTCTTGTCCCAGACTAGAAGAGCCAAATCAGATTGCAAAGCAGGTCCTAAGATTTTGAATGTGAACTATGTGTCTGTTCCTGCTTTTCAGGATATAATTTTTTGTTGTTGTTTTCTGAAATGTTTTGGTTACTCATATTGAAACATCCTCACAGCATGACAGACGAATAACCTCTCTGGTGCAGTTTTCTAACTTGGATAAATTCAGTTGCAACAAGTTTATTAAAGGGCAATTTCCCATAGGTGGCCTGTGGAGAATGGACTGAGCTCCTAAAATTAATAGAAGAATTATAAAATCTTGGCTGCAGGAATAACAATAGTAATTTATTCATTCATTGATTTAAATTTGTGGCTTAGGTGTCTGAATGTTTCATTATAAACTAAGAAATGGTGGAAAAGGTTGTTCGTATGTCACTTTTCGCCATTCTTATTCACCCTTAATTTATCATGAGCGGTTGCTGCTTATATATCACTTAAAATCCCTTTTTTTTTTTTTTTTTTTTTTTTTTTTTTTTTTTTTTTTTTTTCTGCAATACATGGGACTATTTACTTTTGGAGACAGACTCATTGGACAGTTCATTCATGCTAAGAATGTGGGGCTTTTGACAGAGTGCTGAGCCAGACATTGCATGAAATGAATTGCTTAACCATAACATTTGTTCAGTGGAATGACACAAATGTCATATATGTGGGAAACAGTATTGACTAGAATATTAAGACATATCAAGCCTGAATTTTTAAATAAAATTTTGAAATCAAGAATTAGTTTTGTTCCTCGATAAAATCCTCAAATCTCAGTATGGGAAGATCTATTTAATTTTACTCCAGAACCATCTTATCACTAGTTCATTTATATATGTATACAAACCAGTTTCTCCTTATAGGGTCTCTTTCATGTGGTAGAGATACTTGAATCTTGAATGTACGTTTGTAGCACCATAAGATAACATTTTCATGGTATTGGTCATACAGTCTTCATTGCTATTGTATAAGTAACATGGCAGCTCACATAATATGCTGAAAGTATCTATGAATTGAGGGTCAGCAAAGCAAAATGATATAAAACAGCAGTCTTGTGGTCAGCCTTCTTTTTTTTACTTCAATATGTTTTAGATCCTGCCCTAGTAAAATGAAAATTCAGTATTTACATTTTTAGCCACTTTGCTGTATTTAACATGAGAAGCACTTAATACATGGTAGCATAACCCATTATATGAGGGTGACATATTTAAATTAATCAGCACGTAGGTTGTTTTGGTTGTTTTTGGGGTTTTTTTTCTAAATTCAGGAGCTCAGAATAAAAGCATAGACTATTACCTTTTTTTAAACTTTGAAGGTTGAAAAAAACAGTTGGAGATAAAAGTAATGTAATGATGTAATTTAATAGTGCTTGAAGAAGGTTTTTAGTATTAGCAAATAATAATTATTATATTATAGTCTTATACTAATAAGAGTATTTTATAGTTCTTACTGTAGTACCACTCTGCCTCTTCACCAAAATAACAATAAATGGAAGCATCCTATATTTTTGTGAAATCAAGGAATGTGCAGCAATAGGACTCGTGTGTTAAAATATGATTGAAGACAGAAGAGGGTTACCGAAAGTCACAGATTGTAGGTTCGTGGGAAAAGGGCCTTGAGTTAGGTTATGAGGAAAGCCAAAAATCAGAATGCTTTGGGGGCCTCACATGAAGGTCAGATGCACTGAGTGTGTAATAAGTGGGAGGCAATGCAGCAGCCATTATCATCCCCCTGACAAGAGAGCAGCTCACTGACCTCGTATGTTGACAAATGGAGAGGAAAACTCTGCACTGAGATGTAAATTCCCCACGCAGGTCCCTCATGAATATCTTGTTTCCAGAATTCAAGCCAGTGACCCTGGAAAACAAGTTCCTCCCAATCAAAATGACAGGCAAGCTGGTTTCCTGTTAGGAAGACTACTAGATATGTGTAAAAAATTATGATTTCTGAGAAGAAAAAAATGAGATGTCACACAGAGCAAAATATTACTTTCAAAATGGTCCTCTGCATCTCCCTTGAATGGCAGCTGTTAAGAATTCAATTGTGTGTATGACACACTGCAATGCAGGATGGAAGTTCTGTTGGGGAGCAAAAATGAATAGAAATTTTCAATTCAAATACTCATTTGAGAATATTTGAATATCTGTCTTTCTTTTTAGCCTAAAGGTTAATTCTTGAAAAGAATTTCCATTAGTAACACAAATTGTAACCTTGTCAAATCCTCTTATGTAATGCATCAATGCTGAAAGACATATTCTGCAAAACTGTACTATTAAATACGTAACCTTGGTTCATAGTGAATTTGTACTTTTAGCAGTTTCCTTGATTTGTCAGTTATTTGTGTAAAATTTTAGGGTTTTGTCTATGTACTTTTGTCAGCACACAGAGAACATTTTGTAAATGTTACTATATTATTTTTTGCATATGTATGTTCTGTTGCCATTCTCTCTTTATTCCACAGATAGTAATTAAGAAAATTGTATGATGCCATTGCCCTCACACAAGACAAGTGGCTGTCTGAGGAATTTTCCTCTGTATGACAGATCTCTTTTCTTATTCTGTGCATGCATGCCAATGTTATATCAGGATGTCCATTATTATATTTCTGGAGTCCTGATTTCTTATAGAGGGAAAAAGCAATTAAGATTTTTCTTGATGGAAGATGATTTAGCTCTTACTTCACCAACAGTCAGGAAACAGAATTATAAAATATATAAATACCATAAGTTTGATATCAAACTTGATTATCAAAAGATTCCCAGATTTACACCATGAACTGCGGGCATGAGGAACATAGACTTTTGTTTGAGACGGACAACCTAAAGGTGCTGTGGCCAATCAACAACTTCTCATTTATTTGAAGAAATAAATAAAACTACAGGAGTTCATTATCTAAATTAAGTTTTTTTCTACAGTGACAGTTTTTTTCTACTGTGACAGTTCTTTTCTGCTGTGAAAACTCCAGACAAATCCATATGAGTTTTGCTGAATTATGAAATAATTTTATTTTTATCAGGATAATAAAATCTGTTTTCATCAAATATCTTTGAAAGATTTTGGCTTTGTTATATGGTGAATTTAAATAATTGTTTGTGTTCTCTTCCTTCATTCTATTTCATTCTGGGTTGTACCATGCACTGATCTGATGTTCATGCTGTTTCTGCTGCCTAATACAATTTTTGTTAAGAGACAACATGGTTTGAGTTTGCACACAGAGCTTAGGCAGAATGAATATGTTAATAAGCTCCAACCTCAGGTTGCACACTCAAATTACTATGAATTGTGCATGCAGTTTTTCCAGGCTATTTGTTCTGAAAATAAGTACTAAATTATGCATTCAATGCAGTGTCATGTATGAGTACAAAAGAGGAATTTTCTCAAATGTTTCCAAAAAGGAATATTTGTGTGTGCAAATATGATGCAATTCAATTATTTGTTGTGCCCACTTTAGAAATCTGGAAAACCAGAAGACAAAAAACTTATCATATTGAAGGTGGGAATTAAATGCCTGAAACGCAGGCAAGTGAGCCTGAGACTTTAAAGTGTGTTTCAGTTATTTGTCACCAGTAATGAGCAGGCCCTTTCAAATCCCTTAGTCTGGATAAAATCCTGAAAACAAACAGAAAAATAGAGAACACTGGGAGCTGTCCTAGTGAGTCATATATTGCCAATATATTGCCTTATTTATCGTTGCTGTTCATTCCCCCACTAAAGGCTGTTTTTGAATTCTGACAGATTTCTCAGGAGAATTCACTTTGGTCACAAATCTAAGATTGCCTGACACTGCAAAAACTGCAGACCTGTCCAAGTAAGAGACCATATGCAGGCAGCATATCTACTCTGCTTGGCTCTGCTCTTTCATGACTTTTGTTACCTTATTCACTTGTTTTAATGTGTCAGTTCCTTTTTCTTGAGGCATCAGGTATGAAGTAAGACCAATTGATGAGACAAGGGTACAGGGTGTATGTGTTAGGATGTGTTTTAAATTGTCCATGACTCACCCATATTCTTTAATGGGTAGACATGTATTTCCCTATTTGTAGCTTTATACATTTTCAAACACTATAGATGTAGGCCCTATGCTCTCTGTCTCGTACTCTGGGGAACATTCTAGATATCATCAGTATTCTTCTAAGACATTGAAAATTTCCAAGCCGTGAAGAAGCTCTCCAAAAGCAAACCACAATGAGAAGCAACTATATGTGTGTGTGCATGAATATATAGGTTTGTGAGCCAATCCCACAATTTCAGAGCAATGGGAACCAAATGAGGGAGGCGTTAGGAGTAAACACAGTTGTGGAAGAAAGAGGAATGATGCATTTGAAACCAGATGAATATGGACAACCCCGGGAGAGAAATATAATTTTGTGTCCTTGTAGAGTAAACTTGCAAAGGCAGATGACGTCTACAGACAACAGTTCCAGATCTACACTTGCTATGGTGATGTGATTTGAAGTCATGAAGTTGCAGATGAAAATAACTTTTAAATTAATGTTGAAAATTTTCTGTTGAAGATCACTAATATGAAGCTATGGACCTCTTTCTGGCGCCATCTAAAAAACTCCTTTGTGACACCCTTTTCCCAAGCCCCAAATCTTTTCTTCAAAAAGAACTTTTCTTCAAAAAAGGATGAATTTCCCTGAGTTCTTGAGGCAACTGTGTCCCCAAATCAGTGTTGCTAGTGCAAGCCAGGAGTAGAAAACTGCTCAGTAACTCTGCAACTCTGCACAATGGCTCTTGGGCTGGTGAAAAATGACTAAATATGTGTGATTTCCTCTTCTGGTGGAAGATGGTGCTGGTCTGAAACACACACGAGACTGTAGCAAGGTCTCAAGCACAGGATGCAAGCTTGCTAAACTGAATTGCACATTGTGCAAATGTATATCCAAAATAACCTATAGGGGGTTAGGCATCAAGCCAAAGATCATTCAGCCAGCACGATTTGTGGTGTGAAGATGAACAGTCTGCTCCTGTGTGCTCCAGCTGTTGTGGTGTGTGAACAAGACAGCTGAGATTCTGTGACTGTGAAGGCGATATTTGTCTAATCTCACAATCTAATAAACCCTGAAAGCATTATAGGCCTTTTGAGTCCTGCAACCATAATAAAATAAATTCTTCTTTTTAATGTGGTAGTTAAAAAAAATAAAAGAGTTTTTATATTTTTAAGTGTTAAAATTTGAATATCTGCAGTTAAAAAATACATCTGCATTTGTTAAAGTCAGCTAGTGTTATTCTTTTTCAAAGAAGGGGAGAATTTCACACATATCCTGGGAAAGTCCTGTAAATGAGTTTGCATGAAGAGCTAAGAGGGATTTGAAACTTCCCTTTTTGGCTGGGACTTCCAGTTCCAATCTCAGAATGTGAAATAAGAAATGCTTGCTGATGCAAGCATCAATAAAGGACAACATGGAGCTGAGCTTGCTAAAAACTGTTTTCAAATACTAAATTAGATTTAGCCACAGCCAGAGAATTCTTACCTCAAGTTTTGGGTAAAAAAAAATTATCTTTAAAAGTAATTTTCAATAAATTCAGCTTCTTATGTATGTTCTGATTTACATACCAAGGTTATAGGAAGGAGGATCTGAACTGGAGTTGCTGAGAACAGCAGAGTTACAGTGAGGGACATGACATGCAGGATAAGTGTGGTGTAGCAATTTCAAATTATCAAGACACCTGGAGTTACAAGTTTGGGTTTTTTATAGTATTTTAAGTAGTGTTACATTTTCAAAGAGAGTAAAATAAAATATTTCTGTCCCCTTAAATGTTCGTAGTATTTTTCAAAAGATGAAAACATCTTTGTGACATTTATTTTATACGATAATTTGAAACCTATCGGTGAAAGATGTTTAATTTAACCTGCAGTAGGTTACAGGTCAATCACCAGTCAACTTTTAAGAAAGCTTTTGAGGGTT
Organism: Malurus cyaneus samueli; assembly: GCA_009741485.1. Classification (NCBI taxonomy): domain Eukaryota; kingdom Metazoa; phylum Chordata; class Aves; order Passeriformes; family Maluridae; genus Malurus; species Malurus cyaneus. The sequence goes on along the minus strand of CM019236.1, from coordinate 6,818,283 downwards.
AGCTCAATGAATGGAAAGAAAACTACATTCAATCTTGTTTATTACCAAAAATTTTGTCCCATCTTCATAACATGCAAGTATCCTGATTGAACAAAACAATTCGTTTTAGAAACTGACAGGCCAGACAAAAAAAGAGAACTTTCATAGGGCTGTGAATAAAACTCTTGCTGATTATGTGTAAAATATTATCCTTTTCACTGCAGTTGTGGTTAGTAGATGCTAGGCTAAGTAAAATGAAAAAGAAATACAGTGAAAATAGCTGTTTTAGCATACTTAAGTCAAAGCTAAGCTTATTTTTAAAAAAAGTCAGAAATAAGATTTCTATCTTTGTTTTCTATATCTTACTCATTTAGAAGGTTTAAGGCTACAAGCACCCATAAAATGTTCATAAATAAAGGAATAAATGAACTTTGGAATACTTGTGCTCCCATTTCCAACTCTCCTGGAACATGTAGCCTCGGGCATCCCGCCATATTCCTCCCAACACTTCATTCTGAAGTGTAAGAATAAACAAATACATGTGAATTTCTGGTTTTAATAATACAGAGGCAACGATTTCAAGTAAAATGTTCAGTCTATACACAGTTATCCATGTTTGGATACATTCATGTATCTTTAGACAGAATGAGTCTTGTGTGACATAGATAGTTTTCCCAGGGGCTCTCACCGAGCATTAGGAGATTATGTTGGCAATTTTTTTCAAATTTTTTACCCGGCAATTTAATGAAGAATGGCCTCAGGAACAGAAACAGGAATATGCGTCACAGAATCATAGACTGGTTTGTGTTGGAAGGCACCCTCAAATTCATCTAGTTCCTTGTATTGTGGGCAGGGATATCTCCCACTAGACCAGGTTGCTCAGAGCTCCATCCAGCCTGGCCTTGAACACTTCCAGGGATGGTGCAACCACAACTTTCTGGGCAAGCTGTGCCAGTGCCTCCCCACCCCTACAGTAAAGAATTTCTTCCAATATCTAATCTAAAATTACCTTCTTTTCAGTCTGAAGCCATTTCCACTTGTCACTTCATGCTCTTGTATAAAGTGTCTCTCCATCTTTCTTGTAGGCTGCCTTCACTTCTGGAAGGCCATGATTAGGTCACCCACACCTAAGCCTATTCTTTTCCAGGCTAAACTATTCAATTCTCTCAGCATTTTCTCACAGGAAAGGTGCTCCCTCCTTCTTTTCTTCTTGTGGCGTCCTCTAAACTTGTTCCAATAAGTCCATGTACTTTTTTTTGCTGAGGACCCCAGCACTGGATGCTCCAGGTGGGTCTCAGCAGAGTGGACCAGAGGAGCAGAATCCCCTCCCTCCCCTTGCTGCCCACGGTGTCTGGGGAGCCCAGGGACAGTTTGGCTCTCTTGGGCTTGAGTGCCATGGCGGGGCATGTCCCAGCTCTCCACCCAACCAGCGCCTCAGCACCTTCTGGGCAGGGCTGCTCTTGATTCTCAATCTCGTTAAGTCCCAGGCCTTTGTATGACAGTTAGGACTTGTCCCTCTGGATGGTACCCTGTCCCTCAGTGTGTCAAACCATACCTCTCTGCCAATTTGGCTCAGGTACAATCAATTCTTTAATCTATGTTATTAAGTTATAATATTAAATAATATAATATTTATTCTTTATAAATAATTTTATTATTATTTAATAATTAGCCACTGGTACAGAGAAACCCCTGAGGGGACACCACTTGTCCCACTGATGTCCATGGATCTTTGAGCCATTGACCACCACTCTCTGGATGGGACCCTCCAACCACTTTCTTATCTAAGAGTCCATTCATCAAATAAAACACTCCAATTTAGAGAGAAGGATTTTGTAAGGGACACGTCAAAAGCTTTAGGGAGACCCAATAAATGGCATCTGTAATCCTTCTCTTTTCCACTGATGTGGTCACCACCACAGAAGGCCCCTGGTTTGGTCAGGCAGGATCTACTGTCAGGCCATGCTGGCTGTCCCAAATCATCTCCCTGTTCTTTATGTGCCTTAGCACAGCTTCTAGGGGGATTTGATCTGTGACCTTCCCAGGCACAGTGGTGTGGCTGGCAGATCTGTTCCTCAGGTCCTCCTTTCTACCCTTTATTAAGATGGGTACAATGTCTCCCTTTTACAGTCACCTGGGGCTTCAGTTAACTGCCATAACTTTTCAATTATCATGAAAGTGGCTTTTCAACTACATCAGCCAATTTACCCAGGTCTCTGGGAAGTATTCCATCAGTTCCTGGAGGCTTACATAGGCTCAGATTTCTCCGGTAGTTATGAACCCAATTTTTATTTACAATGGAAGGACTTTGCTTTCCCAGCCACGATCCTGGTATCCATTCATCTGAGAGTGCAGGCCGAAAGGTTGTCATTGAAGACTGTGATGAAAAGTTCGGTGCATTCCTCAGAGGTCTCCTCATCTGTTTTTACCAGTTTGCCACTGCTGTTTAGCACACGGGATTCACCTATCTAAAATGGAAATTTCTGGTTTACAGTCCTGTAGAAGCCCTTCCTGTTATTCCTTGTACCTCTTACCAGGTTCAGCTCTGGCTTTGCCTGGACCTTCCTCATCAAATCCCTGCAAAACTGAACTTCATCTTTATACCCTTCCCAGGTGACCTGGCCTAACTTCAGCTGTTGGCAAATTTGCTGCTTCCCTTTAGCTTGACAGATTGCTCCCTACTCAGCTGCGCTGATTTCTTGTCTTTCTTGCCCAATTTCTTGCTCGTGGAGAGTCAGCTCTTACACTCTATGGATGATTTCCGTACAGAAATTCTGCCAGCTCTGTTCCACTCCCTTGTTCCTGTGGCTAGGCTCCCAGGGAATCCCACTGAGTAGCTCCCAAAAGAATTCTGCTTTCCTAAAGTTTAGGGTTCTGACTTTACTCCTTGCCTGACCCATATACTCAAGATTTAAGACTCCACCAATATGTGACCACTGCAGCCTAGCCTGCTTCCAATCCTGATGTCTCTGATTAGCTCATTTATATTGATGACCATCAGATCTACATGATGCATTTGAGGAAAAAGATAGGAAACCTGTTTAAAAGGTTTTGAAATCATGTTATTTGTCTGATGAGCTTTCATTTTGAAGTTAACCATCTCTGAGTTGTCAAATCCCCAAGGATATACTGAAAAAATGGTCTTATCTATTACACATTACACATTTGTTAGTAGTTATAATTATGCATCTCTGTATAAATAACAGGTTTGTGATGCATGCATATATTTGCCAAAAATATGGAGTAGCAGCCAAAACGACAGAGTTCTGTATGAGTTACTTTCTAACTATGCATTCCTTAGACAGGATGGGAGACAGCTTTGTAAAAATAGTACTGCAGAGTGAGAGCACAGACTAATAAAAAGGGCATAATTCCTTAAAATAATAGCTTTTTGACAATCTCAGTGCATCTTCTCTTGGATTTAAAAAATAAGGCAAAATAATTCTACTGTGTGTAATTTCACTGTAAATTGTGGTAAAACATCTGTTTGATGTGTGGGATTTTTTCATTGTATTGTTTGTTGTTTTTTTTTTTTGCTTTGGGATTTTATTTTGTGTTTTGTTCTGATTTTTGATTCGATGATTATACAGCGGACCATGTAACAAAACCTCAGGTTCCTGAGAAGCCCTAAGCAGTTAACCCATATCATGTATAGAATCACAGAATTATAGAAATGTTGTGGTTGGAAAAAACATCTGGCATCATCAAGTCAAAATGTCAACCCTGCATTATTGTGTGCACCACTGAACCATGTCCCCAAGTCCCAATTTCCCCAAGATATGTGAATGCTTCCAGGGATGGTGATCTCACCACCACCATAGGCAGCATGTTCCAATGCCTAAATACCCTTTCAGTGAAGAAATATTCCTAATATTCCAATCCAAACTTTCCTGTAACTTAAGGCTGTTTCTCTATGTTCTGATCGCTTCCCTTAACTGGGAGGAGAAAGCTGATCCCCACTCGTGCCATGGCTGCTCCTCTCAGTCAGAGGAAGCCATTGAGGTCACTCTGAGCCTTCCTTTTCTCCAGGCTGAACACCCTCAGCTCGCCTCAGCTGGCTCCTCTCACAGGATTGTGCTGCCAGACCCGCCCTTCCCAGCTTCCTGTTGCCCTTTCTCTGGACCTCGCTCCAGCCCCTCAGTCCTCCTGCAGGGAGGGGCCCAGAACTGGACACAGCCCTCGAGGTGTGGGCCCTAGCAGTGCCCAGGACAGGGGGACAATCCTGCCCTGCTCCTGCTGGCCAACCATTGCTGATCCAGGCCACGATGCCATTGGCCTTCTTGGCCCCTGGGCACACCCTGGCTCATGTTCAGCTGCTTGTCACAGCACCGCCAGGTCCTTTCCAGCCCCTCTGCCCCAGGCCTGTGGGCACTGCCTGGGGTTGTTGTGAGCCAAGGGCAGGACCCGGCCCTTGGCCTTGTTGAACTCACCCATTGGCCTCAGCCCATGGATCCAGCCTGTCCAGAGCCGCTCTGCAGAGCCTTCCTGCCCTCCAGCACATCAGATCCTATCAGATTTTGAGAGTAAATGTAAATAGGGATTGAATTCTCTACCTGTTATATGCAGTAGTTAATATGTAGAAGAGAACACTTTATAGAATTAGTTTGGCTCCTGTTCAGAATCTAGCAATATCCATATTAAATTTCTACTTAAATCTCTTGTACAGATGAATAAAGTAGAGGATTAACATATTTTTCTACTGTGTTCTTAGTATTTATCTTGACAGTTGACTTATTCTGCATAGACAAAAGGAAAAAAAAAAAAACATCCTTCCTTTGGTCACAAAATTTAATTATTCTTACAAAAAATAATGAAGATTTAGGTTTCAATGGTAAATATAGTCACATCTTTATAATTTTTTTTGTAAAGTTGCAAAGGTTAGATGAAAATTGAGCTGAATAAAAAGGATTGATATACTTCCTGTCTCATGCAAGTTGAGATAGAAATTGGTTTTGGTTTGTAGTTTGGTTTTGATTGGAAGTTGGTTTTGGAAGTCTTTTGACTCTTCCAAAACAACTTGAATGAGACTAAAAGTGCATCAAATCCTCTGTATCTGTCTGAATTTTCATCTAACCTTTACAATTTTAGAAAACCTTTATGAATTCTGCAGTCCAGATGGAAATAATCAGAAATGTGACTGAGCCATAAGACACAAAAAAAATCTAGTTGTGCAGATGAGGAAAAGACAAAATCTCCAAATTTCAGGGATGAGTTGCACTTCCTGAAGGGATTCTTGTCATACACAGACTGGATTTTTTCAGTTGTGAAAATGGGGGAGGATGAGGAGATGAAAATATTTCTTCATGAACTGGCCAGTTCTCAGAGTAGCTTACATTATACGTTGTTTTGCTTCTCACCATTGTTCAGATATATTCTAATCTCACAGAGTTTTTAAATTGGAGGAAAACAGGATTTGTTTTCCTTTTTCTATAGTATTACTTTAGTTGTCAGACTTCTGCTGGAATATCCAATATACTACAAAATTTTAAATCAGCCTTGTGTTAAGATAGGCTTATTAAGCTATTTCACAAAAAAGTTAAGATTTATACTCTCCCATGTGAGGATAAGCTGAAATACTGATAGATTAATGAATTTTATAGGTATTGATTTAATGTAACATGATTATACAGTAAAGTTATTAGTTGTTGAAGTACATTAAAGAGAGCTTTAATCCTCAGCACAGGTGGGCAGCAATGCATATATCAGACTTTTAAAATTTATCAAGCTGGAAAACAATATTGAGATATTGGAAAATTGCTACCTTCTTTTCATTTTAAATTTGTTTTGTCTGGAAAACCTAAAATGTACTCTTGTCTCCTACTGATACCATGCCTTAGAATTCTGAAACAGATGTAATTTCCTATTTGATACTATAGTCAAATTTTTTAGGGAACTTCATTGTTTTGTGACAGGTGAAATGATGTTTCACTACAGAGAGCTTAGAAGCCTTATGAATATTTATAAACATACTTTTCACAACTGTACAGCAGACAACCAGTTTCAAAGATTTTTCATAAGCAGTGGATTATAAGCTTTTCCACGTTTTTGTCCTTTCCTTATTATAATTTTCATCCTTTCTTTTATTGCTTTAAAATCTAAAAAAAATACAATATCTTCCTCTAGTGTTCTGGAGCCTGCCAAATACCACCCACAATAAGAAAAACACTGGGCTCTTTGCAGACCACCCTTCAGCCATCACACTGACAAAATAATTGTAGAACTCATAAGATTAGACAAACTGCACTGAGAACAGGACACTCAGCCTTTGACAGAAGCTGGTGGGCTATTAAGGGAGTAGCCAAGTAGTGGCATGCTGTTCTGACACTTTTCTTGCAGTCGATGAATACAGAGTGACTCCTCTGTGAATGCCAAGGCATCATGATTAGCATAATTAGAGCATACCTTTGTGTCACAATTATGTCTGTACGAAGTTTCAGCAAGCAAGGCTTGGTTGCAATTGGTGATATGCCTCATTATCTAAATACACAGCTTCTGATTTCAAAGGCTGTCTAGCGAGATGGAGTAAAACTGCACTTCACTTGCCCTGGTATTGCCTGATAGAAGCCTTAAATATCTTTCTTCTTCCTCAGCTTAAAAGAAAAGTTGAGCTTTGTGCTACCTTTATGTTTTATATTAACAGCTAAGACAGAGAAAATATTATTCCTGTAAAAAAATTTCCCCGATTGCCAACTGCCTAAACAATAACACATGTAAGAAAATCACACTAGTTTCTACACTGTTGTAGGTCTAACTGATGGGGTAGAGCATACTTGAGGCTCTTTGTGCCTTTTCAAATATACTTAATATAAAGTGTGATATAGCATAATTATGATGAAACCCAGGAGTCTTTAAAAGCCCTCACCAGAAAGTCTATTTAAAGAGAAGAAGTCCAGTCCATTACAAAGTAATAATAGTTCTTGTCCTTATAAAGACACTTCTCAGTATAGTTAGAAAACTTTTCTGCTGATATCCTCTCACTCAATGGCTCCTTTTAATTCCTGTCTTCTCTCTGGGTCTCCACTGTCTTCTCCATAGTACTTGCAAACCTCATACAAAAACATGACCAAGGCTGCATTTATTAAGGTGGGCTGTTCACTTCATGATGTCATGAAACAAGTTAGAAGCTTATGTCAGTACAAGACTGAATCAGAGAGTAAATAGCTAACTGTAAAGGGTAAATCTGATTAGGATATGTTAGATGCGCTACAACGAGGGCCAGCTCTTTCTCAAGTGGCTCAGCTCACTCCATGTGGCAATACACTGTACATGGTCAGTCTATTATCCAGTTCTGGACTGTCTTCCCCTGACCAGTGCAGAAGCAGGAGCACTGGGTCATTTGGTCAGAGGAACTGAAGATTGGGAAAATGAATGTCTCCTCTTCAAGTGCTTTCAGTTGTCACCACTGTTGGTCTTTGCTGACAACATCTTCCACTTGGCTCCATATCATTCTTCAGCTCACATACACAAGTCCCCTGATACTGTATATTGGTAGGAATTCTTTCTTCCTTTACCAGCCCTTTCAACTCCTACTTGTCTCTCCTGTATGCTACACAGTGAGCTTTTTCTTAAATCATCTTTTTGATAAAGGGATTACCTTTTTCTATATATTGTACAGCAAAGCCATAGCAGATCTTCACAGTGGTTGTGGATATTCTTGTGAAATGGCACTGGTAAAAAAAGAAAAAAACCCACAAAACAGAGATCCGTAATTTTTTGTTTAAAGAATTGTCGTTAGTAATTCAAAAGGAAGTTTATGAAATTTCTTGCTTTTTAAAAAATCTTTGTGTAAACTATTGTATTGTACAAAGAAATTCTTTATCAAACGTCTGAAAATGAAATCACTGTTTTCATTAGGAGGACTTTTCTGGTTCTCAGATGAATGGTATTTCATCCATAACTCTCCATTTTCTGTTTTCTTCCTTAAAAAAAGCAAACAATAGCTTCCTCCAAATCAAGTCTGTTCACAAGACATTATTGACTTCTCAGTCAGAAATGTATTGTGATTTTAGAGTCATTTATCCACTTGCTGTATCTTGCAGACATCATACCTGTTCAGGTGAATTGCTCCCTTTGCACACAAAAAACTTGAAAAAAAACATGAAAATGAGTTCTGAGACTGAAGTCCTATTTCTGTTTCAAGCCTTTTTTGGGTAGATGATATATAAATAATAATAAGCTTTGTGGAATGTCAGGACATGTTTTCTATAGGACATGTTTTCTATGTTTGGTTTTTTTTCCCCCAGTCATGCTTTCTAAAAGGCAAGGAAAGAAGAATTGAATTAAAATCACAATTTTTTTACCTCCTTCACACATACTTATCAGTATATTTTCGGCAAAGAAAAAGATCTAATGATAAATATCACTAAGAAGTAATTCCATATAGCCAGGATCTGACTATATCTATGTCAGTAAAACAAGGAAGGGAATATAAAGTAATTCATATAATTTGAAGGAATGATTATGCCTTAGGCTTGCTAAGTAGAATTTTTTAAAGATTTTATGTAGAACATGGATAGATTTCAGAAGTAAGCCTAGAAAGTGTTTTTAAGTCTTTAATCTTGTGCAACAACTATTAATACAAGTGCAAGACTCTTACCCTCTTCTCACAGAAAACTTCCTTAGGCTGTCATTGATTCAGTGATATCAAGTTAGCAACCTTAATCTGCCACTAACAGGTGACTTATCAAGGATTCCAATGCTAAAAATCTTCAGCTTTTATTGCTGTCTCTGAATTTTTCTGTGGTAATGTTAAAAAACTATTAAGCTTTGTCCTGATTTATATTTAATAAACTGGATTTCATTCAGGTCAGATGCTGAAACATGGGCAGTACCCAGGAAGTGAAAATATCATTTAATGATGAGCTGCATATTGAGTTTATTTGAAGCTATGGTCAAGAGAAGAACTATGTATACTATGACAAAAGAATATTCAAGTGATGTCCTCTGCCTGTTTTTCCAGAGGTTGTAATGCACCATTTACCTCTCAGAACTTGGACTAAGAAAAGACAGGACTGAAAAGTTGTCTCACCTAAAATAAAATAGACAAAATGTTCTCTTATTCCTCTTACAAAAGCCTGCATATATTTAATTTCATAAGTTGCATCTGTGCTTTAATTTTAAAATTTCCCATATACTCAAGAGCTTTCTAAGCCTCCCCACAACTGCACAGAACCAAGTAGTTTGGCAAATGAGATCAGATGGCTTTCCAGATTTTTTCCACCTGGTTTTGTTCCCATGGTGTATAAAGAAAGATGATGGCACAGTGTCTGCAGTGAGGCCTCTCCCTCACCCCTGTTTTGGGAGGCAAACTTCAGCCTGTTGCTCTTTTTCGAAGACATGGCTTGTTCTGGCTCTGTGGTCACAGCTTTCCCTGTGTCTCTAGAGAGCAAGGACCTTTTTCAGAGCTGGAGACCTGTACCTAAAATGTCTTCAGTTTTTTACAGGAAGATCTTTCAGCTCAGAACAACTTTTAGCTCAATTCATATAGCTCAGCTCAGCACACATTGAGAATACTGAATACTTCCGATATCCTCTGTAGGCGTTCCCCCAAAGCATACCTCACATTTAGAGAAAAGAAAATGTCATATTTTTGAGTGCTGTCATGTTAATTTTCATTTATATACAACTGCCACAGAAAGAGTTGGGGTCTGAGCATTCATTTATTACTATGCATAGTTATTATCCCTATGGACCAGTACACATTGTCAATATTGGCCTTTGCCTCAACGCACCAAAAAATATTTTGACGAGCGAAAAGAAATGCTGTTCTAAGATATATGTGTTAGAACGGGAAAGATTTCTAAACAAAAGAACACAATTCAATAAGAAATGGGATTTCTGAAGTGAAGGAGGTCCAAAAAATCATTCATAATGAATATAAATTTTGACACTCTGATGCCAAAGCCAAGACAAATTAAGGCGATATTAGATTTTTACCCTTTCTACATTTCATACGGATATGCTGATATTCCAGACACAGTATGACTGTGTTCTTCAAATACAATGAAATTTAAATGTTTAGAGAAAGACAAAATCCAACAAAGTTTTTTTTTTTTTCTTTTTACTGTTCACATATCTCTCTGAAGAGCCAGGATCGATCATTTTGGAGAAAATGAAACCAATATGTGAAAGTTAATATTCTCCTCTAGAAGACATTCGACCTTCCACTTAACTGCATCGTCCCCTAAGGTTATTGGCTACTCTGATACCATTAGAAAAGTGATGGAATAAATTGGAGCATTTAATTCTGTCAGAAGTTTCAGGTAAGTGATGTATCTAGAGAAGAAACTTGTCATAGCCCTCATCTATACACCTCTGCAAATTTTAAGTAAACACTTCTGGACAGAATTATTCATAACATCTCCATCTTCTGGCATTGGTTGGAATGCTGTGTAAATTGTGGAATGTAAAATAACACTTGAAGAGTGCCATTTCATTGGAAGAAGACACAAGGTTTTGTTACTCACACAAAGAGTTTTTTGAACTAGGCATACACTTAAGTCTTGACATCAGTCAGAAGCTGTGCTTAATATAAATAACCACACAGCCACTCTTCTATATTAACCTGTTTGTTTATCCTCACAAGTTTATAGCTTTTATTATGCTGTTTGAACAACTTTCAAGTATTCAAGGCCCAAACTATAGGTCACCCTGGTCAGAATACACTGTGCATACATCTTTTGAATAATTTGTAAAAGGTGTTATTGTTAAGACACATATTTTTTTTTTTTTTTTTGGTTAATTTGCTTTACTTGAACAGACAACTGAAAAAAGTACATTGTGTGCAAGAATTGTGTTTTTTGTTGGTTGTTTTTTCTTTTCAAAACTGGAGTGCATGAAAGATGGCTCCTGTCTATCTGACTGGGGAAGTTGATTTTGAAGTGGAGGACCTAGTGCTGTGCCACTACTTGCACTTGGAGACCAGCTGTGCCAGTTGCTGTATTGGAAAAAATGCCTGCTGTGAATCTAGCCTGCATGTGTTGCTTAATTTCCTGAATTATCATATTCCGCGCTATCTAGTTTCCTGAGCTTAGGACCAAAAATTGAGGATTCAAGTGAGCAGCAAAAGGATAACTGTCTGAAATGAATAGTCCTATTTTTTCTTCTTCTTTTTTACTTTTTTTTTTTTCATGCCGAGAGGTTTACCGGTAAGGCATTTATTTCCACTGTCATTGTCTTAGTAGAGACCACTTCTTTGCTATTCACCACTTCATCTAATTGACCTAAATGATATTACAACTGAAGACTAAAGAGCTTAAGCAGTATTAATAGAGCGAATCAGATGAGGGCATATCTAGATGGATGCAAAATAATTAAATAAAATTTTCAGACCTACTAAGTGGAGACGGTTGAATTTGTTTCAAGTAGAGACAAAAGATTTACGTGCTCTTCTCAGTATATGCATTTCTATTGAATTGGGCACTACTGTGATAATTTTTTCCCCTATCTGTGTGTGCTTGCTATACAGATGCTTTGAAAAATACAGCTTGATTCGGCAACTATTAAATAAGATCCACAGGATCAAGGTTGGACCTGTAAAGTTTTACTTGTTTTATATACTCCACAGGATGTAATAAGATTTATGTTGCAAGATTTTTCATAAAATCACACAAATCTTTCCTTGTCTATTTGATTCCATTTGTTAGAAAAACAGGAGGATGGAGAGATTTCAGTACCAGGCTCAGGCTTTTCTTGTGCTTGAGGAAGACACATAAGACCATAATTTTATGAAAAAATGATTCTGCAACCTGATGTCTGTGAATGAAATCCTCATTGTTTATTGACTATGAATATCTCATAAGACATAATGCAAGTTCACAAATCAAAGAAGTAATAGCTCCATTAAATGGCTTTTGGATGATTGTATCTTTTTAATGATAGATGAATTGTAAATTTGGATGGGCATGAAAGCTTGACAAGTTAATTGCTCCAGTTTGGATAGTAACATATGATAAACTGATACTACTTTGTGGCTGTACAAATGCCTTAAAAGTACTTCTGATGATATGCTGTAGTAACATACTGAAAATAGTTTGAATGGTCTCTGATGTTATCTCAAATCTTCTTTCAGAAGAAATCCCGCTGTTAAAAGAAAGTTCTTATTTAAAGGATAACATCTGATGTCTGTCAGCATTAAGTGACTACTTAAATGCTTATTTGTGCTTGCCAGAGCAAGTTTAACTATGAGGTTTGAGGTACAACACATGTACATTTGGTCTGCAGCATGTTTTCTCTATGTCCTGTCTTTCTCTGGTGTTGGATTGCTTCATGTATCTTGTCTAACCAGCCAGTGGGGATGTGTTGTGATCAGCTCTGTGAAGTCTTGTCCTCTTGCAGTTTTTCCTGTGCACAGAAGAAAGGATGAAGGGGGTGGAGCACCTTACAAAACAAAATCCTTTCATGAGTGCTGAGGCAGACAACCCATCAGCAACTTAGGCTACACTTGTGTTCATTTTCTTCTTTCAGTGTTCTGCGAAGGAAAAGGACAGTGCTGAGGTGGTAACACTTTTACAAGCTATGTAGTGGAGTGGTAAGCATTATCGAGAGGGGCAGACAGATTCTCTCCATTACCACTAATGAGTTTGCTGCTGCAGTGATGCCCATGATGACCTTCCCTCTTTAAGTGATACCAAAACTACCAAGCTTCTAAAAACTGAAAATCATGTCCTGAAAGACAGGCTTATTTAGTTATTATTATTTTGGCTTGTTTTTATTTATATTTATGGGGACAAAAATAAAATAATTCCACACAGTCGAGGTTAAAAATTGAGTACCTAAAAAAACCTCAACAAACCCAGATGTTAAGAGATCCTCTTTTCCTCGTGAAATATTATTTTCCTATTATATTGGAAAATTTACCATTCCAAAATTTATTTTTTTATATTATTTAAACATATTTGGGCCTTGACATTTGGGAATTTTAATTTCTATACATTAACAATTAGAATTTTAATTTCTATACATTAACATAAAATTTCTTTGACTATGCTTTTTTTATATTCACATATATTTATTTTTATATTCACATATATTTATTTTTATATAAGGGAGAAGCAAAGCAATCAAATTTCCAAGGAACATAACTTTGGCAAACACCTTCTGCCTTTGCTTGCAAGAGCATATTGAGCAAGTTGAGAGAGGTGATTCTTTACCTTGATTTGACATATTTTGTGAGCGCTGTCATCTATCCAGATCTGGGTTCCTCAGCAAAAGGGCATTGACACCGTGGCGTGAGTCCAGGGGAGAGACACCAGAATAAACGAGGAGCTGGACTATGTGGCTTATAATGAGAGCTTAAAAAATTTGGATTTCACAGAATCACAGAATGGGTGAGATTAGAAAGGACTAGTGGAAGTCATTGATCCAACCTTCCTGCTCAAGCACAGTCCCCTCCCTAGAGAATGTTACTCAGGATTGTGTTCTACTGACTTTTGAATATCTCCAAGGCTGGAGACTGTGAAACCTCTCTGAGATGCCTGTCCCAGTGCTTGTTACCCTAAAAGTTAAAAAGTGTCTCCTAATGTTTAGTGGGAGCCTCTGTACTTGAGTTTTTGCCCACTGTCCCTTGTCTGATCACAGCAGACCACTGAAAAGAGCCTGTCTCCTTCTTTATGCTCTTTCTTTGAGTTTTTAAACTCCCTGAAGCTGCTGTTCTTCAGGCTGAGCAGCCCCAGATCTCTCAGCCTTTCCTCCTATATGAGGAGCTCTAGTACTTTAATCATCTTTGTGGTGTTTTGTTGGACTCTTTCCAGTAGCTCCATCTCTTTCTTCTGAGGAGGAGACCAGAACAGGATACAGTGCTCTGGATGTGGCCTCTCCAATGCTGAGCAGGGAAAAAACTATCACCTTCCTCAATCTGCTGGCAATACTTTGCAAAATGCAGCCTAGGATGCCACTGGCCTTCTTTGCAGCAAAGGCACATTTCTTGCTCGTGTTCACCTTGATGTCTGCCAGGAATCCTAGGTAATTTTTGGCCAAGCTGCTTTCCAGCTGGGTGGTCCCCAGTACACCCTGGTAACTGGAACTGGGTTTGCTCCTCTCTTGGGGCAAGGCTTTGCACTTCTCATTAAATCACATCAGTTAGAAACCTTGATACTTCTGCCCATTTCTCCCCGTCAAGGTCCCTGTGGCTGGAAGCACAAACTTGTGGAGCATCAGCCACTTCTTTTCTTTGCGTCTTCTGTAAATTTGCTGAGGGTATACCTTGCTCCATCATCCAGGTCATTAATGAAGAAATTAAACTGAATCAGTATTGAGTCCTGGTTTTCATTACTTGTTATTGATCTCCAACCAAACATTGAGACATTGATCATCAGTCTCTGGGTCCAGATGTTCAATCAGTTTTCAGTCTATCTCTGTGTTGGCTTAAGAAACCTGTACAATTATAGCTTGTCCATGAGGATCTTATGTGAGATACTGTCAAAAGCCATTTCAGTAATCTGCTTTTTCATATCCACTAGGGTAGTCACTTCATTATAGAAGTTTGTCATATCGGTCAAGTGTGACTTCCCTTTGGTAAAACCATGCTGAGTACCCATGAAAATTTTCTTAGTCCTTAGTGTTCCTGGAAATGGTTTCCAGGATTTTAGAGTATTTTTTTTTTTGCTTCTAGGATTTGTTCGAAGAGACTAGATTAGGAAATTAATCTATTGTGGTTTCTAATTGGGTATTTTTACTCTCATTATACTGGCTAACCACCACAGATTTCTTCCAATCAAATTGCACGGAGGTGGCTAGCAGGACCAGATTAGGAGTATTGCACATTCATTCAGGGACATTGCATAATCATGAGATCTAGTTATTTTAGGTAGTAAATCAGAATACACACTTCCTTTTTGTAGTGTTGTTGTAGGGCAGTAGGGTCTGTAGGACGTCCCCTCTTTCGGATGGGAATAATACAAATAAGTTATACCTATTTCCCTGTCCAGTGGAAAACTGGTGAGGTGTAGGTGATGCCTTACTCCTTTCTTTGATGCTGTAGCTTGTGTTGTCATTTATATTTAAAACAGTTTTCATATTCTTCATTTTTTTGTCCCATTCTGAAGATCAAAATAACTCCTGTGGACCTAACACAGGCTTCAACAGGACTGAAATCTCTTTCCATACAATGTCATGTATCTCAGCTTGACAGCAACTATGTTCAAAATACCAAAGTCTAATTAAAAAAGAGTCATGTTATCTGCCCAGCACAGAAATCTAGACACTGCAGTCTTAAATAAACCACGCCCCACATCACACAAACCGTGGTTCACAGTACAACCTCAGTTCTGATGTCATCTGCAAGACCCTGCATCTTTGTTGTGTGTCTCATTTTGACTACACATGCCTAGTTTCCCTCCCTCTGCCCTGTCTGGGACTTGGTTCAAGAGCATAACACCAGATTCTTATTTCCATAGTTTGTAAACTGAGGCAATTAGGCAGCACTAATGAGCATATAGTGAAATGCACTAATGAGCATATAGTCAGTGTGAGAAGGACATCTCAGCCGAATAATTCTTTGGGGTCTGCTCAATGTCCCTTCAGCTCAGCCAGCTGTAGTGTGGAAGATCTTGCACAGCATGAGTGTTTAACTCAGATGAAATGACCTTCCTATTCATAAGCACAGCTTCATTTGATCTCTGCATTCTCCTTTTCAAAAAGAAATTTGGTATCTTCAGTAGAAAAAAATCTGTTTTAAATGAAGAGAAAAAAGAGTTTACATGGCAACAGTTTCCATATTTGTTAATTTAAATAACTGCTAATGATTTTGAACACATTTTTATGTTGCTTTAGCATTAGGAAGGATAGCAGATTACTGTAATGATCAATGTTATTTTGTTGTATTATGGCTGAATAAAACTTCAAACCACAAATTTCACATTTGCTTAGTTTTCTAATGTAGATCTTAAGAGTAGAATTGCTCTCTGCAAAACAATTTAAGTGTTAATAGTGTGTTGGGCTAAAACTGGCCTAAGTATTAATTCATTGAAAGATGGATTTAAACTGCTTTGGTTGCTGTTCTGTGGCCTGTCAATATGATAAAATAAGATTAGGTAATATTACTAAGCTTTTAATCAGAAAAAGTGTTTTTTTTTTTTGTATAATTTATAATAATTTTAAGGCCTAAGATAGAAATGGAAACCTGCTTAGTGTTTCATATTTACATTGAAATCCACTTACTGTTTTCTCTGTTTGTCATGAATATCCTTGACATCTTGGTTTAATTATGAGAGATGTTTTTGTTTAAATCATTGTGTTACCCTCTTAGCCCAACTTGTCCTGTACTATCTCCCTTTCCTATATGATCCAGAAAGGAAGTCAAAATGCCAAGGTGTAAAATCTCCACAATTTCCATGGCAACAGAGATATGATTTAGTGAACACAGGACTTCATTTTCTAGAGAAAATCAGGTGAATTACAGAAAAAAAACCCCACCCATCCTCATTCAAATAGTATTTAATTTTATTTTAAGGTATACAGTTTGATGTAAGGATTTAAGTTACATCATATTAAAGTTGCCTGCAGTATGAGATCTTGTTGGACATAGCAAAATAAAACTTGCTTCTTCAGCCCACAAAGCGAAATTTTCCCTGAGAAATTATCACGTTTAAGAAAAAAGGGTCAGTGATTTAGTAGCTGATGTGCTTCTTTTTGAGCCTCAGCAAGGAGATAGGGAGGATATGGTGGAAGATTTGCACTCCTCAGGATGACCTCAAAAACTGTCCTTTGATAAACACAGGAATCATGTGCTTTTAAAAGGATCCTTATTGTGCCTAGCCTTTTGATAACTCTTATACAAGCTGTGTTGCAGTAAATCCTTCCCATAAGCCTAATTCTGCAAAAATGTGGTAACTGAAGCTAAAATATGTTTAACATCATGCTCTAGAGTTTTCCCAATATCTTGCAACTGAGGAAAACACATGGGCCCCACAGTTCAATAAACTAAAAGTATTATTGACCAACAGGATGGGACTTCCAAAGAAGAGGCTATTTTTGGCTAATTAAAGGTCCCATGGCACTATATGCAAGAGTAGGAACATCTGCTACGGTGAGCTAGTCAAATTACAGGTTCAGTAATTACTTTCTGCCTAATTGAGCTCGTGATTAATTTTAGCTGGATTTAAGTATTTGTCATGCCTTTCTGTATTTTGTTGCTGCTGTCAGAATGGTGGCATGAACCACTGGTGAGAAAAAGTTTTGTTTGCTTTGCCTTGTGCTCTGTATGCTGAGTGTGAACAATAGCTCAAGGCAGCACAAGGGGATTATAAGAGTCAATTTGTGTTTGACTTGTAAGCAGTACACAAAGCACAGCCTTAAACACTTCATTTGACTGAGATCTGTGTACTACAGAAAGCCATCAGCAGTTTTCCTGGAGAAAAATAAGTATTCTACCAAATAAGACTCTTGTGACCCACCAATACCCCCTGCAATTTACAGAGGATCTATTTAAATGAATTATTTTAAATATTATGATGTATGGAGTCAACCATTCTATTTACTTTAAAAGGCTTCATAAATGTATGTCTACACAACTGCATATAATGTGGAATATATGGAATGTATATGTTGTCATAATAAATTTTAAATTCCATTTACAAGATGCAGTAATCCAAATATCTGATGGAAAAATTACAGTGATATTTACCAGACTTTCTGCCAAAACACAGATAATTCAGGATCATATTATGACTTTATTTTCCAGTCGCTTATTTTTACTCCAGTTGTATGTATGGACATAGTGAATTGTGCAAAGCATGATGAATTTATATATATTGACACATAAAGGAATGAATTTTAAGAGGAAAAAGTGAAGAATTTATCTGGTGTGTTAATCACAAAAAGTGGCAGACTGACAGAATGCAAGTCATTTGGTGTGATCGCTGTACTCTTGATACTATCTTTAAGGGGACTTCTGTTCCACTAAACTAAGTGAGAATCAGATTTCACCAACTGTGGCTGACAATAGATTGTGGCTAAGTGACAAGGCCCCTGGGAAAGAGTGCTGCCCTCTGTCACCATATGGCCGGAAAGGGTTCATACGTTCAATATTCACTGGGAGAGGATCATTGCTAAATCTTCAGGTCATATTCCTAATATCTCGCATTTGAACTTCAAGCATGATCTGTGAAGGATATCTTAAAGATGCTTTCTGTGAATAAGAGCATAATTATTCAGACTGTCAGATGTAATTTTTTTTCTCTTGTATTAGTTTTCATTGCACAATGATTACACTCCTCCAAGGAGAATACATTATCAAAAAATTGAAAGAATTGCTTAATCTGTCTTGCTATTCATGAATATCAGTTGAATATAAATTTAAAAACTTACTGGTGTTTTAGGGCAGGATATTTATCACCCAATTGATTTTATTATTTCCTTTCCAAAATTGAAATAATTCCCATGCTAAAAAGGCATTTTTTTCTTGTTTTAACAAATTTTTCAAATTTGTGCATAGTACAAAATAATGTTAAGGTCCATTTTTCAACTAGAATTTTTCTCCTCATGGCATGTGCATTTTAATCTCTCTTGAAGGTCCAAATAACTTTAGTCCCATATAATTTTGAAGTACTGAAACTCATGTAAATATATGTTTTTCATAATTTTTCATATTCACTTTCCTATAACTTCCTATACTTTAATACAAAGAAAAAATTTACATTTTAAACTTTACAAATTTTTCATATAAGAAAAAATTTACATTTCACTATTCTCTGTTTATACATCAATAGAAACAAGTACTATCCTTCCCTGCCCCCCTCCCTCTTCTTTCTAGAATAATCATCTATGAATAAATAAGTCGTTATTTCTTAAAGATTTAGATTAATGTATACCTTGTTTTATTTATAAGCAACATCATGCAAAAAAAGGCATAAAAAAAAATTCAGATATGAATTTATGAGAAATACATAGAGATGCTAAACTTCTCTCCCACAACCATTAGTCTGATGTAGTACCTCTATCCCTGCCCAGGGAATATGCCCACATGGATATCCCACACCTTTATTCTCCTTCCCCATTCCTCACTTTGTTTATGAAGAACCTGAAATGTCTGAAAATCTCCTCTTAAGGAAAAGCATTTGTATAAAAGATTTAGTAACATGGTGTGTAGGTACATATGCTTGAAACGAAGAAAACCTCAATTACTGTCTTGCAAGAAGACAGAGGTGACTTTCTGTTTCTCCTTGCCTAACAGGCACATTTTAGTGTTAGATGTTTTTGCTATAAAAAGATTTCAAAGGAAGATGATTTCCTAAAGAGAAGCTGGGGTTAGCAGAAACAGGAATTTATTAACTTCTTCTTAAATCTTGGTGTGGTTATTTTAATTCTCTGAAATCTGTCTTGAAACACTGTCTGGACTGGGAAGGGATGATATTTTAATATCAGATCATGGCACTGGAACTGGAAGAAAGAACAATTTTGTATCCTTCTAACATATGGGAAGGAATATGATTGGAGAGTAATAGGATTGTAATGGCCCGATTAGAAAAATTTACTTTGCTATTTAAGACTGTATAAGTTAAAGAAGAGTTTCATGACTGAGTAGTGAAGAGGGTAAGTCTTGAGTAGAAAAGTACCTTGGAGAAACACTGATTGCAGTGGTTGCAGGCCAAGAAATATTTTGCTGAGTATCAGCCAGCTTAATGAAGGCAAAATCTAATGATTAAGCAAGTGCAATGTTTGACACTTCTGTGACAGAGACGTGCCCTGGGATGTTCTTTATGGCAACTCAGAAAATGGAACTCTTGGAACAGTGTAATTGAAGAACTTGAAATGAAATTCCTCAAACTACCTTGCCCTTCAAGCAATGCTCCACCTATGTGACTCTTCCCCTCACTTTCACTTTGGATATCTGGGAGGATGTCAGAAGGAACAGAACATGTAAAAGCCTGGTGATCTCTTTAAATACTATCAGGTTCCAGAGGATGAGATTTGATGGGAAGCAGGAAGTCTTCCATGAGCAGGTCTTTAGAGCAGTTCCCTCATGTGTAAATTTTGGCCGGCATAACTCATGCTGCTTCCTGTGGTTCACCAGGAGATGCAATTTTTCCCTCCCAAGCTCATTGAAAGCCTTAAAATTGTTGTGGATATAAAAGCTATTCTGACCCAAAGCAAAATAAATATAGTATTCTTTGAAATGCTTATTCAACAACAGATTACCCAGGACAGAAAAAGTCCTTTCAGGAGGCTATAATTCTTTTATTATTGATCTTACAAAGCCTTTGGTTCATATCAAAAGAAGCAGATGATCACAGTTCCAGCTCAAAATTGTTCACTCTGCTATGTGTATATTGCTCCATCTCCCAGTCCTTGAATGTGCCCAACTAAATGACACTTTATAGAGAAAGCTGTGGGCTCTGGTTCTTTGCTCAGTCACTGTGCAGTGGCTGGATATCTCTGGCTATCAAAACCAAGCTTGCCCAGCAACCTTTGTTGTGTGCAGCTATCACATATTATGTGTGCTGCTTCAGAGAACATCCTGTGCCATGAATCAGAGTGCGCTCAATCAGGAGAGAGAAGGTTATGGGATGAAAAAGATAGGAAATGTTCTTTAGTCATATCCAGCTGATAAAGTCAAAGAGCAGTCAGCATCCTCGGAATGCTCACTTTTATAGAGTAGCAAAAAAGATGTCCCAACTCTCCCTGCCACCCCTGACAGTACACTGTGAAAGCTTCAACATAAAAACTTTCCTCAAGGCATACAGAGTGAAATCAACATGCCATCAAGCAGATAAAAAAAAAAAAAAACACCAAAAACCCAAAAATATGAGAAACAAACATCATTGATCAAAATGAGGTATTTCTTAACTTTATTTGTACTTGCTTATATATTTCTTTACAGTTTAAAAGAAAAAGTTTAACAGCCCGGTAATTGTTTCTAGAGGCTAACAAAAATTTGTTCATTGCAATCCCTCACCATTTCATAGTGCCCCAACCTCTGAGTCTAAATGACCTGTGAGATATTTCTCTAGCTGTTGGGTTTCAGGGTTTCACTTGTTTGGGAAATTTTTTTCATCTTATTCAATTAGAACTGTAAATTGGGCGTATTATAACTAGTCCGCCTCCAAAAT
>CM019236.1:6760524-6772472 GCA_009741485.1 Malurus cyaneus samueli | reverse complement strand
AAATAAAACCCCAGGGTCAGGAATTCACTGCAGAGCAGATTTCTGGAAGCTGCAAGGAGACACAGGTTGCCTCATTTTTAACCATCTTTTTCTTTATTATTCCCATTCCAGGAATGCTTGTCCCTGGCTACTGTCAAGTGCAGATTTTTAGTTTAGATTTTTATGGTAAACATTTCTGTTTAGATGATCTGGTTCTAGGTGCCTGTGACAGGAAAATAACAAACTGAACAAAATTTCACAATGATCAGGAGGCATTTGGACCTTTCCTTGAAGGTGCCCTAGGCAAGCACTGAACTGCATTGGCTGAATGATCTGGTGATGGGAAAAATTCCTAAGTGACAACAGAACATGAAGCTGTCTTCAGAAAGGCCTCTTGGTCCCAGGCATTCTCATGCATATATCTATCTTGTAAAGATCTTAAATCATTAACCCTAAGGATGTATATCTAAGGGTGTTAAGCAACTGGAGCCTGAAAATCAAGTTACAGTGAATTACAGGATCATTAAATACCACATCTCATGTTGCAGCTTGTGAAATTCAGATCTCTTAATCATGCTGTCTATAACATGAAATTCCTGAAATAAAATGCTGAGAAGAAGATCTCAGCTTGAGACTTAATTTTTTCCGCCTTGTACGGAGAAGAGCCTGGACCTGTGCCAGACTGACACTTAAACGTATCAAGGAAAAAGGGACGTTTTATGTTAAAAAGCAGACTTGTAAGTTGAAATCACAACCACTGAGTACTTGGCTTGTACTTTTTGATGGTACTAACTGGTAATAGTCTCCCTAGACAGTTAGATAAATGCAGATCTGTGACTTGGATCAGGATATTCTGCACCTTTTGTGCAGATACGTATCAGACTGTCATAACTACTTCTTTCAAGTGTTCACTGAGTAAAACAGACAATGCTTCATTAAAAAGATCAGAATTTAAATATCATGCTCAATTGCTGATCAGGTTTTCACTAAATAATTTGCAGGTTTATCACCTGTCTGAAAGTAAAAATTCATCTCTGCAGCATGAAGGGTACCCACATTTCTCAATGAGTTTGATAAAATGCATCATATTCAAATTTTGCATGAGGCAAGCTAGCACAAAACTTGATGCTTTAGGTTTATCTTCACATCTGCGCACCTTCTCATGCATAGTGCAGAATTTAATCATATTTTAATGAAGAGAGAACAGGATGGTGTAAGTGCTCAGGGTTTCTATTCCGTCTCATCCATTGATGTGTTCCATGTGTTTCTTCTCCTTTCCTGCTGTCAGGGTATCTGCAAATGGATAGTTAGACATCTTAGGTGTAATCACTGAAGATACGATTTTACACTCAATACACCAAATATGCTTTAAAGGCATAATGATAATCATTATATTAGTAATTATAGCCAATAAGCTATTCAGCACAAAGTACTGACACACAACATCCTCTGTCTCCAATGAGAACCAGAATATTTGGCTAACTTTGGATTTGGAGGTTCCTTTCTGTTCTCTGCATTTTCTACAAATTATTTGCACTGCATTTTGAAGCTGTACTTTGATTTTCAGTGGTTGTTTCCAGGATGTATAATATCTAAGCTATGGAGATTATTTAGGTCATATCATGCATGGAGTTTATTTGTTGGGGAAAACATTTGAGCATTTTTATTTTAACTTCAAGTATCTATGTAACTAATTTTCAGCCTTTCTATATAGTTATAGAATTTTGTCGCTTTTACTGGACTGGGGTGGGTTTACACTGGCTTGATGCCAGGTGCCCACCAAAATCACTCTCTTGCCCACTTTTGCA
The DNA here is from genome assembly GCA_009741485.1 of Malurus cyaneus samueli. Classification (NCBI taxonomy): domain Eukaryota; kingdom Metazoa; phylum Chordata; class Aves; order Passeriformes; family Maluridae; genus Malurus; species Malurus cyaneus. The sequence continues at coordinate 6,770,685 of CM019236.1, read as the reverse complement.
AGTGAATGGGGAAGAGAAAGTGTAGCAAAAGGTTCATGAGTTTAGTTAGGGGGGGAGATGACATTCAATTCCATCGTGGAACCCAGCACTGAGAAATGAATTGCATTTTTAAAAGAACTACAGAGGATTAAGAGATAAACAGATCATGACCTCCTTCTTTCTGTCATGGCCTGTGCCGCTCAGCAGGCAGGGAATGGGGATGGGTCCTTCAGCCATCTGTGTTGTCCTGCGTGATGTCAGGGAAGGTCTTCCTGCTCAGAGGTATTCCTTCCACGCAGACAGTCCTTCAGGCTCCACCAGGTTTGCCCAATCTGCAGCTCTTCATGAGGGTCCCGTCCACTTTCGCAGATCATTGTCAGGACGCCTGTCGTGTCCATGGTAATCTGCAGCAATTGCTGCTCACAGGCCTGGGAGGTTCCTCCTCTCCTATGGGTCTGCCAGGTTCCTACCAGACCTGTTCCATCACACCTCCCATGGATCACAGGCCCTTTGGGCCTCCCTGCTCCAGTGAGGCCCCCTGCAGGGGCTGCAGTGGATTCTCTGCTCCCCTGCCCTCCCTGGCGTGCAGCTGCCTCACCATGGGCTTGCCCAGGGGCTGCAGCGAGCATCTCAGCTCCGAGCCTGGACAGCTCTTGCCCTCCTTGCATGCCCTGGCTCTCTGCAGGGTGCTCCTCTCATGGGTTTCACTCTGGCTTTTCTCTGCAGCATTCTTTTCTGTAACTAGCTTTCCTCTTAATCTCTTACACAGACGGTAGTTACCTTGATGCCTTGGCTAGGCAGCCAAGGGTCTGCTCTTGACCAGCGACATGGATCTCTTGGACATGGGGAAGTTCTGCAGAGTTGCTAACAGATACCCATGTCCTCCATAATCAAAATCGGCCATGTGAAACCAAACCAGGGATATGTGACTTGATAACATGAGTAGCTGATCTCTTGTTACCATTTACTGTTCGGAACGTATTGAATGTAGGAGGAAAAGGGCTCAGTTTATAGTGCTATTTAATATGTGATAAGTTCAAGACAATCTTAACATTTGATGATAATTTAAAGTTGTTTCCAAATTTTGTCTTGACGATACCTGGGGAGTTATCCATAGTTTACGAAAATCTTCTGAGGAGGACAGATAAAACAAACTATTATTATCGGGAAAAAATTCAAAGTAGCTGAACAATTCTACAGTTTTCCTCTAATGTAAAGAAGTTAAATAAATACTTCATAAGCTTTTTTTTTTTCCAGTCAGTGCCATGTGAAAATATTCTTCGCGATGTTTCCTACTGCGCCTGCTCATCTATTTTAGATCTCGTTTCAGTATGTCTTTTCATCATTACTTAAACTATTGATTTTCTATTTTCTTGGGATTCATGAGGTAATTTTTACTCTGTAGTTTTGAGCGGAGAGCTTTGTATAGAGCACGTACCATGGAGAAGAATACATTGTTACCGGTTAGGCGCGCTTCCTAGGCTGAACTTCTATTAAGTTATTTCTTGTTTGTTGCGAGGGAAACTACCATGATTCTGTGGTTAGCCAGGTTAACTTTGTCTGTCTAGACTTATAGGAACTCTTTCCTTACTAACAGACTGACTGAATGCATTGAAACTTATGGGAACACCCAGGATTATAATTTTATATTAATAGCTATATTTGAAGCATCTTTTTGGGAGTTCAGGTAGAATAAGATTTGGCCAGAAGAAACATGAGTGATACACAGCGACCAGTAAATGGACTCATGCCAAAAGTAAAGCCAGACGGAGCAAGAAAGTCAGCCTGTGGGGGATTGAATCACTGCATGTTTTTTTCTTTTGTTTTCAGTCTCCATGTTCATTGTGCTTGTATTGTCTACAAACTTGAAACATAGTGCCAACAGTTGTTCAAATGAGGACCTTTGGATGGAAGGTAGTAGCTCCCAATGCTCAAAACAAAGAGAACAGGCTGTGTGTAAATTTCTGTGCGGTGCGATGGCCAACGTATGATAAGGTGTTCTATGTCAAAAACAGAATTGTTTCTGCGGTACAGGATTGCCAGGTTGTATGCCTTCTGAGTATTGTTTAGAGACTCTGATATTTAGGCTAAAGACTTATGTATAATGAGATCTTCTTGTCCAGGGAGAGTTATTGCAGGGCTGTGGAACCCTCTGGTCTGTGAGACATTAAAGAGTTTTCGCCCGCCCAGCGAAGGTGCTGTTTCGGTCCTGCATCGGACTGCACTCCACAGTGAAGCCAACCCTGATGACTATGTGAGCTTTGCCCTGTGCATAGATCACCGCTATTGTTTCTGTTTGTTTTTGTTTTGGTTTTTTTTCTTTTCTCTGTTCTAACAAGTTTCCCTGTCTTTGTTAATCCGTGCAATGTGGAATCAAAGCAGGTGAAAGCTCTGTGTCAGGCATGCACCCGCTGAGCCACAGCCGGGTGTAGCTAAAGTGCTAAGAGATTGTTGACCAAATTTTAACGAGGTTTCCTTCTTCCTGGACCACCCTTGCAACTGTCAGCACACAACTTGCTGGAGGTAGAGCGACTACATCACTTACTGTTGGATTTACATGGTTGCAATTGCTTCACAGCGATTTACGTTAGAATCAAAATCAGACGTCTTAAAGTAACTCTGGGCTCCCTAGGAGTCGACGTAAGTGTTATACAGCCAGAGTGGTTCGGCATGGCTGGGTTTGCGTCTTTTAACATGCGGAGAGAACAACTGTGTAAAAGTTTAGCTGTCTGGTGTTGTTGTTCATCTTCAGACAATTGCCGTGTCGTTTGAAAGAAAATATGTGTCCAACAGCATCCCCTGTGTTGCTTACAGGTTTCTGAGAGTGCTGTTGCCTCGCAGCTTCCGAAATCCTCTCTCTCCTTCTGCCGGACCAGCTGTTTGTCCAGCTGTGAAAGAACGGGTAGCAGCGGTGCAAAGCGGGCTGCGGTGGTCAGACACATTATTAAAGCTGAAGTGCTGCTGCGTGTTTCTTTTATGCCCCGTGATGGACTTTACTTACTTAACTCAAGATGTAACCTGAGCAATTAATTGATTTGCAGCGTGATGGCAGCTCAGCTCAGTAACTGACAGAAACACGTTTCTGAGCAGTCAAAGCATAATGCATGTGAATAAGCCTGTTTATCATATAAGAAATTCACTTAACTGGCCAAAGTGGTTTTCTATTAGACACTGAATTAAAGCCTTTGGCCTTTTTTGTGTATCTCTTGGTTCAATCATTATGCGTTGTAGGGTTAGCTTTTAATAAACTGTCACTACGCTCTGTTCAGGTTCTTTTGCATGTTGACTACATCTCAGTCATGAATGTTGCTTACTGATTTTCAAGGATTTGTACTTGTGGAGGAGGTAAAATCTACAAAAGGTTGGCAAATATATTTAGGAACTACATTGTTATGTGTAAGCTTTTGGTCACGTCTATAGAAGATATCCCTTGAACTCACTTTTGAATTATTTCTGTATCACATTCTAAGGCAGCATTAGGAAATTAGATTAGGAGACTATAGATCAATTTAAATTTCGTGTTGTATTCAACTTTCTTTGGCTTAATTTGGCAAGGTTTAGGAGAGAATTTTAGGCACTTTAAGATACTTCTGCTGGCGTAGTAAGCCTTTCACAAATTTATTTTTTTTTTTAAATTCGAGCAATTGCTTAGATTCATATGGATTAAATTTAAACCGCGGAGTAAGAATTCGTTGGCTTTCAATCAATTATTAGTGACTAGGTTATGAACAAATAGTTGATAAAATGCAGTGAGACTTCTACTGTATAGACTGATTTGGGCCGTGTTTATTAGATTTGTCCAGCTGTAACGGAGGATGTTAATTACCTTTGAGACGGCTAGACTAGACTACCATGCACACACACCCATTCGCCGTCCCCGAATGGTCGTTCTGGCGTCACTCCTCCTCCCTCTATCACTCGTCTAAAAGCACAGCTGCACCGCCCTCGCCTTTGATCAGCATTGAAAAGCTTTTGGACGGTGCTTATTTCAGGATGAGAGAGTAAGACAATCAGCACGAGCTTATGTAGACGGAACAAAGGCTGTGGTTTATAATGACATTTCAGTAATGAGGTGTGGTTTTATTTTCAAAAATGTGTTTTCAAATAAACAAGATGTTGTTTAATTTCTCGAAGACGATTCTGAACTGTTTGTATCAGGAGTATGATGGGTTTCTTGCCATGTGCACTTTAAGGTGGCTTTAGATCTTTAATACGTTTACAGATCTTCAAGAAACGTGGACTTTTCAGTGATAATATTCTTAACTCAGTTGAAGCTTATTATCAAACCCACAGTGAAAGTTACATGCAATACGCCATCTAATATACATCAATGTATACTGAACGCAGCTTTTTCAGATTAGCAACAGAAAGCAACACAGTATCAGGCTAATTCGTAATCATATGGTCAGTTCTGAGAGCGTGATACGATTTCTTATATAGTCTCCATCCTTGATTTAAATGTTATTATTCCTGCTATGGACCGATTTACTAATTCTTAGGGAGAGACTAGAGTGTCTACGAATTATAATATTACACTACCTAAGCACTTAATAATCTGAATGGAAAGTAGTCTACATGAAACTATCCTGTCTGCATTTCCCGTAGCTCTTTTCATTACCTTTGAGTTTCATCTGATTTTTCTTGTTTTTTATGTTATCAATGAAATGCATACGCATATGTTATTCCCTAATTAGCTATATGGAATCCTTTGCTGCCTTCTTATGTTGTTAATAAATCTATTTGTCATCTATTTAGTAGAATTTGGATAGGCCTTTTGCTTATTTTCTTTCGGGAGCAGTATTTTTATGATAGTAGTATGGCTTTTTCACTTACATTTCTTCTTGCATGACCTTTGATTCAACATATCTGATGCTGTCTGGAGCCCTTTCCTTGTTAAAATCCGTAATAATCCTGTCAACGTGCTGCACATGACTTTGCCTCTAATTAGATAATCATCCCAGCCTCGAGTCATACATCTTCTCTAAAAGATGTGAATCTGAAAATTAGAGGAGTATGAAGTCTTGTGCATAATTGAAACTAGTTGCATAGACAATGGGATGAATTTTATTAGTGTTTAGATAATGAGCTGTGGTCAGTTAAATATTCCAGATCCGAGCCCTGAAGGACACAAATTTTGTTATTTAATGTTTCCTTTCACGCTGTACTTATGATTTACTGTGCTTTCCATCTATCAGTGCATACAATTCTCGTGTGAGTCTGCCGCTCAAGGCACGTTACTGTGTTGCGTAGATGTTTTTCGCGTGCTTTTGTGAATGCCTGTTGTCAGACCCAGTTTGAGATTTTCGTGGAATAATGGTTTCGTGAGAGAATTCTCTGGGCTCTTCTGATCGGCCTATTGATTTCATTCTTTTTTTAACATCCTCCAAGTTGACAATTCCCATTGCTAAATGGAGACAGATAACTGAAGGGTTGTACTTGAGAGAATTATGCATAGGGTTGATTTTAGCCATTTCCTTATCTGAACTTCTTTCCTTGTCTTTTGTATATTATTCATCTGTTTCCATGCGACAGACAAACTTATCAGTATTTTATGAGGAAAAGATCAGGAATGTGGAAGGTAGCTAGAATAATCGTTTATTCTGCGCATGGTATTAGTTAGGTTGCAATTGTAGCATTGATGTTATACTGATATGTGTCAGCAGATAGACCTGATTTATCCTATCCTTGCATGCTTTTTCTTATAAACAAATGACAATGATCATGGATTGATTCTCTGTCAGTCGTCACATTTTGTGAGTCTAAAATCAAAATTCTCTTAACTGGGTACTTCTGTTGTCAGAGAAGTCCTGTCTGAACTATATCACCAGCGCTGGCTGTGAGAGAGAGAGTCCGGTGTCGGACACAGTGATGTTCCTCTGCACCTGAGAGCTGAAACGATGGATTATGATGTAAATTCAGATTGAAGCATGACACGCGATGTAACAAACAATGACATTCGTAGGCAGCAGTATAGGGCCCTTCCTTGCTTGCTTTGTGGTTATTGTGGGTTGTGTGAGGTTCTGCGGTTGGGTTTTTGTTTTATTTGTCGTTGTTGTTTGTTGTTTTGGTTAATTTTTTCTGATTCTTAAAATGAGATTTTAACTTAATCTCTTATCTTAAGGAGGTGGAAGTATTTTCACTTTGTACTCTTAGCAATTAGAGTAAGGCAGATGTTAGGAGGTTACATCTTGAACCTTTTGTAAGGTTGTGTCTATTTTTCAGATCTTCAGCTAATTTCAGTTCGATGTAGGGAAAAATTCTACTGGAGCATGAATCTCATTACATTTGATACCAGAGGACATGGGGGAAGGCTTTTATCTAAATTAATTGCATTAAGTTCTATGGTCTGAACTAGTGCTGACCTCCATGTTGAGATATTCATGGATGGACAGATTTCAGGCCAGGAGGGTCTTTCCAGTTCTCTTGTGATTCAGTAATCTGTGTGGGAGATTATCTGGTATTTGCTCCTGACCCACAGCTCTTAACGAATTACCCCCGATCTCTCTCTGAATATCGAAGTTCATCAAGATTTAGATACGTGATTCATGTTTTTCCAAATGACTGATTGTATTACTTCATTACTGTTTAAATACAGCCTTGCGTATTATGGTTTCTGTCATTGCAAGGATGTACATCTCCCAATGAATAATTACAGTTTTCCTTGTGAACCATTATATTAACCATAATTCATTAGACGGATTGAGCAGAAGTTACTAGAAGAGCTCTGCAGGTTATTGCTATATTCCCAGTTTGCACGCAGACACTACATTGCTATTAGCACTTATCTGGGATAATTCATATAGAGGTAAAGGCTAGATATTAAATTTCAATTTTTTCTATTTGTTTTGAGAGTCTGTTTCATTTTTGATCTTACATTAGAAACTCTCTGTTTGGTGTGCTTCTTTGCACCAACATTTAATAATGACAGAAGGACAAGAAGTATATTTTTGTAATCGAGGATAGTAGGATGATAATGCACATTGCTTTGGGCAGAGCGTTAAGACCAGGGACCCTAGTTCCTTGCTGCCCTAAATAATTTCTGTTGTTCTAGCTTCATACTTGTCATTAAAAATGCTAAGTATTCCATTTGATTTTAACATGGACATCTATTGCAAGCTCTATCGATATTTCAGTGTTTCTCCATCTAGATAACGAGAATGCTTAACTTTTGGGTTGGAGGGCTTTAGAAGCTCATGTTGTTCTGTGCCCCTGCCATGGAGGTGTCACTCACACAGTCCCTTGTCCAGGCACATCAGCCTGGCCTGGACATTTCGGGCAATGGGTTCTCCTTACGTTCGGGAACTGTTCCATTGCTTATCACCTCTGAGTATGACTCTTCTGTGCCATCTGAGGTGCTCTTTCCGTTTAAAATCACTACCCTGTCCTTCTCATCTACTGTATAAAGTCCGTCCACCTTTCTTAAGTTTTTAACACTGGAGGGCTCTGGTTCTTTCCTTAAGCCTTCTCCGGGTGAATCCGAGCTACTCTCTAAGCTTTTCTTCTAGAGAGCTGTCCCACTTGAATCCACCTCATTTGCCTCTTCTGACCTGTTCTAAGAGTCCTTATTCTTGCCAAGGTACCATCCCTGCAGGTGGGTTTACCCTGAGCCGGCAGGGTGATCCCCCCCCACCCCTGCCCTGCTGCACATGTAGGAACCCAGCACAGAGATCTTTTCAGGCCGGGCTGAATTCCCATGCCGCACACATCTTTGAGCCGGTGCTCACTGGGGTTCTCCATCTGTAATTGAAATTTGGGATTGCTCACCGCACTTGCTTGGACTTTGTGCATCTGAGTTCTCATGAACCGTCTTTCAGTTGGCAGTCTCTGGCAGCTTTCTTCGTTCTTTGTGTCAGCTGACATATTCAATCGAAACAGTGAAAGGCAAACTGAGCTGAGTTTGCCAGCTCTAGGGCTCTTTTCTAAAGCGTTCTGACACGTCACATCTATCACTTTCGTTTTATTTTGGAAGTCACAACAAATTGTATTGAGATTTAATGCCTGTTGTGACGCTGATTGTGACGACAAAAGACTCGTTATAAAGTGCTGATTCTGTATTCTTGGGTTTTTATTATGTTGATCTGTACGTTGATCTTCAGAATAAGATCTATTATTGCTGACATACGTTTTCCTGCACCACTGCCAGAACAGAGAACAAAATTTTATATGCATTAGTATCCATAAACAATTAATAAAGTTGTTTTTCCCTGTTCATATGTGTTAACGTATTGGCAGCAAAGCAGGTAGGCATCAGCCAGCTGACTTCTGTGCATGATTTTTTTGCTCCTCAGTACAGACCAAAATCATTGCCACTTGGCTTGCAAAATTGATCTTAGAATGGCAGGGAAGCTGTTGTGTCATTCTGAAGACTGGATTGTCATGACATCAGAACCGCGATCATAGTATGTTTTCTTTATAGATTAATGACAACCATAAACATGGTTCAATAGGAATGCATCCTTTCTACAGAAATTTATTGAATATTGATTGTGAGTGAACATGAGGGAACTTAGTAGGATTCTCAGTTCTCTGGCAGAGGCTCATGGAAACGTATTGCATAGACTCATGTGAATTTCATGTGTTGTCCAGGTTTTTCTTCAGGCTTATAGTCAACACTATTTTATTTACCTAGTGTTAAGGCTATGCAAATCATAATTACAATGCTAAGTAAATTAAGTGCAGATGATTATTTTCATTTTTTTAAAAACCCCAAACATAAGATTAACAGAAAAAAAATTAAAAACCTTCATCTGGCGTCATTTATTTTAGAATATATGAATGAATTGAATTTTAGCTGTGAAATTTACTCTGGGTATATAGCATGAATTAAAGACCAGAGCTTTTACTGTGTTTACATAGACATATATTCAATCTATACTAAATGATCCACTTGTCTGTGCAATTAAAATGCAAATGTTAGATATATATTAGAAGCTCCCAATTTTTTTAATGTGGCATTATTATAGCTTTTGCTGCTGTTGTTTACAATAACTCAATTGATGTTAACATATTTTGACCACCAGAATGTGCTTGTCTATGAAACGGATTCTGCTGGCCTTTATGCAAGTCTATATGGTTGCATGACGCACCAATTTTTGGTGAGCATGACTAAACATCCAGTCCCTCTTTTCCAGCCTTGTGACAAATTTTCCAATATGTGTTTCTTTGATTGTTTTTTGTTATTACCTTGCTCTTGAAATTGATTTTCAAGGGCTTCTTGGCTTACAAAGTGTGAATTAAACACTAGTGGGTTGTCACAACATATAGCGACAGGCCAGAAACAACTGATCACAAGACCAAGGGTAAACATATTTCATAGAATAAAAAGAATACTCTTTTGTCTCATACTTCTTAATTGAGCAGTTCATTATCTTAAGTAGTCAAAGCCTATTGTTACTGGTTAGCTCCACCTATCTGACTCATAAAGCAAATGTCAGGAAACCCCAATGGGTTTATCACGTGTTATGAACTCTGGTCCACTGTGATTCCGCCCAAGGTCAGATTAATCGACAGCAGGGCAGCATGACATCAGTTGCCTATAAAGGCAGCCCGTTGGGAATATATGTCTCTGTTGTCACACACACAGTACCTCATAAGGTGTCTTTTTAATACCTCAACTGATCTTACGAGGAGCAAAAAACTTTTATGTCTGGCGGCTGTCTAGAAGAGCCTAGGCGATTCCATGTGTTATCCTTACGGGAGTTAGAGCACATATAATTGTGCTTAAAACTACCAGAAGATGAACTCCCGTTATTGTGGCCTCGGAAACTCTATTGCAAATAAAGCAGCGTGTTTTTGTTAGTCTGCGTCAGCTTTGTGTTTATTTGCCCTCTGAAAGTGAGGAACCTGAGGCATTTGATCGTTTGGCTCTGCCTTGAAGAGGGAATTACTCTATATTTTCTCTAAGTAAATAGGTATTTTTTTTTCTTTCCTTTTTATTTATTTTATTTATTTTTTTTTTTTTTTATATTTTTTCTTTTTTTATCTAGATCTGCTTATGGGGCTATGCCTGCCAACTTACAGCCAATTCTTGGAGAGATAATAAAGAATGCAGTTATGTTTCTATTACTTGCTGTGTGAACTATAGGAGTCATCCTGTTCACCAAGTACTTGAGTTTTCAGGCTTTAGGAAGAGACCTGTTCTGTGTCACTCACTGCTTTTGCCGAATCTCCTCGTCTTTTTTT
>CM019236.1:6745186-6760499 GCA_009741485.1 Malurus cyaneus samueli | reverse complement strand
GCCAGGCAGGAAGGAAGAGGTCATGATTTGTTTTACTTCTCTTTATTGCTGTGATTTTCATTTGTAATAAATTCAATTATTTCCTCAAGTTGTGTCTGGTTTGCCCCGATGGTATTGTGTCATCTCTCCCATCCTACCTAGGCCTGTGTAATATTTTCCTGTTGCAGAAGTGGCCAAAGTGTACTTAGATAAGGTGTTTCTATGTCAAAAACAGAAATTGTTTCTGCAGGTACAGGATTGGCAGTGTTCTGTACATGCCTGAAGTATTTAGGAGACTCTTTATATTTGGTATAAGATTATGTATAATGAAAGATCATTCTTGTCCAGGGAGAGTTATGCAGGGCTGTGGAACCCTGGTTGTGAGAATTAAGGAGTTTTGCCCCGCCCAGCTGAAGGTGCTGTTTCAAGGATCCATGCCATGGAAACTGACTCCACAGGAGACAGCTAAACAACCTGAGACCTCATGTGAGCTTTACCCTGTGCATAGATCACACTATGATTTCTTTTTGTTTTGTTTTGGTTTTTTTTTTTTCCTTTTCTCTGTTTCTAACAGTTCCTCTGTCTGTTAATACCTGTGCAATGTGGACATCAAAGCAGGTGAATGCTTGTGTCAGCACTGCACCCCGCTGAAGCACAGCCCGTGGTGCTAGATGCTAAGATGTTGACCCAAATTTAAACCAAGGTTTCCTTCCTTCCTGTAACCCCTTGGCAAGCTGTCAGCACACATTGCTGGAGGTAGAGCACTACCATCACTACTGTGATTACATGGTGCTAATTGGCTTCAAGCAGTTTATAGAATCAAATCAGAGCTTAAAGTAAACTCTTGGCTCCTAGGGAGCTGGTAATGTGTACAGCCAGAGTGTTACTGAGCTGGTCTTGGCTTTTCTCTAAACATCAGAGAACAACTGTGTAAAAGTTTAGCTAAGTCTGTGTGCTTTCATCTTTCAGACTTGCCCAGTGTCGTCTTGAATGAAATTGTGTCCGACAGCAATCCCTGTGCTTGCTTTGACAGGTTCCTGGGAGAGCTGCTGTTGCCTCAGCCTAAGAATATCCCATCCTGCCTCTCCTTCTGGACCAGCTGTGTTCCAGCTGTGAAGAACGGGTGGCAAGCTGGGCTGGGTGTCAGACACTATTAAAGCTGAAGTGCTGCTGCTGTGTTTCTTTTATGCCCTGTGGAACTTTACCTTACTTACTTCAAGAGTAAACCTGAGCACATTAAATGATTTAGCAGCGTGATGGCCAGCTCAGTAACCTGACAGAAACACGTTTTCTGAGCAGTCAAAGCATAATGCAGTGAATAAGCCCTTTTATAGTAATAAAATTCAATAACTGGCCAAAGTGGTTTTCCTATTAGACACTGAATAAAGCCTTTGGCACTTTTTTTGTGTATCTCTTGAGTTTTTTACACATCTACTGAGGATTGTAGGGTAGCTTTATACAACTGTCACCTGACGCTCTGCTCATGGTTTTTTGCTTGAACTACATCTCAGTCATTGAATGGTGCTACTGATTTTCAAGGGATGTACTTGTGGAGGAGGTAAAAATTCTACAAAAAGGTGACATAAATATTTAGGAACTAGATGTTATGTGCTAGTTTTGGTCACTCTATAAAGATATCCCTTGACACTACTTTTGGATTATTTCTGTATCACATCTAAGCAGCAGATTAGGAAATCTAGATTAGGAAGACTATAGATCATTTAAATTCGTGTTGTATTCAAACTTTCTTTGCTTAATGTGGAAGAGTTTAGGGAGGAGATCTTTTAGCACTTTAAGATATCCTCTGGCATGGCTAGTAAAGCACTTTAACAACAATTTATTTTTTTTTTTAAATTTCAGAAGCAATTGCTTCAGATTACTAATGGATTCAGAAATTTAAACACCGGAGTAAGAATTCTGTTGGCTTTCAATCAAATTTACGTGCCTAGTTGATAAAAATGCAGGTGAGACTTTTACTGAATATAGACTCGTGATGCCCTGTTATGTTAGATTTTGTCCAGCTGTAACCTGGAGGTGTTGTACCTTTAGAGGTGAAGATACCATGCACACACCACATTGGCATGATGTGGGTCTGAGCACTCCTCCTTTCCACTCCTAAGCGAGCCAGCTCAGCCCTGGCATCAGCATTGAAAAGCTTTTGGCACGTTGCTTATTTCAGGCATGAGAAGAGAAGACAAATCAGCACGAGTTATGTAGAGCGGAAACAAGGCTGTGGTTTAATTAATGCACATTTCAGTAAATGAAGTGTGGTTTTATTTAAAAATGTGTTTTCAATAAACAGTGAGTTGTTAATGCTTCTCAGAAGATCTGAAACTGTTGATATCCAGAGATGAATGGGTTCTTTGCATGTGCATCTTTAAGGTGGCTTTAAGATCTTTAAATACAGTTTACAGAATCTTTCAAACTGTTTGAAAATTTCTCAGTGACTCAAAATATTACTTAACTCACAGTTGAAAGCTTATTATCTCAAGACCCACAGTGAACAAGTGACATAAGAAATACGCCCATCTAATAATAACAATTTCACTTATAACTGAAACGCAGCTTTCTCTTCAGAATATAGAAACACAGAAAAGCAACACAGTATTCAGGCTAAATTTCAGTAATCCAAATATGGTCAGTTTCTGCAGAGGTGATACAGCATTTTCTAATATAGTATTACACACTATGCCCTTGCATTTACATGCTTCTTATTCACTGCTATGGAAGAGATTATAACTACATATCTTAGGAGAAGGACTAAGAGAAATGTCATAACTAATTGATAAAAATATTAACACTTCCATTAAGCAAACTATAATAATCTGAAATGGAAAGCTAAGAATCTACATGAACAACTAATCACTGTCTTGCAATTCACCCGATAAGCTCTTTTCCTTACCCTCTTGAGTCTCATCTGAATATATTTTTCTTAATGTTTATTTAATGTTATCCCAAATAAAATGCAATACAGCACTTTCTCATATTCCCTAACCAATTAAGCATAATAATTGAATCCCTCTGCTGCCCTTCTTATGTTGTTAATATAAATTCATAATTATCTGACTCCCATCCTATTTAGTGAACTTTGGATCAGGCCTTTTCTTATATTTTCTATTCGGGAGCAGGTCACTATTTTATTGATAGTAGTATGGCTTTTTCTACATTACATTTCTTCTCTGGACATGACCTTTAGGGATTTCACAGACTTCTGTAGCTGTTCTGTGAGACCCCTTATCCTTTTAAAATCCGTAATAAATACCTGTCAGACGTTGCTGCAACATGATAACATATTGCCTCTACATTAGGATCAATCAAATCCCAGGCCCTTCGATTCAATACATCTTCTCTAAAAGATGTGAAATTTGCTGAATAAATTAAGGAGGAAGTCTGAAGTCCTTGTGGGCATAAATTAAGAAAACTAGTTGATAGACAATGAGGATGAAAATTCTTCATATGTGTGTAGATAATGAGCTATGTGGTCAGTTAAAAAATATTCACAGTTCCAGAGCTCTGAAGGCCACACATAATTTTGTTAATTATAATGTATTCCTTTCCACAGCTGTAATTATGACTTTACTGTGGCATTTCCATCTATCAGTGCATAAATCTCGTGTGAGCTCCTGCCGCTCCAAGGCACTGTTACTTGGTGTTGCATGGTTATTTGTACCAGCGTGCATTTTGTGCAAAATGCAGCTGTGTCAGACCAGTTTGGATTTTCGACTGGAATAAATGGCTTTTCCAGGTAGGGGAGAATTCCTCCATGGCTCTTCCTGATCTGGCTATTGAATTATCATTACTTTTTTTAACACTCCTCCAAGTGACAACTTCTCCATTGGCTAAATGGAGATAGATAATTGCCTGAAGTGGTTGTACCTTGAGAGAATTACTTGCCATAGGGTTGGATTTAGCCATTTTCCCTTATCTTGAACTTTCTTTCCTCTGTCTCTTTTCTGTATTTGATCTCATCTGTTTCCATAGACAGGCAAAAAACCTTATCAGTAATTTACTGAGGAAAAAAGAATCAGAGAATAGGTGGAAGGTTAGCTAGAAAGAATCAGTTTATTCTGCGCAATGGTATATCCAGTTAGGTTGCAAATTGTATGCCACTTGATGTTTATCACTGATATGTGTATCCAGGCAGATAGAGCCCCTGATTTTAATCCTGATCCTGCAGTGCTTTTTCATATAAAAATGACAAATGATCATGGATTGAATTACTCTGTCCAAAGTCAGTCAACATGATCTCTGTGAGTCTAAAATCAAAATTACTCTTTCACTGGGTAACATCTAACTTTTGTCAGAGAAGTCCTAGCTGAACTATGATCACACAGCGCTGCTGTGAGGACAGAGAGAGTGCACTGTGGTGTCTGGACACCAGTGATGTTCCCTCTGCACCCTGAGAGCTGCAAACAGAATGAAGATAGGATGTAAATTCAGATTGAAGCATAGACACGCATTAACAAACAAAATGATCATTCAGTAGGCAGCAGCATATGGGCCCTTTCCCTTTGCTTTTTGTAGGAGTTATTTGTTGGGTTGTGTGAGGTGTTTCTGGCGGTTTGGGTTTTTTGGTTTTTTTTGTCGTTGGTTTTTGTTGTTTTGGGTTGAATTTTTTTTGCATTTCTTAAAATGGAGAATTTTAACTTCAAGATCTCTTAACCTTAAGAGGTGGAAGTAAAATTTCACTTCTGATACTCTTAGACAACATTAGATGTAGAGGACAGATGTAGGAGAGGTTACAAATCTGCCACCCTGATTTGTAAGGCTGATGGTCTATTTTTTCAAAGTCTGCAGAATAATTTCATAGTTCAATGTCATGGGAAAAAAACTTCATTACTGGACATGAATCTATTACATTAGATCACCAGAGCATGACATAGTGGGGGAAGGGCTTTTATCTAAAATTTGCAATTAAGTTCTATGTTCTGAATAGCTGCTGACCTCCACTGTTGAAGAATATTCATGGATGGAACAGATTTCAGAGCCAGGAGGGTCTCTTCCAGTATTCTAGCTTGAGTGATTCAGTGACATGGTGCTGGGAGAATTATCTGGTAAATGTTGCATCATGACCACAGCTCTTGAAAGAATTACAGAATCTCTCTCTGAAAATATCTAGAAGTTCTTATATCAAGATTTAAGATAGTGAATTCATGTTTTTCCAAATGAATGATTGTATTACTTCATTACTGTTTAAAATACATGCCCTTGCAGTTTATTGGTTGTTCTGAACCTCATTGCCACAGGGACTGTCAACGATCTCCCGCATGAATAATTAACAAATTTTTCCCTGTGAACCATTTATATTAACCATACATTCATTTAGAAGGATAGAGCAGAAAGGTTTACTTAAAGAAGATCTCTGCAGATTATGCTATAGTTCCCAGTTTGCACGCAGAACAACTACACTAGCTAATTAAGCCACTTAATCTGGATATTTAATCAATAGAGGTAAAGGCTCAGATATTAAATTTCCATAATTTTTTTCTTTTTTAGTTTCTGAGAGTCTGTTTCATTTTTTGATCTTACATTAGAAACTCTCTGTTTGTGTGTGCTTCTTTGCACACATAATGAATGGACAGAGAGGAAAAGAAGTTTTTTTGTAGGTGAGGATAGGTAGATGAATAATAGGCACAATTGCTTTGGGCAGAGAGTAAGACCAGAGGACCCCTAGTGGTTCCTTCTGCCCTAAATAATTCTGTTGTTCTAGCATTCAATCCATTGGTCATTAACAAAATGTAAGTACTTCCCATTTGATTATAAATGGACATTTATTGCAGCTCTATCAGATATTTCAGTGTTTCTTCCATCTATAGATCACAGAGAATGCTAGACTGGTTTGGGTTGGAAGGGGCTTTAGAGCTCATGTAGTTCTGCTGCCCCTGCCATGGACTGGGATGTCACTCACCAGATCCCATTGCTCCAAGCACCATCCAGCCTGGCCTTGAACACTTTCAGGGCTGGGGTATCCTTAACGTTTCCGGGAAACCTGTTCCATTGCTTCATCACCCTCTGAGTAATGAATCTCTTCTTGTAGCCCATCTGAGGCTGCTCTTTCCAGTTTAAAATCACTACCCCTTGTCCTGTCACCATCTACCTGTATAAAAAGTTCCTGTCCACCCTTTTCATAAGTTTTTTCAACCACTGAGAGGGGCTCTGCGTTCTTTCCTAAGCCTTCTCCGGGCTGAATACCTGCAGCTAGCTCTCTAAGCCTGTCTTCCTAGGAGAGCTGCTCCAGCCCTTGGATCACCCTCATGGCCTCTTCTGGACCTGTTCTAAGAGGTCCATGTATTTCTTGCACAGAGTTGGACACATCCCTGCAGGTGGCTGAAATCTCACCATCCTGCACCCACAAGTCCCTCTTGGCACGGCTGCTCACTGGGAGTTCTCCCAATCTGTATTGAAATCTGGGATTGCCTCAACCAGCACTTTGCTTGGACTTGTTGAGCATCATGAAGTTCTCATGAACCCGTTCTTCAAGTTTGCCCAGGTCCCTCTGGGCAGCATTTCTTCCTTCTGTTGTGTCAGCTGCACATCATTCAAAATACGAAGACAGTGAAAGGCAAAACTGAGCTGAGTTCTGCAATGCATCTAGGCTCATTTTCTCAAAGCGTTCTTGACAACAGTCACATCTATCCACTTTCAGTTTTATTTTGGAAGTCACAACATAAAATTGTAATTGAGATTTACTGCCTGTTGTTAGCGCATGATGTTGACAGACAAAGACTCGTATAAAGATGACTGCATTCTTTAATTTTGGGGTTTTTTTACTTCATGTTGATCTTACGTTGATCTTTCAGAATAAAAGATCTAAATTAATTTGCTGTAGACATACAGCTTTTCCTTGCAAACACTATGCCAGAAGCAGAAGAAAACAAATATTTCATATGCATTAGCTGATCCTAAACAAATTAAATAGAAATGTTTTTCCCTGTTCTAGGTGTTTAAAGAGATTTGGCACCATACATAAGCGGTAGCATCACAGCTACTCTCTGCTGCATGATTTTTTTCTCCTCAGTACAGAAACCAAAATCGATTGCCCTTGGCTCTGCAAAAAATCTGATCCTTAGAAGGCAGGAAAGCTGTTGTGTCATACCTCTGAAAGACTGGGATGTTGACATGTCAGAAACCGCCTCATAAGTGTTTTTTCTTATAAAGATTAATGACAAACCATAAAAACATGGCTTCAAATAAGGAAAATGCATCTTTCTACTAACAGCAAATATTGAAATATTGATATGTGAGTGAAAACATGAGGGAATTGCTAAGAAGATTCTCCAGTTCTCTGGGAAGAGGCTCACTGGAAAGGTATTTTGCATAGCACTCATGTGGATATTTTATGCTGGTTGTCCATGGTTTATTCTTCAGCCTCTATAGTTCAACACTAATTTTCTGATTTACCATAGCTGGAAGGCATGCAAAATATAATTACAATGCTAAAGTAAATAAAATTTCAGATGATTAATTTCATTTTTTTAAAAAACCCCAACAAATAAGATTAACAGAAAAAAAATGTAAAAAACCTTTCATGGGTCATTTATTTTAGGAAATCATTGAATGAATTGGAATTTAAATAAAGACTGTGAGATTTACTCTGGTATAATAGCATGAAATTAAGACCAAGTTTTACCTGTGCTGTTACTAATAGACAATATATTCAATTACATACTAAATCTGATCCACTTGTCTGTGCAATTAAAATGCAAATGTTCAGGTCATAATATTAGAAGCCTCCCATTTTTTTATGTGGCATTATATAGCTTTCTTGCTGCTGTTGTTAACAATAACTCAAATGGAAAGGTAACATAATTTTGACCACCAACATGTGCCGTCTTGAAACAGGATTTCTGCTGTCTTATATGCAAGTCTAAATGGTTGCAATGAAGCACACAATTTTTTCTTGGTGCGCCATGACTTAAACAGTGCCAGTACCCTCTTTATCCAGCCTTGTGGACAAATTATTCCAAATAATGTGTTTTCTTTGATCTGTTTTTTGTTTTATTTACCTCTGTCTTGAAAATTGGATTTTCAAGGTGTTCTTTGCTTAACAAAGTGTGAACGTTAAACACTAAGTGGGATTGTAAACATGCTGACAGGCCGAGACAAACTGATCACAAAGCAAAGGTAAAACATATTTCATAGAAATAAAAAAAAATACTCTATGTCTCATACATTTTAATTATTGAAGGCATTCATTATCTGTAGTAGTCAAAGCATATTTGATTACTGGTTAGAGCATACCACTATCTGACATCATAAAAGCAATGTCAGGAAACCCAGAGGTTTATCCAGTGTTTATGACTATGGTCCATCCATGCTGATTCCAGCCTCCAGGTCAGATGGAATCTGACAGCAGAGCAGTGAACATCATCTGCATAAAGGGCAGCTTGGGATATATGTCCTCTGTTGTCACACACAGTACTGATAAAGGTGTCTTTTATTACCTCAAAACTGTTACAGGAAGAAAAACCTTTTATGTTGGCTTGTCTAGAGAGCCTAGGAATTCCCAGTGTTATCCTTACGGGAGTCTAGAGATACATTTTATTGTTGCTAAAGAACATACAGAAGACTTGAAACTGCCAGTTTATTGTGGCCCGAGAACTCTAAAATTGCAAAATAAAGCAAGCCTGTTTTTTGTAGCTGCCAGCTTTGAGTTTATTGCCCTCTGAAAGTGAGGAACTGAGTGTATATCAGTTTGTCTCCTGCCCTTGAAGAAAGGGAATTACTCTATAGGTTTTACTAGGGTTTTTTTTTTTTCTCTTTTTTTTTTTTCCTTTTTTTTTTTTTCCTTTTTTTATTTTAATTTTTTTTTTTTTTTTTTTATTTTTTTTTCTTTTTTAATTCTAGATCTGCTTATGGGCTATCATGCCTGCAACTTACAGCGACCTCTTGGGAGAGATAATAAAAGAATGCAGTTATGTTTTATTATTGCTGTGTGATATAGGAGTCATCCTGGTTTCACCCAAGTACTTGAGCTTTTCAGGCTTTAGGAATGAAGCTGTTCTGTGTCACTCCACTGCTTTTGACAGAAGCAGCATGATAACTGCAGACAACCAAGCTGAAGACTTGGTGATCTCTAGAGTGCAGAAACTGGGGTGAAAGAAGCTATTGACTCACGTCTGAAAAAAAGGAAAGAGGATGGGGCAGGTAGACATGGACAACTGGTTATTTCTGACCGTGTTCAATCTCAGGCCTTACACCACACAGGGGCAGGCAGACTTTGTTAGTTGAACTGGCCATGTTTTAGCAAACTGTGTCTTTTCAGAAATGTCACCATCACTCTCAAGTCCAGTTTCTTTATAGCTGACCAAAGGGACCCGATCAACTTGTTGCAGCCAACACACCAGGGATTGTTAGCCAGCATTCAGAAGGAATGCTTCTGTGTGGATGAGACTTCTCTTACTTTTAGAGTCTGACCCATGTGCCCCCCTTAATATTTAGAATCTCTTGAAATACTGGTTTTTCATCTGGGGCAACTTTCTCTAATTACATTGGCACATAAATCTACCCTGGTCAAGGACAGCATCCCAATTCTTTACAAAGGAAAGGCAGAGGTACTCATTAGGCCCCTTCTGCCTCAGTGCCTTCTTCAATTAAATAAAAATGATTCCCAGGAGCATGGACTAGGCAAAAAGCAAGTTCCAAACTGGACAGGGAAATTGCATCTGCACAAATAATTGCATGCATCCCAGATCAGTCCCTGGTTATGATGCCATCTGATCTGGGGGACCTGTGTTACATCAGTGATTCCTCCCAGGGTCAGCCAGGTGATGGCAGGCAGACTGCCTGTTGGATGTGGCTCCAGTCTTCTGCAGGTGTTCTTCTATGCCCAGAATTAGTTCAGGAAAGTGCCTGTTGGCACAGATTAAAAATGCGTTAGAGACTGTCCTAAAAATTTAGCATAGAGACAAATAAATTGCCTGGAAACATTCTTTAACATGTTCAGTTTATTATTCTAGACAACAGTCTCAGTGGCAAAAGTCCAGGGCATGTGGAGGCACACGCCCTCACAGCAAAGCTTTACTCGCCTTCATGAAGCTGCAGACATTCTTGATACCTCCATTATGGCAAGGACTTACCAAAAAAAAAAAAACAGCACCAGGCTGTCTTTCATTTATATTGCCTTTATTGGGTGACTGTTCAATATTCTGTAAAGAAAACAAGCTGAAGAGCTGTAAGAAAATAATAAGCCTTAATAGCAGCAAGATAGGAGAATGTAATTTTCAGTTTATGGTCATAAATGCCTCAAAGGTCTTAACAAATATCTAGTAATTTAGCTTCAAAACAGACCTGGGAAATAGTTAAGTATTTTTATCTACATGCACATCACAGGAAATTGCAGGAAGAGAGAAGCTAAATCAGAAACTGAAACTGTAGCTGATCCAGGAATATAACCTCTGAAGTCATCTCTATTCTTCTTTGAGAGGTTAATACTGAATTGACACTAAGCTGAGTATCTTATGCCCCTGAGAACTGAAAGAGGAAACTCTATCTGCTTTATTTAGATGCCACATCACCAGCTCTATGAGTTTCTGGCCTTAAGAGGGCTACCCAATCCACTAACACAACTTTCAAAGCTCTGTACATAAATTTAGCTGAGCAGAGCATTAACCTCTGAAGACTTGTCCAGCTTATCTGCCTCCCTCTTTCTATCAAATTGCTCAGGGCAGTGACTCTTCATCTAAGTAGAAAAGTAAGGCTTCAAAGTCTGGCCTTAACTTCTACCATCTTGCAAGCTTGGAAATTCACAGGTTTTAAAAACCAGTGCAAAAAACTGCCATTTTGTCTGGCAGCAAACTACATTGTGTGGTGTTGGAAAACACAGCAACCATAATGCAGAATCTGTCAAGCACAGTGACACTTGAAGCTCGATGCAGTTGCCCCACAAGGATGTCTAGTGCCGTTTGGGATGATGGCTGTCATCCTGCCTGGCCTCTAGCTGGTGCTTCAGGGGAGAGCAGGCTTTCTGCAGATCCTGTGTCATGTTTTATAGCTCTCTGCAGCTGATATT
Organism: Malurus cyaneus samueli; assembly: GCA_009741485.1. Taxonomy (NCBI): domain Eukaryota; kingdom Metazoa; phylum Chordata; class Aves; order Passeriformes; family Maluridae; genus Malurus; species Malurus cyaneus. The sequence continues at coordinate 6,749,509 of CM019236.1, read as the reverse complement.
CACATGTGAGTGGGGGAGGAAAAAAAGTGAGAAGATGCCTTAATATAACCAACTGAAATGAGCTCTTATGGTAAAATTTATCTTACACAGCTTAACTAAAACATCAAAATAGAAATCAGACTCTATCCTGGTCATTCAGGCTCAGTTAACAGGTATGAGCACCTTCAGATCTTGGTTATCTAAGCAGTGCTCTAGGATAGGTGAGAATGATGACTTTCTGAGGTTCCTGCATTATAGTAATATCATCTTTATTTGGATTTTAAAGTAACAGCTAAATTCCAGATGTCTGTGCTTTAGTTTTCTGAAGTGAGGTGAGAATCTGGGTTGTGCTGCACAGAGCTTTAAATTTTTAAAGGCATTACTGTTTGTATAGAACTTTCCCTATCCACCTATTTCTTCACAGTATTGCTTTAGCATAATCACATTGTCAAAATATTTTATTTCTGTGAACTTTGACTTGACCATACAACTACAAGCACCCTAACAAGATGGGCTATGCTACTGTGGTAGGGTTTTTCAGACCTCTATTGGAAAATTCTGGTTTTTGAATCAAATTTTAAGTCTATACAGAGAATCATATGGCTGCCTGAGTAAAAAAAAAAAAAAAAAAAAAAAAAAAAAAAGCAATTTTAACTTTAAAGTAACTCCAACTCAGGGTCTTGTGTGAAAATACAACTCCAGAGGAAGCTGCTCAATTCAAGATTGCATTAAAATTGTATACTGCAACGCTTCAGCTTCCTAATTGGTATGGATATTATCTAGCTCAAAAAGAGTAATTTAACTGATACCTCATCCTGGAGGAATCAGGAGCTGTCTGACATCCCCTCGATGGACTGCACATTTCCTCCAGCACTAAAATGCACACTGACAAGTACTTTCAGAAGAAAATGACCTGAGCTGGGAGCTAGTCAAGTTCAGTGATCATATGCATATTCTTTTAATTTAGACATGTTCAAAGTGATAAAATACAGGCACTGTGAACCAGTGTTACAGCACCAGGTCTCCTGATACACTGTCTGGACACTAATCTAGTTTTGCCCTGGAGTGACAGATGCTATCATGATTGAGGGAAAAAGGAAAAAAAAAAAGAAAAGAAAAAAAGAAAAAAAAAAAAAAAGTCTTAGATGCCTATAGTAGATATTTGCACAACTACCTTCCTCCAACAAAAAAAATATGTTCATGTGTATTTAGAATCTCAATATATTTTCCAGCTTAGGACTCTGCAGTTGCATTTCACATAGGCTGACCATAGGATAGAACATTCCCCCTTAATGAGTTTATGTCAATATTTTTATTTTCCTGATGTTTTTAAATCTGTATGTATACTCCACAGTCACACAGACAATTACACATGCTAGGACACAGCTTTGGAGATATAAATATGGCAGAGAGTGTTACCTTTTGCTGACAACGTACGCAGCTTGACAATACCCAATCATTCATGCTCCATGCGTTTGGCAAATGAGATGCAGTTTTTATCCTAAATCAATGGTGAATTAATTGACAAGATGGCAAACAAAGGTTGCATCAAACACAGCACGGACCTCTGTGTGTAAGGGGCCTGCAGCTGTGACAAGCCCTGCTGGTGTTGCAGTTATCCAAGACCAAGTTCTGACCAGGCAAACCTGTCTGGAGGTCCAGCTCACGGTGTGATCTAAGTGTGAAAGGGCAATAAGGGCCAGGAGGAGGCTTCATGGATTTTGAGTGAAAACAATGTTGGAATGCAGCCTGAACGCCTTGATGAGTGCCTTCATTTTAAATTTATACATAAACCCATCTGAATCCTTTAATGTTCTTTTTCTATATCAGGGAGCTTATGTGAAATTATTGTGAATCTTATCTTTTTCTTTTTCCCATCTGCTTCCAAATGAGAAGTCTTTCACATGTTCTACACAATTCCCATTCAATCACAAAGTTTTCCAGGAAGAATTTTCTTTTCCTATTTATTTTTTTAATTGGTTACATGCCAAGGGTGCTGAGAGTCATTAGCACAAGTTCTTCTCATAAAGACAAGGTTGGTAGAAATGTTTTGAGATCCAAAAGAGCAATAAGATGCTGAGGAAATCAATGTCTAGTATTTAATGCAAAACCCTTAAATTAGCCTTGAAAATTCAATTGAGTTAGGATGGAAAGGAAGGGCTTTTCCTGTCATGGAAACTACTGCACACACCATAATAAATCTTTCTGACTTTCTTATCCCTTCTAATTTTTTTGAAGATTCATTTCTTTGTTTTGGGTGGGGAATAGTTTATTTTTGTGTAGGCTGGATTTTTAAAATTTAAATCTTTGTTTAATTTTTTTTTTATTTTCATCTTTATTTTTTTAAACCAAGCATCCTTGGTCAATTAAACTAACTTATATTCCAGTTTTCTCTTTTTGCCTTTGATGAAGAAAAGAGACTTCGTTCATCTCTCCTTAAGGGTAAATTGTGAGAAGAATCTATATAATATTGACATAAGGCTATATAAAGTTAAACTGATACCTAGAACGTATTTTAGGACCCTTATACAGCCAAGCCTTTTTTTTTTTTTTTTTTTTTAAGTCAGAAATACTTAGTTGCACTTGAATAATGACAAGGAGAGTCTGACAGCAGAAGCAATTTGCTGAGTAAGTGGAGGGGCCAAATTCCCTGTCAGCATTTGAAACAACCTGAAGAATCTGTTGAGGTTACGGAAAATTCCTCAAATCCTCTTGCCTGCTTCTGCACCCCTCTCATCTCCTGTTTCCAGAACAAAAGAGATGTCTTATTTTTTCCCCATGCTGAATTAGTGTGCAATATAGATCTCCAATATGCAGGCTTTGAAAAAAAAATACCCATTTACTGAAGACCTTTTAAAACTGCGAAATGAAAGAAATTCAATAGATTATTCAATGTTCTCTGAGAAACTTTTCCAGATTTTTAGACCAAGGTTGAAGATCCCCCTCATTGAAATGTTGATTTTCCTTCTGTTCTAAAAAATGATTTAATAAATTACTTTCATTAGTCCTTTCTATTGTGTTTCCTCAATCTTCCTAATTATAACATAAAACCTATTTGGAATGAGGTAGAAGCAGCTCTTTAAAGACTTTTCAGTGTTTCTGTTGATCTAGATTTGGAATTGAGATCTGCCACCCTTCATCTACTGCTCTTCTCCCTGTCCCGAGCGCCCACAGGGTTTGCCATGTCCTGAAAACCAGAATCTTCATTTCAGTGGAAAGCAAATCACAAAACCTTGAAAAGTGATCCCTTCTCTCAGGATGAGACAAAATTTCCAGACCCACATGCAATGATGAGGAAGAAAGCGACACACAAAGACCTACACCTCTGCCCCACCTAGGTTTGCAGGACCAACCATGTGTTTGTTCTCTCCTCTCTCACACAGAGCCAAAGAGCAGTGGTTATTCCCAGCTCACTGCCAGTGCCCTTGGCTGCAGCCAACAAAGGCATTTTACCAAACGCAGCTGAAAATTACTCTCATAGTTCTTAATTCTTCTAAGTTTACCAAACTCCATTCTCCCATTCCCAACTCAGCTGTGTGCTTCTGTAACATCTACTCATGCCTGGCCCTCCAAGGCACTAAAGAGAAGCACTCCTGGGTCTGGGGTACTAACTGACGCTTCTCAAGCTTCACACTCCATCATCATCTCTCACTTACTGGACATTCTCTGGGATATAGATAAATAACTGGTCTTTCACTGACAATGCCATTATGGCTTGGGAATCACAATCCGGTCAACTCCTGGAACAAACATATCAGCTCTCAGTGACTTAGAATAGTTTTACACAAGCCTAACGAGGAGGGGCTGAGAGAGCTGGTGGGGCTCAGCCTGGAGCAAAGGAGGCTCAGGAGGGACCTCAGCTCTGCACAACTCCCTGATAGGAGAGGGCAGCCAGGGTGGGGGAGATCAGTCTCTGCTCCCAGGAACAAGGAAAGGATGAGACGAAATGGCCTCAAGTCGTACCAGGGGAAGTTTAGATTGGATATTAGGGAGGTCTTCTTCACTGAGAGGATTGTCAAGAACTCTGAAGAGACTGTCCAGGGAAGTGGTGGAAACACCATCCTTGGAAGTGTTCAAAAAAGATGCAGATGTGATATTTGAGGACATGGTTCAGTGGTGGACATGGCTGTGTTATGTTAATGGCTGGACTCAATAATCTTAGAGGTTTTTTCCAACCTAAATGGTTCTATAATTCTATGATTTGTTACAGAAAATGCTAGTTCACCATGGAGAAAAAAAAATGTGTCAAGAGATGGGAAACTGGCAGCATTATGAGAACAAAGCTGCAAGTAAGTGGGGTATGGTGTTACAAACATTGTTCTGGGAAAAATGCAAAAAGCAAAG
>CM019236.1:6689464-6714213 GCA_009741485.1 Malurus cyaneus samueli | reverse complement strand
ATAAGAGATAGCCTCTGCCTCAAAGAGAACACAACCAAAACAGAGAAGGCAGAAAAAATTAAATACAGAAAGAAAATTATTATTATCCCTGTCACAATTCTGAATTTCCACACTATGGAGAATCTCGGAAGCCAGGATAAAGACTATAATATTAATGTTCCCTGTGGAAAGAAAAATTATGAAGAGACTTGACATGGTAATGCTGGAGGTTTTGGTGTACATTTTCAATTGAAATATATTTTCAGTGTTACTGAAGCAAACGATTTTTTTTTTCACCATATTGCATCAAATAGAAAGGCTTAAGTTTAATATAAAGCAGTATTTTCTTTAGGCTGGCAAGGAGAATTTGGACTTCAGTGAGGTCAAAGTATTAATTAAAAACTTATTTGCTGTAAAATCATGTAATGGTGAAGCAAATTTTAAGGTTTTGAGGTAACAAAGGTCTGTGTGTTTGTAAAAGCCTCTGCCAGCTGAGGAGGGATGGGACAAAAAGCCATGGGTCACGCAGTGTGACAGATTCAAGAGAGGGACTGTGAGACTTCCTAAAATCCACTCCAGGATATTCTTGGTTTGTAGTTGCTTCTAGTTTATTCCCATTGCAAAAGCTTTTTGACTCCCCATTATTGATAGGGAGAAAAAAGAAAAAACCAAAAAGAGAACATCTTAAAACTTAAAGAGCAAAACTGAAAATGTTTTTTATTTATCTGTCTCATTTTCAAAAGCCAAAAATTTTACTGATAAATTTCTGCAACTTAACCGGCATCTAGATTGTTAGACCACATTCCCTCAAAGATAATGAAAATAACTAAAGAAAACACTAGGGATGAAATAAAATTAATTTAATACACAAATAGGTAAAAAAAATGGAATAATGGCTCTAACACTGACACATTCTGTGTGTGTCCAGTCATTCCTTGAACACCCCCAGGGAGGAGTACTCCACCCTTTCCCTGAGACTTAAGGAATTGAGGCAGAAAATGTGCTCCTGGACAGTTTTAATGATAAAAGAAGAAGGAAAAGAGAGGTAAATTCAGGGAAGAAAAGGTAGCTCAAAACAGTGAGGGTGACAATAAGATTTCTTTCTCCTAAACAAAAGTAAGCAAAAATAGGTGGTGGTGGCAGTGTCACTGATTATTCTTTAATCTGGTTTGATCCTGATGTCTCCGAACAGTAAAACTGCAGTTGTGATTTCTCCAGGCTGAGAAAACTGATATTTTCACACTTGCATTTAATCTGTCAGGTGAAAGAGCCCAAGAGCTTCTGGTGAATGGGGGAAAGTGAAGGACTCCAGAGCCTTAATTTAGACGGACAGAATCCTTCTTCAGAGTCATTTACACACGTTTGGATGGACATGAATTTATTTCATCCAGAATAATGGATTTATTTTATCCAGAATAATGGATTTATTAGGTAGATACATCCCTACCACCATAAATTCGGACAATATGGAGCACAGCTTAAGAACATGGGCAAATTTAATTAGATGCCCAACAATTTCCATGGAACCCCTCCAAAGGTCAGTGTTTGTGGCACTTGTGAATTATTTCAGTTTAGGGATAACGAGAATTCCTTGATGAGTCTGAGGAAACCATGTTCCCAAACCTCAAGTCCTGAAAAAACAGGTTTAGTCAGAAGATACTCACACTTAAGTCAAACAATTTCTAAAGGAGAAGAAAATACATAGATTTGTTTTCCACAGACAAGAAGTGTTGGAGCGCTATGACATCAGGGGCCTTCTCCCACTACAGTATCTAGAAAATCAGTTCACAAATGGATGGATATTAACAAAGCAAAGAAAATTCAATGCATCAGCAGACAGCAAACATGTGAACAATGAAGTGAATGAAATGCCAGATGGAGGATTTACAACACATAAAAGATCCCCTGTGGAATGAGCAATCTTTTGTCATCCAGAAAAAGTATGGTCTGTGTTTCTATCCTCTAATAAAAGCCCAGGCTAACCTCCCAGATTATTTATATGTGGAGGTTTTTTTAAGAACATCTTGTTATTCCTATATGAGCAACAGGCAAAATCAGACTCAATTTTGTTAACACTGACCATTAAACCCTACTGTGAAGTTAAAGTGATGTAAGTTAATTAATTAATATGCTATATTTTCTGGTGCACTGCACAGTCTGATATGTGCATGATGGAGATCAGCCACAGACTCTCTTGTTGCCTCTGTTGCTTCTTTGCCTGCTCCATGAAGGATAGATTTTTGTTGGTGATATTATCTCAGGCTGAAGCACAGGCAAGAAGAGGTGTTATGGATTTGTGAGGTGTGTTCTTAGATGCCACTGCCAAACCCAGGGAAAAGAGAGGGAGAATAAATCATATCTAGTAAAATATATGGCAGGACTTGCATGAACTGGATCCAGTTCAGCTCTACTCTACTTTAGAAGCAAGCCTTTGAGCAAAAAAAGGAAAAAGATCCCCACAAAACAAACCAGCAAGAAAACAACAATGAAGAAAAGGACACACAAGAAAGACAGAAGTTAAAAACTTAATCCCAGCAGAAAATTCTACCTTTTCTCTTTAAAGCATTTGTGAATACAGGTGCAAAGGGTTGCACTGATCTTTCCCAGGACCATATTCTCGTCTCACACACCATTCATTAAAACTGACTTTTGCTTCCTTTAACACTGGGGAAGGAATAAAAATGCTTCCAAGTTTCATTTACTTTTTCTCCTCCAACATTTCTGTTGGCATTGAACCCAATCTTGGATCACTCCCCTAAAAAGAACAGTCCATGTCTCTTTGAAGAAAAAGCCACTACCTTTTGAAGAAAAGGCCACTATCTTTTGAGGCATCATTTTTAGAGAGCTCTGCCCAGTCTCCAGCTGCTGCTTCAAAAGCCAGAAGACCAGCAGGTGCTGTGTCACATCTGTTGGCTTCATGAGGGCACCTAGGATGGTCTTGTGTGTCTAGAATACATCAGACACTTGAAAGTCCTGAGATCTCTCCCACTGAGTTTAACATGAGAAAAAAACCTTCTTTTTTCCACCCCCCCCAACCTAAAAAAAAGCAATGTGACAGCTGCATTTCAGTTTTCAAAGTAATTCTCCCTTTGACCTTGGGAGTAGCCTTTTGTGGCCATTTGTGCTGCTTCTTTTTGCCTCAGTTCCGCACTATGGAGCAGAAGATACATCCCAGACATTTTCTCTGTGCAAAAATCAAATATACTGCTGTACAGATCCCCTGTATTGTAAGTCATATTTTTTAAAACTAAGAAATTAATTTATTGTATTCTCTTCCAAACCTTTCAAATCTTTATTATGGAGATAACTTCTGTGGGTTTTTTTCTCTTCTTGTTTGCTTTCCAACTGTTTGCTGAAGGACAACATTCAGCTTGGAGTCTGAATTTGTGAGAAATTGTGTTTTTTAATGCAAAAGCTAAATATCGTCTACCAGTTTCTGTCTGATTGCAGAGTTCTGATGGCATGCAACCATAAATAGTGGTTTCCTATCATTTCTGATTCTGTCATGAGGCAGAAAATTGCAGGGTTTTAGTTATTTGCTAATGTATTGTCTGTTTCCATAATTCCAGCTACAATGGCTATAACAAGTGCCTCAAAACTGCCATAGAACCATTTTGGATAACAAAGCAAAACAGTGACATTTTTGTGCGAAAAAGAGGCAGCTGTGCTGGTGAATATGAGCAAAATAGGTAAAACAGAGCCCAGTCTCGCCTTAATCACTCGCTAGAGTTACCAAAGTGACAATTATTTGCAAGAGGCAGCAGAACCGCGTAGCGAACCAAGTTTGTCACATTTCAGTGAAAATCAAAGCAAAAGCCAATCTCTGAACACACTGTGGAAGCGCATGAAGGCTTATTTAAGTACTTTAGGAAAATACATGAGTGCCTGGATGTGTCATGGGTTTATAATAAAGCACAGCCACTGTATTTTTGCATTTCATGGGCAATAGTTTTATCTTTCTATGAAGAGATATTGTTATTTTATTATAAGCCAATCCCAGCTCATTTTGTGCACAGAAACGCTCGGGACACTGTGCCATGCCATGCTCTGCCACACCACACTGACCAGTCTTTACTCTGAGCAAACCAGCCTCAGCCATAGGTCTTTTTACATTTTTGAGGGCTTGTGACCTGTAGAAGTCCTTGCTGGATAAACCTGCTGTCTGTCCTAGTCTATGCAGCATTTGCTTTTTTTAAATCTCAGAGTAAAATCTGGCTGTCAGGTTTTATAAATCACAAGGGAACATTTAAAAAGCTTTATCATTAAGCCTTGAATAAAAGACCAATTTTCTTGATCCTAGGGTGAATTTGAAGATTTTTTTTTAAATGTTCTTTTTTTTTTCTGTTTTGGATATAATGATGCTCTTCTTTGGGGAATTATTTCAAGATTAATGCAGAGGGTTTATTCAGCCACAGTTTAGCATTATTGACTGTGTCATCATATGAGGCATTGCTGGTTGACCATTATGTCTTGTTTGCAGTTTATAAAGATGCTGATCAGGATGTGAAACTCAATAATGCGTCAGCAGCAAATGCAAATTTTCTGTATTTACTGGAGAGGGGGAAGGGAGCACACTACCAACAAACAACAACAACAAAAAAATATTAAACCATGCATTAATGTGTTTTGTTGGCAGCCTCATTTTGCTTTTCCAAATCTGCCAAGCTGACAGAAACCTCCACAGTGATGTGGGCCTCTCCCAGGTCCCTGATGCCCCAACATTGCCAGCTGATGTTGTTGAGTCAGTGACAGGCTCTGACTTCTCCATGAAAGCCAAAGGGCCAACGTGTGGCTCCAAGCCTCCCTTTTCCAGGTCACAGCTCCTTTCAGGAATGTAAATCCTCAGCTGGGATGCGGTAGTTGATATTCCTGGCAAGATCACTGCATATGGGAATAAAAGACCACACTTTTTTTTTTTTTTTTCAGAAGATATTTTGCAAGAGCAGACTTTCAAAGTGCTCCAGTCTTCTCGTTAACTTTGCAGGTAGCAGAAGTTCTCATGTGTTTCATCTCCTTTTTCTAGAAGTTTCAGCCCCTACAATCATGACATGGCTATGCTTACTCATAGCACAGTATTGCCTCTTTTTGAGAGAAACTCTAACTGCATTGCTTTATGATTTTTAGCTCTTAATCGTTCTAATTCACTACATTCTGTTCTTCCATGATGAGAATCTGAACAGATTATCAATCCCTAGGAAGCAAGAAGATTAATGTTTTCAGAGACTAGCAGTGTGGAATACTTTGAATTCCTGACTGAGCAGAAAGATGTGGATTAGTATCCATAAGGAAGAAATTCACATTCAAGTTTCAACATGACATTTATAAATTGAGAAAGCTCAAGGACCATTCTCATACAATGATAGCATTCTGCCCATATCAGATCATTTATATTATTATACACATATTGATATAATTTATATCAGAATCAATTAGGTTGGAAAAGCTCTGAGGTCATCAAATCGACGGTGCCAACTAGACCATGGAACTGAGTGCCAATCCAGTCTTTCCTTCAACACCTCCAGGGACGGAGATTCTAGCACCTCCCTGAGCAGCCCATTCCAGTGTCCAATAACCCTTCCTGTGCAGAAATTCCAGTGCTCCTGGCCCAGCTCAAGACTGTGTCCCCTTGTTCTATCCCTTGCTCCCTGGAGCAGAGCCCGACCCCCCGGCTGCCCCCTCCTGTCAGGGAGTTGTGCAGAGCCACAAGGTCCCCCGGACCTCCTTTGCTCCAGGCTCAGCCCCTTTCCCAGCTCCCTCAGCCGCTCCTGGGGCTCCAGACCCTTCCCAGCTCCTTCCTGCCCTGGACACGCTCCAGCCCCTCAATGTCCCTCCTGTCCTAAGGGGCCCAGAGCTGTCCCAGGCTGGAGTGGCCCAGCAGTGCCAGCACAGGGGATGGACACTGTCCTGGGGCTGTGGTCACACCATGGCTGGGACAGTCCATTGGCCATTGGCCCTTGCCCACCTGGGCACCCCTGGGCTCATGTCCAGCCGCTGGCACCAGCACCCCCAGGGCCTTTCCCAGCGTTCCAGCCCCTCTGCCCAGCCTGGAGCTGCAGGGTTGTGTGACCCAAGGACAGAACCCGGCACTTGGCCCTACTGCCCCTCACAGCACTGACCACAGCCCATGGACCCAGCCTGTCCAGACCCCTCTGCAGAGCCCTCCTGCCTCCAGCACATCCCCACTCCCACCCAACTCGGCGTCCTCCATGAATTTACCACAGGTGGACTCATCCCCTCACCCAGATCACCAATAAAGACATTAAAAGACTGGCCCAACACTGAGCCCTGGGGACACCACAGTGACCGTTCCCAGCTGGATGTGGCACCATCCCACCTCTCTGGGCCCGGCCATCACCAGTTCCTCACCCAGAGAGGAGGGAACTGTCCCAGCCCTGGGCTGCAGCTTTCCAGGAGGTGCCATGGGAGATGGGGCCAAAAGCTTTGCTGGAGTCCAGGAGACAGCACAGCCTTTCCCTCATCCACAGGCAGGTCACCTGCTCGTCAGAGATCAGGTCAGTCAGGCAGGACCTGCCTTTCCTAAAGTCATTTATCGTATGACTCTTGACACTTCTGGCAAATGTCCTTCCACAGGGAACCTCTAAGTAATCCCAGACTTGGGAATCATTTATGGTCAAGCACAAAGGGACCACAACTTCTGGGTGTGCACTTGCTTTCCTGATGCTACTACCACACAAATAACCCCCTCATTCTGCCCATACACAGGCACACTAACATACCATGTTTTTCCTATTTCAGTTGTAATTTTTTCCAGCTCTTCCACAAATTGCTATATCAACAGTCAATGTTACAGTTACTTTACTGCTGTTAGCCGTACGTAGAAAAAGAAGATTTGTATTTAGACTGGTTTTCTATCAGTCATATACCACTGTTAGAAAAAGCTTTGATTAAAATCCTGAATGTTAAATAAATTTCAGTAGAAAGTCAGTCTTGTACTATTTATTATTAGCTTAAGTGAAATCAACTGATGCACTGGAAAAGTTTAAAGTTTCAAAACTTCAGCTGGGTAACTCATATGGAAGTTGGAATAGTTGGGGAGAAAGAGATGAAGATCTCTTTGCGAGATCAATTACATTGATTGCGTCTGTCCTCTGCAGATATTCTTGGGCTAACATCAGATATGAAAACACGGCCATCAGGAGTAATATAACCACATAACGAAAATACCTTTTCAGGCATTCACACAGCTTTTCAGATTAATAAAATTTGTTTGAGTTTTCTTATTCTCAATGGGTATAAGTGGCAGAAAACTTACATAAAGCTCATTACAGCTTGCACTTTGCAGCACTGCAGCCAAGATTCAGGAATCCTTCTTACATTACATTAAAAATTCCATCTCAGTTATTCAAAGAAGATTCATTATCTGGGGAGTTTTCTGTATTTCACATCTTCTGCCAGAAACAGCTGAGACTATTCACTGTTCCTCTCATATGAAGTGTTGCTCAGATATTATTAAAAATTAATGATGAGCAGGGAAAAATATTATTTTTAATAAATGTTTTAATGAGTATTTTTCCTTAAAATGTTGCAAGCTGTAGGTTTAAATTTCAGTCGATGATGTTCATTGCCTTTGACTGTAATATGGCATGTTTGTGACTTGTGTTATACAAATGGGCAATTTTCCAGATGGTAAGAGAAAGGGGATGAAGTTCAACTTACGTCACTGGTCACCAAATGATCCATTCCAAGCAGCACTGGAAGGAAAACAGCTGAATTAAGAAGTTAAGGTGAAGGGTGGAGGTAGAGGGAGTACTCAGCTGTAATGGGTCAAATCAGACAAGGTCTTGTGCCAGTTTCACGAGACAGGAAATGTATTAGGATATTGATCATGTCAAAGTGTTCTTTTCCTGGAGCTAAAGTGTTACCAAGTACTAAAGGGAAGAAAAGAGGCAGCACAGTAATTACTATACTGCCTTTTACAAGTTTTTAGACTTCATCAATAGTTTTGATTTCACTCTAAGTTTTAGAAGAAAAAAGAAACCTCTCTTGAGCAATGTTTCAGAGAAGATCTTATGCCTAAGGGAAGAAAGGAGTTTCAAATTATGACACTGGAAGGCATTTTTAAATAACTGTAAAACCCCCCCTCTTCTATACTGTCAACCTTTTTTTTTTCCTATAGAAATTCTCGAACACTAAGCTAAAAGTAGCCTTGGGAGAAATTGTGTGAGGTTTTTTTTTTTTTCTAAGGTAGATATCTACTTAGATTCCTTTACACATAGCTGCAAGGTTTGTGCAGAGGAAGATAAAAGAATTATTTTATTTTAGTTATGTTGTGACCTGTACTAAGCAATTTAAAAGAGAAAATAACATTGTTAAAGATAGGTGAATAAAGCAAGAAAATATGAACCATCTGCAGCTCTTCCTTCCTTGCCATTCCCCTGCTGAAATGAAAAGCAATAGAATATGAAAAACAGCAAGGTTTTTGGTTTTATGATTCTTATTTCCCAAGGGCAAAAAACCTGCAAGTGGAAATCTGTTTGTGAGGAAGAGAAATAAAAAATTAGGCGAGTAATATTTATTATGAAAGCAGTAAAATCGTAGAATCAGCTTTTTCCAACCCTGAGTACCTATAATAAGGCAATTAAGCTACCAGGTAAATCTATCAGTAGGACACAAAGGCATTACCAAGCGCACACCCTGGGTACATCCTCATCTCTATACAAGGAAAGTTTAGGCATGCAGGATGGAAGGAAACAGCACAGGGGTGCCACGAGTCCTTACAGCAGCACTGATGGGTGCCAGGGCTGTGGGGAACACCCACGGGAACAGCAAAGCACACAGCATGGGATCATCAAGGGACAGGATGGGGAACAAAAAGGATGCTCTAGGTATTTCCCACATTAGCACATTTTGTATGTTTTTACGCAGCACAAACCAGCACCCTGGGCTCTGTTTCTACAGCAGAAATTATGAATTTGATTCAGGAGACACTTCATGAAATTCTTCAGCCAGTTTTATGCCTCAGGTCAGACTAGATAACAATTACGGTCTCAAAATTATGAGTTTATAGTCTCAATTATGGTATTATGGCCTCATTATGCTCTCAAAATTATCCAAGCTTCTTAAGAGTCAGCATAAAGGTTAGGAAGGCTTGAAAAGAAATGGTAGCTGCAAAGACAGAAACTGTTCTTGTTTCCTCCCTTTGGGTGGGGAGGGAAATTTAGATGCTGGAAAGTACTCCTGGAAGGCTGCCCTAAATTAATTTTTCATTGATTTGAGTCCTCTTTGAACTGAGAAATCTCTCACTGAGGAAAAGATGAGGTGAAATATTGGCCTTGCCCTGTAAGACTTGCATCTGTAACGGCCACTGTTGAAATGGAGCGATGCTTTGCTAGGAAAATAGCAAGTATTATTGAAAATATTTCCTTGTATATATTTATAAATATAAATATGGAGAGAGAAAGGCATGTTAACAATGTAATTTAATTTAATTTAATTTCCTGGTCCTTCACTTGCTATCTGCATAGGTCCCAACAAATTGATCTCAGTCTCTTCTTTCTTCTTGCACCAGCTTCAAAGCAAACAAATGTCATGGAGAGACTATGGAGAGAACGGTGGTAAGTAGAGCATCGATCTTTTCTGCTTTCAGAATGATGATGGCACACAAACCACCCTTAATAAAAAAGATCCATGGTACTTTCTCTGTTATGCTAAGGTCCCTTTCTTCAACAGATTCCCTGTGAAAGATTTATAAAATCCATTGCTCAAAATCTCCCAAAGTATGAACAAAGGGAAAAAAAAAGAAAATCATGGTAAGAAACAGATACTAATTTGTTCTTCTTTGTGACTTCTTTTCATTTGTATGGTGTTAGAACTATTCGAGAACCACAGCCCATTGCACTACATAATACATTATTTTGGTTAGCTATGTTCAAAAATTGCCAGTGGTTTTAAGTATCACAACTCAGTTGTAGAAGGGGCCCTGACTTTCAAAAGGTGAGTGATCAATAAAATCAAAACAATTGCCACCGAAGGTGTTGCACGGCTAGAAAAACTGAATTAGGGGATTTTTCCAAAATCAGCAGTGGTTTTGATAAACATTAGCCTTGACCCACTCCCACAGCCCCTGAAGCATGCCAGCTTTTCACACCTTGACTTAGACGCTGCTGCCTGGAGCAAGGATCCCTAATGACCCTGTTACTGTTGGCAAGGATCCCATCAAAAGATCAATGCCATACAAACAAATAAGGAAATAAACGCACACACCTCCACCCCCCTATTATCTCTCTATCAAGAAAAGAGATTGAGTCTCAAGATAGCTTAGTAAGTGTTACACTAAGTTTTAGATCGCTTCCCTGCCTGACATGACAGTCAATAAAATATCAAAAAATATTGTAGCTTCTGCAGTTTTGTCTGGCATTGCTTTCGGCCTGATAAACTTGAGGTGTTTTTATTCATTACCCTGTCAGTCAGTTCTTGAAAGCTGAGAGATTTCTAACTTCTCCCTTGAAATGTGTCATGATGGATAGAAGATGACTGCAGACATTCAAATGGGAAATATGGAGGAGGAATCCTCCGTTTCACCAGTGACCTAAACCAAAGGAAAATGGGTTTGTACAGAACCCTTTTGGCAACCTCAGCTAAGGCTGCTAGTCCTCTCCAAAAAACCATGGCATGGTTTCACCTGAGAGGTCAAGGGTATTGCAAAGCTTGTTTAACCATTTAACAGAATTCTGGTTTTATCACCTGAATACCCCCCAGAAAATTTACTTTCTATAAGATAAGTAATATAAATGAAACAACTAGTAGTCACAGAGGACACATTTATATCTTCCTGTTTAACCACACCAGGAAATTCTGCTGCTGTCAAACTCCCACTTGGAATTGTTGGTGCCTTTTTTTGTCTGACACAACAGACATTTTCCCAAATTATTTCAGGGCACAGTGCAGGAGACAGCAGACACAAAGGCTCATGCACAATTGGGAATTTGAATGCAGTTGCTCTCTTTCAGAGGATAGGGAAGTTTAATACTATGGATATTGACACTTTAGAGTGGAACAGCCTGGGAGTAGTTGTGGATGTATCTAATCATTTATAAATTTGGTTGTGGTCTTAGCTACTGACTGACAGAGATTTTGCAAGCAGTCTCAAATGAGAAGTGCCACAATTTTCTAAGGTTGGAAAGGTATAATTCCATAAGTAGGAAATACTCCAGGCAAGGATTGGTGCTCATTTAGTTTCTTCATCCAATTCCAGTTGTTAAGAGCTGTGTTTCCTTTAGGGCTCTGCCCACACTCTTTGGCACACCCCCAAAACAAATTATTTTCTTGTCATCTTTATAAAGGTTCTATAATTGTGATTCATTATTTAAATAAAAATATCCCCAAGGCCTTCAGGAACATATTCAGAAGAGGACACCTTGTACGTAAATGTACTATAAACAGCAATAATCAAAGGTAGTTGGAGAAAATTTCTCACACTAAGATCATTAGGCCTTCTTAAAAATAGACACTAGAAATATCCAAAGATCTATCAAACATAGTGTGATGAATTTTTGAGACAAATGACTTCTCTCTTGATTCATATTGACTGCAATCATATAGATAGGAACCTTCTGAATCTTTTCTTTGCAAATTACTCATTTAAAGCCATAAACTCAGAATTTACTAGTTTTCATCATCTAAGTAGACCTTTCTTTGTCTTATTGGATTTTTTGCATAAATAGAACTTTATTTTACATACGCTTCAGGATCAATCCTTCAAAGTTCCAAAATACTGCATACTTTTCCTAAATTATTAATGTATCTAAAAATATTTTAATCATTACCCACAGCCCATAATCGTCGCGCGGGTGCAGATGAATTAATTGCAAATTATAAAAATAACTGCATGTAAATTTGTTCCACTGGCACTTAGCTGTTACCATGTAAAATATACTTGTAAAATAAGTACTTTAAAAATGTGAATATTATTTTTGCCCCATGTAAAGAAATTCCTGAGAAGATTGTAATATGTATGTGAAAAATTAATTTGGGGAAAATTTTCCATTCAGTGATTTATAAATATTCTACATTTGCTGTATTCTTTATGGAAATACCTTGCAAATGGATTTATAACTGGGGGCTAAAAGTGATTCCTAGTCCATTCCCATATTAGCTGGGGATTATTAATATACATATATTGCAAAACGATGCCAAAACCATAAAGGAAGAAAAACAAAACTCTTCCTTCCAGATCAGATTTTTGAACAAGCTTTGGATAATCACTTGAATGTTTGGACATCCCTCTGCAGCGAAGTTTTTCTGATGTTTATGCCTCATTAATCACAATCGAGAAATTGGAGCAGTTTGTGTTATCTGCAAAAAATACCACAATTCCTTTAATGCAGTTTCCCCCAGCTATTCTGCAACACTGTCAGTTCTGAAGAAGGTGAAACAGGAGAAATAGATATGAGTTAAATTAAATTTTTGCCCCGGTTATTCTCTGAAATTCCATGCAAGCATACATATGTATATCTCTATAAGCTTATATTTACATACATATATTGTGTATATGTACATATATATAAGTGCATGCATAAAGTTATTCTTACTGAAATGCATTTCTTATTTCTTAAAGAAAATTATTTCTTTGCAAGTATGAATTTCTTCCCTGCCACAGGATGGAGTCACCGCCTCTGAACCGGAATGAAAGCTTCCCTCCCAGCACAGTCCCTGTTTAGGCATTTTTGAACCCAGACATCATCTGTATCTAAACTAGGATGGCCAGGAGCCATGTCTGCCATCTGGCCACCCCTCTGAGGGCTCTGTGTAACAAGCTGGTGCTGCCAGACCTCTTTCTTGCAGACAGATGTGCACCTTCCACTGACGTCCATGGCTGGCATCAGTCACCAGCCACAGCAGACAGGTCAGTCACTGAGCTGGCACGAGGATTGGGACATTCTCCGAGTCATGGAGGCGTGCTCTCGTGACTTTCTGCACTGAGGGGCAGGTTAAAGAGAGGGTGGGATGTCCTGCTGACACAGGAACATTAGGGCATTTCACTGTGGAGTCAACAAAAGGGTTCTGGTTGGCTTCAGGTTTTGCCCCACATTTTATGTGACAAACAGTTGTCAAATATTGGAAACTCGGGACCACTTTTCTGACTGCTGGATTAAGTTTATCTTACTTCTCCCATTTCCTTTTCAATTTGGAGAGCATCATGGACCTGCCTAAGGGATAACTATCAACAGATGAAAGGAAACTGTGGTGGGACTTGGCAATCATATACATTGCTTTCTATCTTCCTATTGCTAGTTTTCATGATCTCACTTCCTTATTGGCAATGTTTTATTTCCAAAACCTGACTTCTGGGCCATGTAGCATTTTCAAGGATTGCACTCTTTTATATTTTTTCCCCCCTTTCTTTCTTCTTTTTCCTCTGGATCCAAGCTTATCCTACATGTCTAGGAAGGATGAGGATGAGGAACTGAGCATCTAATACCACAAAGGGTATTAAAATTCACGGCTATAAACTTGTGGTTCTTCAGCACAAGCTGCTGTAGTGCAGACATTCAGCTTTAGTTCAGGCAAGAACTGTGAAAGACTGATGGATATCCTTAACTAAATCCATGTTACACAGTGGAACAGGATGAAAGGATACCTGAACAGTATATCCTTATACACAGGAGCAAAAAACACCTCACCTGAGATTGTGTGTTGTAATAGTGTAAAATATGATGTATTCTGAGTGATCAGGGATGACTGGCGCTGGACTGGAATGTCTGTAGAGTCTTGGACCACTGTTAGTGCGCAGTGGTTTTATATGATAGGTATGTAAAGGTAATAGATGGACTCCAAGATCTCAAACTTTTGCCCTTTCCATCTAGGAGTGAAAAGAAGTGGCCTGTGCCTTTAATTCAACTCATGCAAAGCCTGGAAAAGCTGAGGATGCTGCTGCACACGCTCTTTCCTTAGGAGAAACAGAAGGGATGTGCAGGCATGAGAAGTTAGCCCTGGAAACAAATTCCCAGAAAATCCTGCAGGCAAGCAAAGCCAAAGTACAAGTCTGTATGGAATAAATACAGTAATTAAAAAAAAAAACCAAAAAAAAAAAAAACAAAAAAACATAGAATTGAGAGACATCGTTGTTGGATGGAATGAGAAGGAATTCTCTGAGTGCTGACTAGCACAATCAGATAAGAAGGTAATTGCAAGCTCAGTAAGTGAGAGGGATACTTACATAACACAGGTATCAGCTTCCTTTCAGATTTAAAAACTAAAACTAAAAAAAAAAAAAAAAAAAAAAAAAAAAAGAAAAAAAAACTTTAGTCTCAGATGGAAAATGCTAACTGTTAACTTACTGGGGAACCCAGAGCAGAGCTGCCCTATGATAGATGGAGCCTCACAGAGACAGATTTGAGAGAAGCCTGAACACAAACACATAAATCAGGGGTTACATCAAGCTGAGATCATGATAAATATGTTCTGAGCATTTCTACTGGGCAAACTTCAGTCTGAGATTTAGGGAGCATGTAATAGACCAGAATTAAAAGACAGCAGCACCTAAAACTCTCTGTATCCTGGGGGCGTGGAAGGAGTGTTTGCTGTGTCCCTGGCTCCTGAAGCAGGGTGACACGGTGCACCAAGGAGCATTTGCCCTCGGGGCAGGTGGGTGTGGGTGTGTTTTATCAGAGCGTGGCTGTGCTGCCTGAAAGTTGAAGCAGAGAGCAGGGTGGCTTTGCCAGTGCAGATGAACCTCAGCAGTGGTGGTGCAGACGGTTTGGATGGGAGGCTGCTGCTCAGCTATGCAATCACTTGGTTCTTCATGCTGAGAAATTAAAATGACAAGCTCAACGCCAGCAGTAGCCAGAAATATCTTCCTCCTGTGGATTTCAATGTGATATAAAGATATCTAATGTTGATTTGATAACTAGCTCATAACCTTCTCTGTCTCAATTCAAAGCAGCTTCCTAGGTAGTAGTTCTTAGGTAATAAGAAGGAGGAAGAGGAAAATACTGGGGGGAAAAAAACAATTCCCAAAGCCCCTTCAGCAGCTGCTTTTCTTTGTTAAGAGACATGCGGTATGAAGAATGCTAAACACATGAACAGAGAGTATTCCAGCTTATTAGGCTTTAACAAAGTCTCTGGAATTTAGAGGAATCCCAGGAATGTTTGACATCTTTTCTTTTCCTGTATCTTCACCTAATAAGAGCCTGAGTTTTTAACAGGCAGTGGAACTTAGACAATTTTTTTTTCTCATTTTAATAGTACTCTGCGGTAAATCCAGATGAAATTGAGACATCAGCAGAGAGGGTTTAATTTGAAGCACAGAGTCATTTAAATTAGCCCAGTGAAATCAGAGCCTAGAGATAACAATTCTTTGTGATATTTGAAGGAACTTCTTATTAGTCTACCTATTTTTAACTTGAATGGACTAATGGCAGATGAAAGGGGGTTCTCTCAACATCTGTGGCTGCAAAGAAAATGTGGCAAAGCTCTCCTGCTGGTTCATGCTAGCAAGAGGGACTCTTTCACAAGTCAGGCCTTTGTGGTGATGGGTGCCAGCTCTGCTGCAGCTCTGATGTGGTGCAGAGGATCCTGGCAGTGTGCCCCAGATGCCACCTTTCCCTTCTCAGTGCCATTCCTAAATTGAAATTCCTTCCATTAATGTATGATTTCATCGCAGAACAAAACAGAGAGAGCACTGCAGGAAACAAAGAGCCTCTGGTGAATCACAGGAGAATTTTTACAAACACACCCACATCCACGCCACCCCTCCAGTTCATAGAACCAGTCAGTGAGAAGTACACTGCAAGGGGCAGAACAGATGGAGAACACTGGATAGATCATCTGGCACAATTCCCAGTGTGGGATTACTCCCTTAGGTTAATTTTTTAACATTTTGTCCAGTCTTGTATGACTCAATGAGAAAGCCGAACAAAGAAATCAAGCAAAAAGAAAAAAAACAAACAAACAAATATATAAAAACAACAACAATAACAATAACAAAAACAAGAAAAGCAGGAAGAAAAAAAAAGAGAAGGCTAGAAAAACTAAGAAAAGTAGAATAGAAGCAAAAGCAAATAATTTGGAAATTATTCCAAAACACCAATAGCAAACATGAAAGTTTCGACATTTTCTTCTGTCTTCTGTCATTTTCTTTGTCCAAACATAGTTTTTGATGAACATTGACATTATTTTAAATGTATATTCACAATCTCATGTTTATTTAATGGCTGTAGATCTTGTCAGAGTGGAAAAATATGTACTTTCCACTGTGGCTTTTTCCCCCAGTTTTCCCCTCCACCCAAAATACCTGGATAAAACTGAATGTCAAAATTTTAAAAATATTGACATCCCAACCTGGAAGAAATCTTTGTGAAGCCAGTGAACATGAGAATGCTACTTTTTTGAACATATGTGTCTTCTTTAGAAAGTGATGAATGTATCTCAATGTCTTTGTTGATGGAAGTGGAAATCTCCACCCTCAGTGAGGATGACTTAAGGAAGGGAAGGTAAAAGTTGCAGCCTTTGTTGCAGTTGAGTTTAAGCTGTGCCATGGACTGAACAAACCAGGAACAGCAGAACACCAGGATCTCTAGAACCTCAAGTGTAAGAACGTGCTTTTACTGCCTTTAAGGATTTCAGGAAGGAAGAACAAAAAAGAAATAACTGTTCTGGACTCCTTCCATGTGTGCAAGACCTAAACTACTGCTGTAAAGTTGGGCTAAGTAGCTGCTGTTGTAAGTTATGGGTGGTCATTCTGAACTTCATATGGTATCAGTACATCTAAAAGTAATTAATTTACTTTTAATTATTCATTGCCATTTCTGTGCTTTCTTCGTAACTTCATTGGCAGAGTAAAACATACCGAATATCTCAGTAGGACATGGGAGTAGATAAACTTCTCAAGCATGTTGTAAGCTCTTCACAGACAAGAAAATCTATCATGTTTGTTTAAGCTCCATTCCACTCATCCACTTTTTGGGAAAGATTGGGAACAGGTTTAGTTTTCAGAAGCAGGTGTTATCTGCTAAGTGCCAGACCTGCAGATGGTGGAGGTGCAAAGAACACAGGACTCTTCTTCAGCCCAGACACCAGTATATCCTTGAGCAACCCGTTCACATAATTTTGCTGTTTTCAAAACCCTCTGACCCACTTCTGGACCAAGTTGGTGTTGGCATCTCCAAACCAGGACTCTGAGCAAACCCCAGGCTCTGCAGCAAGTCAGGGATGAGCAAGGCTGCTGTCTGCACGCCCTGCTGTGCAGGGAGAGCATGGCATGGATTCTCCACATGATGTAATTTTAAAACCTCTGATTGTACTTTTACTTCTTTGAGGCAAGGATATGTGCAATCATCATCACACGGCATGAATATTAAGGTCAGATGCAATCTCCTGCTGTTAGAGTAGGAGTTGGCTTACTCACAGCTCACCTACTTTTCCAGAGCTGATTACAGCAATTACTGGAAAAAACACAGCTCTCTTACAGCCTGGTCCCAAGCATTTTCCTTCTTAAGAAAGCAGGCTGCTAAGGTGCTCCACCTCATCAATTATAATTAGCCATCTCTTTCCTTCAAGTGGTTTATATAAATGGAAATTCATTAAAGTGCTGAATCATAATGCTAATTGCAAAGTTAATTTTATCCAGGCAGACTTCTAAGCCACTGGCATTAAAGGAGAATTATTATTATTTTTCCACCCCTGTAACTGGAATGTACCACACATCATATTCTCTCGGCAACAATGAAATCTATTTGTGAGCTTGAGCTGAGTGGTGTTGCTTTACTTTCCCACAGATCTGTATCTTTTTATGTCAGACCAAAGGTTCTCAAAGGCAGGGAGCTTGCCTAGGATTATCTAGCAAAAACTTCAATTTATATTGATTCATATCAGTTCACTGTAGACTCTCTAGGGTTTGGGGATTTATTTTTCCTAAGCTAAATTTATGTTTTCCACAATGGAATTTCTGGTCCTCAGCAATGTACTGACTGAATTATTCTTATTTAGCAGACTCGTGCAGTGTGTCCCTCACAGAGGGCGGGTAATGTGTTGTGATCTCTGTCATTTCTCTGTGATCACTCTGGATTTCAGACTACTCTAGTAAATTAAATGATATTAAAAGAAGGTAATTCAAGGCAATTAAATTATTTTGGGCTTTCCTAAATGATTGGGCTTTGAAGTACTTGAAGGGTGTAGCAACATCACAGAAATTTAGGTCATTATTTTAATATGAAGCAGTGACTGGCTGATCTAGGATTGCTGCTGCTGGGATTCCCTGTTTCTCTGAACAAAACAAAAAAAAGAAATTAAAAATGCAATGGTCAAAAACAAGCAAAAAAAACAACAAAAAAAAAAAAAAAAACAAAACAAAAAAAACCCCACAAACCAGAACCCCAACCAAAATATCCTTAGATTTACAACAACAGAGGAAAATTTTGTGTGGTTTTGTGAATGCTGTAACTTGACTCGTGCATCGATTGCATCTCTGAAAAGATTGTCCTGCCACACAGATATTTATTTTCTACTATGCTTTTTCCTTTTCCAAGTATCCATTGTTCTTCATGTAATCTTTCCCATGCCCCAGTTACAAAATCACAGAATTATTTAAATTTGAAAAGACCTTTTAGATCATTGAGTGCAACCTTTGACCAATCCCCATCTTGTCAACCAAGGCCAGTGCACTGAGTGTCACATCCAGTAGTTTCTTGCACATCTCCAGGAATGATAACTTCACCACATTCCTGGGGGTTAGATTTACTATTTTATTTACTGATTTACTATTTTACAGCTACTGTCATTAATTATCTCAACAGGTGTAGGCATATCAGTAGGTGGATGGATAGGTATATCTATCCAGACAGCCCTAACTTTGACCAATTATTTTATTTACTCTCTGAACCATTCTGGCATGAACAAGTTCCAGTCCAAAAGCTGTGTACACAGCCATCTAAGAGACAACGTATTTTTGCTCAGCTCATGACTGGCTTCTGTACCACAAATGTCTCAGAGATGTCCTCCTTGGTGCATCTGCAGAGAAACCGTTCATCTGCCTGTGTTCAGTGACAAAAACAGGCACTGTGTCACCAAGGCACAGGGACCAGCCCTCCTGGATGCTGCCTTCAAGGAGAGCTGCTTCAAGGACATACAGACACAATTTTGCACTGAGATGATCAACTGCTGTCACTAAAGGGCTTTCAGTATGGAGAAAGTTGCATCTCCTGCCTGAAACAAAGAGGTTTTCATTTTCTCACTCACCATCTCATTATTTTTATATATTCCCATATTTATGCATGTATTTATTTATTTGCATGATCAGTTGATTTATTTGATTATCTAAGCTGGATTTAATTTTTGGGCATTTAGTAAAATACTCTCTAAATCAGTGTTGTGTTTCCCTGATAAGGGAAAGGGAAGAATAAAATGTTCTACTGGAGACCTCCACTTGAGATCTCTCTACCAAAAGCTTGAGTATCTGAATAAAGAAAATGATGTCTTGTTTGGGTGGGTGAAAAACTTACCCCACTTATGGGTGCTGCTGGAGGGAGGTTTCCAGCCTCATTGGTGATTTCCATAGAGCTTTTAGAAAGTCTTTACCAGCACTTTTGGTTTGCACTCATGGTTCCTTTCTCTAGTCCATGTTACATTTTGAATAAAAATGCTGAGAATTTCTACTGCTCCATCTACAAGACTGCTTAAATTGATTTTTTTTCCAGAAGCCAGACAGTTTCTAGCTAAACAAAAGACTTGAGGACCTAATGGCTTCAACTGCCACCATTTTATAAAATGGAATACGATTTTTTAATAGAATGATTTGTGGTTATTCAGTGGTGAGCAATATTGATTTCTCTCTGTGTCCCTTTGCTTGCTCAATTGCTTCCATAATACTAAATGCATAATGTATGTTAAATAGCTTTGGCACATCCTGAAGTTTTGTTTTTACATACTCTGTGATATATTGCTTACAATTTGTCTCTGGAAACCAGAGAAAGCTCCATAAGTAAAACCTGTAAATTTTTGCTGTAGTGTCTTTTGAAGCAATTTCATGTTTATTTAGAGATGAGAAATTAAGACAACCAAAAATAAATTTAAAAAAAAAAAAAAAAGAGTGAGAGGAAGAAAAGAGAAAACTTTCCTAAGAGATTCCTGAGAAGCTGGAGAAGAGATTTCAGTTGCATCAATATTTTAATTATATCATGTTCTTTTATTTTTTTTTAGTTGTCGAGATAAAATTCAAGCTTGCAAAATCAACAAAAATTAACATATTTGAATAACACTATTGAGTAAGGAGCAGAATAAGTTCCTTTTCTCTTTCCTTTTTTTCCTTTTCTTTTCTTTTCTTTTTCTTTTCTTGTTTCCTGGGTTGTGTTGTTTTTTTTTTTGTTTGGTTGGTTTTTTTTGTTTGGTTTGGTTTGATTTGGTTCTTCGGTTTTGTTGGGTTTTTTTGTTTGTTTTCATTTTTTGGGGTTTGTTTTTTTTTTGTTTGTTTTGTTGTTGCGTTTTGTTGTTGTCTTGTTGTTGTTGTTGTTGTTTCGGTTCTGTTAGCAACACAGATTAACTAAGGGGAAAATTAGATTATCTCAAGGTCCACTCCAAGGATCAACTCCCAGTTCCTCATCAGGGACACTCTCATGGTGGAACCTGTCCTGGAGATGGGCAAATAAGAGTGTGATATCTACCTTTCAGCACATTCCCACAGACTTAGAGTCCTCTGTAAATGAGATTTGTAACTGGAATTCATGTCGGATGGAGGAGAAAAACAAATCCACTAGCTCTTCTTTGCTTTCAGAATTTTACTTAGATATATTTATTTGTAGGCTGGTCTCCATAGCCTTTATATATTCAATAAAGAGAAAGAAACCATAGTAGAACTCAGAGACCTTAAATTAGACTTTTACTACCCATCATTTATCTGTGAGGCCTGTGGCTACTACACACCTAACACAAGCACATAAAGCAGGTGTCCAGAATTCAATGCTGTAAATTTTCCTGGAACTTTCTTAGCAAAGATTGTAATTTCCAATGTATCAGTTGGTTTTTATATTATTTCAGAGCTTGTTGATGGCCTAAGATAGACTAACAAAAAATGACCCTCATGAGGATTTATAAGGCCAAATCTAAGTGACTTCAAACACTGGAAAATATGAGAATTGCTTTGATTTGCAGGCTTTGTTAATGGAGAAAGCCAGAGAGAATGTAATTTAGACTTTAGTGATAGATCAAAAGGGTGCTGTGAACATGCCTCTAATAGCTAATGATGATAAAGAATTCAGGGAAATGTTCACATCATCCAAAGGATTTATTAGATTTCACCCAGTCTACTTTTTCATCTTCTGTAAAACTCATTTACTAAAGGCTTTAAGTGTGAAATTGCTTGTTTTCTAAATTATGGGGATACAAGATCGAACTATTCCATATGATGTAGTATGGAAGCAAAAAAATAATGCACCTAAAAGTAAAATAAGAAAACCAAACCAACTGTAAAAATAAATAAGGTGAGGATTCAGTGTTTTTGCAAACATAATGGGGAGCCTAATTGTCTCTATTGTTAGGTGGACATAATAGGAGAGATGGAGAGGATTTCCCTGGAGTGACAGGACTAGAGGGAATGGCTTCAAACCAAGAGTAGATTTTGATAAGATATTAAGAAAAATTCCTCCCTCTGAGGGTGGCTGCCCCATCCCAGTGCCAGGTTGGATGGGGTTTGGAATGGTCTGGGATAGTGGAAATTGTCCCTGCCAAGGCAGGAGGGTTGGAATGAGGTGATCTTTAAGATGCCACACTTCAAATATTTTGGTTCTCTGCGTTGGGTGAGTTCCACTGGCAGTTCCATCCTGCAGTTCTTCATTCTGGGACAGTGCAGGAATGAAAATCCAAACAAATAGGGGAAGCAAAGCTGGAGGCTTTAGTTTGTGCCTTTCAGAGTGACTCTCAGCTCCTGTGTGACTTTAATTTTGAAGTGAGACTCTGATGATCATCCTGGGCACAGAGACCCTAGGCATGAACATTTGCTGCTGTACAAGAAGCCAAAGTCTTAACAGTTTCTAGTAAAAAGGTCCAGCCTCCATTATTTTCAAGCACACACTCACTGAAGAGTAAAGGTACACCCTTACTTTGCGTATCCTTGGTTGCTCATTTGATAGCAAAAGACCTTTTCCATTGGCAAAAGCAAAGCTATTTGCAAGAAACCCATTTAATTTTCACTGCTGAATCTGATATGGGTTTATATTTAATAAACATCTACTAAAAACAAAATAGTGGTCACCGAGTGTTTGATCCTTAGGTACCAGGGGATCAGGTTATTTTCATGCTAGTATAAGCAGCAGAGAATTGGAGAGCTTCTAGCAAGCTGTAAACCAGTGTTTGTTGCTGATAATGATGTTAGTCTAGTTGGCTTGGACTAAAAGGATCAAAACAGCCCATTAGTACCCAAATTTCTAACTTGTTTTTTTTTTTGGGTTTTTTTTTTTTTCCTATTGTTTTTGTTTCTTGTTTTTTTTTTGCTTTTGTTTGGTTTTTTTTTTCTTTTTTTTTTTTTTCTTTTTCCCCTTAAAATTGTAGTTTTAAAGATTAAAACTGTGTTGCTGTTCAGGAGCTTCACAGTGCCCAGCAGGTTCTAGGACATCTTTTAATACAAGTGAAATAAAAAAAGTAACAGCAGCAGACCTGGTTATGACTGGGTACTACAATTTTAAAAAATATCAGCTCCAACCACCATATATATAACCAACTGATACAATCCTAAAGCAACAAAAATAACTGTATGCTGAGAGAGCCTATTGCAGTGGCAAACTGTCTTAATTAGTAAAGGAAGTATCATCAAGCATCAAGTTCTCTTTATAAAACCTCAGAGACAGCCAATTTGTATCACTTAAGTAACTGCATTTCACATGTGCAAGCCTGCATTTAAAAGCACACATCCTTTACGTATCAGTTGTGAACTGAGAGTTACAATTCTGGCATTCCCTGGTAGGAAGCATAATGGGAAGCACAAGGATTCCCTGGGGAATTTTGACAAAATGCTTCAAAAGGGTAGAATTTAGAGATGCTTTCCCTGTCTGATGCTATTGCACATTTCATTTCCAATGAGAAAAGTTATTTCAGCAGAGGTGAGTGTATTGGCTAAGCTATCACCAGTGTGTGGTACCTACCATTTTGAGTAAATTTAGATTAAGAGGCTTTCATGATTCAGTATATTTCTGAGCTGCCTTATGACTTTGAGGAAAATATTGTGCTGTCAAGCAGCTTCTGATCTCCTGCCCTGTAAGCAAGTTCCTCTGGAATCAGAAATGTGCCCTCAAAAATGGTGGGCTGCTGGTGTTCACATAGTAAATTAAGTGTAGCAGTGTTTGCATTTGCATTTGGACAGTTAGTCAGATCCT
Source organism: Malurus cyaneus samueli (assembly GCA_009741485.1). Classification (NCBI taxonomy): domain Eukaryota; kingdom Metazoa; phylum Chordata; class Aves; order Passeriformes; family Maluridae; genus Malurus; species Malurus cyaneus. Next base: position 6,690,913 of record CM019236.1, on the reverse strand, counting down.
TATCTGTTAAAAAATATCTTCCCACCACAGAATTTGTGCTGTCCTCACAAACCACAGCTCAACACCACGGCTGAAGGGGGAAGGCAGCAGAGTTGGCCTGACCTTCTTGTGACATGGTGCAGCAATGTGTCACCCTGTGTGAACCAACAGCACCAGGTTATGCTGGGCAGCTTGATTTATTTATGAAATCCGGTGAGGAACTCAGCAGTTTATACCTCTGATCCTGATGTTCAGGTTAAACCTATAGTTGGACATTCCTGACTTTCTGACAGGGTTAACTCCTGGAAGAACATTCCTGGCTCCCCCAGGCTGCTTTTGGAACTGCTACAAGCACCCATCACATCACCTGATGATCTGAGACCAGAGATAATTCCCAGCATAAAACCCCAAGCTGTGTTTTACCTCTTCCTTGCTTTAGTAAAGAATATTTTCCCAAATTAACCAACTGATTTTTGGCTGTGACCCCAACAGTGGATCAGTTAGTTCCCCCAATGGGTTGTTGTGGGGTTGTTGTGTTTGTTTAAAAATGAATGGCACTGCAACCTGAAGTTCACAGTTATGCTTTAGGGCATGGCTGCTATTACACTGTCTCCTTGAATTATGTTTTTCTGCTTGGCACTCCTTTCCATATTCCCTGATTTTTCCTTGTTCTTATAGTTATCTTCTGCAAAATCAGGGCTCTGGTGGCAGATATTCCTTCCTGCTTTCCACGTCTTCTAAATACCTCAAATCTTGGGCAATTTCATACCTTGGTTTTAGCTTTTCACCCTTCTCTCTTGTTTCATATATCATTGATTTAGGAAAATGGACCTGCTAGGCTGGATTATGCTATTCATCCCTGATGTAATGATTAAATGTGAGAAGAACTCCAGTAGCTTCTTTCATATCAGAACCGATATATCTGCAGATCTCTTATGGATCATTTTTGGTACCTCCTTCAGGACTGATTCCTGGAGAGGTACCCGTTCATTTCTCCTGTCGAAATTCATGTTGTATTGGTCATGTGAGTTCCTGGAGTACATCTTTAAAAATATTCTGATCACCTATATTAAGATTCTCCCTTGAATTATACACCCATCCCTGTTTCTGGTCCCTCTCTACTCCACTCCCCATAAAAAGTCGGCCTCAGCTCTGATTTTCAGCCGATCCCCCTTAAACATATTTCATCACCTTAATTACCTAATAAACAAAGCAAAATTATTACAATGAAAAGAAAACAATAGACAATCCCCACTCTGCTCTGTATTCACTCTTCAGGTTTCCTGCTAATGAGCAAAACTGGTGGTTTTATATTTCTGTGACAAGACAATTTGTGGCTCAGTGTTTCCTGCACTGCCTGAGCACATTTGTCATAGTCCAGAGTCCACTACACTCAGACAGGAATGTCGGGGAGAAAGCAAGTGAATTATAGTTTGACTTAGGTTAAGGTTAGACCTCTAAGTTGGCAGA
>CM019236.1:6626207-6646600 GCA_009741485.1 Malurus cyaneus samueli | reverse complement strand
ATATTTATATAATAAATAATGTTTAATAATTGTATGACTTTCTCCAGTGATTTTTTATGTTAAGATCTAAAAGTAAATGAAAGAAACATTTTATCCATTGGTGTTAAGAGCATATTAATTTATGGATAGTGAAACAGAGGTAATGAAAAGAAAAAAAAAAAATCTGAAATCCTGTAAAGTCATAATTTTGCCCATGTTTTCAAGCATTATGAGGCAGTTTGACATCAATACCCTGAGTCAGCAAAGTACTTGGAATACAAATTTTGGTGCCAATTTTGACAGCATACTGAGTTCTGTGTTCCATGGATATGACTAAAACAAACTATTTGGACATCCAAATGTCACCATGGCAGAGGGAGGCCTGTGGACCTGAAGAGTTGATACATTTTGTGTTTGCTGTCATAAATTAAAACCTCTTCAAAAAAAGCTTAAAAACCTTCCTGACCTTTGTGATCCAGCACCAAAGACTCAGAGCAGTGACCCTGCTTATCTCTCATTTTAACCACATGGAGCACCCCCTCTTATTTCTGAACAATTCAGCCACATGCCACCTCAGTAATGGCTCCCACCTTCTAATTTAACTTTTGGCACTGTAATCTACTAAACTCTTTATTTTCTACTGGATTTAAAATCTTTGTTGTTAGCCATTTTTGGTTTTTTTTTGTCACTCCACGGATGTAAACAGAAGGGTTTCATGTGACCTTCAGGATGGGGAATTTCACTGGACTTCCACCTGCTCCACTGGTGGCCAAGAGACCAACATTTGAGGTGTTCAGGACACATTTTGGTAGCAAGTACAATTTTAGCAGAAATTTAATCAACGTGCCCCTGTTAAATATTTATCCAATTATGCAAGTGACAAGCGAAAAATGAATGAATTCCTTTTAACGTAATATAAAATAGCACATAGCAGAAGGGAATTTTATCATTAAAGATATAATGAGATCATGAACACCTCCAAAGGGGTGAGTTAATCAAATAAGGCCATAATATGACAAGCAGCCTGTCAGAAGAAATTCTATTTGCTGCAGTACGCGAGTTGAATTTGAGTTAATAATTGAGTCGCGTAACCACCCCACCAACCTTGTTAGAGGATGTCACACTCAGCCTTGCTGATGAAGGAGGACAAAAGTGGATGGTTTGAAAGGGGAATTCCCAGAGCTGATATTGAGAGTGGGTGTAATTACAGGAACTGCTGACAGAGACACAGAACTTTTCCCCAGGTGTACATAATGTGCGCAGCCCTCCCTTCTCCAAAATAATAAACACCCCGGGCATTAAGTGAGTGTATAAATATGTATCTATGTACACTTGAAGAACTAGCTGTTAAGAGAGAGCAGTCTGAAGCATATGGCAGAAGGGACTTGAGATATTTATTTTTTTTTCCTTTGAGAAGGAAGAATTTAAGGCCCATGCCTTTAGCTGGACTGAAACCTCACAGCTCCACCAGCATCAGCCGAGCCTTCATGACTTGCACAGACTAATGCTTTGTCTCACAGTGTGCAATCTTTTCCCATTAATATTTACCTGCTGTTTCATAATGACTACAAAACGCCTGACAATAGCTAGACAGTGGGAGTTCTGTGACTGCCACTTACTACACAAATCACAATCACGCTGCCGGTATGCGCTTCCTGCGTTTATTTGTCACAATCCATCTGGTGTCCTTCCCACACAGACCCAGAGTAGGCACTGCCTCCGAGTGCCGTTATCCCCAACCAGAAATGAAAACAGAATTGCAAGAGCAACAGGCAAAAATTAGCATCTGATTTCTAATAAACAACAACACGATAAAAACAGAGGATCCTTCCCTCCAGAAGCTCCACGGCACTCTCGGGGAGATAAGTAAAATACTTAAGTAGTTAGCGCTACGGATAATAGTCAGAAGTCCTCTTAGTCTGTAAGAAAAAAAAAAAAAGGAACACAATGTTCATTATTATATAGAATACTTCCATACAAGCATTACCAAGTCTAAGGAGGGTACAGGAACTGTCATAATAAATCATGAATCTTGTCGAAGGTCATTGAAATTCATGTTTTGTGGACTTTTTGAAAAAAGCACTAAATAACTGCTGACACAGCTTGCTAGCTTTGGATAAGTTTGTCTTTTGAAAACTTCAAGAATTGAAAACATAGCTCGTGCAGAAGGAGCTGCCACGGATTTAATGTGAAAATCATGTTAACTTGTCTACAGTGACCTATCTCACTGATCATCATGTATTTTACTGGTCTTGTGATCTTCGTGTAAAAGAAGACACGACAAATGGCACCTCTGAACCTCTTCCATCTGAAACACAGCTTGCATCTGAAAACAATCATTTCCAGGAGCTGGGATGCAACGACCATATATATTCTGAAATTCTTGAGAAGAAAATGCTGTCATAACAGTGGGCAGAAATAACACCAGCAAACCATAAACAGACATTATATATTATAAAAATATATATTAAAAAAAGAAATCAATGTTCTACATTGGATTTCAGATGATCCTTATACAAGACTGTCTTTACCACTTAACTTGTGATTCTACCATAAACCCATAATTCACTATTTGTTCCCCGTTTTACTGAGCCTTGCAACATTTCATTTGTGAATCAATTTCCTCCTGTCAGCTCTGAACAACTGTGCTTCACTTCCCACCACCCTTGTGTCTCCATCTATTCCCAGTCCCTTTAATACAGAGAAAGTCTCCTTCTTGAGTTACTGCAATGGGGCACTCACCTTGGCTGGGGAAGCAGTCACAAATTATTATAAATATCAAAAATCCTGCCCTCCCTGAGCAGGGAACTGGAGTCCCTTGCAGGACACTTCCAACACTGTCCCCAAAGGGGACTCAGCACCTGGGTCTTCTGTCAGATGGAGCTGACAGCTGCTCAGTGTTTCTGCTCCAACTCCCCCTAATTTTGCGTTGCGGCACTTTGCTGATTTTTTTTCTTTAATAAAATGTATACTAAACCAGCCAAGGCGGGGGTGTGTGCAAATGGGGCTTTTTGTATTCTTCAGGAAGCAGCAAACAGCTTCAGAGAGGAATATTAAGTGGCACCCAGTAAAATCATCTAGCAGAGGAAATGATGGACGTGAGGGAGAGGGCAATGCATTAAAATTCATCTCCTGTCTCTCATCTCTAAAATTCAAACTACTGATAAGTTTCTACAAGCTCAGGCTGGAAAACATCACTCAAAGAAGCTTCAATTTTGGTCTCAGGAACTGGCAGAACCCTCCTTAGTTCAAGAAATCCCAGGTAGAGAATTTAGGTCCAAGCCATATAGGAAATAAAAAGAAAATGCATAGGAAACCACAAACCACAACCAAAAGATTTTGTCTCCTAAAGGAGAGCCCAGTGAGCCTCAGCCCTGCTGGTTCAAGTTGTAAAGCACAGCTGTCCAAGCAACTCAGGCTGTGATCTGCTCTTAGCTGAGCTCAGTTTAGAGCTCCAGATGTAGGTTTCTGCATGTGGGGTAGATTTCTGAGGTATTTGCATGGTCAGTGGAATGAGACAACACAATCCCATTGGCATTCAGGGCACAAACTCATCACCAGGCTGGGCAGGACTTTGCACAGCCTGGTCCAGTGGAAGGAGTACCTGTGGCAGGTGGAAGTAGAAGAGTCCTAAGGTCTGTTCCAGCCCTAACAATTCTAGGATTCCCTGATTCTAGGAATTTAGATGAGCAGCCAGTTTAGGATGATGATTTGTGGCAGAGAACAGCTCGGCAGGACCAACCATCCTGAGAAGCTCTCCCGTGGCTGTAAAGACAACTTCACCAGCCAGCGCAAAATTAGACACTTATACACATGAGCTTGATTCTGGGTGTTTCAAGCAAAATCTAGATCTTACTGCTGGGGTGAGGTGTAGAAGGATCTCAGTCAGGTGAATCTCTGTTAGACAGGTTTTATGAAACAAGGGCATGAATTGCTGTTACTGACGACAACCCAGATCACAAGATAGAGCAGGATGGGATAGAAGAGGTGGGAAAGAAGGGACGTGACATACAGCAGTGTAACATGTACCGACTGACCATGGAAGAAGAAAACATAGTAAAGAAGCAAGAACAAGGAGCAATTGAGGAACAATAGGACGATTGAAGAAAGTGCAAATGCTGAGAACGTTGATTTAAAACTGCAAGGCATACAAAAAACACGCTTTTGCAATATACCAATCATATGTGAAATGTAATAGACAGACTGCTAAATTAACCATGAATAATTGCTAATCATATAGAAGGGCATGCTAATCATGATAGAGAGGCTGGCTTATGAAAGTAGATAAAAAGGAGTTGTTTAGAAATAAACGGATCATGCTCATTCATATTGGTGTCTGCGTGACCTGGTGTCCCCGTCGCCCAGAAGTGAGGGTTTTTTTGGGTGAGGTTTCAGGGTTTGGGTGGGGGTTTTGTTACATTTCAAAAATAGAAGTGAGTGTTAAAAGTGGCTTGTCCAGACTGAGGAGACCCCTTAGAGCAGATTTTGGAAACAATTATTCTCTTTTAGGGGGTTCAGCTGACTGAGCGCTGCCTGCAGGAAAACGTGCCAACCATATCAAAGCCAGAAGCCCCAGGTTTCACTCCTGATGAGCAGAACCAACTCCTTCAGCTCCTCCTGTCAGACACCAGCTCAAGGAGAGCCACATACCAAAACAGGGTGCCAAAATAAGGCACCAAATCCCACCAGATTCTCCTCAAATCCTTCCTTCCCCGTGCCACATCTCAGTGCGACTGCTACAACCACGTCCCCTATTTCAGTCACAGACTCAGCTTTCAGTTGCTAGTGAGCCTGCCTGTGAACTTGCATATTCAGTAGGCATTCTGGCAGGCAACCACAGCATGAAGGCACAGAAGGCTAAACAGCAGAGCTATAATTAGAGTGGGACCCTGCTTCCAAGAAATGCTAACACCTACACAGCTCACTGTCTGTGGTTTAACAGGGGACTGGGAGACCAAATCTTCCCCTACTTGCCTTCAGATTGGGCAGGGAGAAAGAACAACTGGGAGTCAATGAAAAGAAGAAGAATTCTCATGAGCAATTTTTTTTTTTTTTTTAAATGCAAAAGAACAGGCAGAGTGTGTTTAATTAATTATCTCGTGGTATAATGAAGAGAGACAATTGGTTAATTTTTTTGTGAACTTCATTTGCTGTCAATATGTTCCACACAAAGCATTTTGTTCACATTTTCTGCAAGTCTATGTGTTTTCAGAGCTCTGAGTTATTGCCTGTGCTTAAATCAGATGAACTGCAGGTTTTAGATTACTCCTGTATTTCAGCTCCTTTTTGTTTGCTTATTTGTTTATTTCCCACTGGGTACAAACTTCTTCAGGACAAACTCTGGGAAGAGATCTGGGGACGGTGCTTTGGAACTTGGTCAGTCTGATCCCCTTTCAGCTGGGCATTTTCACTGATGGCCCTCAAAGATTTTTGAAAGCCACAGAATTTGTGGGACAGAGTTAAAAATCGGCAATATTTAATGTATCATTAACTTCTCCTTCCCGAGCTGGAACAGAACATCTCTGTCATTTCAATAATGCTGCTCACAGCAGAGAGAATTCTTTCCTTGTCTGAAGAGTCTGGAGAAACACAATTGCAATTCTAGTCCAGATGCCACTGTGCTGCTTTGAAGAGCTGTGGTAGACAGGGCTGTTTTAACAGAATCACAATTCTGTGGGTATGATAGAACCACAAGCCTTCATTAGTACCTATTATCTCACTCAATAATCAAATGTATAGAAAAATTTAGCGAAATTCTAACACCTATAAAATGGATTTTTCTTGTTTTGCCTCAAAAAAAAAAAAACAAAATGAGGTGGTTGAGATCTAGGAAAGGAAAATTCCCTTATTTTTCCTTGTTAATTTGGAATTCTTTCTTGAAAAGGAAAACACAATTCTTACTTAACAGAGTCAGGGAACAGTAAAAAATGCACTGATTTAGTTGAAGCAACATTCCCACAAAAATAGTGGCATAAACAACTCAAAAGTTTGTAAATAGCTAGAGGAGAATAAGAGAAGAGCAACAGTCAATTACATTCTTAACAAAAAATTCATTGCAAATTATTCTGATTCCTATTATGAGAAAGTTTGGTGCATAAGGGAGAAGCTGGAAATGTCATATACTTCAACTTTAGCAAAGTCAAAGGACTTTACATGAAGGACTGCAAAAAAGGTTTGAGAAGCATTATCTAGGTGGCTCCAGGGTGTGGGATTACACAGATGCTGCCAGAGCATCAGAACGAGTTGGGTCACCCAGCCAGTCCTGTGGACTGTTGAGGATTCTGCCTTAAATCTGACCCGATTCCTAATTCCATAGATGGATTGGATGAGAGGATGGGAAGCACATTTATTGCAGTCACAGAGAGCACCAGGGTGAGCATCTGCAAACAGAGGGGAAGAGGAGGAGGATTCAAAACAATTCAGGAAGGTGAAATGTGAAGTTAATCTCTTGGAAATATGGAATCACATGCACTAAAGGGGATTTCTGGCCTGGCTGGGGTGGGGCAGAATGTGATCTTGATGCCTGATGATTTTTTGCTTTTTCCTTTTTACGCTTTCTGTACCCTCTATGCATCCATCTGTACCCTTAGCCCAAATGCTTGTAATTCCTGAAGCCTGATATCCCAGCTTAGTTTAGGTGTTTTGCTGGGCAGAGAGACACAACATCCCAAGGAAGGAGTCAGTGTGCCCTGTGCTATCTTACACCCAGAGCTCCAGCCTTGGGTGAAGCCTTCTGTCCAGAATCTTGTGTAAACTGGGCTCTGGCCTCATCTGGGGGGGGAAATTCATTAGAATAGGGGGACATTACTGCATTGGTTAAGTTTTCTTATTGGAAAATCCTAGATAGATAAGCTAATTCCTGAAACCTATAAAACTTGTACCGTCGCTGTATGTACACGGTGGTGCATTCTGCCATCAAGTTGTGCACCTGGGATCCCAAATACCGAGGTAAAACCCTTTTTATCCCCTTAACCGTGTCTGTGTCTTATTAAAAACTGGCCTTTTAAGGCAACAATCTGAGTAATATCAGATTAAGCTGAAAAAACTCACAGAATTCATCACAGAATCACAGAATGGTTTGGGTCAGAAGGGATCTTGTTCCACCCTCCTTGTCCACATTGCTCCAAGCCCTGTCCAGCCTTCCAGGGATGGAGCAGCCACAGCTTCTCTGGGCAGGGCCTCCCCACCCTCACATTGAAGAATTTATTGCTAATATCTAATCTAAACCTCCTTCTAAGAGTTTAGAGCCTTTCCCCCTTGTTCTGCCACTTCATGCCATCATCCAAAGTCACTCTCCAGCCCTCCTGGAGCTGATTGAGGCACTGGAAGGTGCTCTAAGGTCTCCCAAAGCCTTCTCTTCTCCAGGTTGAACAACCCCAACCCTCTCAGTCTCAGCCTGAGTCAAATACCCTCTGCTGCTGCATAGGAGGCACAGTAATTTAGATTATTTGTAATTTAGAAGGATGGGGAACATTTGTAAAGGAGTCTCAAAAGAGAATGAGACTGATTTGGTCAGGTGAAGAAAATATGACCCAGGAGAGAGGTTTAAAAAAATTAAGATACTTTAATCTAATGAAAAGAAAAACTGGGAGAAAATGTGGAAGCAGTCCTCAACAGTAAAAGGAAGATTGGGGAAAGAAAAAACTCTTTTCTCTGTCTAGTGTTGCTAGGTCGAGAAGTAATAAAGCAAAGAAGATTAAAATCCAACATCAGGAAACGCTTTCATCACTGAAGATTTTTAAGAAAAATTGAACCAGCATTTGTCACAAGTGACATAACTGACCCTGTCTTTATGAAAGCAGTTGGACTACATGACCTCTTAGTGTCCCTCCTACTCTCATTTTAATTGATTTCTCCAAGAAAAAAAATATTTCTTTCTCTGAAAGATATGTCTATCTCTAACTGAAGCATAAATACGCTGAAAGTAATAACTGTAACTCCTTAGGGTTCACAAAATACACAAGAGCAACAGCTCTAAAGTAAAACTCTTGATGAGACAGGAATCATCTCTCTCACAGCTGAGAATTGTGAATGGAAACAATCTCAAATTAAACATTTTTATTGCGGGAATTGCAATTTTGATGGAGGAGAAAAGGAAGAGCAGTGCAAAACGCAAACCCTACCAATCTGATTTGACAAATTGAGTGGCTGATATTTCACATTTACTGATCTCTTCCTGCAAGACACTGACATCTGAGAATGGGGCAAGGGAGAATTAGTGATGTTTGCTCACTAAACCTGAGAGATGCAAAAGTGACTCTGGGGGGAGAAGTTCATATAGCACACGGACATGTCAATGTTATAATTGTCATTATTCACCCATAACCATGATTTCGCTCTCATTGTTGCTGCTCTGCTTGAAAGAAGGAAACATTCAGCCCCAAGTCTGACTCTGTAAATTTCCAAAACCTGTTGGCCTCTCAGCAGCCAGAATGAGCAATTCCAACCCTACTGTTCTTGGCAGGTGGGATCCTCTCCACTCCCAAGGGCAAAGAACTCATCAGGGAACTCATCTTGATTGAAAATTCAGGTAGATTCAAGGAGGAAGGAAGACAATATTAATTATCCATGTCTTGTTCCAATATTAATATATCCAAATTCTCAAAAAGAGGCCTCTTCCCCCCCCCCAAAAAAACCCCAAACCAGAACAAGATATATCCTTAAAAGGGTAGCTAGAGCAAGGAAATAATAGCAGAAACAAGATCTCAATAAAAAACTATGTTTCAGAATTTCCATATAAACTCCATTAAGTATTTAAATGTGCTGATAGCTTTTCAGAATCCAAACAGTCCTTCAAAGAGTTGGAATTTTATTGCTCTGCTTTTTAGCCAGTGTGTCAGCTCAATAGAGAAGATTCCCCGAGATGCCCGTTGCAGCTTTGTCTTGGGAATTAATTAAAATGTGATGAAGTATTCTTACAGTGAACAGGCTTTCAAAAAATTAATTTTAAGGATGAACTAGAACAAAAAGAGTAAGGGGCTCAACAGATGTGTGAAGCCTTTGCAAAATGTATGGATTGCCCACATGAGGCGTCCACCTGGTCAAAATCACCTCCTTTCTATAACTAAGCAATTTTTTTTTTTATTTCATTGCAATGACTAATTAAATTCAATATTACATGGTGTAAATTGGAATAATATTCTGGCCTTCCTTAAAATTTCCTTTCATTTACTTTAATAACAGTTTTAGGGTGTAACAGGAGAATTTAGCCTGTACACATTTGCTGCACTTAGGAATGATGCTGTCAAAGCCGGTGGGATTTTTGGCTACTGCAAGTGGTGAGCCCAAGGTTTATTAAATATTTCACCTTTTCACTTATGTATAACATTTTTTAATCAGAAATTAAATGATTCATAGAAGACTTATTATGTCAGGAGGGGCTTGAAAGGATGTCGCTTTTATGTCTGGTTTGGCCATGCAAACATTTCAGTCAAGCAAAAAAAAGCAGCAGGCAGAGATTCCTGTAAATGTGAAGGAGGCAAAAGAGTAATGTAGGGAATGAGTGAAGTCCCAAAGCAGCAGAGCCACCCGTTGTCCGGGGGAAAAATAACCAACAACAAATAAAAATGAAAAAAAAAAAAAAAAAAAAAAAAGAGAAGAAATTTAAAACAAAATAAAAGAGGAAAAAAAAAAAAAAGAGGTTTTGAAACATGCTGGAATCCCTTCAAATAGTAATCAGATGATAACTTGATTATCACCATAAATCTAAACATGGAAGAAGAGCTGAATTGGCTCAAATGCCTGCCTATCATGCTACCCCATCTCTGATAGCATCTAATAGTGGATAGGGAAAGCAAAGCCAGATTGGAGCTTTTTCCCCTCCAAAGGACTCCCAGCCTCCCATGCACTGCTGCTCCCTGAGACTTTTATTTGCTTTGCTTTCCATCAGTGAATATCCCCAATCCCAAAAATATAAACATCCACAATGCCCATAGCAAATTGGGCAGTGTTAGAAAAATTATCATTTAACAGCCCCATCTCAGAGTGGCCAGTAACAATCACACAGACACAGGGCTGAATATGGAACAGAAAATTATTCTCACACCAGATTTTGAACAGATACAGGAACAAGGATGGTGTGAACCTCAGGGAAGCGTACTGGATCAGGGGGTGATACAAGCCTGGCTCCAGCAGCACGCACTTTGCCCTAAAACTCAGAAATCCCAATGAAAAACTCTGTGATAGGGCTTGTAATAGGTGAAATTTGAAAGTACAGTGCTGTGAAGGTCAGCTTGAGCTGCTCTGCCAGCTGCCAGTGCCAACCACCTCCAAAAGTGTGGGACAGGGACAGGCACATCCTCGGGAGGGGGATCACGGGGAGAGGTGTGGGGACATCGCCCTGACACGGCAGACTCTGATCTGGCACTGAGAGCACTCATTTATTTCAGTTAAATCATCAAAAAGTGACGGGAAAAGATAATGGCACACATATATCACTGACCCAATTCACACTCGCTTTGCAAACATAAAAGCAAAAGGCTTAAAACATATTAATCTGCGATTCTCTGGCTCTTCAACAGTGCCTGGAACATCCATTCTTAGGGGCATGAAGCTGTCGATGGCTGATCTATGTCTTGTCAATTCTAAATCAGAAAATAATGAGCAAAATCAGTTACATCTAGGCTGGTGCAAATCTTTTTTTTTTTTTTTTTTTTTTTTTCTTGCTCCTCTCCTTTGGAACCAATTACCAAAGTAACTCTGAAACAGCTAATGTGAAATACAGTCTTGCCAATCAGCAGATTTTCCAGGAGCATCCATCAGTCAGCTGTCTGCAGCTCCGAGATGGAACTTAGCTCTCTCTAAATTAATAAAAAGAAACCATCTGGAAGACACTTTTCTCCAGAGCAAGAAGCAAAGACATGCTGGCTGTTCATGAGTGTCATTGCAAAGCACTCGTGAAATGTCAGGAGCGGTGAAAACTGTTTCACATGTTTACCTGTGGTCTCAGAGCCCTTAATTTGAATTTCACTGTGATTTTTGTCTCCTTTGCTGGATTGGAAATCAGTGCAGGGCAGTTCAGTGAGCCCTGGTGAAGCCAAATGCAAAGAAACCCACAACAGAAGGATGTAGAAGGGAGAGAAATGGAACAAGGGTGGCAAGGCATGGATAACAATAATGCAGAAAACTGAGATTAATTTCTATCTGCCAGATATATTTACAAAATAAATGTCCAGTTTTTAGTGCATCATGGAATACAGCTGCACCAATGGGAAAGAAACTTTCTTCAAAATAGTTTCCTGTGTCTCTTGACTCTGGTGTGTGAGAGCAGCTGGCAAAATCTCAGCCCCCTCTTCTAAGGATCAGAAGCCACTGAACAAAACCTTTTTGTGCAGCTTTTGAAGGAAAATGAAAAGGTACCGAAAGCACCAAGCATGTATTCCCACAATGTTTCTTTTTATTGCCCTCATAAAAATGAGCATGTTTTCATAGGCACTTTTTTCAGGCATTTTCCAAGAGAATGTATTCCTCTATCAAAACATCCCAGAAATGGGTTCACCCTCACAAGCAAGAAACTAATTTTGATTTGAGTGTGTTCGACTAAAATTAATCGCCAGTGCATGCAAAGCAGTGGAAAAGAGGTGAGACTTTCACTGTAAAAGCTCCTGGAGGTAACATAAAATGGACTAATGTTCCTATTAGGCTTATCACACTTGGAAGATTTCAGAGTCTGCACAGATTGATTTCCTCTTGGCACATAGCCTGGACACTTAGATGGACATTTAAAAGGATTTGCAGTTCACACAGTTTTAAGACTACTCAAAAAAACCCTATATATGATTGGAGGTGTATCTATTTCTAAACCAGAAGTTGACTGAGCAGTTTTAGTGGTGAATCCTCTATATTCACACAAGATTCTCGTATGGAAGTCATGTAAGTGACATTGTGGCTAGCAGGCCCTCTGTTTGACATTTTCCTCTTATTTATGTGTACTGCACTAAGCATACTTTGAAACAGTAATCTGTGGCTTAGCTGTATTTCACTTTCTGTTATAAAATAACACAGAATCTACCCATGGTGCAAGGGAAATATTTAGTCTGAATTGCCTCCTTGCAAGTGAGAACAATCAACATTTTTCCCAAAGAAAAAAATAAGAAATAGGTTTTTTTTAGAGCAGGATGAAGGCAGAATGCTGTAATGTTCTATTCCAGCACGTTCTACTACCCAAAATGGGTACAGGATGCACAGCCTTTACAAAATCTCCCTGATGTTAATGAGGTCAGTTTCTGAGACAAGAAAGACCCCTTTTTGGGTTTGTTGTTGTTTCTTATTTATTTTCCCATAGCCTAGTCTAGCCTTTGGAGGGTCAAACTCACAATTTACCTTGAAGCTTCATTGAACCCCAGGACTTTTGCTGATCCTCTGCTCTGCCCAAGGAAAGCCACAGTCCTAGGGACACACACTTTAATAAAATACATTCCTCAAATGCTTTTTGCTATTTTTTCCCTTGAGGATGCGTTTCTTCAGCACAAAAGATTGGAAAGAATTATCATTCATTATTTTCTACCTCACTGTTTGGCTAGTTTACATGAATTTTCGGGTAAATGGATTTGTTAAACACAAATTAGTATAAATTAGATATTAGATAGAATCATAGACTAACAGAAGTAATTATGTTGGAAAATCTCTCTAAAATCATCAAGTCCATCATTCCCCCAGCACTGCCAGGGCCAGCACTTAAATCATGTCCCCGAGTGCCACAAATTTTTCAAATTCCTCCAGGAATGGGGACTCCACCACTGCCCTGGGAACCTGGACAAGGGCTGGACAAGCTTTGAGTGAAGAAATGCTCTGTAAAATCCAATCTAAACTTCACCTGTCACATCTTTAGGCCACATCCTCTCATCCTGCCAGGCTGCCAATAGATGGGTTTTCCTCAACAGGAGAAATTCTGCTTTTTCACAAAGGATTTTGCTCACTGCTGTTAAAATGTAGCTCAGGAATAAAGATTGACTTTTTTTTTTTCCCAATGCACACTTAAAATCACTGACCCAAATGATATCTTCTACAGCGTCTGAGGGAGTGACTACATCTAATTTATACCATAGCTCCTCCATAGCCACTATGATCAAACTTATTTGGACAAAAAAATTCACCCACTCTGTGATTTTCCCCATGATTTTTAAACAACCACTTTTCAATTGGGCTGTAAATGGAAGATTTCTCCTCACACAATGCTGTAAGTAAAGTCAGCAAACTGTCAGCTCTGGCAGATTGTGCCTGGTCTCTGTAATTGAGTTTGATTAAGAGTTTTGTTGCCATCGCTGGCTTTATTCCCTTCCTATGCAAACATTTTACATCTTCTCATTGTTAAATATTGTTTTGCTTTGTTTATTTGGTGGGGCTGCCACAGAAGATGAACATTCAAATACAGAATTAATGAACATTGATGTCATGGTGTTGAAAGGAACATAAGGTTGGGAGGGGGAAAAGAGACATTCTAATTATTGGAGTGTTTGGTAGGAGTTTATTTTACAAACACTATCATTATGCTGACAAACAGTGACTCAATATGTTCCACAAGGCTTTTGTTACTTTCAGGAATGGGAGGATGGAGCATGGATGCTGTTTTTTTTCACAGCATAAATCCTGTTTTGAGGTCACAAGCAGGCCTGCAAACAAGGGGAAAGGAGAGTTTGAGCCTCCTGGCCTCTCACCACCATTTACATAACGTAAACCCAGTGCAAACAATCCCTCTATGATTGTCTGAAATTGGCAGCCACAGGTTTGTAGATTCACAGCTTGGTTTGGGTTGGAAGGGATCTTGTTCCCATCTTGGCAGGGGTGAAACCCATCCCTTTCCACCTCTCCCACTGTCCCAGGTTCCTCCAAACCCATCCAGCCTGGCCTGGAAGATTTCCATCCTCAGAGGATGAGCAGCACAGAGAAGTTTTTAGGGTTCCATGCAGTTCAAAAACTCTGTTTCAGAGACTTCTTGGAGCAGCACCCAGAGACCAATGCACTCCGTGCCCTGAATTAATGAAATTCAGAAATGAGTGAAGGGAAAAAGATATTCCTCTTCTAGCAGTGATATTTTTTGAAAGCACACATAAAAATATCCTTAAACTCCTAAAATAAGGATGATGTCATCTTCTTTTGAGACGTTGAAAGCTTTGTCTCCCTTGGAAGGACAAACAGTTCTTTGAAAATGAAGGGTTTTAGCAGCAGTTTTCTTACACGTTATGTGTCTCAGTATAACAGAAACACCCAAATTAGAAACATATCTTTCAACAAAACTGCTCAGATCTCCTTTGCAATGAAAAGAAAAGAATTGCTGTAGGGGATTTCTTGGGAGCAGCAAATTTCCCCATTTTAAAGTGAAAAGTTTAAAATACATTTTAAAAATCTGCTAGGCCGTGCCTAAATAACAATCTAACTTTGGTTTTTTTTTTTTAATATGTGTCAGAAATTACAAGAGCTCTGACAAATACATGTGGGGGAGAAACAAAACCACCTTTTCATTTTCTATCAGAAGTGCTTAACAGCTGTTTTCAGATTAATTACTCTCCAGTGATGTCTGTGCCTGCATCACCAGACTCTGTTTTCCACCCTCCTGAATTATAGCCAGGTATTCCAAAATATGTTCTGCTAAACACTTCAATGAAGCCACAGGAATTATTTCTCCATAAATTAGCCCCCATGTCTTTTTGTGCTAAATAAAAACCAGCTATCCTCTAGGCCCATAGAAATAAACCTTTCCAAATTAGCTCCTTCAGTAGTGGGGCTGAACAAATGGCATTTCTTACCCCAGTGGCAGCTCCATTACACCCAGGTTGAGGTCATACTTTCTCGTTAATGAGGTAGCTGTAACGGGGCCCAAAACAGGATAAATAGTGAGGGAGTTTTCAATCAGCTGAAGTTTGTTCTCATATCAGTGCACTGCAGGCACTCCTAGTTAGCTTTCCATTAGCGTTAATCAGGCGTGGTGGTCGTGCATCAGCTGGGAGTTAAACCTTAGCCTGCACTTTTGTGCCATTCCCAGCCTTTGATTTAATTTCTTGCACCGGGTATCAATCCGTGGGCAGCTCTGAGCTGATTTGCAGCCGCAGTGATTAGAACCACTGTAATTGATACATGATTAATCAATAGCTATGCTGCAATTCGTCAATGCCACGTTTATGAACCGCATGCTAACTAATTTTGTCCTTGCCACGATGTTTGAAGCAACGAGAGTTCACATGTTGGTTATTATTTGTGTTTTTAGCTATGAGAGTCTATGTCTGTGCAAGTGTGGTGTGGATAACGAACTCACCCAAGGAAATCCCCATGGAAATGAGAGGAAGGAGCTGTTTGATGGTCCAAGATGCTCTCTCTGACCCACACAATACTCACACTGAAGGCAGACCCAGAGCTTTCTGAAGGGCAGGAGCCAGACCTGTGAGGAAAGGCCATCCCTGGGGATGCAGGGTCATGGGATGTGTCCCCTGGATGTGGCTCCTCTGACTAGAAAAGCCACCTCAGCAACCTGGGCAGGGATGTCCTTCCCCTGGCAGTGACATCCAGCCTGTTTCTTTCACTGAACTCCATGAAAAAAATACCAAAAAACTATTGTTTCACAAAAACAATAATCCCTCTGTTGGAATAATAATAATGCAAACACTTCTGCATGCAGCCCTCAGAGGGCAGGGAGTGTGATCAGCCAGACCCACGTGGCTTCCATGGCTAACAGCAGCAGCCAGACACCAAAATTCACTATCAGAGACCATCCAGGAGGGAAAACTGCAGATTTGCCTGCTTGTTTTTCACTCAGGGATCCAGAGGAGTCTTATGTTAGCAGTCAAAACCACAACTACTCAAAATCCTCTATAAGGAGAGCAGGAGAAGCTGGTAGAGAGGGAGATGGACTGGATAAATTTATCTCCTGCTCTGTAGCTGGCATTGTCAGCGCTGTGGAATTGCTGTCCCTGACCTGTGACAGGAGCAGCACAGAGCACCCCCTACATTTGCAGAAAGCTGCCTTC
This sequence comes from Malurus cyaneus samueli, assembly GCA_009741485.1. Taxonomy (NCBI): domain Eukaryota; kingdom Metazoa; phylum Chordata; class Aves; order Passeriformes; family Maluridae; genus Malurus; species Malurus cyaneus. Next base: position 6,630,662 of record CM019236.1, on the reverse strand, counting down.
CTCCTTCCCAGCATTTGATTAAAAAGGAACAGAAATCAACTGATAATGTTTGTTCAGAGCAGGAAAGGAAGCTCAGTAGTAGGATTCCAAAATATTCAAAGGAAAAGTGAGTTTGGGATTTTTTTTTCTTTCTAATTATTATATATCCCCTCACACATGCATGCATGCACTAAGGGCAGTTTTTAAAACCGTTTGCACTTTTTTAAATTTAATACCACACTTCTGCACTGCTCCTGAGACAAACCAGCACCCAGCACTGGATTTACAATAATGGTAGAAACACTGTCATTGTTTTGTTGAATGTGTGCAAGGAAGAGAAAGAAACAGTAATTAAAAAATAGTATGATGGGGGTGCTGGGGGAAAGCGTAACGCTGTTGGAAGAGCAAATTAATCTGGATTTATCTCCAGAGAGGAGGAATTAATCTCATTTGTATCCTGATCACTCTGCACTCTGCCTAGCTGGAATAAATATTTTTAAAATATAGACATCAGCTTTTGCTGTGTGACCAAAATGCACATTTGTCACACCCAGAGCTCGGCTGAGGTCGCCTGAGCCCCTCTGCACAGCCACCCACCCTCAGGACAGCCCTGACCACCTGCTCTGGCTCAGATCCACAGCCCTGGGCCCTGCCAGACAGGGGTTTGACTCTGGATTTAAATATGTGTGTGAAAACAGAGCTTTGGCCAGGCTAACCATGGTTATATTGCTTTCCATCCCAATTATTATCCATCCAAGAACTCATTTGAGCAGATACAGAGTGACATCATTTATATATATATATATATGATATAAAAATAATGACACATGTTATTCTCTGTGACTGAAGCATTTTGTTACAAGCACGAAGAATTGGCATTATAAAGCACCTATTTTTATCTGCAAATAAAGGATGTAAGCAGCACAGACCCAAAAGAGCACTACAGGCTAAAGGGCATTGGGATGGCAAGGGGGCAAAAAGGAGACCAAGGTCCTTTTGTGTTGGATCTTATTGTCAGAAGAGGGATTTTAAATGTGGGAAAGCCTACTGAACTGCAAAATGGGGTTTGGTAACTGAAAATTTAGATTATAACACATGTAATGGAATAGTCTCAAATGCATGGTCCAGGAGGATCTGCTCCCAAGATTACACTGCTGTGAAGCCTCTTGCTCTGTTTTTGTGTTTTCTTCATTGAGTTTCCTCTCCAGTCTTTTACTTTACTCCTGTTATTCACTCTCACAATTTTTTTTTAGCTTACTGGTTGCCTAGACAATAAAAACTGTGTCCAAAAATTGTAGCTCCATTTCATATAATGCAACCAGAGCAGGAGAATATTAAGTCCCCCTGATTTTTAAGATTTACATAAGCAGTTTACAGTAAAAGCCTAAAATAACACCCAGATTTCCTGAAGCTGAATCCAGATCTTTAACCACAATGCTTTGCAACCCAATAGGGATTTTTATTCCTCTTTAATGAGCTGTTGTATTAACTTTAACAAATATTACAGTTAAATTCCAATCAAGCACGCAAAAGCAAAGCAAACATCGGGTCACATGTAACAGCCTGAGGATTGAGTGTCAGATAAAAGGAGCTCTGCAATGAGTTGGAGGGCACAGAAAACTCTGGAACTTGAATCAGAGAGATTACAGGTCATCCTGGGATGTAAATCAAGGGAACAAATGGTGTCATTAACGTTAGGACACAAAGACATTCCCATAAATGCGGTGACATTACCATGGAACCTTTCCAAACATCATTAGTGCCACCACTGGGATACAGCCCATCCCTATATGTACAAAACATTCCAGCAAAAGGGTGGAAACAAGGAATTGCAAGGTTGACATGAGGCTGAGGGGGAGAGGGAAAGGCCATTTGGTGAGGCTGAGGAAAATCCCCTTCACAGCCTCATCCAAGAAAAGGTTAAAGTTTGATTTGATCCATCTGAAAGAATCTGCAAAAGAGAAGCCGACTGACACACAGCTCTTTAATCTAAGAAAGGGGAAACATAATGAGTTTCAAAGGTTCATGGTGGAAGATAAATTCAAACTACAAATTGCTTCACTTCTTTAACACTGCAAGTTATAAACCACGGGAACATTTTGTCACAGAGCACGATGGATTCACTTTTGCTTGAGGCCTTAAATCAAGACTAAATTCTTTCATAAATAGATACCTAGCAGCTTAACCAGATGTTATATACCTGAGGAAGTAATAACAAGGTGAAATTGCTTTTGTGTGCGCCATGTGGGCAGTCACACTGCCCTCACAGCGGTCTGCCCTGGGTTTTTTATGTATCAGTGTTATAACTGAGCTGTGGTGAGTCACACACCCTATTCAGGTGTTGTGGCAGATGCACTTACAGACCTGAGACCCGAGAAGGCTTGGAAATCAGAGAATCAGGCACAGCTCACATTCCTGAACAAGAGTCCATGAGATGAACAGGGAAGGGTCACAGATCCCTTGGGAGGCATTATGACAAGAAACCAGTGCTCAGAATATTTACCCATCCTTAAATCTGGTCACTTCCCATCCCTCAGCAACAGATGAGAAAAAAAAAAATGTAGCACAATGTCGTAGCTTATGCAGACAGAGAAATCCTCTCACCTCCTTCTGCTGGACTGCAGGGAACAGGGAGCCAGGGGCTCAGGAAACACCAGGGGCTGCCAAGTCACCTCTGTGTGACCTGATCAGGTCCCACCCCATGCACACACTATGGAAAAGCATCACAGAATGGTTTGGATTGGAAGGGAGGTAAAACTCATCTCATTCCACCCCCCTGCCATGGGCAGGGACACCTTCCACCATCCCAGGCTGCTCAGAGATCCATCCTGCCTGGCTTAGTGTTCAGTTTCAGGTGCTCAGTTTCAAAATTGTCTTGTGTTATAAACTTGAGATTTAAGATTACAGGCCATTTTTCCTGCACAGAGACTTGTTTGTTGAACAATAATTTTAGAAAGGCTGATTCCTCCTGTTTAGATAGCAGCACCGAGGGCTCCTGCATTTCACTGAAAGGTTGATGAGTATTTCTCTCTCCATCTTAATTAAATTTGAATTCCAATTAGGAGATGGCAGATACTCCATTTCTTGTTCTGGCTGAGATCTCTCATGTTGTTTACATCCCACCTTTGGGGAGGTTGTTATGCCTGCTAATTTCTTCGTGGGAAAGACATAAATAGTGTGCACACTCAGGGTATTCTTTCCGAGGCTGCATTATTTGTGTGGATATTGTTAGAAATGCAGGGAGTGCTTCACCAGTGCCCTGAGGTCTGAAATAGGATTTCATTTTGCAGAGGACTTATGAATGTCTTCTGTGCTGCACTGAATGCCATTCCCAGATGTGGACAAGAGCTGGCCAGAATTTTATTCTTGCTACTGTGTTTTTCATCAGCAAGAACAATTTTGTCAAAATCAGTATTTCTGTGGGTTGTGGGTATCTGTGTGGAGGGAGAGGGTGCATTTATCCTCCCAACTCAGATTTCCTCAGGAAGGATTCCTGGTTCCTGCAGGATTGTCCCATCAGTGACTGTCTCTAGTCCCATACTCAATCTCTCCCTTTCTTCCCTTCAAGACAAATTTCAAAGAATCACATTCCAGGGAAGAACATACTGTATTTCAAAATGTTTCTTAAGAATGCCATCTTTTACTTCTTTGGCTAAAGATAAAAGTAAGACGAGCGGGATATCACCAAAACAGCTCCCACCACTGCACTATCACGTTTTTTTCCAAACTGCATTTTATATATTTGATCCTAATTTCTACTTGGTCGGTGTTTGGTGGAAGCAGCATTTCTAATATTTGGGAAATCTCTACAAAGCTGTCGTTTAGCTGTGAAACAAGCATATTGCTTTTTTTTCCCCTCCTCTCATCACTCAGAGCCCTCCAGTCTCTGCTGGTCTGTGGTGATCCCTATAACCATAGCCTACCCCATAAGCAGAGGAGGGGACATCAGTGCTTCACCGTGTCACAAAAGCAGCTGGAAAGGGGTTTCTTTTCTGCTGCAGGGGACAAAATGCCAAAAACCAGGTCTTCAATAGGTGAATCAGTCCTTTTACTTGAGAAAATAAAACCAAGTGTGCACAGAAAGCCATGTGGGAAATGCCAACACGCTGAGTGTCTTTTCAAAGTAGGAATGCCCATTCTGGGCTGCTGCCACTGCTCTCTTCTGACATATATACTAACTAGAATTATATTACCTGGAGTTGTCATTATTACACCTTGTTCCTTAAGACACCTACACCTATTAAACCAAAATAAACTTAATTTCTTTTAACCTTTCCTAGCACAATAACATAGAATGCATCAAAAATATGCATCATAATTACAGGGTTTGACTTTTCTCTTTTCTCTTGGAAATTCGCTGTTTGCTGACTTCCTTTTTTCTTTCTTTTCTTTTTTTTCCGTGATAATTAATCTTCTCTTCTTTCACCAATTACCGAACTCTGTGGGAGAGAAGATTAAAAAAAAAATCAATAAACA
>CM019236.1:6605284-6626182 GCA_009741485.1 Malurus cyaneus samueli | reverse complement strand
GCTACGCTGGACCAGCACAAAGTTTTTCTTTCTCTATAAATTCTCCAGCTGCTATTTGGGTGCTATAAGGTTTTTTCCTGCAAATGCCCATTTCCTCATTTTAGGATCGTATTAGGCAGTCCTGCTTGTAATTAATTTTCTTAGCTCCTTTTTCAAATGGGCTCTCTCTTTTTTGCATGAAGGGATAACTTTGCGAGTTCTGGGAAGTTGCACGAGAAAGTTCTTTAACTTCTTTAAAACACCCTTCACAATGAAACCTCTCAAACCTTGGTAATATTTTGGCTCTTTTTCTGACTCCCTGTCAAAGGTATCAACACTTTTAGAAATGCCCTGAGGAAACTGGTTTTATTTACGAAAAACATCCCTTTCTCTCTCTCAAACACACATGCACCAATATCCATTGAATCTGTTCCTGTAACTTCTCATTCTCTAAGTTTCTGCCATCAAACAAAGCATGGATTGCTCTTGGCTCCCTCTCCAAAAAAGAAGAGAATGCTTTTTACAAAAATAGTATGTTTTTCTGGGCTAGCAACGGAAATAAATAGAAAAATGGACAAGCGCTCCTACACCCACACCTGCATTCCCCAGATCACAGGAGCAAAAAGAAATCTGTGATACCTCTCTGAGGATGGGACTGTAAAACATTTGGCTAACATATGTTACAAAATGTCTAAATAAACAAGAGAAAAAAAAAAAAAAAAAAGGAGCTTATTCCTTCTTATGGCCTTCTCCCTAGCTTGCATTTTTACACCTCACTTCCTTTTATTCTCCTTACTTTTAAGTAAGCAAACTCAGTCTTTCTAATCACTCTTCTTTATGAGGTTGGGTTTGGTTTTTTTTTTGTGGTTTTGATTTGGTTTTCTCCACGCTTGTCATCATTCTGGCGTAAGGAGACAGAATCCCAGCCCCAAGGCAAATTTCCTTCCCTCAGCATGTGTGGTGGGTGGAGCGAAGCACTTCACTCGTTAGGAGACAAGCAGCAATATGTTTATTGATATAAACCAGCAAATTAGCACAGTTTGATGAAAATGCAGCAGTGGTTTAGCAGGATTCAGTGGCAAGGTAAATGTGGTTATTTACTGCAGGGGCTGCCAGGGCTGCCAGAGGGACTCTGATAGAGACATGGGGTTCAGAAAGGATCCCCTGGGGTTCTGAGCACCTTCCCAGGCAGAGTCTGGGTGAAGATGGATCCACTCCTAGTCCCAGGGTTGGGCAATGATTTATATCTAAATGCTTATTTGTGCAGAATCAATCCTAGGTACGATTTTAACATTTACCATGCTGCTAATCACTCACCAAGGATGTCACAGAATACAATCACAGAACCACAGAATCACAGAATCACAGAATCACAGAATCACAAAATATTGTGGGTTAAGGTTTCTCCTTTTGTTTCCTTTCTTGGGGAATTTTTCTTTCCCATTTTGTTGCTGGGATGCACTGATTGCCAGGTCATCCTTTTGATGGCAGGGCGATTAGTAAAGACAATAGGACCTACACTCCACCCAAACGATCTTGCTAAGCACTGGGAGGTTGTGTGGGTGTGGTGGTGGCAGGTAACTATATATCCTGCCCTGCTTGGCTCAGAGGGAGAGGCTGGCCTGCTACCTGTGAGGGGAGAGCTCAACTGCTTTTTTCTGAGAGCCCAGCATCTCCGCTTCTTGTTTCCTGTTTTGTGCACTGTGATCTTCTCCCCTGTGCCTTGCCAGGGACCTGTGAGATTCCAGCTTCAGGGGTTGAGTTCTGCTCCATCCCGTCTCATAGCCATGGGATTCTGCTCATCCTTTTGCTCATCTGGCCACTCTGGGGTTTCTTGCTGTCCAGAGGAGCAGGAAGATTGGTGTTTCCGCTGTGAGTTTGCAGAGAAACCTTTCTCCATCCATCCCTGCCATTTTGTGTCCATCATTGGAACGGGGAGATCTGACACCAGGACCGCGCCACAGCGCCCCCTGCAGCCGGGGGGAATCACGCACCCGCCCTGCCAGCCGGGAGCCAACAGCATCCCTGCAACTGAGACTAACTGCACCAAGGGAGGGTGTTCTCTGTAGGCTGTCACTGGGTTTGGGATTGGGCTGTTGTTGCTATTGTTGTTATTTTATTCCTTGTTATACATATTAGTAAAACTGTTATTCCTTTTACCCATATTCTTGCCTGAAAGCCCGTGATTTTTCAAAGCTATAAATTCGAAGGGAAGGGGGGTCATATCCACCACTCCAAGGGGGGGTCCGCCTTTATTGGCAAAACACCTGTCTTTTAAACCAAGAACAAAATCACAGAATCACAGAATATACTGACCTGGGAGGGATCCACAAGGACCATCAAGCCCAACCCTGGCCCTGCACATGAAACCCAACAATTACACCCCATACCTGAAAGTGCAGCCCAAACATTCCTTGAACTCAGCTGCAGCAAGGACACTCCTGCTGAAGGAGCAACCTCCTGAGAGGTCCCCACTCAGTGGGACATCCTGCTGTGAAGCTTTGTGGATTACAGTCACATTTTCATGCCAGAAAACTCCTGGGTCACCATTCCCCAAGGTCCACAGTCAGGTGGTGCAGCCCCCAGATGATTTTAGCTCAGGGCACACTGACACATCATGGGCTACAGATTTTGCTCACAAACTGCCTGCAGCAAAGATTTAGTTCACCTGAAAAGACCGCTAAAACATCTCGGAGATTAATGAGAAACACAGCATATTTTATGTGACTTTGTGCCATTTGCTAATTTATTTATTAGGAAATATAATTTTAAAGGCTTTTAGAAGCCACAGTATCTCTCCTCAAGAAGGCAAACCCTCATTTTCCAGAGGTGCACTCTTTTTATTATCTTTATAGCAGTTTAATTAGCAAAACAACAGCACCAGAAACAGAATGAATCGAATATCCTCCGCTGGCTTTTTTTTCGCGCTACTGATTTTTTCTTTCATTTTTCTTCTTCCTTTAATTGACCTTTAGAATCCAATTGCTTCAGTGTTTTGTTTAAATCTCTGGTAAAGATCATGTATTTGGGTGAAGGAACAAAAGTTACGCAGCACATCCCATAAAATGGTCTATAAGTCTCTGAAATGGTATTAACCTTATAAATCTATTTCAGTTTAATCACATCAGATTCAGTACCTCTAATCATCACCTGAAATAATATTATGTCCCTCTCTGCCACATCCATTATCCCCTGGTTTGGGAGAGCTGCTCCATCACCCTCTTGCATCTAGACATTTTTTAAATGTTAAATGCTAAAATGTTACACAATATTTTGAGCAAACAGCCTGGGCTAAATGGCACGGAGGAGCAAATCTTCCTCCAGAGTCTGCAAATACTGCTCTGCCACTGTTTGACACCAGCAGATTGGCAATGAGCCCCACGTGCCCCTCTGGGGTCTTGTAGGACATCGTGGTTTAACCCCACTGACAGCTCAGCCACCACACAAAAAGAAAGGTCACAATTAAAACTGAGATCTGGTTTCTCAAAAGGGGGAAGCTGAGACAATTTTAAGCACAAGATGAGATGCTCAGGTCACGGGACCATGAAGAGCTCTATTTGTTACCACCAATTTGGTGCACCTGCTGGTTGTTTGGTTTTTGTTTTTTAATAGTGGGAGTGTTTTTGGCAAGGAATCTCCTCTCATCTTCCTGGACACTGACTTTTGGCTGTTCCTGCTGTGTCAAAGAGCACGTGTGTTTGTGTGTGTCATCATTTCTGCTGCTCACTCATCAACACCCTCTTCTGCTTTGGCTCCAGGATCTCTGTTCTCCTCCTCATTCCGGGTGAAATCCTTTGTCCTGACCAGCAAAGCACCAAAGTCCACCTTTTCCCACATTTCTTAGGAGTCCTGAGAGGGGGAAGTGTGTGTTTAGAGAAGACCTAGAGGAAAAAAATTACTATATGGAAAGAAATAAAGGATTATTTATTAATTCTAATCACACATTTATTGTTTTTTAATTCAGACTGTCAGAATTTTTTTTTCCCTTGAGATGACAGTGGCAATTGCATTCCTAAGATATGATCCACCTGACTGCAGGAATGTTATCAGAGCTAAAACTTTTTAAATAAGCCAATTCCAAGTAGATGAAGAGAAGAGAAACATACCACCCTCACAGGGCTTCTGGATAATCTGCCAGCACAAGCATCTTGTCTTTGCTAGGTGCCATGGATGATCAAAAGGGGGAAAAAATATCTGACAGCTTCTTGACGTGTTCTCCAAAGCATTATGAACCAATCATTCCCAAGTAATCCCTGTTTCTGGAAATGTGCCAACACAAGGCACCCAAAATTAGGGAGAGGCTGTGATACCTCAGCAGTGTGGGCAAGAGGATCTCTCTGCTTTTTGGGTCTGATTGTTATCTGAAAATAAATTGAATGAAATTCTTGGAGGCTACCCATGCAGTGAAAATCAGAGTGAGTTTGAAAATAAATTACAAGAAGAGCAAAACCTGAACCCAGCCAGGGCTGGGCTTTGCAGATTTTCAGTCCAAAAGTTTCCACAAAGAATTTAATGAGTCACTCAGGATATGTTGCACCTACTGTACAGGCACTGGGACAATGATTTCTCAATTTTCAAAAGTACAAAGCAAAAAAATTGGCACAACATGTACAAAAAAAAGTCTTACAAAACTACATCAGAGAAGTCAGATATTTGTTAAAACTTCCACCATGGAAAATAAAAAAGAAAAACAAAAAACAAACTGAAAAAAAAACCACCCTAAAAAAAACCTGGAAAAAAACCCTAAAAGAAAAGGAAAAAAACCCCCACAAACAAAAAACCACTAAACAAACATAAAAAACAAACAAAAAAAAAAAAAAAAAAGAAAAAAAAAAAACCTTTAACGCAAAAGACCAGCAAAAAAAAAAAACCTCCTTACAGGAAGAAAGGGATAGTCACCAGGAATATACATACTAAAGTATCTGAGGAGAACTGAGCAGGAAAGGCAATACCTGCCAAAAAATCTGGGATTCTGACGTTTGTCTTTTTTGGCAGGAATCTGTGTTTGTTCTAATAAAACGTAATTATAGAATGTAAATATACTGTTTAACTTGGCTCATATTTAAGGGGGCCAAAAAAAAATTAAAAGAAGAAAACAGAATTAGAGCTCTATGAGCTATGTAAGGCCAGCATCCTGTGAAATAGGAGATTCAAAAATCAGCCATATTTATTACATTTATTGTTTCTGCAATTTGTTCCCTCAATTACATGAAGAGACAAACTGCAGAAATTCAGTTTCATCTGAGTAAAGTGCTGATTTCCTTGATTCCCTCTATGTTTAAGAGGAAAGAGCGAAAGGAGTTTTATCATTGATTTTAATCAACACTTTCCTTAACGTGTTTAGTGGGTGAAGGTGTTGATGCTTCTGGCTGCAGTTTTCTGTGCTTTGCTATTGAGAAAAAGTGAGCTCAGTATCCAATTTCAGCAGAAAGTCAGCAGGGACTGAGCAAACAACTCCACTGAACACCCTCCACTGCTATTTCCTCCTCACTGCACTTTTACCAGAGAATATCTATGCACTCATAAATAAATACATGCAAAACATCTAGATTTGGATTCTCTGATTCTCCACCAAAAAAAAAAAAAGAAAGAGAAAAAAGAGTCAGATTTTGAAAAATAACACATGCCATGAACTTAAGTCCAATTTAACACAGCTAAAAGGGCTGTGCCTGTTTAAAATGATCAGCTTTTAGAGTAGGAACATTCAAGGTCACTGCAAAACTCAGCACTTTCCTTTTTACGATGCAGATTAAGTGTTTTGCATCTCAACTTGTATAGTAAATAAAAAATACTGTAGTTAAATATATGACTCTCATCTTTAGAGCCGAAGGTCATGTAGGACTTGGAACTGAATGCAGAGGAGGTGAAAGCCTGTTTTGCACAGCACGTGGACAAAATTAGGGATTCATCTTTAATATTCCGTTGTTGTGCCTGGTGTATTTATTTCCCAGTTTCCCTAGGCTTTGATAATTTCTTCTGATACTGAATACTTAGACAAAGACTTTGTTTCACACATTTGACTTTTTCGGGTTTCAGTGTCAGAAAATTAAAGTACCTCTAACATAAAGCATATGCAGTTAAGCAAGCTGTGCTATTCCCTGAGAGCACTTCCCTCAAAAATAGAAAAGAAGAAGAAAGAAAGGCTCAAATAATGCTTGAATTTCACTTTACAGCAGCAAGAAGAACGTAAAATATATTAAATGATCTGTGCTGTTGATACCAAGAAAAGCAAGCTAGGTTTTGAATGAAATTATTCCTTTACTGGGTACTGGGATAATTTTTAGTGGAGAAAGGAAATACAGTTGATTTTGCTAACAGCAAAATTAGCATTCTTTTTTTAATTTCATGCAAAGTTCTCAAGCATTTTGCAAACACATCAAAACTTCAGCTGTGCCATTAAATAACAGTACTATTTACTAGTTTTCCTTAAATTAAGCCATGGTGGGAAGCCCAGGATGAGGTGTGCTTCAGAAAGGACCACATTTCCTGAAAGGTCTAAATGTCTTTTATTCCCCAAGAAGTGGAGACTCCACCTCTGCCCTGGGCAGCCTGTGCCAAGGCTTCACAACCCTTTCAGCAAAGTTTTTTTTTTTTCCTAATGCAACTCGAAATAATTTCCTCATACCTCTGGGTTTTTTTTTTTTTTTTTTTTTTTTTTCTAGAGAGGAGCCTTGAAAGGCACAGGGAGAGGGGGGAATAGGGGGGAGAGCTGTGGTTAACACGAGGAGCAAGCTCGTACAGTCTCCAGACTGTAAAGTGATCTATTTAGCTCGTGTCACTTCCCATTCTCATTATGTTCTTTGTCAAGAGAATGGATTTATGTGCTGCCATTTTCTGCACTCATTCGGTGTTTGTCAAGCTAATGATAGTCTGAGGATCTGAATTTCCAATACTGAGGAGTGAATTACGGGCACGAGAATTAAATAAACTCTTGCTCTTGCCCAGGTTCTGTGTCCTGAGCTGAGAGAACTTTTGCTCTGCTCCTTGTACAAGATTCCAAGAGCAGAAATTTTGCACGGAATAGTCCTGAAAAGGGTCAGAAAGAAGAACTCACATTTCTGTCAAATACCAGGCTTTAAACTTCCAGTGTCTCATTATTACAGCAAACCAGACAGAAAATGGGATAAAATTAACTGGTGATACTTTATTATAAGTGACAAATAGTTATTAATTTTTCTGATATTCCTTACAAGAACATTAATCATGGCAAGGTCTTTTGGACTTAGTGTGACTCTTAATATGTGATTCCAATGGAATTCTGGTGTAATTTAGCATTAATTAATGTCCACTTACTGCAAAGTGCTACCCTATTAATCTATTTCTGTGGCTCAGGAAGGAAAGGAAATAAAACAGAGATAATGAGATCCCAATATTTCAGTCCTGCATGCTGCAGTGACCTGGATTGCATCACACAACAAAAGTAAAGAAAAATTTTATTTCATACCTCCCAGTGTCAGAGGTCAAGACCAGGCTAATAAAGAGAATACCAAGAGAAAAACAGAGGCTCAGAGGCTTTTGTTTTTAGAAGGACTGGCTGTGCAGAACTTGGATGTGCAGGAAAAAGATCTCACAAATGATGCTCCCAGTGAATTTTTTTTTCCTGTATAATGCATAGAAGCACTGTTAGCGAGGAGCAGGAGAAATCCCTGAAAAGACCACAATCTTTGAATATCAGCAGCAGGACTGTCAGTGTGACAGGAATAACCTGCAGGCCAGGCCAACACTTCAATCCACAGGTGCTGGCACCAGCTATACAAAGCACAAGACAAAATAAACAGTAAAATGAGGAAAAGAGAAATGTAAATGAACGTTTTGAAAAACCTTTAAAGTTTTTTTGACATTTATCAGGGCAGAATCACACAGGGGTTTATTTCTGCTTTTTTTTTTTTTTTTTTTGTTTTGAGGGTACCCCAAAACCAAACTGCCCACCTCTTTGGGAAGAAGCCTTGAAAAACATTTCAATTATCCCCTCATTGGCTGCTGAATGAACAACCATGGGCATTTTTTAGACTAAATAATACTTGGGATAGATGAAATGAAGCTTGACAACCCCCAGCCTGGCTCCACTAAGCCATCTCCCTGCTGTTTATTTAAGCCTTGGCTGCATGTTTTAAAGGTTCTTTTCCTCCCCTTCCAGCTCCAAGCAGAGGAGGGGACATCAGTGCTTCACCGTGTCACAAAAGCAGCTGGAAGAGGGGTTTCTTTTCTGCTGCAGGGGACAAAATGCCAAAAACCAGGTCTTCAATAGGTGAATCAGTCCTTTTACTTGAGAAAAAAAACCAAGTGTGCACAGAAAGCCATGTGGGAAATGCCAACACGCTGAGTGTCTTTTCAAAGTAGGAATGCCCATTCTGGGCTGCTGCCACTGCTCTCTTCTGACATATATACTAACTAGAATTATATTACCTGGAGTTGTCATTATTACACCTTGTTCCTTAAGACACCTACACCTATTAAACCAAAATAAACTTAATTTCTTTTAACCTTTCCTAGCACAATAACATAGAATGCATCAAAAATATGCATCATAATTACAGGGTTTGGAGCTTTTCTCTTTCTCTTTGGAAATTCAGCTGTCTTGCCTGAACTTCCTTTTTTCTTCTTTTCTTTTTTTTCCGTGATAATTAATCTTCTCTTCTTTCACCAATTACACGCCTCTGTGGGAGAGAAGATTAAAAAAAAAATCAATAAACCTGTCTTTTAAACCAAGAAACAAAATCACAGAATCACAGAATATACTGACCTGGGAGGGATCCACAAGGACCATCAAGCCCAACACCTGGCCCTGCACATGAAAACCCCAACAATTACACCCCATACCTGAAAGTGCAGCCCAAACATTCCTTGAACTCAGCTGCAGCAAGGACACTCCTGCTGAAGGAGCAACCTCCTGAGAGGTCCCCACTCAGTGGGACATCCTGCTGTGAAGCTTTGTGGATTACAGTCACATTTTCATGCCAGAAAACTCCTGGGTCACCATTCCCCAAGGTCCACAGTCAGGTGGGTGCAGCCCCCCAGATGATTTTAGCTCAGGGCACACTGACACATCATGGGCTACAGATTTTGCTCACAAACTGCCTGCAGCAAAGATTTAGTTCACCTGAAAAGACCGCTAAAACATCTCGGAGATTAATGAGAAACACAGCATATTTTATGTGACTTTGTGCCATTTGCTAATTTATTTATTAGGAAATATAATTTTAAAGGCTTTTAGAAGCCACAGTATCTCTCCTCAAGAAGGCAAACCCTCATTTTCCAGAGGTGCACTCTTTTTATTATCTTTATAGCAGTTTAATTAGCAAAACAACAGCACCAGAAACAGAATGAATCGAATATCCTCCGCTGGCTTTTTTTTCGCGCTACTGATTTTTTCTTTCATTTTTCTTCTTCCTTTATTGACCTTTAGAATCCAATTGCTTCAGTGTTTTGTTTTAAATCTCTGGTAAAGATCATGTATTTGGGTGAAGGAACAAAAGTTACGCAGCACATCCCATAAAATGGTCTATAGTCTCTGAAAATGGTATTAACCTTATAAATCTATTTCAGTTTATCACATCAGATTCAGTAACCTCTAATCATCACCTGAAATATATTAATGTCCCTCTCTGCCACATCCATTATCCCCTGGTTTGGGAGAGCTGCTCCATCACCCTCTTGCATCTAGACATTTTTTAAATGTTAAATGCTAAAATGTTACACAATATTTTGAGCAAACAGCCTGGGCTAAATGGCACGGAGGAGCAAATCTTCCTCCAGAGTCTGCAAATACTGCTCTGCCACTGTTTGACACCAGCAGATTTGGCAATGAGCCCCACGTGCCCCTCTGGGGTCTTGTAGGACATCGTGGTTTAACCCCACTGACAGCTCAGCCCCACACACCCCCTCCATGGGCTGGGGAGAGAATCCGGAGACTGAAAATGAGAAAACTCCTGGGTAGAGATAAAGGCAGTTTAACAGGTCGGGCAAAGCAAAATAAGAATTCCTCCACCCCTTTCCAGGACAGGCAGGACCTTGGGTATCTCCAGGAAAGCAGGGCCCACCACACATAAATGTGACTTGGGAACAGAATGCCATCATGGTAAATGTTCCCCCCATCACTTCCTCCTTCTTCCCCAGCTTTTTCTACTAATCATGACATCATGTTGTCTGGAATATCCCCTCAGCCATCTGGAGTCACCTTTCCAGCCGTGTCTCCTCTCAGTTCCTTTTGCAACCCCACCCCTGGTGATTGTGGGATGGGGTAAGGATCAAAAATTCTGGGCAAGCCCTGCTCAGCAATTACAAAAAATATTTCTGTATCATCAGCACTCTTTCCAGGTAAGCCAGTGTCACATGGAAAATAAAAAGAAAAAAACAAAAAAACAAACTGAAAAAAAAAACCACCCTAAAAAAAACCTGGGAAAAAAACCTAAAAGAAGGAAGAAAAAAACCCCACAACAAAAACCACTAAACAAACATAACCAAAAAAACCAAACCAAAAAAAAAAAAAAGAAAAGAAAAAGAAAAAACCTTTAATAACGCAAAAAACAGCAAAAAAAAAAAAAAAAAACCTCCTACAGGAAGAAAGTGGATAGTCACCAGAATATACATACTAAGTATCTGAGGAAGACTGAGCAGGAAAGGCAATACCTCTGCCAAAAAATCTGGGATTCTGACGTTTGTCTTTTTTGGCAGGAATCTGTGTTTGTTCTAATAAAAACGTAATTATAGCAATGTAATATACTGTTTACTTGCTCTATTTAAGGGGGCCAAAAAAAAATTAAAAGAAGAAAACAGAATTAGAGCTCTATGAGCTATGTAAGGGCCAGCATCCTGTGAAATAGGAGATTCAAAAATCAGCCATATTTATTACATTTATGTTCTGCAATTTGTTCCCTCAATTACATGAAGAGACAAACTGCAGAAATTCAGTTTCATCTGAGTAAAGTGCTGATTCCTTGATTCCCCTCTATGTTTAAGAGGGAAAAGAGCGAAAGGAGTTTTATCATTGATTTAATCAACACTTTCCTTAACGTGTTAGTGGGTGAAGGTGTTGATGCTTCTGGCTGCAGTTTTCTGTGCTTTGCTATTGAGAAAAAGTGAGCTCAGTATCCAATTTCAGCAGAAGGTCAGCAGGGACTGAGCAAACCAACTCCACTGAACACCCTCCACTGCTTATTTCCTCCTCACTGCCACTTTTACAGAGAATATCTATGCCACTCATAAATAAATACATGCAAAACATCTAGATTTATTCTCTGATTCTCCACCAAAAAAAAAAAAAGAAAGAAGAAAAAAGAGTCAGATTTGAAAAATAACACATGCCATGAACTTAAGTCCAATTTTAACACAGCTAAAAGGGCTGTGCCTGTTAAAATGATCAGCTTTTAGAGTAGGAACATCAAGGTCACTGCAAAACTCAGCACTTTCCTTTTTACGATGCAGATTAAGTGTTTTGCATCTCAACTTGTATAGTAAATAAAAAATACTGTAGTTAAATATATGACTCTCATCTTTAGAGCCGAAGGTCATGTAGGACTTGGAACTGAATGCAAGAGGAGGTGAAAGCCTGTTTTGCACAGCACTGGGACAAAATTAGGGATTCATCTTTAATATTCCGTTGTTGTGCCTGGTGTATTTATTTCCCAGTTTCCCTAGGCTTTGATAATTTCTTTCTGATACTGAATACTTGACAAAGACTTTGTTTCACACATTTGACTTTTTCGGGTTTCAGTGTCAGAAAATTAAAGTACCTCTAACATAAAGCATATGCAGTTAAGCAAGCTGTGCTATTCCCTGAGAGCACTTCCCTCAAAAATAGAAAAGAAGAAGAAAGAAAGGCTCAAATAATGCTTGAATTTCACTTTACAGCAGCAAGAAGAACGTAAAATATATTAAATGATCTGTGCTGTTGATACCAAGAAAGCAAGCTAGGTTTTGAATGAAATTATTCCTTTACTGGGTACTGGGATAATTTTTAGTGGAGAAAGGAAATACAGTTGATTTTGCTAACAGCAAAATTAGCATTCTTTTTTTAATTTCATGCAAAGTTCTCAAGCATTTTGCAAACACATCAAACTTCAGCTGTGCATTAAATAACAGTACTATTACTAGTTTTCCTTAATAAGCCATGTGGGAAGCAGGATGAGGTGTGCTTCAGAAAGGACCACATTCCTGAAAGGTCTAAATGTCTTTTATTCCCCAAGAAGTGGAGACTCCACCTCTGCCCTGGGCAGCCTGTGCCAAGGCTTCACAACCCTTTCAGCAAAGTTTTTTTTTTTTCCTAATGCAACTCGAAATAATTTCCTCATACCTCTGGGTTTTTTTTTTTTTTTTTTTTTTTTTTCTAGAGAGGAGCCTTGAAAGGCACAGGGAGAGGGGGGAATAGGGGGGAGAGCTGTGGTTAACACGAGGAGAAGCTCGTACAGTCTCCAGACTGTAAAGTGATCTATTTAGCTCGTGTCACTTCCCATTCTCATTATGTTCTTTGTCAAGAGAATGGATTTATGTGCTGCCATTTTCTGCACTCATTCGGTGTTTGTCAAGCTAATGATAGTCTGAGGATCTGAATTTCCAATACTGAGGAGTGAATTACGGGCACGAGAATTAAATAAACTCTTGCTCTTGCCCAGGTTCTGTGTCCTGAGCTGAGAGACTTTTGCTCTGCTCCTTGTACAAGATTCCAAGAGCAGAAATTTGCACGGAATAGTCCTGAAAGGGTCAGAAAGAGGAAAACTCACATTTCTGTCAAATACCAGGCTTTAAACTTCCAGTGTCTCATTATTACAGCAAAACCAGGACAGAAAATGGGATAAAATTAACTGGTGATACTTTATTATAAGTGACAAATAGTTATTAATTTTTCTGATATTCCTTACAAGAACATTAATCATGGCAAGGTCTTTTGGACTTAGTGTGACTCTTAATATGTGATTCCAATGGAATTCTGGTGTAATTTAGCATTAATTAATGTCCACTTACTGCAAAGTGCTACCCTATTAATCTATTTCTGTGGCTCAGGAAGGAAAGGAAATAAAACAAGAGATAATGAGATCCCAATATTTCAGTCCTGCATGCTGCAGTGACCTGGATTGCATCACACAACAAAAGTAAAGAAAAATTTTATTTCATACCTCCCAGTGTCAGAGGTCAAGACCAGGCTAATAAGAGAATACCAAGAGAAAAAGAGAGGCTTCAGAGGCTTTTGTTTTAGAAGGACTGGCTGTGCAGAACTTGGATGTGCAGGAAAAAGATCTCACAAATGATGCCTCCCAGTGAATTTTTTTTCCTGTATAATGCATAGAAGCACTGTTAGCGAGGAGCCAGGAGAAATCCCCTGAAAAGACCACAATCTTTGAATATCAGCAGCAGGACTGTCAGTGTGACAGGAATAACCTGCAGGCCAGGCCAACACTTCAATCCACAGGTGCTGGCACCAGCTATACAAAGCACAAGACAAAATAAACAGTAAAATGAGGAAAAGAGAAATGTAAATGAACGTTTTGAAAACCTTTAAAGTTTTTTTGACATTTATCAGGGCAGAATCACACAGGGGTTTATTCTGCTTTTTTTTTTTTTTTTTTTTGTTTTGAGGGTACCCCAAAACCAACTGCCCACCTCTTTGGGAAGAAGCCTTGAAAAACATTTCAATTATCCCCTCATTGGCTGCTGAATGAACAACCATGGCATTTTTTAGACTAAATAATACTTGGGATAGATGAAATGAAGCTTGACAACCCCCAGCCTGGCTCCACTAAGCCATCTCCCTGCTGTTTATTTAAGCCTTGGCTGCATGTTTTAAAGGTTCTTTTCCTCCCCTTCAGCTCCAAGCAGGAGAGGGGACATCATGCTTCACCGTGTCACAAAGCCAGCTGGAAAGGGGTTTCTTTTCTGCTGCAGGGGACAAAATGCCAAAAACCAGGTCTTCAATAGGTGAATCAGTCTTTTACTTGAGAAATAAAAACCAAGTGTGCACAGAAAGCCATGTGGGAAATGCCAACACGCTGAGTGTCTTTTCAAAGTAGGAATGCCCATTCTGGGCTGCTGCCACTGCTCTCTTCTGACATATATACTAACTAGAATTATTTACCTGGAGTTGTCATTATTACACCTTGTTCCTTAAGACACCTACACCTATTAAACCAAAATAAACTTAATTTCTTTTAACCTTTCCTAGCACAATAACATAGAATGCATCAAAAATATGCATCATAATTACAGGGTTTGGAGCTTTTCTCTTTCTCTTTGGAAATTCAGCCTGCCTACACTTTTTCTTTTTTTTTTTTTTTTTTTTTTTTTTTTTTTCTTTTTTTTTTTCCAAGTGATAATTATCTCTTTTTCTTCTTTCACCAAATTTACAACGACCTCCTGGTGGGAGAGAGATTAAAAAAAAAATAATAAACAAAAAAGAAAGGTCAACAATTAAAACTGAGATCTGGTTTCCTCAAAAGGGGGAAGCTGAGACAATTTAAGCACAAGATGAGAATGCTCAGGTCACGGGACCATGAAGAGCTCTATTTGTTACCAGCCCCATTTGTGCACCTGGCTGGTTTGTTTGGGTTTTTTTGTTTTTTAAAAATTAGTGGGAGTGTTTTGTATGTGGACAAGGAATCTCCCCATCTCTTCCTATGACACGACTTTTGGCTGTTCCTCAGGCTGATGTCCCAAAGAAGCAACGTGTGTCATTTTGTGTGTGTCATCATTTCTGCTGCTCACTCATCAACACCCTCTTCTGCTTTGGCTCCAGGATCTCTGTTCTCCTCCTCATTCCGGGTGAAATCCTTTGTCCTGACCACAAAGCACCAAAGTCCACCTTTTCCCACATTTCTTAGGAGTCCTGAGAGGGGAAGTGTGTGTTTAGAGAAGACCTAGAGGAAAAAAATTACTATATGGAAAGAATAAAGGATTATTTATTAATTCTAATCAACATTATTGATTTTTTTATCAGACTGTCAGAAATTTTTTTTCCCTTTGAGAGACAGTGGCAATTGCATCCTAAGATATGATCCACCTGACTGCAGAATGTTATCAGAGCTAAAACTTTTTAAATAAGCCAATTCCAAGTAGATGAAGAGAAGAGAAACATACCACCCTCACAGGGCTTCTGGATAATCTGCCAGCACAAGCATCTTGTCTTTGCTAGGTGCCATGGATGATAAAAAGGGGGAAAAAATATCTGACAGCTTCTTGACGTGTTCTCCAAAGCATTATGAACCAATCATTCCCAAGTAATCCCTGTTTCTGGAAAATGTGCCAACACAAGGCACCCAAAATTAGGGAGAGGCTGTGATACCTCAGCAGTGTGGGCAAGAGGATCTCTCTGCTTTTTGGTCTGATTGTTATCTGAAAATAAATTGAATGAAATTCTTGGAGGCTACCCATGCAGTGAAAATCAGAGTGAGTTTGAAAATAAATTACAAGAAGAGCAAAACCTGAACCCAGCCAGGGCTGGGCTTTGCAGATTTTCAGTCCAAAAGTTTCCACAAAGAATTTAATGAGTCACTCAGGATATGTTGCACCTACTGTACAGGCACTGGGACAATGATTTCTCAATTTTCAAAAGTACAAAGCAAAAAAATTGGCACAACATGTACAAAAAAAAGTCTTACAAAACTACATCAGAGAAGCAGATATTTGTTAAAACTTCCACAAGTTTTTTGTTTGTTTGGGTTTTTCTTTTGTTTGTTTTTTTTAATTTGTTCAGTGATTGTTTGTATTTTTGAGTAGGTATTTTTAGCACTGCCAGGATTCTAAACACACATCATTTAGGACAATATTTCTCTGTGCATATAACTGCGCACATGTAATGCATACCTGATTAATTTAGAAAAAAAAAAAATAATTACAAAAATCAAAGCCAGTCATTCACTTTCTGTTGCTTTCCCAAGTTGCATTTTGTGGTGTCACTACCTGAAAATCCCCTAAAGCGCAGTCGAAGGGCTCAGAAACCTCTGCAGTGATACTAGAGGAAGAATTTTTACTTTATATGAATAATATTATAATAATATATTATTAATATAATAATATTATATTAATCCAACTCCAAGGCTCGTCATCACTCAATGTCCTATTGTCAAGTGACGTAAATCGAGAGCATGATATGCAGAACCTTATAACAAACTCAGTAAAATAATAATAAAAAAAATTAAAATAATACAATGGGACCAGCACTGAATAACTTTTCACACCCTCTGACAAAATTGTGTTAACTATTTACTTGAAGTGCTTTATGCCTCTGCAGTGCCTTGCATTTGTCAGTGGGCGCAGACTCTATAATGATATCATCATTATATTTAGATGGGTGACTGAGTTTAAAACATTTTTTTTTTTCTTTCCAGAGATGGAGATACTGCGCTTGGGCTATGGCTTGATATCTATCACCTAATTCTACCAATCACAGTCATCTTACTGCTCTCCATTCCCTCCAGACATGTGTATCTAGCAGATGAAGCTTTGATTTTACACAGCCCTGAACCTGAGCCTCTTGCACCAGTCCTTATTTATTAAATATCCCAACTCCTACACCACAGCTAAAGAGGTTCAATCCTTAAAACATTTACCCTTTAGCAACGCTGGCAAGGCAAGGAATGGTGTGATTTCCTTAAACACAGGGGGAATGGTGGCACTGAGAGATAAGTGGCCTTTCTTTGAGAAAGCCTGAAACAAAGCAGAGACAAGAAGCAGAATTTTTCAGATAATCATAATAATCATGAGAAGCCACGGTATCACCATGCAATCATAAAGTGACAGATTAAGGGTATTTGTTTGTTTCCTCCACTGAAATAACATTCTGTCTTTCAGATAATACCACATATTGTTCCTAATTATTTATTGTTTTCTCTTTTTAGACCAGGAAAACAACAGAAATCTTTTAGGTCAGATGAGACATGGATTGAAATCATTCTTTCTAAAACTAGCCTGCTAATGCAATAAAATGATGCTTCAGAAAGAAAGTTATCAATCCTGCTGTTCTGTGATTACTGCATATTAAATTTCCATTTTGCAGACCTTTACAAAAATATTAGTGTTAATTAGGTAATAAGGTGATAATATTTCATAATGGTATATGGCATATGTCTTATTCTCTAGACTTTCAGAACATTCTGTAAGAAAGAGATTCAATACAGTTTGAGATAATGGAAAAAAAAATAATTCCTTCCCTCCTCATTTTTATTGTCACGCTCCTTGAAATACTTTACACTGAATTTGAATGAATTTCAATTTTAAATTAAGGATTTTCTTCCTGAGAGCCCTTCCAGAGAAAAAGATGCAGAAACAAGTGACACAAATGATACCATAGCTTAATACAATTTAAAATGTAGTAACAAATCCAATTCTGACTTTACTGATACTACTTATTTTTGACACAGATTGAAAATATGGTCACAGTAGTAAAAGGAAGCTGTAAACTAACTGGAAATCATAGCATAGCATTTAGTGTATGAGAAAAATTGGATCACTGCTGCCAGGATTATCTGGAATGCAGGGTCTCTCCCCTAGGAAAGAGGTCCATAACTCTCCAGCATCAATCCCTGACTTTTCATCATCAGCAGAGTAGCAGTGCAGGCTCCTTCAGCTTTAAATTCAACCCACAAACTTTCCAAACTTTATTCTGTGTCCGAAAGATTTTTCTTCTTTGCTTCCACCCCTTCTCTAATCCTTTTGTTCCAGTAGCTGAAGGGTTTCCTCAGATGTTACTCTTAGGTGTTTGTTCGTCTCTCATTCATATCCATTTATTCACATTTCCTCCAGTTTACATCTCTTCGTTTCTGGATGTTCAGCCACACAGAGTGCTTTTAACAACAACTGCATGATGTGGTTAAAGAGTGTAAGTGCGTTTTTTGTTGTTGTCTTCGTGTAGGATTTCTTACCCCATTTCTGGTTTAACTACAGAGTCTAATCTTTACCTCGTGTAACAGTATTTCCCCTTCTCTCCCTCTGACAAGAACACTTTGTCACACATCCTGAAATACCACTCACCTTTTTATTATGTTATTTTATCTGTGGCCCACAGTCACCCAGTGATAGTCTAAAAGAGCCAAGACTGAGTTTTTCCCAGCACAGACCTCTGTGTTCTCAGCAGAAGCTCTGATTATTCATCCCCTTGCTGTACCCAGGCACATTCTGCTTTTCCTTCCCATCATTTGTTACAGATTTATTTCATCTTTCTCCATTACAGATGGCCAATCTCCACATAACTCCCATTGAGATGTCTCACTGCCTTGTACAATATCGTTAATATTTCTCCATCCCTACTCACACTGACAGATCATACTGGTATTTTTCATGGTCCCTCCACTTTGGTGCCCAATAATCTCCCCCTTTAGCTTCCCCTGGTTGTCTCCAGCTGGATCACCAGGTTGGGGCAGAAACCCTCATTACAAATTTCCTGCATTGGCACATCAACAGCACGACCACATCTTTATCCACCCTGTGCTCATTTGCATTGTGACTTCTCTATAGATTGTTTCCAGCAATCTTAATTTCTAATCACACTATGTAGTTTTTGTTTTTTTTTTGGTTTTTTTTTTTTTTAAATTATATATCCCCACAAAAATTCCTCATCATTTCCCTTCCCTCCAGAGCATGGATGGTTTTCTCCTTCAAGAAGGCCTCATATCCTATTAAAACCAGACCAAGTAGCCCCATTCCATGCATTACTTTCCATGCCCCCAAAACATATTTCACAAATCATCTTATCTTCATGCACGCAACACCATTCCCTAATTTGATAGAATTTCAAATGAGAACCTTTATATACTTAAGATTCGTGACATTTCTAAAGGCTTTTCAATATGTTTGCCCTTTCTGCTGCTGAGAACATTTTTCTTTTGAAATTTCTAAAGTAACCTCAGAATTTAGGTGCCCACACACATGACCTGCTGCCATTAAGAAGGGTCAAAATAATTAAACATGTTTCTAAGAACCTGAAAACTTTTTACAGACACCACCCTCTCCGGCAGCCTCCATCATCTCTTCCTCGGTTTTACCAATCCCTGGCTTTGTTCTTTCCCACCTGGGGCTTAGCTGGTGTTTTTATGGGTCTGGATTCCCTGCCATGAAAGAGCCACTCATTCTGTTATGGGAATCTCATGGGAACAGAGTCACTAAATAGGATGAGCAAAGCCTTATTTAAACACATCCTATTAAAACAAATAACATCAAAGAATGTGAGATGGGTCATTCAGTGTGGCCTGAAAAAATGGGGTATAATTTTTTATGCTAAAAAAATTGTAAAACAGACATATTTTTCCTCTCCCAAATAAAATATAGTGTATAGTGCCAGGTATCTCCATAAAACCACACATTTGACCCTGTGAATTACTGCAGGGAATTGTTGAAACTGGGTTGAACTGACAAAGTCTCATTTATCTCCACATAGATCATAAACTGAATTCAGTGTGCTTTTTCTATTTTTTATCCTCTCTCCAAAACAGATATCTTGATTTTTGCTGTTATATACATAGGACACTTAGAGCAAAGAAAGCATGAAAAGTGAGTAAGTGACTAATGCAATGAAAAATACATAGTTATACAGAAGAAATTTGTGTTTTCTGGCTGGGCACTAGTGAAGTTTAACCCAATCTGGCATCTGGAAGAATAATAATATTTATTTCCTGTCACCTTGTTTTTGCCACTTAAAAGTCACACACTTCTTGTCTGTGTTGGTTATCACTCTTGTTTCCTTGAGAGAGCAGTGAACATGTTTCCTGGGGGAGCTCATTCATATTTACAGGTCCAAACTCACAGGAAAGTTTCATTAAAAAGGTAAAAAAACACAGACAGGTTCAAAAAATTCAAGGAGACAGACATCTGCTTAGAAAAAAACTCAACTCATGCTCCATGAAGGAAGAAGTCTCAGCATAATTTTTCCACGG
Source organism: Malurus cyaneus samueli (assembly GCA_009741485.1). NCBI lineage: Eukaryota > Metazoa > Chordata > Aves > Passeriformes > Maluridae > Malurus > Malurus cyaneus. The sequence goes on along the minus strand of CM019236.1, from coordinate 6,606,347 downwards.
AGTGGATATCAGAGAACCCCCACAGGCACATCCTATAGAGACAGAATATCAAACATTGGGGTTCAGCTTTTTGCTCTCCAGATCAATCACCATCCCCAAACTGAGCCCAGCCACAGCCATAAATCTCAGCAGCAAACAAATCTCTGCGAAACCCTCTTCCAGGAGGCCTCAGTCTCTACTCAGACTGTTCAGAATGAATGAGTGTCTAACTCTAACAGGACAAGGTTTGGTATTTCACCCACCCACAATATAAATGAAGATTTATGGTTCACTAACCAAGGCACACTGTGTATGGCAACTGCATTACAGCAAGGGAAGTCATCTCCCATTTGGGGGATTCCATCAATTTCCCTCCTTGCAGGAGGCTGCATGAATGGAAATCAACCTCCTGAATACCAAGACACCACAGAAATGAGGTGGTGCCAAGAATGCCAAGAATTTGAGATAAATGCAGCACACAGAGCAATGGAGAACAGAAATTAGGCATTTTTTCCCCAGAAGCAACTTCTCCAACAAGAACCAAGTTCAGTCAGGGTTGAGCTTGGCCAAGCATTTTGACCTAGAGAGGCGCTTTAATTCTCGTGGCATACGTTTTTTGGTAGATGATCTTCTAAATGAAGGCACAAATAATCTCCATTTGTCTTAGGAAGAAATCTCAGCAGAGACTCCTTTTTGTGATAAGAAACCAACATCTTTACCTTTTCAAACAGCCTCTGCTTCAGGCCCTGGGGGGCTTCAGCACCACTAATCCCAGCTCTGTGGCACAGGCATGGGGCTGCATTTAGGGCTGCCTGTCACTCTGCTGACAAAGAGGGATTGAAATGTTTATTCAAGTGTTCTATTCTCTTAAGGCTGGATTTTGACAGGGATAATTTGCTGCAGTTCATTAGGGACAAAAGGGAACCCTGCCACACACCCAACCCACCCCTTTCTCCATCTCCAGAAATCAGGCAAAATCCTGGACAACTGTAAATACTCATATATATTTATTTCATTACTTAATGACCCACCAGTGCCTTCTCTGCCGTCATTTGGTCTCATTCTTTTTCTAATGTGAAGATTC
>CM019236.1:6543427-6581073 GCA_009741485.1 Malurus cyaneus samueli | reverse complement strand
GTGTTTCATTGCGTGGTAGAAGTGATCTTCGTCAGCTGCTTTCTGTGTTCTTTTTGGTTGAAATTGGTTACCGGCGTGCTTCCGCGCGCGCATAAAACGCCCAAGCTGCTAGGGATTTGGTTGGAAATCGGGGGCTTTCTTCCAGAAAGGGTGTGTCCTTTGAGGTGCTCCCCTTCTTTGGGCCTGATTGTGGCGGTCGTGCTTTGGGTCAGTTGACAATGCTGTTTGGTCACGGTGGTTGATTGGTTCGACTATTTGTTTCTTATTTACAATTTTCTTTCCGCTCCTTTTTTTTTTTTTTTTTAATCTTTCCTTCAGTGATGCTGTATTTTCTTTCTATCAGACGTTCTTTTCTTGCTAGTACCCTGAGGAAAGTTTTATATATTTTTGCAGGATATACTTGCCCTTCACTGAAATGCATTCTTCCTTTCTATTGTATCATGCTTTCTCCTTTATGAGTGATGAATTGCCTCTTAATTTTTTTTATTAATCTTTTGGAAAATCACATCTATCCACTTTCCAGTACTCGTTTCCTCAGTTCACATATTTTAGTCTTCTTATTTTCTGTTCTATGTTTATTTTAGACCGCAGTAACCTCTTGTATGTTTGCCTCAAGCTGGACCTTTTCTGATTTTTGGTATAATTTAAGGGAAGTTTTGATATTTTTTTTTTGAAAGGGTTGATTTCATTCAGATTTTATATGGTTTATCTTTATAATTCAGTTCCTATTCTTCGTGGCTATGTCAGTAACATTCTTTGTTGGAGTGTAATTTAGATTATAATTACTTGATACGCAATTCTTTGACAGTATTTTTGCCTTTAACTTTTTTTTCTTGCTGTTCCTGCTTTAGATATTTTCTTTTAAGTGGTTAATAAAAAGCAGTTTCTGAACATCCCACTACTTTCTATATGTTATATTGGCTTATCCAAGTGGTGTACCCACTCCAGACTGCTTATGGGCATATTTTTGTATTAAATAACGCGACAGGTAATTGTCGAGATTCTTCAAAGGGTTGTGTTTTTGAATATAGTATTAGCCTAGTCCTTTTGGAGGTATCACTTCCTTCAGTTTACATCTTTGATACATTACTTTTCTTTGATGATTTTATTACCAGCAGTCGTGGGATTTGCACTTTGATGAAACTTTTTTTGTAATTAATGAGTAGGGTAAAGGTCACTATAGGTGGGTAATTTTCTTCCCGAGTGCTGTTGCTGCAAAGGTGTTGATTCACTCGGGGGTCTAATCGGACTTTTATAAGCAGTAAGGCTATACTTACATTTCTCCTCGTTCTTCGACCTGGAACAATGCAGAGAGTCTACATCTGTGTTATTCTCTACTAATTACTTAATATTACGGGTGCTTGAGAAGTGTTGATGGTAGGGCAGTTAAAGCTCAATTACCAGAAGAAACCTGTTTCGTTTTGGGCGAGAGAGGTTTATTATGAGAGAGGTCAAGTATGTATCCTCGTAAACCTTTTGGAAGTCTGGTCTGGATTGTCCTTTCGAAAGTTGCCTTTAATTGCAGGCGAACAACTGCACAGTTGACCACAGTTAATTGTATGCCAATATTCTGATCACCATCACGTTCGGGTACATCACAGAGTTATTTTGCCCAGATGTGATCGTACACGGGCATTGGTGGAGGTTTGATTTTTCCATTTGGTGTGAATATGCTTCTGTGCCTCAGGCTCTCTCTGGTGGCAGACAGGAGCTGAGTGTGAGCGGGATATGAACACATATGGAACCTTGGCTCAAAGCAGTTGAAGGGGGTTGCTACTCGGTTTGTTCCTGCAGGCCTGCAGTTTGTGTGTAGTATGCCTGTAGGTTATTCTAGTATTATTTAATCGCACTGTATCTTACTCCCAGATCGATATGTAATCTGCAACTTCTCTGTCAGCAAACAACACCGCAGCCCGTCTAGAGCAACATCCAAAGTGAAATGCAGGTTGAGATCATGTCGTGTGAACAGCATCTCCCTTGTTGTACTCCGAGATTAAACGAGCTAGTTCTCACTTTTCTTATTTAGACTGTTTCAAAGTCATTTGTTATTTTTGTTAGTGATTCCGCAGTTATAGCGTACAGGTCTGTATCGAAATGCAGTGTCTCAAGCAGTATGCGGATATTGCTCCTAGGAATATTCGGGCTCAGTTCAAACAGTCATCACATCTCTGGTCTTGATGGTCTCGCCAGTTTGTTGTGAAAGGTTTTTCCCACAGGCGTTGTGAGCTATGCAGATTTCTGCACGGTTCCGGATCACCCGTATTCAGGAATTGCTTGTGTCATTTTGTGGTTCATGTGTACTTCTAGGTGAGAGCCAAGTCTGTTTGGGTGAAGCGGATATGTCCCAGGCTCAATCAACAGAGAATTCGGGAACTCGTATGGAAATAGGACATTTTAGAGTTGCTTCATCCCGAAGTGCTGTGGGAGTTTGTGTTTTTTCATCCAGAAGAGCAGGGGGCTGAGATGTCAACCTGGATGCAAGATCTTGAATCCAAGTTAGGGAGGATGAATCTCAGTCTAGGAGATATGTGCATAAGCTTGCTAGGGTGAAATTGAAGTTTGTTTCTGTCTGGTTCTGGCTTTTTTGTTTTTTGTCTAACTGGTTTAGGTGATCTGTGTTATTTGACACAGCCAACACAAGCCTTTGATGATCATCATGGTGTGTGCATCTGTCTGGTCCGACTTGTAACTGAAATCAGTGTGTTGCACATCACGACCCGGCCCCCAGCAGCTAGCCTTGTGAAGTTTTTGTGAAGATTCAACAATATTGATGAAATTTACATTTATATTGAGAGTATTTCGGGCTGAATTCATTTTTTAGGTATATGTCCACCTCTTGGAAGTAAGTCACTGGAGAAACTATGTGGGCTGATTTCGTTATGCTTTGCAATCCTATTTTTCCATCTTTTGTTCATTCCAGACTCTTGGTTTCTTTTTGTTCACGTAGATTAGGTGTTGTCAGCGGTTCGGAGCTTGTTGCTAATCTTTTGTGTTTTTGTGCTTCACTTGATCTTTCATATGCGTTCGCCTTACGGACTCGATGGTTTTTAATATCAACTCTGCATGTGTTAATCTTGATTTGCTTTGATCTTCAGTACCATCGCTAGATAACTTCGTATTCGATCTTTGTGATAATCTCTCTCTGCAGTGATTAAAATTTCATGCAGTCGTGCTTAGTTTTCAGGATCGTGCTAGTCTTACTATAAGTCGTAATCGTATGCATTTCTTAATTGTATTTGATATGTCAAACTAATTTTACAATCTCTTTTTGGTCTTAGGTGAAAAGTATAGTTTTGGTCATATGTGGATAGGGCAAGATGACTGTCAGGATAAGTCCGATTCGATAAAATTCTTTATCTGGATTGACTTGTTATGTCTCTGAATTGCAATTATAGTTCGCTATTTGTTATTTTTTTTAGTATCACATAATCTTGGCTCATAATAAGACTTTTGTTAGAGTTGTTCTATCTGGACGCTTATCTATGTTATTTTACCTGGGGATTATTTTTTTTGAGTATAGTTTTGCAATGTATGAGATTTTATATAATCTGGGTTACATTTGCTATTTTTTCCACGATTGTATCAATGAGTTGTATATTTTTAGAGATGAGTATGGTGAGTCTTATTTTTGAGACGGAGATGTATTAGGCTCATACAGAACATTGATGTGTCTTGGTTATTTTACCTTTTGTTTTTTTTTTTTTTCCATAATATTGCAGGTATATACAACAAGTGCAATTTCGTTTTAAGGTTGTTATGTATTTGTTCTCCTACCTACCATTTTTTGTTTATTCTGCTTCTAGGTTACATGAGAGCCAATTGCATGTTAAGGCTTTACAAGTCTTAAGCTGCTTGTTTGAAACGGTTTCTCACTGTTTGCGAAATAAAGGTACGCTGAATGACGTTTTGTCATTATATCTGCCTTTTGCCAGGAATATTTAATTTTCTCTTTTCTGGCATCATATTGAAGGAACTCCTACACTGGTTGTTTTCTCTCCCGGTGCTCATTTTTTGCTCAGAATGTCTCTCTCTTCCTCTTTATTATGAATCGGATGTGAGTTGAGCTCGCAGGCAATGTCTTTATGAGCACGTGCCGTTTCATAGCGCTCGTTGCAATGCGTTTTGACAGCCCCTGCTTACGGTTTCCAGTTTGGTCATAGCGCTTTGGACCATTGACCCTGCTGGTTATCTTTATGAGTTTACAAGACGGTTATGGACCTTGAGTTTCTACCTTGAGACCTTCGATTAAGTCTGTTCATGCACTGAGTCCTCTAACAATATTGGGTTGATAATCCCGCTAAATGCTGGGAAAGTCTTCATAAAAAAAAAGTCGGAGAAGCCTGTTTGAGCAGCTCTTTCTTTGAGGTGTTTTTACAGTCTTGAAAGGAGTGAACACATCAATGTCTAGGAGTTTTGTGCAGATTTGTTGGATGAATTTTGAATGTTTAAGGAATTTTAAAAATCTATGAAAAGGATGCGCCTGGTTTTTCGCTGTTCATACACCAAACTTTTCATTTGTATTGGTCATATATATTGTGTTGCATCACACTAAGCCTAATTCATTGGGGGCTTCAAGGGTTCCAGGTGTGGTTGTCTTCCAGTTTTTCTTCCTAATCTTACTGCCTGCTGTAGAAGAGGAAGCACCAATTGTTTTCTTCTGCACCCGGGTGTTATGTGATTAGCCGTTTGGGAGTTCGAACTGTTTTTTCCTTCTTTGTTGTTTCTATTTTAATATTAACGATGTTGCTGTAGACCAAATGACTCGATGCAGCTAACAAATGTACATTTTTATCAGGCGTGGGACCTGCGGTTGCTGCAAATGTGTGTGTACTTCTCTCCAAATAAAAAAAAAAAAAAAAGTATGCAGTTAAACAGCTGTTTTTGTATGTAAGTTCATTGTCTATGTGTCTCGTTTTATGGCATTACCATATGTAAAAAACGAGTCCTGCTAATTCGTCTTTCCAGTTGGCTGTCCTAGGAGAATGTATATGCGAGCAGTGGCTTTGTTGTTGCATGCTTAGTGTGCCAAATTCCTAAGTTTTCAGCTGTGTATGTGGCCGAGGACATTAATTTCCTTGCATGGTGGTGTTCTTGGGAGTTGTATGCTGGTGAATATCGGAAATAGATAATACTATATATCATATTACTTTACTTCTATGTATACTTATAATACAAGTTGTTTTCTAAATGCTTGATCTCCCTAGTTTTTTTCATTGTCGAGAGCTCTGTATCTTGGTAACAAGGTTGTTAATATTTTTTAGCAGGAAAGATCGTTTTTTTCACTTGAAGAGGTCTATGTTTACTTTTTTCCCAGATTAATAAATTTTCTTCAGCAACTTATCGCAGAAGGCCATGGCAACGTGCTAAAGCCTGCTCAATGGTTTGTATATTCAGAAGCAGTGGACTGGTTAGTTTAAGGGACTCTGACAGGTCACTCTATTGATGTAGATCACTACTAGTCTCTGTCTTCTTATAGGCAGCGTTGCGCGTAGAGACAGTGGAAATCTCGATCATGACCATTGGCAGTGGCAGATTAGACTTGCCTAGGTTTGTTTTTCACCTTAAGGTTCCATGATTCTATCCAGATCAACCTTCCACCTATGCCAGACACCCTGACCTCATGGCCAACAGTGACATGACCAATACTTTTCTTCTGAAGGGTGGAGACTCCAGCCTTGCCCTGAGCTAACTCCGCGTTGTCAGGGACCTTATAACCTTTCGTGATTAAGATTTTCCCTATATCCAACTTAATTTCAGGGTTTGGATGGAATGCGATTGTCACTAGGGTTATTTTGGCTATCTCTGGATTGACCTTAGTTATTATCATTTCTTGAGTAACGCTGTAGTTTCTATGCTCTTGATTTTCTGTGCTGCCTGTTCGCTGGAGAGAATGCAGGAGTTTTTATGCGAATAGCACAGATCTACCCTGGCTCAGGGAGGAGTGGCCACAGCAATTGAAGTTTCATTGACACAGGAGGGGCACAGAAAACTAGCTGATGGTTTGAGATTGGAATAATATCTCCAGCACAATTCCACAGCCTGCTGTTATTTTAAATTAATTTGTATTTTATTCTACATTTACTTCACTGGGAAAAGCAACTCTGACTTCTTTGCACAAAGATTCAAGAGATCCCGTCTTTTTTTTCTCACTTGTTGTAATCAGGTCAAAGCATCCCAAATATCTAAGGAGAAGAATCTTCTGCTTTCGTATTTTTAATTGTGTTTACTTGTTTGTTTGTGTTTTTGGCCTTTTGGTGCTGTTTTCTTTTGGCATAAAGACTTGCATTTAAAATAGCAGCTGTTGCTATAACGTTAATAATGTGTTTTGAATGGATTTTATATATATTATATTATCCTATCATAACATTCTCACTAGACTTGGGTTTCGAGTTAAGCGACCTAAACCAGCTTGTTGAAAACCTTCCTGGCTGCGACCCTTCTTCGACCGGATTGCCGGGACCCCCATTGCACTGGGTGCATTCAATGTTCCTCAGTATTATTTTTACAATTTTTGACCATACTGTGGCATGTTTACAGATTTTTATTTAAATGCTTATTATTATTATTCTATTCAACCAATTCATATAAAACCAGATGTGGACACATTTGCATTTGCAACACTTTTTACAGAACTAATGCTGACCCTGGGAACTAAAACGTGGGACTTCTATTCCTTCTCTGCGCTTGCTTCCAATGCTTGCTGCTGTTTACTTAATGAATAATATTTCTAAGACACCTTTTGAGTGTAATGAAGCAATTTTTTCCTTATATTTTCCCTGGATTGCATCCCAGACACAAAGAGGCACCATCAGTCTGAAAGTCAGAAAGTGGAAAAATGACCCCTTGCTGTTTCATTATCTGTTATGAAGCAAGATGGAGCTGTCTGAGAGTTTTGTTTCTTCTTGTTTCTGCTGTCAGAATGTTTGGATGGGGAGTTTTTGTCTGACTGATACACAGGCTGTATTCTACACGTGACAAACCTGCACTTGGGCTCCAAGAGAACATTCCAGACATTGGTGACCACTTCTTTCCCTGGCGTACACAATTCCTCAGCCCCCCATGAAATGCTCACACCATGAACATTTCAGAACTAAGTGTTTTTCTCTGCTGACAACAAGAATGAATATGTCTAATACATTTTCACAAAGTGGATCAAGGCTCTTTATCTGCAGTTGTCAGAGGAATAAATATTAATTATTTTATTATATCTTAATCACTCACTGAATGTCTGCTCCCTCCAACTCCCTGACAGCAGGATGCATCCGGCTGGGGGTCGGTCTCTTCTCCCATGTGACAAGAGGTAGACAAGAGGAAACAGCCTCAGATTCCACCAAGGAAGGTTTAGGTTCAGCATTAGGATAAGTTTCTTTGTAGGAAAGGCTGTTAAGTCCTGGAACAGGCTATTTAGGGCAGTAAAGGAGTCACCATCCACTGAAAATGTTGAAAAAACTGGTAGATGTGACACCTGGGGACATGGTTCAGTTGATGGGCTGGCTGCACTGGATTAATGATGGACTCGGGGACATCAGAATTTTCCATCCTTAATGATTCTGTGGCTCCATGATTCTACAACTACTGCAGATTTTCTCCCTCTTGCCTTCTGGAGAAGGTGCTGCTGCTGACTCCAAAAGCGGAACCGTTTGTAGCTCCAAAGGCCATGGAAGAGTCACTGCAGGACCTCCCCACATAAAATAAGAGATAAACACCTTCAAATTAAAAGATTTTAATTTTCTACTCCCCCTAGATTCATGAGGGCAGCCTATGAAAAGAAGTCAGATTCTGGTTTAGCTCAAATGCCTAATTCAACAGTAGGCAGGTTTTTTTGCATCTGGGTTTAACCCTCCCGGGTTTCAGAGATATTTTCAAGAGGACTAAGCAGTATGGTCAATAAATAATTATTTGTCACATGGAAGACCGTGTAAGCTCATTGGGCTGCATGAACAACGTCTCTGGGATGATTGACTGAGATGTGAGCACCTACATTGCAGACACTTGAAGTGGGCGAGAGTAATTTGGCAAACTGATCCCAAAATAATTTTTTGCGAAGTAGAATTCTGTCACGAATTTTATTTAGACTACAGTCCCTTAAATAATGTTAAAAATACTTTATAAAGGAAAACAGATACATTCTGCTTTCAAATTTATTCTTTGTTTTTCTAGTTTTAGTAGAATGAAATAAAAGGAAAGTTACACTAAAAGGGAAGTATTTTTTTCATAGAAGGACTTGAAAGAAACAACAGTCAAACCCCTTCTTTGATCAGGAGGAAAATACAGCTCTTCACTGAATACTGTAGTAATGAAATAAATGAACTCTAATGAAGTGAAATTATAATAAATCCTACTCTTTGTAGAATTACACCCAGATGGAAAATATATAGACGTGTGGAATGAAATGCTGGCCTTGTTACACTCCCAAAAAAATCCCATTGATAAATAGTTTCCAGAGTCAGAGGTTTGATTCTTTTTTCTGCTCTGTTCTTTTATGTATCCCTCCCTCCTCATCTCCATCTCTGATATTGCACCCCTCCACTCGGTGCTCTGCCTCCTTCTACTGTGCCTCCCTTCCAGGGCGTCCTCTTCCAAAGCCTTTTTATTTTGGTAACCTTTAGTTTTGTGGACATTTCTCATGGAAACTGATTTCCCTTCTCTCTAATGAAAAGGCAGTTCTAAACAGAAAAAAAAAAAGTGCAAGGAAATGTAGTGAAGGAAGATGATGAGAGCCATTCACACCTGAATGAGTCATTGATATGTCTGTACCTCAGAACAAGAGAAATCAAAGCCTGGTTTCTGGCCCGAGGGTTGTGAGAGTGACTGGCTCACACCACCTCTGCTTGGAGATCTTAGCCTTGCAAAATTTTCCTGGTTCATTGCCTTGGTCCAAGGGTGACTGGAAAGAGAAGGATTAGTTTGGTGTCTTCAGTTCTTATACTTCCTTTTGATTTTTCATAGGTAAGGGAAAAAAAAAAAAAAAAAGCCCTGTATCTTTTTATTCATGTCAGATGTTGAGGCTGAAGAATCACAGAATGGGTAAATTTGGAAGGAACCGTGTCTGGTCCAATCCCCCTGCTCGAGCAGGGTCATTCTAGAGTGAAGAATAAAATGTTTTGTTTTTTCTTTTTTAGATGCAGATCATACAGGTGAACATAATTTTGTCACAATGCTGTCCACTGATCATCACAATAAGTCTGGAAGCACCTCTTTCCCCATGTGTCACCAACATTTGTTATTTCTGCTTTCAGGCAGCTGTCTAGATACTGTGCAGATAGTTGTTATGTAGACTTGCATGCAAATAGTTAAAAAAAAAATGGAGCTTCTGCAAGTATTTGGCTCATTTTTTCTTGGTTTGAGTGTTCACAAAAATGTTGGGCTTCAAAGATGGTAGGAAAAAATAAAAATATTCAGCCACATAGTCTTGGTGGAAAATAAATACTGTGCCTTTTATACAAGCTTAATGAGATCAGAGGAAACTTTTACTTTAGAGCACTCCAGTGCTTGTTACAAATAGTCTGTGTCTTTATTTCTCAATTTGCCTATTTTCTCTCTTCTTGCTGTCTGCTCCACCCACATTTTCTCCCTAGAACAACCGTAAAATTGCATTTACAGCTGATTTGTAATGCTCAGAAATGCAATTTAGATTCCTTAAGTGAAGCTGTCTCATTCTAAAAAGAGAGGTCTCTCACTGCTTCTTTTTTTACCTGGCATACAGCTAACCCTGCTCCTCCAGAATGGCAAGTATGATAAATGTGTCAAAAAACATTCGCATCAAAACCATGTGATACAAGTTGTTATTTTGACTTCTGTTGACACCTCCTGCTCTCTTTCGCCCAGATGTTTCCATAAAGTAGCTCAAAATTTTTCTTCTTTATTTTTTTTTCCCCTTTGACAGTAGAAATAGGCATTTCTGTTTCTAGTGAAACTGAAAGTCTCCCCTTCCTCTACTATTCTGTATGCTGGTGCCTTTAGGCAGCTGAAGGTTTCTTTGCTGGAACTATCTTTAAGATGTGGGAAGGATTTCTGTCCAAACATAGATTATTTTCACAATGAGCTGGTTGCTCAGTTCATGTGAACTCTTACATGCATTTGCAGATATTTACCTACAACAGATTGCTCCCCACAAAGAAAGGTCAGATTATCACAAGATAAAAATTCAGTGTTTTGCAGGACAGCAGGTGCATTTTTATGGCTTCTAATCAGAATGTTAAAGGTGTATAGATACCTTAACTGCTGTTGAAGTAATTGGCTTTTAAATGCCTGCAAAAGGATCCTTCTAGTGATTTCTTGACCTGAAAGTTCAAAACAACAACAGTTATCCAAGGCTCTGTGCCTTGAGAGGCATCCAGCCATGACTTGGAAACTCAGGATTGTGCTAAAAGGTACTGAAGAAAGATCCCCCATCCCTAGAAATGTTCAAGGCCAGGTTGAATGGGGGTTGAAGCAACTTGGTCTAGTGAAAAGTGTCCCTGTCCATGGCAAGGGGGTGGGTGTATTTGTTCTTGAAGATTCCTTTCAACCCAAACCATTCTATGATGATTCTACAAGCTGCTGTGGCCACCACTAAAATAGCCACAGTGATTGCCCAGAAAAGGATTAGGACTGCACCTAAAGACAGATAACCAGCCTGGCAACTAACCACGGGTCTGAAAAAAAAGTTTATTTTTATTCAGCTTTTTCTAACAAGAGCGTCTCCTGAAACCAAAGCACCACAGTGCACACTGGGCCTGCCCTTAAATCTGGTAAATTAAGCACAGACAAGGAAGCTCATTTAGCAATTGAACTTTTTTCAGTCCCTGCCGGTGTCTCACCTGAAGCAAAGACTGGAATCTTTTGTTCTTGTGGTGAAGCATCCTATTCATGAAGACAGTCCAAATCTAGGATATATCCACCTCTCTTCCTTCTGTCCTCCACATCCACCCTGTCCTAAAATCTGCCTTGTAAACATTTTCTTAGCATTAAGACCAGGGGCGATCTTTCTAACAACCTAGTTAAACCAGAATATTTTACCCAGTGCTTCCTGTGTTAAAAACAATACCTTAAATTAGAGCAATCACACTTAGAAGAAAAGACAGACTCAATTTAAGGACTGGTATGGGTGGTAAATCCACCTCATCCATTGGCAAAGCTGTTCCTGTGATTAATTGCTGTCACTGTTTAAAAAAATGACATCTTGCTTCCTGTTCCAATTTTCCAGTACTACTTCAATTGTTTCGGTCAGAAGTTTCTTAGCTTCTAGGTTCTGGCCACAACAGGAAACAGAAGTGCCAAAATACCATGAAAAAAAAAAAAAAGTTTTTGTCTTGTTTTTCCTCCCTCAGAAGGAGGAAGGAATTAAACCAGTGAAAAAGAAACTAGAGATTTGCTTGGTCTGAACAGAGCTTCACCACTAATAGGGGTCTGCAGAGGCTTTATGTAAGCTAATCTCTAGTTATCAAATCTGTCTCTGCAGTTTTTCTCCAAAGTTTCTGAATCAAAGATATCCACAAGATAAAGGAGCTCATCCCATCTGAATCACTGAGACTGGGATTCAAACTGCATTAACAACTCTATAAATTCTTACACGCTTTTCCACTGCTGCTGAAAAATTTGGCAAGTCTCACAAGGCTGGGATTAATCAGAATTCCAGCATTCCTTGGTCTGGGTCTTTCTGAGATACCTTGTAGTTTTACAGTGTTTAACTATAAATTCACCAGCTTTCTTCCCAGGGGATTGCAGAGAAGCTAACTCTGCCCTGGGCATTTTATTCTAAATAAAATGTGTGTTTCTGTGCAGCAGCTGGCAGGAAAATATGCAGCGAGGGCACTTAGTGCACCCAGGCAGAGTGAAGCATGTGTTTACATCTCTTCCTGAGCCGGGGTCAGAGCAGAGGTACTGGACCAGATTGTTTGTTTTATACTGACTCCTTAACATCAGGATTTGAGCTTAGCTTCTCCTCCAAGAAATGTTTTTGTGTCAGCTTGGATTTGAGGGCAAAAATCTGGTCATATGTAAAATCAGGAATAATATTTGAATTGTTAGTGAGTAAGCTGAAAATTCTTGAGGTTTCTTATGACTTTCTTTCCTCATTCTTTTCCTTTTAATGTGCTGCTATAATAGCAGGATGAATGTATGTTATGCATTTCAGTTTACACATGGTTCTACCATTAAGCACCTGGATTTGAAGTAGCTCCTTCCCTGAGGATTTCAACAAAGGCTTTGCCCCAGTTTTAGGATCCAGGTTGCTATGAGTTAGCCATGTGCCACAGCAATATTAGCTCAGAGAATGCTGTAGCTGATTGCACTGCAACTGCAGCTCTCCTGACAGTCATAATGAAAGAAATCAGCTTGCATTTCTTTAATGACAAAGCCTCCCTGTGTATTAATTTGGTTCTGCATGACTATATGTCTTGTCAGAGCAGCCCGACGAATGTGAAAACACAGACTAAGAGAATTGTCAGTAATGTAATTTATGAGCTTTTGTTCTGCGTTGCATGGCTTTACTTCTGTTTAGGAGCACTGAAAGGCTCCCTAGAAAGGAATATATTTATAAAATAACTTCTTGGCAAAGTCAGTTCTAAAACAAACTCAGGTTTCCAGTGCCTCTTTCAAAATATGTTCTAGTACTCATATTAATACATAGACTTGGATTCCTGGGCCAAATGCCTGTTTGCATTTTTGATGTAGATTCATTCTGTGACAGAGCTGGGAAGTGTACTGTGAGTGACTGTCTTCCTCTGAGTAATTTGAGAAGACTTTTCAAATTAATCTATAAATATTGTGATAGCTTAGCACAGCAAAGAAAGGCACAGTAAACTGGACACTGAAATTATGACAATATCAAATGGGAATACAAAATGGAATTTGGACTGGAATGTGACATTCATTTTGGAATTGAGCTTAGTCTAAATTATTAAACCCATGTTATTTGCCAAAAATTAGTTCATGTCCTTTCATTTCATTCTCTAAATCAAACTGGTTGTTTTATATAAGATATGCCATACTGACAAGTTACTGATTTCTTTTTGTTTTTTCCAAAAAAGGTGGGAAGAAGTTGTCTTCTCTAATCTGGGAGTCTGTGGGTAATGTTAGAGAATATTATGTGTTATAAACTATTATGTGATATAGCATATTATGTGTTATGGAATATTATAGAGTATAATATAGGATAGAATGTTATAGAGTAGATTATTATAGATTGGATTTAAATGTTATAGAAATGTATGGAGTTGGGTAAGCTTGTGCCATAGGTTGATCTCGATGATTATAGTGGCCTTTTTGGCCTAAAATCCTAACAAATTTAATGTTATTATTTTAATTCACATTACATAAGATGTGCTAGAATAAAATCTTTGAAAAAGCTTAAAGCCTTGTGCATATAGGAAAATGTGCAGCAAGTGAACTGGCAACTCTGCTGCTGAAGAAAACACTTTTAACATCTCATTCTTTGAATAGAAATGATTCATCAGGGATCGTTTGCAAATCTTGGGGATTTGCAAAGTGGTGTCTTTGTGTGAGATAAAGCAAACAAAAATCCAGAGTGCTCATGCTTGTCAGCTTGATGCTTATGAATGTTTCTATTCTGAGGATTGGGTTTTGAAGATGGAAAAAAATAAATAAAAAAAAAAAAACAAAAAACAAAAAAAACAACCAAAAAAACGATCACATTGAAGAGAGTGACTTCAAGTATGAGCTCCCTTGTCATGTTGAAAACAGACAGTGGAGTGAAAGGTGGGACTGTCCAGGTGAATTACAGACACCTTTTCCACTGTGTGCTTTTCAGGTTCATGTTATATGTCTCGGTGGCTCTGGCCAACAGGTTTTCCACAAAACCCATTTCACCAGCTGCCAGCCTCACAACCATTCTAAACCCAAAATATCCATCCAACCTAAAATAGCCATTAGTCCTACACAGTCTTTATTTTTAATTGCTGTTTGCTCAAAATTATGCATGAACTGAAGTGCCTTAAAGGAATGTGGCTAAATTATCTGGGGTTCCTTGACTGTGGTTTCTTGCATCAGTAACTTGGGGTATTTCAGACACTTCTTGATGTTTAGAAGTGACCTCACCTTGAGGGGAAAGACAAAATCTCAGTTGCTGACATTGATTTGGCTTTAAAAACAGCAATGAAGTAAATATCACTAATGTATAGCCAGAGATAAATATTTAAATGAGAAGAGAATCCTTTCCATTCCCTTTCCCAAACCCCTGGCCCTGGAAAACTGATGTCTGCCCTGCAGCCCAGGCTCTGTCAGCAAGTCCATCCCTCTATTCTGACTGTCAGAGCTCACTTGTGGGAAATTTTCAAGCCATGTTTGTTTGGTTTTCCTCTTCCTGTTTAACTTGTATCCTTAAATAATATGGTTACTTCACAACAGCTTGTTTTTTGACTGGGGCACAGGGCATATTTTTCTAGCAGATAAAAACTTCCACAATTTGCTTTGTGTTATTTCCCCTTTCGAAGGCAAAGCTGATAAATTCAGGGTAATATGTAATAGATGCCTTCCTGTTTTTACTTATTTCTCTGTCAGGCTTGTCAGACAGAAATTTATTAGCTAGTTTTGTGGCTGTAACGTTTAAACAAGAAAGTCTAAGCAGCACATTTACCATAAAGAGCAAGTGTGAATAACAGTGCTTATGCTGTATCCTGCTCCACAGCCAGCCTTGGAGAGGTATGGTGGGTCTTTTCCATATCAGTAAGGATTTACCTATACAATTATCTAAATTTTTAATGTTTATTCCTTCATTCCAATTCTCTATTGCTCTCACTTTTTGAGCATGTGACAACAGGACGATGGGGATACTTTCTGATTTTAGTTTCCTCCACCTAAAAGTGAGTTTGCCTGGCTGAGCAATCACCGATCCTCTGCAGCCAATGGAGTCAGGAAATCTCCCTGAGCTATCTACTGTATTTAATTCATGTTTTTATGGATAGCACAGGTTATTCTCTGCGTGTTCTTGTCTCCCCATTGCGTGGAGGGAAAGTCTGTTTCATCACCAGGAAAGTAATTTACCTTCACCTGATGAATACTGATACCAATTGTGGAATCAGTGCCATGGGCCCTCTGCTGTTCAATAAAAACTGAATTAACCCAAAAATAGCAGCTCAGATCTAGCAGAGGGATTGGTGTTTGGCTGTTTGGTTTATTTTATTTTTTTTTTGTTTATTTATTTATGTATTTGTCTGGAACCCAAGTTCTTTTTAATAGAGGGAGGATATGTGTAAGTATTTCCCTGATTGGAATCTGATGAGGTGATGGGTTGGAAATAGGGAAAAAGAGAGAGGTTTTTGTACATTCCACACTAAATGGTGATAGGAGAGTTAAAGAACTCTTCAAATCTCTTCACAGTGGTGTACCAGCTTCTGAACACTATGCTGCATACTGACTTCTAAAATTCTGGAGAAGTTTTAGAAAGTTGAGTGAATGTGGAAGAAAATCTCTCTTGCTGAGTTGTAGGAAATCTTGCGGGTGTGAGAAGAATTTGAGTTAAATTTTCCCCTTTTACCCAAACATGGGGGAAATTGCTAGCGTCCTCTTGCACTTCACAGCAGCAATCAAAATGCTTCCTTTTCTGGAATTTCTGAGTCTCTTCAGGCACCTGCAGGCTGCAGGCAGGAGGAAGCGTTGATCCTGTGGAGCAGCGGTGCAGAAGGTCCTGGTGTGCCTCAGATTCTTCCTCCTGGAGCTGTGTCACTGGAAACAGAAACCTGGCCAGGATAATAGTCTTGCCAGCTGTCCCCACGCAGGGATGCTTTGTGCACTTCCTGTGTTTGGAAAACGCTCTGTTTTCTGTGCCACTCAAATAACACCTTCTTAGGGCTTCACAGCTTGCACGTTGCATGTGAATCAATCTTCTACCAGTTGTGCCCCATTGATGTCAGCTGTCAAACATATCCCTTCTTCCATCCTGCTGGCCAGCAGAGCAGTCACACACTCTGAAAGCTGCACAGCACACAAGAATTGTGTGCCACTTTTGAGACCAGAGGGGATAGAGAGGAAGACAATAATAATGGTCACATTGAGATAAGTCAATGGCCTCTTGTTATTGGTCTCCTTACTTTAACACTTGGTGGTGGCAGATGATAAGAGAAAGTGTAAAAAACAGCATGCCCCCAGAACCTTTCCATGGTGGTCTTTCCTTTTGTCGTTCAAGATCTGATATTTGGAATACATTAATCACAATCAGGCTCCAACAACCATGGTAGGAACTGGGCAACAGTTATCTCTGGAACATAACTCTGGATCAACAACACATGTGATGCCCACAATCCAAATGTCTGCCTGCCCATGGCATCACATAGTTTTGGAAATAAAAGTCTTTTCCCTCCATTGCTCCTCTGTGTAAGTGAGTGCACTCAGACTGAAGATAATTTTTTGTTGTTCAGCAGCCGCTGCTGTTTTGAGTTCAACCAATTTAGCAACTTAACTTCTTCCATTTTGTTGTCTGGGGTCACACCAGTATTCAACCCTGAGCAAAAAATGCAAAGTGGGGCAAACATTTTTACTCTTTCTTAGAACTTCATGAAAATTCAGGCAGGATCATTGGCTTCGCTGTTTTCCTTAGTCAATGGCTACTATATTCCCTGCGACATTTTTTGTATAAAGAAACTGGCCAGGAAATCATGGCTTTCAGATTTTCTAAGGTAAAGAAGCCCAGTTTTGACAAACAAGCCATTTGTGGACCACTTTATAGTACAAACTTATATTTGTAGGAAAAAAGTGATTACCCCTTTATCCTGGAAAGAGTATGAGGAGATGGAAGCACAGTTTTGAAGGAGGAACCTCTGTGGTGCCATTATAATAAACTTCAAAGCATGTTAGAATTTACTTTCCATCCCTACACCCAGACACAAAGTCTATACATTCTGTCATTACACACATAAAATGAAAACACTTTCCACCCCAAAGCAGAAAAGGGCTTTGCTCCTTGCTCAGCAATTAAGAGGTTCCGTTATGGAAACATCGTGTGCTCTTCAATTTGAACAGGACCTGGTTCCTTCTGGTGCCTGATGTTATTAAATCCACACTGAAAGGACACAGCTTAGAGAAACAGTGAAGTCATGCATCTGAATGGAATAGCACCATAATCCATTTCTATCACATGTTGTGTTTTCCAAATTACAGCTCTTCATAGTTGCAGATTGAAGGTTGTATTTTTCTATTTAGCTAACAGAAAATAACTTTTACCGATTTTCCACCAGCAGTTCATAAATCACCATAAACAGAGAGCTTATCTAGAGGTTTGTGAATACATACTTTTTCAATTTAGTGCCCAAGAGAAAAGCAGCAAAACAAAGTACTCAGTTTTGGTCTAAATTAAATGTTTCACATGACCCAAACTGTATAATTTCCTTTTTCCCCCCCTACCTCCTTAGTGACAAGATGCCATTTCGAAACTGAAGTATGAAAGCATTTTGTTTTGAAACTATTAAATGCTTTATGCAGAAATGTGCCACTTTCCACACTGAATTCTGTATTCCAAAACCATAGAGGAATTTGTCAGGACGGAATCAGAGTCTTTATGAAGAGGCAATGGTGCATGCATTTCAGGCAATGACCATGAACTAAACAGGTTTGGGAGGTTCTGATTTGATAGAAATGAAATATTTTTCAGCAAAGGACAATGAAGAATTGGAATTGCCCCAAAGGGTTTGTGAAATCTTGGTCCTTGGAGATTTTTTAACGCCAACGTAGAACGAGCTCCAAGGAACTGGGTTGAATTAAATGTTGACCCTACCTTGAAGCTGGACTAGAGGTCTCATGAAGACCTTTATAAGCTAAAATATCCTGTGATTTTGTGCATGGGGCAGAAACAAGTAATTTTAACTAACCCCAATCTTTCTTGTTCAGGAATAAACCTATTCAGCTAAGGACATCCCATTTAAAGCTGCTCAGATGCTTCAGCTTGAGCTATAACAAGGGACATTGTAATGAATTTAACTGTTGGTGACAACAGAGCAGAAGATTTATTGTCAGGATGGTTAGGATTGAATTTGCTACTCTAATTTCCCTTTTGTTACACAATTGTCATCTTAAGGAGCCTTCAGCAATATTTAGGTGAGAACTGGTCACGTATGCACAGGACTCACATTTCTCTTCCAGGAAAGGGACGTTATTTTTAGGTATTTGAAGTGGAATATGCTGAAGCTTTTGCACCAAATAGTCTTTTCTTGGATATGGTTAAAGATTGGAATCACTCTTTTGTTCTCAAGAACAATTATTCCTGCACTTGTTGCAATTACATTTGTAATTATTGTGAAAAACATGTTCTGAACCATACTTCTTCCTTCACAGATTGCTACTAAAATAAATTGGTGAATGTTTTTGTGTTTTGCTGTGCAGAAATGGAGCTGTCTAGCTCTGGCTGGAGAAGAGGTGGGTCTGAGGGCATCTCATTGTGGTATCCCAGTACTTAGATGTTTGAAAGAAATCCTTCACTCCAGGGGAATGAGGCCCTGGCACAGGGTGCCCAGAGCAGCTGTGGCTGCCCCTGGATCCCTGGCAGTGTCCAAGGCCAGGCTGGACAGGGTTTGGAGCAGCCTGGGATAGTGGAAAATGTCCCTGCCCATGGCAGGAGCGTTGGAGTGAGAGGTGCCTTCCAGGCCAAGCCATTCTATGATTGTGATTCCATGGATCCAAGTGAACTTTTGGAACAGTCACTGTTTGCACAGACAACGCTGGTTACCGAGTCAGGAAATGAAGTTACATAACTCACATTTGATAGAGAACAACCCTCAGTCAAAGCATGCAAGAATGGAGGCCTCAGGTTCCTCCTCAGCTGAATCTTCGATGGTACCAGCAGGTTCTGGATTATTCCAATTACAGAGGGCAAACAACATCCTGATGGTTTCCTCCTCCTTGTCAGCTCCAACACAGTAACTTGGAAAATTATAACATTTTCAACAGCTTTGATTCCACTGAAGAAAAAATCTGAAATTGTAATTTTATAGAATTAATTCCATGCTGTGAAAAAGTTAATGGCTTAAACATTCTCGATATCATCATAAGACTCTTTTCCACTGCAGTGAACTGTTCAAAGAAGCAGCAGCTCATCTGTGACCAGGGAGAGCCCACTCCTCTGCTCAGTGCTGATTTGGATTCCACCATGACAAGCTGACATCCTCTGTTTTAAACTTTAAGCCCTACAGAGTGAGCACGAACCCTTTGCCACCCCTCATGGATCCTCCTTGTGTTCTGTGTCCTGAGTTCTTGTGCTTCATTGTGTGCTCAGACCATGGTTCATTGGGAAGGTACTAAAACCATCCTGAATATTTTGGTGCAAGTAAAAAACCCAATAAAGTCATAAGGAAGCGAAGGCCGGAGTGTCTAGGCCAAGGAATTAGGGAAAACATGTAACCAGAGAGATGTTACAGGAGCAGTGAATTACTTTGCATTATTCTGGATGCTTTTTCATTGCTTCCTGCAGTGCAATATGACTGGATGAGTCACCCCAGCAGCAAGGACTAAATTTAGGATATCTTTGAAGTAATGACTCTTCACTGCCTACACTAAATGGCCTCTGTTTTCTACCTAAAAAGACTACTGAATCAAACTGTGAAAGGAGAGACACTTTTAACTTCTTGACTAATACAGGTCATCAAGGTGAAGCCATGACATTTAAGAAATAACCATCAACTTGTGTCCTTTGGCAGTGTTCTTGGAATCTGTACAATACAAATCAGGAGCTGAAGTGTTCTTCCATGCTCTGAGACAAATGCAGCAGCAGTTACGCTTCCTAATGTATTCCTGTAACTGTAAACTAATTATTATGGACAATAATTGCAGTGATAGGGTCAGTCACAGTTCTCATCTCTGCATTTTCACTGGCTAGCATGAATTCATTAATGTTCCCAGCCATGGGCACAGCATATATGAGTTATTGGAGATTTGCACACAAATACTGCATACAGGCAGAAAATTAAAATAATTTCATTTTTCACTCCCTATCTACATCCTCATTCATCCACTTTTGTGACGAGGGAACCCAAAGATTTATTTTAATGATGGGGAGTTATAGCTGGCAGCCAAGTGTCTGCAGAGCTGGAAAGACCAGAAAAAAATCTGTGAAGGAAAGCTGGCATTTGGCAAATTATGTCAGCCACCAAGAATCTTACAAGGCATTTGATCAGAGTTCCCTGACTGTGAGCCAGTGATTCCTGAAAAAGACCAGCTGTCGGCCATGAAAAGGAGAGTGGCTCCTGGAATGGTGGCTGAGAGCTAAAAACTGCAGCAGTCGTGGGAGACGCAGACCTTGGAGCCTTGTATTTCTCCAGCACCTGCAGAACAGCATCAAAGAGAAAGGGAGGAAAAATGAGGAAGGGAAAAACTAAAAAGAATATTAAACAAGATTGTTAGGACTTGCCTGGGGCTTGGGGAATGTGAAATATCTTCCAGAATGGATCACTATGATAATGAAACTTTAGAACCCGATTAAAGTTCACAGCAGTGGGGAGAGGCAGCTCCATCAGCTCACAGCTGTGGTTGAGCCTGGGAGGAAGGAGAGCTCTGCCTTAAAATACACCCAGGGAGAACACAATTTTGGGAACATCTGGCACGTTGGAGGAATTTAAAGGGTCAGCTAGAGTGGTAAGTAGGGGAATGCACCTGACAAGACCCAGTGGAATTAGGTAAAAGCACCATAGAACATGTACCCTGAGGCACTGCAGGTCCAGCCCCCTTCAGTCTGGGGGTCCAGAGAACAGCTATAGAAGGAAAAAGAATTTTCATGGGCATGATTGGGAAGAGAGGGAGAAATCTAAAGCCAGGTGACTTTTTTTTTGGGCAACAAATATTTCACAGAAAATATTAAACAAGAAATCCACAGTGGCAAAATATAACGATTTCAGTGCAAAATACATCTTTAGGGAAAGCAGGAAGAATGAAACTTAGAAAGTGATTATAAACCACATTTCCTGACAAAAATAAAATCATACATCCCTTTGGAAAGTGAATGCATGAGGATAAAAGAAGTTCAGAGAGAATGAGCATTAGGGTTGTTTTTGGTTTTGTTGTTTTTTGGTTTTTTTTAGTGCTTTGTTGTTGTGTTTTTTTTGTTTTGTTTTATCTTTATTTTTGTTGTTGTTATGTGGGTTTTTTTAGGTTTTTTTGTTTGTTTGTTTGTTTGTTTTTGTTTTTTTTTTTTTTTTTTTTTTTTTCGTTTGTGTTGGGTACACTTGCAAGGCTCCTGTCCTTTTGGGAAAGGGCACAAAGAAGAACTGCAGGTAACATGAATTGGTTTTGGGGGCTTCTAAACATTTTTGGAAGATTTTTAGAAGATTTTTCAGGGAACTGCAGACTCAGGGAAATGGATGATATTCTGTCCTTACTGAATCCAGAGGCTTTGTATTGACCCTCTGCTTCCCACATGAGGGCAATTCTGAGCAAAAGACAAGTAGAGAGGGTTGACCAGGAGCATCCTTTCTGAATAAAGGTACCTATAAGCATTTTTGATTGTGTGTAAGTTCAGTTCAGGTTGTTTAGAATGATTGTGGACACCATTAGATCTCATTAAATCCATTGCCTGGGTAACCAAGGACAACCTCTTATGCTCAAAGATCCAGGCTGAAGTTTCCTTTTGGATAAGTGAAGAAAATTAAATCCTAAAGTGAGAGTCAGTGAAATCTTAGGATGGTTTTCAACACGCTATTTTTTTGTGAATAGCCAATGTTGGAGATCCCCCAAAAAGCAGCTGTCACTCTCAGATTTTAGCTCATTTGGAGCAAAGCTCAGTTGGTCCAACAGGATAGAAGGTGGTGGAATAAACTTCTACTCTCCTGCTCCATGAAACCAGTCTAATGATAGGTGGTGGCACGGCAAACTTGGGAAAGGCAATTTTTCCTAAGAAAAAAATATTCCCCTGGATTGCTGTAGGAACCTGGGTCATTAGGGCCTCTGCTTTCCTCCTCCACCCTACCTAGGAACTTTATACTGTTGAGAAGAAATCTAAACAATTGCAGGGAGATTTGGCTGGGAATGCTGAGAGCTGGCAAGGCCTGCTCCCTCCCTAGTTGCAGTCATTTATGATCATTAAAGCCAGTCTCTCTAGGAAAAAAAAAAAAAAAAAAGGACAAAATGTGGAAGTGCATGAATCATACATTCCAAGCAGTAAAAACATAAAATTATAGAAGTTAGACTGTATGATTTTTCCTGCCTTCCCCACTTCGCCTCCTTCCCTGACCTATAAATAGAGGCTGCAGAGAAGTGAGAGCCAAGATTAATTCCAGTCAGGAAAGGATCAGCAGAGCTGCTCTGAGATCTGTAGGCAAAGCAGTGAGCAGCAAAAGAAATAACTATACCAGCATGTAGGGGAAAAGAATAAAAGGCAGATTAGAGGAGTCACAATGGATTTAGGAAATTGCATTTAGGATCCATTTTGTTTTTCTGATCCTGAAATAATATTAGGGTCTCATATGCTCATTGCAAGAAAGAATTCCCCACTTTTCAGTCTAAACATGCAAAACAGAAGGAAGTGGACAGGAAAAAGCCAGATAGTATAGACATTTGTGGCTGTTCATTGTTTAGGCAACAGAAAAGCCTGAAGCCCTGCATGGGATGAAAATTAAATTTTGGGAATACCGTGTCCTATTTACATGATAGATCACTGCACTGACCAGGGCAGTCTCCATTCACAAGTGCTGTAACTTCCCTACACATCACCAAGAAAAGAGCACAAACTAATCTATTTGTCACATTTTCCTTCCTGGATCTGTGTTATTCTAATTTATGTATCAGTCAGTCGGGTTAAAACTGAGTTAAATTCAAGAGTAACCACAATTGCAGGGATGGCTCTTAGCTCTGTTTTAACAATTTGTCATCGTGTTTTCTGGAGGACGTTTTTTGCTGCAGCTGATGACATTTAGGTCTGAAAGACTTTGTGAAATGAAACAACGAGCCAATGCCAACGCAAAAAAAAAAAAGAAAACAAAAAGTAAAAAGAAGAAAACAAGCAGTGTTTTGCTCATTTTTACTTTCAACGTTTCTTTTCCCATTTGGAAAAATCCGCTCACCAATCTGACTGAAACCTTATCTCCAGTTGGCACAAGCCATCACGGATTCACTGACAAGAATGGAGTTTACACCTGCTGTGGATCCAGCTCAGAAACCCATGAAATCTTACCCTGAGAGAAAAAGGGGCAAAGCAGAGCAGCCCCTCTCCCAAGGGGATTCACATGTGCTCTCACACAGGCAAGAAATATGAGTTTCCCCTCAGAAGGAAGTGGAGTAGGCTTGACAAAGCAACGCTGATGGAGAGAGCCAAGAAGCTGCCAAGAAGATGCGAAATAGGCGTTGACATATTAATGATGTTTTTCTGTGTTTTCTTGTTGCTTTCAGAACTCAGCACAAATCCCTCTGCTGTTTAATGGAATGGTTTCACTCAATTAGAGGGCTGATGATGTTCCTATCAGCTTTTCATTAAATCAAAATGACTTTGGAAGCTGGTTTGGACTAAACCCCTAGGTCAGAAGTGACAATGAAGGAGCCTGATGAAGAGGGAAATTTTAGAGTCAGAACAGCCTAATAAAGGAGAGAACATTTGAGTCCATCAGCTTTTCACAAGTCCTAGAACAGCTCTGTTGTCCCAAGATGTTTTCCACACCTCCCCTTTTCTTTGCTTTCATGATTCCACCTTTAATGCACACACTTTATAGCTGTCCTCCTTTACAGGATAATGTCTGATGAAAAGCAAAAAGCAAAATAATCCTGCCCATTCCTGCTCAAGATCTTTGAGGTTTTAGATGAAAACCAGCAGTTTAGAATGAAACACACAGCCTAAAATGCAGTCTCAGGGTAACTGAGCTACCCTGAAGCGTTACATCTATACTTTACATAGTAAAGTTTACATACTAAACATTATCTGTTTAATGGTACTTTGCATGACGAGTTTTGTTCAAAAAATTGTTTTTTTTTTTCCAAAGGCTGAGCAAAGTCTCACAGGAGATATCTGGGTAATCTCTAAACAAAGGATGTCCACGCCCAAAACAACAGCCAGCATCTGAAATGTTATGACAAACTCAAGGTTCATTTTCCTGTTCTGGGCACAAGAAAACATAAATGTTCAGTGACTCATCCCAAAACATGATGACAGCCTACTGGAACAACTGCCTGAATCATACCAGCTTTGGGGCTCATAGAAGAGAATAATAACAGCCCCAATGTTTGACTGAAAGCTGAAATCAGGAAGCTGATAAGAGCTGGTGATTAGTGTTCCATGGTGGAACTTTTAATGGTTACCCTGTGGGGACCTGAAAGGCTCTTGGAAGGTGAGGACACATGAAAAGGAAAGAGTTTTGGAGAACATCTGGAAACACACAAAGGCACTTCTGTTCCATGGCAGGATGCCTATTTTGTCTCCTCCTGAACATCTCTTTCCCTGTCAAGTCCCATCTTCCTCTCCATAGAAATGCTGGGGGTCAGGCCCAGCAGCGAGGATTGTGAGATGATCTTAAGATGGACATTTGTCAATTGTGTTGACCAGACAATAGAGCTCCAAAATCACAGAATGTTTTGGGCTGAAAGGCAGATTAAAGATCATCTTGTTGTAGTTCTGCATGGTCAAAGAGGGACCAAGAGCTTGTGCAACAGCTAGGAGAATTTGATGAGATGAACAGGGAAAGGCATTAAGATGTCAAAGAAAATTGACGCAAAACAGCAAATATGGGTAATTTGTCTGAACATTAAATCAGCATTGTATTTCTTCCCCAGTGATTCTTCTGAATTTCTGTTTTCTGCTAAAACTACCAGCTTTGGATGATCTGCCGACAAATAACTGCTAATTGCTGACAAGTGACTCCTGACAGGAGGATGAGGCAAAGATCCATTAATGTGGCGCATCTTGGACTCACCTACCAGCAGGGATGCAATTCACAAACCAGCGAGAGACTTTTGGCCTTTCAGCATTGTTTTGCTTTACAACTCCACAGCACTGGTGAGAAACATAAAATGTTAGCCAGAATTGGAAAGGCTAATGTCAGACAAAATATCAAACCATCAGTAATTCTTTCCTTTTCAAAACAACCCTTTGATGCCTCTTTGATCGGTGGCTAGTTAGTGCTGCATGTCTCCTTCTGACAAACAATTTCCTGTGCCAATATTATAGAGTGCTCTGATATGCACATTAAATCTAAATTAGTGTATTAAATGTGTTAAGCTGCATGCAACTGTCAGCTAATTTGACATTTATCTCATGCACCTGATATACTGCCACCCACGTCTCCAGCAGAATCTCAGTTTTGTTATATTTGAAGTACGGGAAATACGAGTATTTGACACACGGTGCTATCAAAATTCTTACATTCTACATTCTTGTAACTGGATTTGGATATGTCACAGGTGCTGTGATCGTATTCAGGATGATCAGCTGAGGTTTCCTGGGATTCTAATGTGGATCAATATTTTCTACCTGGATCTACTCCAGCCTCAAAGCACAGATTTGTACAGAGGGAAGGGCACAGCTGTGGAAAACACCATTTCTGGAGACCTGACTCTACAGCAGGTATCCTAGACTCTTTCTGTCCAATGCAGCAAAGAGATATCGTTCTATGCAACTACACTTGTCAAATTATGTGGCTTAATTAATGGAAATTTGAGTACAGCCATCATGGAAGTTATTCCAAGTAGCACTAAAATGAACTGACAACCAAAAGCCAAATAAGAACTAATTTCTGTAACTGGATTAGTTTGATTTGAGCTGTGGCAAAATTGAGTTTTACAGAACCATATCGACACATTAGGCAGGGAGTGCTGGACATGGAGAAACAGTTTGGGAAGATATTTGGCTGATGAAGGATGTGGCCTAAGGGAAAGAACAGACAACTTTTAATGTCACCATTCTGTGCGGTTAACATGTATTTTCCCCACTGTTTAAGGACAATTATGCTATCACTTGTTGTAAGTCACCTTGAAATAAACTTTTGAAATACTCTGTAAAAACACTTGGATGAGAATTACTGTATGTTTTATAGACAACAGATCATGTGAATATATGCCGAATATAGATCACCCTGAAAACTTCAGGACAGCATCTCTTCAGAATTTCTCTACCCACTCTGTATCAGGCAGAAATTTAGTGACACTACACTAACAAAGGAGTCATTGAAAGGTTTTGTTCAGAAAGAACCTTAAAGATATCTTGTTCCAACCCCTCTGCAATCATCAGGGACACCTTCCACCAGATGAGACTATTTTGGACCACACACAACCTGTCTGCACGTCTCAGCACCAGGAAAACTGCTGCAAGATCCAAGAGCAGGAACATTGCTTACAAACACCCTCTATATAACATTGTTTTACTCTCTTGTGCAGGTTAGAGAGCATTGCAGAAATAAAATATTTGCCTGGATTGATAGCGAAAACTGAGCTGTCAATACTTTCGACTAAAACCCGTAATTTACTGAGAAGGGGATCTGAGTTTTCCAGGCTTTTTTTCCTACAGCAGAGGGACATGAATCATGACTGCTGGATAAGCAGTGGCAAGACATGCTCACTGGGATGGTGCCAGTGGATAGTTTCAGCCTGTCTCTGCTGACCAACATGGCATAGACGCTCCATGCACAAAATCTGGTACGTCACTTCTCTAGGACCAAAAAAAAAAAAAAAAACAGAAAGAAAAGAAAAGAAGAAAGCAAAAAGAAAAGAAAAAGAAGAAAAGAAAAAAAGAAAAACGAAAAGAAAAATAAGAAAAGAAAAAAAGAAAAGAAAGAAAGAAAGAAAGAGAAAAGAAAAGAAAAGAAAAGAAAAGAAAAGAAAAGAAAAGAAAAGAAAAGAAAAGAAAAGAAAAGAAAAGAAAGAAAAATAAAGAAGCATTGAAAGCCTTCGAACATGTGACACAGCTCTTTTTTCACTCACTTTTTGTTTCCAAAGGAACCTTGGTAATACATCCTCCCTTGGCATTTACAAAAGAACTGTTTTCCAGTCTGAGAGATGGCACAGATGTCACAGTCCTGTGACACACTGCATGAGTTATGGACAGCCCACCTTTCAGTCATCCAGCTCTCCCTACAACCCTCCCCTGTGCTCTTGGAGTTCCTCTGAGGGTATTGGAAATTGCATGGAGTCCTAGCACAGCTCCAAAGCCTACTGTGGGGTTCTGGGCTTTGGAAATACCCAGTGAATGAAAGGAGAAACAAAAGGACCTGTGCCTGTGAGGAACCACCTCTCCATTTCACAGTACCCACATTCCAGAGTATTCCTTGGTGAATGTCACTTTTTGGTTAATCCTGGCATGAGAGGGGTGGGGAGCAGTTTCCTCAGAGCTGTGTAAGTGGATCCCATCCTTACCCAAACACAGTTAAGGGAGTTTTACTCATCTGTGACACCACCAGGCATTTGTTTGCAATCAAAAAGGTTTGCCTGGCCCACTCTGGACCTTGCAACTCCTAAATTTCAATATGACAAAAGAACTTCAACTCAATTTCTCCACGCAGTGATCTCAAAACTTCTAAAGCATTTTCCAATGACAGCAGCTACACAATGTGCCATTAATCACAGCTGACAAGTTCTCCTGAGCAGCCCCTGATTGATCCTGATGTTGTCAAACTTTCTTTTTCTTTTGACATCTTCCTGATTGGCATCTCTGTTTAGTGCTTTTGTGACCTTTCTGCTGTATTGATCCACACAAATCACAGGGAAGTGAGCAGTTTTGTGAAGGGGAAAGTTGATAAGAACAGGTCAAATAGTTACTGGGACCTCCACACACCTTAATTTTAATGATTGATTAGTGGGAGAGCAGAGCAAGAGCCAAGGACATCAAAATTAGCAAATTATAAGGTCTCTATTAGGAGGTTCTAATTGTCTCTTTTTGTGGTCCCTATTGAAACCTCTTATCTTTTAGGATTGATTAACAATTTGAATAGACTCCTGTTGCACTTGGAGATAATTTATAAATATTGGTTTATTGAGAAATTTGGCAGTGAGTCCAGTGGTGCAGGTTCTGTGGAGAGAGGTTTTGGGGTCAGGACCTGCCCTTCCTGCAACGCTCCTCTCACATTTTGGGTGAGATGAGCATTCCCCACTGCAAGGGAAGCAGATTGCCCCATAATTTTGGGATGGGGACTGTGTGCAGCTGCACAACTCCTGAGTATCTCACAATTGCTGGGTGGGAAATTGTCTCCAGCACAAAACGTCCCAAGGTCCAGGCAAGCACAAACACACAGTAAATCAGCAAAATCTTGAGGCAGATTGACATTGTCCACCGCAAACACACGGTTTGGAATGTGGGAGTGCAGAACAGGGTGATCCAGGGTGAGGGCTCGGTGCAGATGAATGCACAAAATGCCCAAACAAAAGCAAACACTGCACAGAGTCATCTGTCACACCACAGAAAATCTTGCTTTATTCTGTTTTCCTCCCTTTCTCCTTATGCACCACTCTCAAAGACTTACTTTCCCGAGAGTTATGTTAAACAGGGAGAACAGGCTAGATGAGAAAATAATTTGCAGGCTGGGTTTCTGAACACTCAATTTTTAATTATTCTTTCATTTCAAAGCCCTGTGCACTTAATATGGAAAACACGTATATGAATGTGCATTTGAGTGTGCCCGTTTCCTGAAAAACTATGTATTTTATAAGTGTATTTTATTAGAAATGGCTATGGCTATCAATTTCTGTGACAAACCTGTTGCTGATTTCAATATTTGAATCTGTCTGTATGAAACATTCTCCCAGCTCGCCTTTTATGAGACATAACTATGGTTCATGCAAGGACATTACAGCACTTTAGAAAGAATTATAGTCAAATGGGAAGGATACTTTTTCCTTAATCCATCTTAGCCTTGTTTAGTGTCTAACACTGATCAATACCTTTCAGACTGTGGAAATGGTCTGTATTTAGATATCAAGGAACTTAGCTGTACTCTATTTTGTATTGAGATAGTTGGTTCTTAAATTCTCTTTTTTTTTCCATTGCACAAACTCAATAAACCAAACTAATACCTCATGGGAAATGTTGAAAATTCTGAGGAAAACAAAAATTGAGAGTACCTAAAAGGAACATTTTGTTTATGTAATATCTTCCACCCTAACAATACCTCTTTCTGACAGATGTAAATATTTAATTTAAATTTTGTCACCAAAGTCCAATCGAAAAACAATAAAATATACCTAGGAATAGGAATGTAATTGAAATAATCAGAGACTTGCAAAAATGATTGCATATACTCAGAAAATGTTTCCACCAAGAAGCATGATGATGTATTTTAGAGCATGTCTTGAAGTTTGATTTTGGAGGAGCACATTTTATGTCATTAGTGGTAAAGCTACAACCTGGAAATCTCATCGCAATGGCAGGAAAGAAAACCCTCCTTTCTCTTGCCATAACAATATCATAAACTTGTATTGTTTTTACTCATTTTCTTGCACAGATATAAGATCTGAAACTGTCACCCTCACACAATGAGGTGCATGTGAGGGACCCCCTACTCCACCCAAGGTGTGTGGATTCAGAATAACAATCTATTGGACCATTCTGGTTTGTGTTTTGCTGCGTGCTCAGTGGAGTTTAACAATGTGAGATGGCATTTGCAACACAACCCAATGTCCTGAGGCAGAACAAGTACCAGAGTCAGAGGAGTGCAGTGGTTTACTCAAGATTTATAGCCTGAGTTTTTAAAGAGTAGTAAAGAGCAATGTAATCATATGTGGCACTTGGAAGCCTGGAGGCAAAACCACCCTGATGTCTGCACTACCAATCCTAATTATGTTCTTCTATTAAGAAAGGCAGTTAATAATCTGTATCATTGCTAAAAGAGTTTGGAGGTTTTCTCCTTTCCTGCTTTCTTTCATTTAGTCCTCTGATTTACCATTTCTTTTGATAACATACTCCTTTTATCTGAGGTTTTGGGTAGCACCCTGCATGAGGAAAATTCCAGGCAAGGTGTTTTGATGCAGCATGAGGAGAAGTGACAGATATTTCCAGAGAGCTGCGAGATCCCAGCACATCTCAAGTGTCCCAAGTGCAAGGCAGCATTGGATTGTTTCCAGTTCTGGTTTAACAAAAGGTTCCACTCATTCGAGTACATGGATTTCCCCGACATTTTGTGGAATGACAGCTCTTAAATATTCTTCTGCTTAACTGCTCTGAGGAGCCTGTTTTGGTACTAATAATTTAAATTCACCACAAGGTCTCCTATAATAGTAGATTCTGCTTTTCTTTCTGGATTATGTGGTAACACCTATATTTTACAGCTGTTTCTGCATGAAAAATGAACAAGAACTTCAGTGTTTCTATAGAATTACCAGCTGCTTCTCTTTTTTTTACTTGAAAGTATTTTTTTTAAATGCAGCAGCTCAAATTAGTAATAAACATAAAGCTTTGTGAGAATCAGAGTAAACAAAGTTTCATTGCCTTTTTTCCCATTTTGTTGACCTGGTGAGGGACACTCATAATTTCAGCTATTCGTTTTAACATATTTTTTTTTTCTTTTGGTGAGAATTCAAACCAAAAAGACTAAATGCAATATAGATCATATCATTTATATTAAAATAAGCAAAAATTTTGAGTACAATGTGGGACATATTGAGATGAAACCATACTAGTTCAGTCAGATTCCATTTTAGCATTTTGAGTTTTAGGAATTTCTAGACAGCCTAGAAATGAACAAGAGTAATCACTGCACCTGAAGAAGTCTCAGAAAAGCTCTGAAAGAAGACTTGTATGTGTACAAACTGGCTCATTTTATATCAATTCCTTCAACTAAAATCTTGTGCAGATAGACCATATTTTCAGAGGTTGTACACTCTCTGGTTCCAGAGTTCAGGGTGAGCTTCCAGGGAAGCTTCAGCAAAGGTTAAAGAGTGGTTTTAGCACTGGCAGAGAAGCAGCTGTGGCTAAGGACAACTTGGAGATTTCCTTCCCTGTTTTTTTTTTGCTTACATAATATGGTGTGAAAAGTGGATCCCCAACAGGGATCACATCATGCCAGAGCTCTTCCCTGTGCCTCGGTACCCTGTCCAAGGAGATCCCAGAATGCCTCTCAAACCACTTTTACTACTGCAAAGAGCCTTGAGAATTCTGAAAAGTCTGTCTGCCACCTCTCATCGTGAAATCATAGAATGCTCAAGGTTGGAAAAGACCTCCAAGTCCACCGAGTCCAACTTTTGACCAAACTACACCATGGCAACCAGGCCATGGCACTGAGTGCCACATTCAGCTGTTCCTTGAGCATCTGCAGGGATGTTGACCCCACCACCTCCCTGGGGAGTCCTTCCAATCCTTAGCAATCATTTATCTGAACATATTCTTCCTGGTACCCATCTTGAACCTCCCCCTGCCCAGCCTGAGGCTGTTCCCTCTCCTCCTTTGCTCCAGGCTGAGCCCCTTTCCCAGCTCCCTCAGCCTCTCCTCATCAGACTCACTCTCTAAACCTTTCCTCATCCCCATAGTTTTTAAATGAGCTTCTCTGGGCTGTTATGAGTAGGTCAAAGAATAAGAAATTTCAAATGTTTTTAAGTAAGGAAGATGCAGAGGAGACAGGGAGTAGAATTATTTAAGCTTTAAATGGTGTTAGTCAGAGGATCTGTAAATCTTCATCATTACTTGTCTCAGTGGGGTGTGAAGGGGAGAGGAGCTGCCAATGCTGTGCACCCTCCATTGGCTTCTAAATTCTGAGCTCTTTGGGGCCAAGGCTAAAAGAATTCAGGATGTGCAGAACACTATTTTAAACACTCTCAGTTTTCTAAGAAAAATTGAGATTCAGAGCCCTCAGAGGTTCTCTGATTTAGGTTGCCCTGTGTTCAGAATATCAGCTTAAGCCAGGCAAGTGACGTTAGGCTGTTCTGCATGTTTTCAGCGTATTGTAAAAATTCAGAGGGTTCAGTAATCATCTCTTCTCTTACATTCTGTCTACATAAATCAGTCCCCTGTGCTATGCTTGGAGAAAAGAATCAGTCTTCAAACTAACTCATTTTCCCCAAGCACAATTACAGAGTTTTGTTCATCTTCAAAACATCTGAATTTGATTTCCCCTCATTAGATGGGAAAGTTTCTTGAAATTATTTAAACTCAGTGCAACAATATGACTCTTCCACTCCTCTCTGCCATCAAAACAGGAATGAAGATGTTAGTTTGGGGAGCAATCAGGCAATCTAAATTATTCAGATCTGAAAGTTTTAAGTTAGAACAATTTCTCAAATTCATTTGTATTTGGATTACAACAGTCTCAACCCATGTCTGTCTAATGAAGCTCCTGCTGAAAATCTCAGCTGGAAATTCAGGGAATCAAGTCTATCCATCATCTCAGAGTCATGATTATTTCATAAGCAACACTCGGTGTTCAGTCAAGTCTTTAACTCATCATTCCAGTTACCATAGTTTAACCATACAGGCATCTTTTAGAAGAACTCATGCTGAACATTACTTGATGAAGATAAATCCCATTAGCAGAACAAACAGTACAAAACTCTGTGTCCTGACACCACAATCAGCTATCCTTAAATATTCATAAAGGATACAGGTGCAGATCTCTCATCACATATTGGAGCACATCCAAAGCCTCTAGGAAGAATATTAATAACTCCTTCTCTTGCGTTTCTGTTGGAGGAAAGCTCAATTAGTTTCAGTCTGCTGTCTTTCCCTTATCTATTATACATTTGAGCGGTTACACTTTGCTTCTGGAAACGCTCATGAGAAGGTGGGCAATGACAAGGTAAGGGTGCACAGGAGGGCACATGGATGTAGAATTTTTCTTTCTTGAGGGCCATATCCACATGGGCACCCCACACCATGTCCTGGAGCTGAGGGAGACCCCTGCCCATTGTCCGTGCATGCATTTTCTTTGCTCTCCCACCCCTTCCCCACATTGCTTTGCACACCGAGAACTGTCAAAGAGCTTTATGTCATTTATGCTGCGGGTGGAATGAAATGAAAATATAGTAAAAAGAAGGATGAAAAGGGTTAAAGGAAGGGGAGACCCTAAATGGAGATATAAGATGTTGGTTGAACATCTGCAACATATTTTTGAAGAGCACAGACAAAGCTTCTTCCCTGCATCTCAGAGGTGGGAAGGAAAAAATGGTTAAATCTGAGAGGGTGCAGAGAGAGTTCACTTCTTTTTTAACTGTGCCATAAAAAAGATCATTTATTGTAGTTTGTCTGCGGGTCTTAAAAAAAATAAGTCATCTTCTAGCCTTTTGCCTTTTGATTTCCGTTTCCACTGAGTCATGAAGGAGACTTGGATGATGAACGATGTGGAATCATAATTTGTGGTATATTCACATTCCCAAAAACCTTCTAGAGTTCAGTGAACAGGTCAATTAATAACACCTATCACCCCTTAAAAGTGGGTTAATCATCTGTGGGGGATAACACTCCACATCTTTCAAACTGTAATTACATAATGTGATGCTCTAACAAGGTTCATTTTCTATCATGCCTTCCACCATAAATGTATCCCATGTGATATATAACATGATTTGACTTTTGAAAATCTTATAGACTACTATTATCTCCTAGGATACATATTAAAAAGAGACTAGAACACATGTAAAAATATCTAAAGAATGTCACTTAAGCCAGCCAGATATATTCAGTTAATAAATGATGGCTTAAGTTAAAAAATAAATCATTATGCTGTCATAAAGTTTTATTGAGTTCTGCATTAAAATAGTGTAGAATTTCCTAGGAAGAAAAATTGCATCTTCCTTTCAGCTTGGGGGGAAAAAAGAGAAAAAAACCCAAACCAATGAAACTTCACAACTTTGTGGTTTGCAGAAATAACACTACAAAACTCCTTCTCCAAAAAATGAGACTATTCAACTGAGGCTACAGAAAAAATTACCACCATCTGTTATCAGTATAGAGCATATAACACAAGCAAGGAATTCTGTTTCTAGGGAGAAAGAAGGATACCATGTACTGCAATAAAAAAAATCTCTACACTCACTGGGACTGAATATTCTTAATATTCTAAATAATATGTTTGAGGTAGCTCTGGTATGAAACTAAGGATGTGTCTTCAGTCATCTCTCACTCTTCTTCAGAAAATATATATTGCTAGGAAGTAAAGCAGTCTGAAATTATACTGAGACTGCTTGCACAGCGGATCGAGCCTTATTTGTGCTCTATTCTAGCAATTTCTCAGTCAGAGCACTGGACTCACTGTGTGAATTTATGATTTATTATTTATGAGTCAGTGTGGCTTGGCTTTAAATTTGTGGTTCCCTTCAGAACAATGTTGAAGCAGGAATGTGACCATCAACTCCTTTACCAAGGCTCCTGAGTCAGAGACAGACCCAACTCTCTCAATTATTAATCTGGAGCTCTTCTAGGTAGACAATTCTTAAATCTCAGCAAGTGTGCATTCCATTCTAAAGTGCTTTTTGGATGGAAAAGTTCTGACAGTCTCCTTGTAGCGCTAACATTTTAAATGTGTTTTCTTCACTCCATGACTATTACAGTAAATCTTTTTTTTTTTTTTTTTTTTTTTCTTGGACACAAGCCAGAAAAATTTTATTTTCCTTCAAATGAGAATGCCCTAACTTTTAGGCTTCTTCTGGGCCAAGAATTTCTATTTTGATGGGTGGAAAACAACTTTGCTCAAACACGTGAGCGGTGCCAGGGCTCCTCATCCTTCAAGAGCAATCTGGTATGGGCAGAGGTGGGGACTGAGTCGGGATTCTCCCTTCTCACTTGAGAGATCTCCAACTCATGAGCTGCTCTGTTCCCTTCTTCCCCACCTGCTTTGAAAGGGGAGATGGGTATCTTCTTCAAATATTTGAAAGAAAGATCAGAGACCTCTCCCTGCAGAAGAACACTCTGAACTGCAGCTTCCCTGTGAGCACAAGTGTCTCCTTCAAATACAGAGGAAAAAAAAAAAAAATATCTGAGAGAGGCTGAGACTTGTCACCTGCTTGGTGTGTAGAAACAC
Organism: Malurus cyaneus samueli; assembly: GCA_009741485.1. Taxonomy (NCBI): domain Eukaryota; kingdom Metazoa; phylum Chordata; class Aves; order Passeriformes; family Maluridae; genus Malurus; species Malurus cyaneus. The sequence goes on along the minus strand of CM019236.1, from coordinate 6,546,241 downwards.
ACCATTGGGAAACTCTTGGCTGCTCTTTGTTCGTCTTACTGGCCCACTTAAATTTCCTTCTAAAGTGTCTTAACTCTCTTTCTTCCCTGCTTTGAACACTGGGATCTCATTCTATGACATAAATCCTGGTCTGCAGAAAAATACATCAGATGCTGTTATATTTGGAGGTAGGAGGAGGACAAGAGGCAATTTGAATTTCATTGCTCCCTTCTAATATTTTCTTATCTCCCAGTGTTGTGGTGAAGAGAAACATGTACAGTAGTAGGCTAATAGCAACCATGTAAGGACCCAAAATTAATAAAGAGGTTTTGCTTTAAAAGCACAGATAGAATACATTCATGGAATCCTGGAATGGTTTGGGTGGAAAGAGTCACCTCCAAGACAATCTACTTCCAATCCCCTGCCACAGGGGGACCAGGTTGCTCCAAGTGCTGCCCAGCCTGGACTTGAACATTTCCAGGGATGGGACAGTGGGTGGAGATGGGGAGGAGAAGCACAACTTGTTGTTGTTAAGGAATGATTAGTGGAAATCCTAATTCCCTTGGAACTGTGCTATATCTTCCAAATCCATGAAAACATCTTAGGCAGATATTTTAAGTTATCAAAATTCGTCCCAGATGAAGGAGATGATTGAGTTGAGCTTCAGATCATCTTCACTGACAGTAATGGCACCCATTTCCCAGGTCACAGGTGACAAATATGTTGGACATTAAATCCCACACTCAAAATGGACATAAATGCAAACTCAGCTGACTCAACCAAGAAACAGGGAAAATAAATAGCACAACAGGATCTAAACTCCATTTACCAGGTGATGTAAAACATTGGAAAAGGATGTTCCCTTCTTTTCTTCACCACATTAATTATGAATTAATAACTCAGACTATTTCAGTGGCTGATGCTATCGGACTGGGCATAAGATACAATTGTTTTATGAAGAAGGTGGTGAAACACTGGCCCAAGTTGCTTGGAGAAGTGGCGGATGACCCATTCCTTGACACATTCAAGGCTGTTTTGGGTGGCCCTTTCAGCAAACTGATATATTTGAAAGTGTTTATGTTTATGGCAGGAGTTTGGTGTGAATGGCTTTTAAATATCTCTTCCAACCCAAATCATTCTATTATTTCATCATTTTATCTCAAGATTGTAATAAAGAAGGTAGTTAAGATGTTAATAGAACAATAATAACACATGGAGGATGACATCATTAAAATTCAAGGAAGATTATTTTGTAGCAACTTAAAATGCAAAAGTTAAACGGAAGATTTAATTTATTTTGTTGAGCTGCTTGTGTAGGTAATTACTTATTGTTCAGGAAATAATATCTCATCACAAAACAATGTTATAATTGAACAGCCTTTGGTGTATATCTTCTTGGGGATTATTACCCAAGAAAATATTCATGCTCTGCGTTCCCAAAATGGAATGCAGCAATTCACATATTTGAGGAATATTCTCATGCCAAACCAGGGTCTAAAACCCTTTGGATAGAATGTGAGAGCAAAAAAGAAAAAGTCTATCATCTTTATGCCAGGGTGTGCAGCGGTTTCCATAATAACTGGACTCCTACTTAGTGGGGGTGGTGATATTTTTTGCTGGTGTGGAAATAAAAATAAACCATGTTGAGAAGCAGGGCACCTTCATCTGACAGAATCACACTTACCCTGAGTATTTTAGTGTAATTTTCAGTGTAACAATAGGGTGAATTGCACACCTGCACTACCTGGAAACATTTTAAGTGCAGGTCAGTGTTGAGAGCAAAGAAAACACCCACCCTGAAAGGGATCCGAAGAGGTAAACAGACTGGATCAAGTAGGCTGAATCCAGGCTGCTGAACAGCTTGCTTTGACATGCAGGGTCCTTCACCGTGAAAAGAAGATTCCTATTGAAATTGTTGACAGTTTTCAAGTGTCTCTAGTGCCTCTCTGCTCAGGGAGGGCACTTAACCTTTGCATTTCTGTGACACTCAGGAAGAAAGACTCTGAAACTGGAAGGAGAGATCAGAACAGACAATAAGCCACTTATGTCAGTAAAAATGGCTGAGTAGAAGAGAGGGGAAAATTGTGCTCTTTGGGGGAAAACAGAACAAAACAGAAAGAATCCTGGAGACAGTTTGGTGCTGATGATGTTTTCACACAGCTGGAAAACTGTTGACTGGGTGTTTGGAAGAAGAGGTGATGCCAAAAATAAAGAGAAAATATAGTTTAAAAACAAAAAAATAAAAAAAACAAAAAACAAAACAAAAACAAACAACAAACAAACATACAAAAAAACCCAAACAAACAAGAAAAACCTCCACCAAAAACAGAAAATCAAATATTACTGAAGCGAGGAAAAAAAAGTCTCAGAAAGGAGTTAAGATGCTAGTGGAGTAAAGAACCAGGAAGCAAGCAAATGAGCAGGTGAGACAATACATATATGTCAAACTCGCATCTCTATGGTTCTTATATAAACCTTGGGGTCCAGATTCCTTATGGTGTCCACTCATTCCATCTCGTCCTTGGCGAGGGTGACCATGATCCTAGCTGTGATCCCTTGCTAATCAGATAAACTAAAAATAAAATAAATCAGATCCTACCAAGCAGAGCTTAACAGCTGTAGGGTCTGAAATGTACACGCTGGGATTCACTGTGTTGGTGGGAAGAATTAAATTATCAAGAAATATGTGATCTGATAGATTTGTAGTTATGTGAGGCAGGAGGGCTGGGGAAGGTCTGGAGCCCAGGAGCGCTGAGGAGCTGGGAAAGGGCTCAGCCTGAGCAAAGGAGGCTCCGGGGGACCTTGTGGTCTGCACAACTCCCTGACAGGCGAGGG
>CM019236.1:6531001-6543402 GCA_009741485.1 Malurus cyaneus samueli | reverse complement strand
CTTGAGCACTATGCTCCAAATCTGTGACACGCACATATTCCCATCTCTGCACCGCACATGGTCTTATCAGCACCCAGGGATGCTGCTGCTACACAGCACCTTTGCCGATCTGATCTGGTTTGTAAAGGCAGGATAAGGCTCAGGCCAGAGCCCATGAGCCATCTATATTAATGAAACATGTCCCTTTTTTGGTTTGTTTTTCTTTAAGGAGATTCAGACTGGTGCATTTGTTTCTTATAATGTTCCTTTTTCGTACCTTAAATTGCCTTTATTATTTGGCACAGAGTGGAAAACCAAACCTTTGTGATCTCAAATGTCTATAATGTTACTTTACTTGATATTTATATACACCTTTCAATATTTTTCAAGAATGAACTCCCAGTTGTCTGGAGTATTTTTTTGCTCTGATGAAGAATTCTTGATATTTTCCTATTGGCAGTTGTCATAGGTGAAAAAACTAGGTCTTGGACTGTGATACAGGTGATAAAAAATTGAGTATTATATATTATATATATTCACAACACACTCATGCATGTCTGGCAATACCCAAAATTAGGTTTTGAACTCACAGGCACCTTCTAGCTACACCTGACACAAGCTGGTTTTAATTTTGATAACACCTAGACGAAACAGAAAGTGCAATTCTTGAACTTCAGTTTATAAGAGACATGAGAACAAATCCACCAGTTGGAGACAGTTTGTGTGATGATGTTTTCACACAGACTGGAAACTGTTGACTGGGTGTTTGGGAAGAAGAGGTGATGCCAAAAATAAAAGAGAAATATATAGTTTAAACAAACAAAATAAAACAAACAAAAACAAAACAAACAACAAACAACAAACAAAACATACAAAAAACCCAAACAAAACAAGAAAACCTCACCAAAAACAGAAAATCAAAATTACTGAAGGGGAAAAAAAAAAGTCCTCAGAAAGGGTTAAGATGCTAGTGGAAGTAAAGAACCAGGAAGCAAGCACAATAGCAGGTGAGACAATACATATATGTCAAACTCGCATTCTAGGTTCTTATATAACCTATGGGTCCAGATTCCTTATGGGTGTCACTCATTCCATCTCGTCCTTGGCAGGAGGTGACCATGATCCTAGCTGTGATCCCTTGCAATCAGATAAACTAAAAAAATAAATATATAATATCCTAAGCATACACTGATAGCGGTTTCATGAAAATGACAGCTGGGGATTCCTGTGTTGGTGGGAAGAATTAAATTACAGAAATATGTGACTGATAGAATTTGTAGTTATGAGGCAGGATGAGCTGGGGAAGGTCTGGAGCCCAGGAGGGCTGAGGGAGCTGGGAAAGGGCTCAGCCTGAGCACAAGAGGGGCTCCGGGGGACCTTGTGGCTCTGCACAACTCCCTGACAGGAGGGGGCAGGGGGGGTGCGGCTCTGCTCCAGGGAACAGGGACAGGAGGAGAGGGAACGGCCTCAGCCTGGGCAGGGCAGGTTTCTTTTTTCTTGGGGAAAATCCTTCAGGAAGGGGTTGTCGGCTCTGGCAACGCTCCCCAGGCAGTGGTGGAGTCCCATCCCTGGAGGGTTTAAAAGCTGTGTGATGTGGCACTTGGGTGAGGTTGGAGATGGGCTGGTTAATGGTTGGGTTAATTGGTTGGGCTTGATGGTCTTGGAGGACTTTACCAATCCAAATGATTGTAATGATTGATTCTGTGACTGAAAGGGGTTCAGGGCTTCCTTTTTGCTGTGCCTCCAAAACATGGGTTTGTTAACACCAGTAAGGAACAACAAGCGCAGCGTAGTTCTGAGTTAGTTCCCCTCACAACTTCTAGAAGATATCAACTCTAAACTACCACAACAAGAGATTGAATTCGACACCTATCCTACAGAAACCTAACTCACCACAGCTCTCATATTTTCTAGTCAATGGCTGACTGAAACAATCACCTCAGCAGGAATTGCAAGACCTTGCCTCAACAGACATGATGCAGACAGAGCAGCATTGAAGATGCTGCTGAACGCAAATAACACAGCACACCTCATCTGTCCTACGGATACACTCTGCGGAAAAAAGTAATATATGCAGTGCTAGTCTACAGATATACAGTTGCAGAGTATGATAATCGCCAGGTCCAAGCACAGAACACTTTTGACAACTAGGAAGAAAAAAATATACTATATTTTTGTTTTATATAACAATGTTACATTATGTTTATACTTTCACATACATGTATACAATACCCCACTAACTGACTCACCGTCTTAATGTATCGGACACATATTGATTAGATTCCAGAGCATACTACTCCAGACGTATTCCTATATGGCTGTTTCAAGTGACTTACTACTAATTCACAACATTCGTAACACAAATTCAATTTTGGACCTTAATGCAGTCAATGCAGTAATTCTTGCTAATGGAGGCTCCGGTCTTGCACACGGAATAGTTGCCTCTAAACAACATATCCATGACCAAGGCCGTATCTCCAAGTTAATGTGGCTGGCATGGCACCGATTCCAGTGCTCAGTAGAGCTCTACAGAGTTATTCTCAGCTGAAAGTCTATATGTCCTATTACCCTGATAGTAAAGTGGATAGAGCACCTGCGAATGGAAATGGCTTGAGTGTCATGGTGGCAGGAACCCGAGTCCTGCTTTCCCTCTTGCCAGGAATCCTCCTGAACTCGGAAAGGTTTTCGATCAACAAGTTGTTATTTTTTCTCTAAAACACAGGTCTTCCAACAAGAAAGGGGGAGATAGTTTGTTTTAGTCAATGTAAACATACACTCTCCAGAAAGATTTGAACTTTGTACGAGGGCTAATGTCTCTCTTAGTTATGCTGCCTCTAATTCTTGCATTACCTAGCACACGAAGAGGCATTAATGATTTTAGCTTCACAAGAGATTTTCCCAGAGAAAAGAATATTAACAATTCAGATTATCCGAGTTAATGGAGGGATGTCATACCAGAACCTGGAATACATACATTTCCAGTGCTTAGTGACTCTCTCTTTGGGGACATGGATGTAAAAGAAGTACTTCCTAAGTTAATTGTTAAGGTTTTATCTATGAAACCAGCTTGATGAAAGTATATTATTCCTACCTGAATAAACAACTATTTGTAAATATCAGGCAATCCCTTTTTTTTTTTTTTTTTTTTTGTCATTAAACTGTGATTCTAGTTTGCAAATTCAAGAATGAATGAAGCCCTAACAACATGAACTACACAGTTTGTCAGAAGAACAAGTGATCAAAAGCTTTTGTTTTGTGGCTGGTGTTTTTGCTAATAAAGACAGAAGTTCCAAACAACACTTCAGTGCTAATAGAATGGAGTGTCTTTGTCTCCAGTCTATTTGTGGTATTATATACTCAGTACATTCTCTAAGAGCTGTAGAAAGGTATCTTTGTTCTCCGTGTTGAGGACAGCCTGTGCATTTTGAAGAGTGTTTTGCTTACTTAAATGTGTTTTGCACAAAAGACAACCCCTCAGACAGCAGGCTGAAGTGTTTGCGGGGTTCAAAGTGGTGGTTCAAGAGACTTTGAACCTACAATATAGAATGGAAATGCTAAATACAGATTTGACAAAATCTCAAGTTTCTGCAGAAAAATTACATCAAGAGTAAGGTCGTGCAAGGCAAGTAATGTTTCAGGGAAACATCTTGTCTAAAAAACTCTTCCTTTTTCATCATACTGTTCTATTGAACTGATGGAAAACAACCAGCAGTGGGTTGTTAGTATTGATAGCTAAAAAGTCTGGTTTAAGTTCAAATTAATTTTTTTCTGTCAGTGGGTTAAAGGTCTGGATGCATTTAGTTACTTATAACTAGTTGATAAGGTCTAAAAAGTTACTGAGTGTCTTAAACATATTTGCTGAAAATATATGAATAGGAAGTGTCAGATTCTCATAAGAATATAAAATGAAGAAACTTTTGAGACTTATATATATTCAGAATAGTTAAATAACCATAGCAACTATTCAGAGTGTGAAATCCCTAATCTCTAAATTTAAGATCAGATTTTAAATCAGATTCCCCAAGGAAAAAAATCTACCATCTCTTTCTGATTTGGAATTTTAAAAATCATTTAACAAAGGTACAGTATAACCAGACAAATATATATTTTCAGAAGGAATGAGGCAAAATGAATGAAAATATTCAAAGACACAACATTCCAAATGCAATAAAATTCAAGCATGTGTATATCAAATAATAATGCCGGTAGCAATATCTCAAAGCAGGGTGCATATTTTGGACGGAGCTTCACTTATTTGTGAAGCAAATTTGGTGTAGGAAATTACCAAAGAGAGTGTGCACACACACACGGGCGCACTGAGAAATGAAGATTTCAGAAGCAATGCATGAAGGAGTTGAGAAGATCAGAAGATATTTTCACCATGTCTGTTCCTCGAAACAGCTACACCCAGTGAGCAGAACTCTCCTTTAACCACTGAGGATATTCTGGATAAACAGGTGGATGCTGTACCACTTTTAGGTTGAGAATTTGCACCACAAATCATAATGATGTGAGCAAGCTGACTTTTGATTTCTTAATTTCTTTATTTCATCAGATGAAAGGCCTGATGATATTGGACAAGCTTTAAAAAAAAAAGGAAAAAATATCCCAAATGACAACAAAAAGAGCAGCAATATATACAAAACACAACATATGTGTGCGCATGATGTGATGAATATTCAGGTAGAATCAAACTATAATCAAATAGATAAGGTACATAGAAAGAAGCATAAGTGGGAAACAAAACTAAATGTAACATGGATGAAACAAGTCAGTAAGCTGAATTCCTATTAGGACCACAATATTATGGAAAAGAGACAAGGTAGAATAAATTTTTTATGTTAATATCACCTTTAATCATTCTCTGTGGAAAGCTCCTTACGTACTTTTAAAATACAAAAAAAGAGTATGGATTGTTTGAGTTCATAGTATTTAAATTAGTTATTTTGCATCAAGTTTCTGAGATTTCCTCGTGCGTTTCTCCATCCACATTCACAACTTTTATTCTTGCATGCATAGAGGTTATGTGCATTTCAGCCACCATGACTCTGGGATATTAGGAAAAAAATGGAGTGCCACTATAGATTCCAAATATTATATAAATTATAACAAAATAACTTTTTTCACTTACAATGGATATTTAATTTTGAATTCAAGTAAGTTACTTCCTGACTGAGCTCTAAGAAAATGTTAATTTATAGAGATTATTAGGGATTAAGGATGAGGTGGGCTGGGTTAATTATTTTTAAGAAATTAAAAATTTAAGAAAAGAAGTAAAGAATTTTGATTTATTTTGAAAGCTATTTCTGACGAAAATAAATTTATGTGCTATTTTTATGTTTTTATACGAATCCTCATGTACTACGAAAGAGGTTTTTCGTCTTTCCTCTTTGCAGTCCTGTGAACACTGTGAGAGGAACATTCTTATTCCTCTTAAAGTTTTAAATAGGGATGGAGAAGTAAGTGCAGGAATGTTGTCAGTCCAAATCGCTGCTGGCAAATTCCATAGTCTCTCGTTACATATTCCAGTAGTGAGCCTCGTCATTTAGAAATTAGTCAGTGTAGATCCACATCCATCTCTCACAAAAAAAGAATAGAAAAATAAAGTAGAAAAAAACGACAAAAAATAGATGAAAATAAAAAAGGTAAAAGGAAAAAAAAAAGAGTAGAAAGAAATAGAGAGGAAAATGACAAAAAAGGGTTTTGTCCAGCCCTTGATAATCTTTGGAATCTTTTGGACAAGTCTCAGTACATTTTGTTATCAGAGCTCTAAAGCTTCACATTAATTTGTTAGAGCCTACACAGTACAGTCCTTCTGCAGTAAAAGAGACTTAAACATATATTAGTGCATTAGTTACATTTAGGAAGAACAGTTATTTTGTTTTAATTGTATTTTCACCAAAGGACAGGAACTGAGGCTAAACAGTTATTTGCAACACGCACACATCTCACAACCACTGTAGGTCATGTCAGATGTGCAGATATCCTAACTTTTGCGGACCAGCACTTTGTTCGATCAGTATTTCCACTGCTAGAAATGAGCATGGAAAATGAAGTGACCGTCACTAACCCGCACAGAACCCTGGAAGAAACAAGCATTTCCCTTGTCACCACTCATGTGTCCAAATCGACGTAGGTGTTACTGCTTCCCTCAGAAATGTGTGCCATATTTCTTAAGATCAGTGAGGAAAAGTAGAAGGGATAGCATATAATCGAGTGAACAAAATAATATTAAATCAGGCAGCGATGTGGCTTCGTTTGCAAGCGCCGCGTAAGGCTGTTTCCACTCATAGGGCCAGTTCACCGTGAGGACAGACGTGGAAATCTAACTGGTACAAAGTGAAGCTTCCCGTGGTACCGCATCTTTACTGGGCACTGTGAGTGTCCAGTAACACTAAAGCCCATCTGTATAGGAGTGTTCTAGAAAGGTTTTTAGGTGTTACTTTAGTCATACAGTTTTGATGTCCAGTTTACCTTTGGGGATTAGACCGAAGATCGCGAGGATACATGGATCTACAGAATTCCAAGAGTTTATTCATGTCCCTCATTAGAGTCCCCAGATGCCCATCTACCAGATTTGGCGGGCTGCAGTGAAGTCACTTGGATATGTCTTTGTGCTTATAGACACTTTCTGAAGTACAGATTGATGTGCGGAGCGTATTTCTCCGTCAGGACAGAGACGGGTGTATACCGAAATCTGAGGAAACTCAGAAAAATAAGATGCTTATACCATGTTCTCCAGAGTGTCTCGCCAGCCCCCAAGCTGGTGTGGCAGGCTGTCGCATCAAGGTGATGTTATTATCATTGCAAACAATAGTCATGCTCCAGAGTGACTGTTTGTCTCTGATGTATATTTTCTTGCCGAGGCTAATAGAAGAGACGTTTAAGCCAAGATTTTTTTACACACGATGCTAAAGGACTGAGCTCTCAAGAACATTTTTCTCAAGGACAATAACTGAGGTAACTAGCAGAAGCAGCAGCTGTGTGATCAATCAGATGGGAGGTAGATAGACACTGGCTCTCGAAGCGGCAGGACCAATCGCAATTAAGGCAGGTCTGCTTCAAAAGGCAGAAAAAGTTACTTCTTGAGTCTCGGCGAGCTTAAAAGTGGTACAACACTAAGGAGCACAGGAGCTATGTGACCCTCAGGATTCTGAATTATTTTATCGAAATACGTGCCAGAGCTTTGTATCTCGTGAAGGTCTTGCTGTTAATGCAGCTAGGTATTGCACATTGTAGAGGCATGATGGTTACATTTTCTTAACGTGATTTTAGATTCTAATCCACCTTTGGTGGATATTCCCTGTAATTCGATTAAAAGAGGAGTAGAAGATGTAATAGGTAGGCCAACCTAATTGATATATATTTGTGCTATCTTTCTGTAGGATATGTGGATATAGATATACGATTCAGGTTATTACGATCAGCCGGGGGGGTCGGGCTCTGCTCCAGGGAACAGGGACAGGAGGAGAGGGAACGGCCTCAGCCTGGGCCAGGGCAGGTTTCTTTTTTCTTGGGGAAAATTCCTTCATGGAAGGGGTTGTCCGGCTCTGGCACAGCTACCCAGGGCAGTGGTGGAGTCCCCATCCCTGGAGGGGTTTAAAAGCTGTGTGGATGTGGCACTTGGGGAAGTGGGTTGGAGATGGGCTGGGTTAATGGTTGGGTTAATGGTTGGGCTTGATGGTCTTGGAGGACTTTACCAATCAAAATGATTGTAATGATTGATTCTGTGACTGAAAGGGGGTTCAGGGCTTCCTTTTTGCTGTGCCTCCAAAACATGGGTTTGTTAACACCCAGTAAAGGAACAGCAATGCAGCAGTGGCTCTGGTTAGTTCCCCTCCACACTTCCTAGAAAGATCCACATCCTAAATCCACAAAAGAGTTGAATTCGACCAACTTATCCTCCTGCCAGCTTTCCCTAAGCACAAACTGATTTTTTTCTAGTCAATGGTGCCGTGGAACAAATCGACCTTCAGAGGACTTGCAGCCTTGCCTGCAGATGATGCCAGACAGCCAGGCAGCATTGAGATGCTGGCTGAAAAGCAAATAAAGCAGGCACAGACCTCATCCCTGTCCTCTGATAAATCTGAGGAAGTTTATAGAATGGGAACAGTGCTAGTCTACAAGTCTAACAAGTTGGCAGCCAGAGGGTTGATAATCAGGCCAGGTCCAAGACCAGCACAACCTTTTGACAACTAGGAAGAAAAAAAAAAATATTTTTATACTTACATTTGGTGTTTTTCACATCCACCCCATGATTCCAATGGTTACCCAGAATTATTTATCTTTTCCTTTACTCCTCTGTTCCTCACCGTTTAATGTGACACCATATTGATTAGATTTCCAGAGCATACTACTCCAGACGTATTTATATGGCTGTTTCAAGTGATTTACTATAACTAATCTCGTAACACAAATATAATTTTGGAAATATAATGCCAGTCAATAGCAGTAAATTTTCTGCTAATGGCCAGGACTCGGTTTGCCACGGGAATAAGTTGCCTCTAACAACTTATCACCTGAAGGCCGTATCTCCAAGTTAATGTGAGCTGGCATGGCACCAGATTCCAGTGCTCAGTAGAGCTCTACAGAGTTATCTCAGCTGAAAGTCTATATGTCCTAATTACCCTGATAGTAAAGCTGGATAGAGCACCCTGCAGAATGGCAAACTGGTCTGAAGCTTGTCATGGTGCAGGAAACCCGAGTTCCTGCTTTCCCTCTTGCCAGGGAATTCCTCCTGAACTGCGGAAAGGTTTTCGATCAACAAGTGTTATTTATTTCTCTAAAACACAGGTCTTCCAACAAGAAAGGGGGAGATAAGTTTGTTTTAGTCCAATGTAAACATACACTCTCCAGAAAGATTTGAAATTTTGTACGAGGGCTAATGTCTCTATTAGTTTTATGCTGCTCTAATTCTTGCATTACCTAGACACAGAAGAGGCATTAATGATTTTAGCTTCACAAGAGATTTCCCAGAAGAAAAGAATATTACAGATTCAGGATTATCCGAGTTAATGGAGGGATGTCATACCAGAACCTGGAATAGCATACATTTCCAGTGCTTAGTGACTCTCTCTTTGGGGACATGGATGTAAAAAGAAGTACTTTCCTAAGTTAATTGTTAAGGTTTTATCTATGAAACCAGCTTGATGACAAGTATATTATTCCTACCTGAATAACAACTAATTTGTAGAATGTTTATTGAAACAAAAATTCTCGTGGGAATACTTTGTGCAAGATGCAAGCGTAGTCTTGGCTGCGGAACGGTGTGCTGCTTTCAGCAAGTACAAACTATACGAAGTGACGGGAAGCGGATTCATGACGCTCATGCCATTAAGCGAGATAGTGAGCCACTTTCTTGAAAATTGAGTTTCCTTTGCCCTTGTCCCGCACGCAGTTGAGCTGCTTTGCAGGGCAAGCTGATGATATGAAGCAAATTAGTTAAGTGTTTTGCAAAACAAAATTTACATACTGTTGGGACACACTACTTGGGTGGCAAAGGTGGCCTAGCCGGGACGGTGTGCTGCCCTTCGCAGTACAATAGCGTGCAGAAGCGGTTTGCTCGCAGCGAGATAAGCACCTTTTTAAAGGGCCTTTGCCCTTGTTCCACCAGCACTGGTGTCGTAGCGCCCTTTGCAGGCAAGCGAGATAGCAAATTAGAGTGTTTGCAAAAAAAAAATCTCGATAGGGAATACTTGGTGCAAGTTTCTTCCACGGTGTGCTGCCTTCAGCAGTACATAGCGTGCATCGATAAATGTCGGATTTGGCATGACGAGCTAGCGAGATAAGAGCCTAATTTTTTTGAAAGAGCCTTTGGCCTTGCTCCCCACAAGAGCGTGAGTCGCTTGCAAGTGCAAGGGCGACATGAATAGAGTGCAATAAATGTGAAGAAAGTTGGTTTTTTTGTCAAACAAAGAGTGTCTTCGTGTGGTAATGCTTGCCGTGCAAGAGGGTAGGGACCACGGTGTGCTTGCCTTTCGCAGTACATTAAGCGTGCAGTAACTGCGGTTTCCTCTTTGCTTCGCCAGCGTAGATAAAGCCTCACTTTTTGAAAGTAGCCTTTGCCTTGTTTCCGGGAATCAGGCCGTGATAGTGCGCCTTGCAGGGCAATGCGATAGCATGAGGAGCTAATGTAAGAGTGTCTGCAAACATAAGGTAAGTTCTCAGGTGGATAGGAGTGCTATTGGATACTGCAAGGTGTCTCAGTCCACGGTGTGCTGCCTTTCGCTTAACATAGCGTGCAGAAGCGGTTGCCTGCATCGAGATCAAGCATCTTTAAAATGTTATTTTTCGAAAGAGCCTATAAATGCCCATTGTTCACGCGCAGGCAGTCTTGAAAGGCGGATTGGTGTAGTAAGGCAAGCGCTGAGATAATAGAAGCAAAGATTTAGACATGTTATATTGGGCAAACCAAAATTACTCGGTGGTGATTAGCTTTTGTGTGCACCAGGTGCTTTGGCCACCGGTGGTGTTGCATTTACAGCGCAGCTCACATACGCGTGACAGAAGCGGTAGTGACCTCAGCAGCGAGATAAGTGCACGGTTTTCACTCTGAAAAGTAGCCTTTGCCCTTGTTCCCCACGCGTGAGCGTCTGCAGGCAAGCGAGATAATGCAAATTAGACTTTTTGCTAACAAGAACTGTCGTGGGAAATGCTATGGAAGCAAAGGTGCTGCACCGGTGTGCCTGCCTTTCGCCAGAATTAACATGTAGCAGATGACATGAAATGCGGAATATTTGCATCGCACATTGCGAGATAAAAAGTCCATTTATTTAGAAAGAGCCTTTGCCCTTGATCCCCACATTGCGATGAAGCGAATTGCTAGGCAGCCGAGATAAGAGGGCAAATTAGAATGTTTTGACAAACTCAAAAATTCTCGTTGGGAATGAACTTGGTGTAATGGTGCTGGCCACGGTGTGCTCTGCCCTTCGCAGTACATTAAGCGTTGCAGAAAGCGGTGTTTGCCTCGCACAAGCGAGTATTGAAAGGACTTTTAATGAAAAGAGCTCTTTCTGGCACCCTTGTTTTCACCAATCGCGTGATGACGCTTGCAGGCTAAGCGTAGCATTAGAGAAGCAAAAATATAGAGTGGTTTCTAAACAAAAAATTTCTCGTGGGATATGCATGTGGTGCTTAAGGTATCGCCATGAGCCTATCGAAGTGTGCTGCCTTTCGCAGGATCAATTGTAGCTAGTGGACAGAAAGCGGTTTGCTGCAAGCCGAGCAATAAAGCACTAGACTTGAATAAGAGCCTTTGCCCCTAGTTCGAACCAACCACTTGCTGGTGAGCGCTTTCATGCAAGCGAGATAGAGCGAATAAGAGTGTTTGCAAACAAAATCTCTCGTGGGAATACTTGGTTCACGGTGCTGCCACGGTGTGCTGATTTTGGCAGTACATAGCGTGCAGAAATTTCGCGGTATGCTCGCAGCGACGATATATTAAGCACTTTTTGAAAGAGCCCTTTGCCCTTGTTCCGCAACAGCCAGTAGAGACGCTTAGCAAAGGACAAGAAGCGAAGAGGTATAATAAAAATTAGCAGCAATAGAGTATAGAAAATAGTTATGCAACAAAATATGTCTCAAAGCAAGAGTGAAGAGAAAATGCTATAGGTGCAAGGTTGCTAGCCACGGTGGTGCTGCGTTTTCGCAGTACATAGCGGATGCAGAAGCGGTGCTCGGCAGCGAGATAAAAGAAAGCACAAAGTATATTTATTGAAAAAGAAGAGACCATTATATGCCACTTGTTACCCAAAACGAGCGTGAGAAGAGCGCTTTGCAAGGCAAGCAGAAAGGATAAGGAGCAAAATTAAGAGGTGTTTGCAAACAAAAAAGTTGCCTCCGTGGAATAGCCTTGGTGCAAAAAAGAGTGCTAGCCAAAACGGTGTGCTGTTTTTCGCAGTACATAGCGTGTAGTAGCGGTTGCTCGCAGCGAGAAATGCACTTTTTGAAAGAGCCTTTGCCCTTGTTTCCCCACGCGTGAGCGCTTTGCAGGGGCAAGCGAGAAAGAGCAAATTAGAGTGTTTGCAAACAAAAAATCACGTGGGAATACTTGGTGGGGCACAAAAATACGGATGGTGTGGCATTTTTGTGTGCCACGGCACAGTTGGGCTAGCTATAGATTTCCGCAGTATCATGGGTAAGCCGCTGCAGAAATCGGTTGCTCCGCTGAAAGCGATGATATACGCACTATGGTTTGCAAAGAGCCTTTGCCATAGTATTTCCCCACGCCGTTGACGGCTTGCAGGCAAGACGTAGGGATTATTCGGAGAGGAAATATATGAGTAGTTTTGCTAAAAAACGGAAACTACTTTCTGGACTAAAGTCATCAACCCTAATTGGCATGTTGTGTATTCAACCAGAGCTCTAAAGCTTCACTATTAATTGTTAGACCTACAAGTACAGTTTGCATGTAAAAAGAGATT